>CM028380.1:19215742-19519757 GCA_013146195.2 Codonopsis lanceolata | reverse complement strand
ATTCCCACCTAAGGCGCCATCATCATCATGAGCACTATTCCCGAGAGGAGACTCATGGCCGCCGAGGTCGTGGAGTGGAGAGGCGTGTGCTACACAAAGTACAAAGCCCGTGATCACGAGGCTCCGATCCTCACGCGCGCCCACCTTCGCCTCCGCATGCGCGTGGTGACCACTCTAATTCGCCCATTCTTCAAGATTGACGTAAGATGTGGAAAAACGGCTATCCGAGAAGATGGAGGCCATGAAAAAGGACATGGCGAAACAAATGGCAAACCTAGCCGTGGCCAAGCCCGGCTATGGGGCCACTAAGCCACTGGAGGCGTTCTTTCACTCAGATATCTGAGAATGCGCCACAAGGAGTCATCTTCCCGCAGCTTTGACAAATATTTCGAAGACGCGGCAAGCGATTGGCTTCGATCATTCAAGCACAAATTCGATGGTCACGTATATCGAAGCCTTGAAAATGCGGGCATTCGAGGGAGCCTGTGGGAAGGCGCAAGCCCGGTGGGCGTAGTTCCCTGGGATCCATTGGGAGCCGGGCAAGGCTCCGAGAGAAGTTCTTCGAGGAATTTGGCAATGCAGCCCAACACCAAAGAACCGCGCCGACCTTGCTAAGATCAAGTAGGGAGATAATGAATCATACGCAGTTATTTGAAAAGGTTCGAGGAGACGCCGACTGAAGAACCGCAACCAAGGACCCCGAGATAACTTTCGTTATCTAAACAACATGAAAGCAGGCCATCAAGACGATGCCGGCTATGAACCCGGAGCTCTCCAAGGCCGAATCGCTAGCAAGTTCACACCTATTCTCGCTCGACCGAGACCGCTTCTACACAAAAAACAAGAACAAAGACAATACAAGGCTCAGATGCCACGCCAAGCCGACCAGACTGTGAGGCAAAGAACCGTCCGCCAGCAGACAAGAAAATCATCCACTCCCGCAAAGGTCGCAGAAGTTTAGCTTACCCCGCTAAACACAACGCGGAAGATATATGCTCCAAGCCACGCCTGCCTCCCTATCCTCTTGACCCCGAGCTCGCCCATACAAGGGATCCCAACAAGCACGCGACTATCATCATGGTACCGGCATACTACGGAAGAATGCGTAGTATTGAACCCTGCAAGCCGGATCGCCTAAAAAGGGATCTGCAGTGGAACAATGCCAATAATAGGCCAGCCCCCATGAAGGGAGCTCCCGTCCAACACTCACTGAAACATATATATTCCTTGTCTGGTCGCCAACTCTCCCAAGAATACAATGCTGGCGGGTGAGAACAGCATATGTTTTTCTCGTATGAGCCGGGCGAGCACTCCATTGGCATCCGAGCAACCACTAGTTATTTCTTGCCTAGTCAACAACCGGCGTGTTCACGAAGTTTGGCCGGATACGGAGCATGTAGGACATCATGTACTACTCCCCGCTTCAAGGGTTGGAATTTTGCACACCATGCTCAAGCCATATTTGGGAAAGCTTGAAGGGTTCACCAATCACCAGTGGGCGCAATGGCACGATCGAGCCGGAGTTGTTCATGGGCGATGGGCCCAAACACGGATTGAGATGATCACATTCTTAGTGATCGACCTAAAATCTAAGCATACAACCGCATTTTAGGTGCTCCAAAGAATGGCCAAGTTCCAGATGGTCGCCTCCATTCCCCACCAAAAGCCAAGTTTTACACCGAAATGGAGTGGGATCCTCAATAGCAAACCCCGAGCAATGTGGGAGTATGTCCTGAAACTCGTGAGGAAGAAACAAAAATTGATTGGGACATTCCCCGATCAAGCGATGCAGCCCCAAAACCGACATGACCTTCCCGATCGATCGCAGAAGCTTCCGCCGAAAGCGCACCTCTGCCTACCTCCATCAATAACATTGAGCTCTGAGAGACATATGAAGCGGCCGAGCCCATGGAAGTAGCCTCCCGAGCAAGCTCTAATAGAGCCTTCCGAGCAAGCTCCGCCCCAGTTCTTCTAGACGCAAGGAGAAACGCCCCAAGTCACAAGACATTGAGATGGACACCTGCAAGTCCTGACGAGCCCGATATTCAACCGTAGGGCGAGCCGGAAGAGGTCATTGATCAATCCATACCCCGAGCAAAAAATCAAAATCGGAAGGCCATGCCTCCCGGCTCTGCAAGATTGATTGAACCGTTGAAGAACAACTGACGTGTTCGCTCGACGGTTGAAGACATGAGGGGCATCGTGAGAACGTTGCCCGCCACGACCTCAAACCCTTCCGCCCATCCAACAAATACCAAGACAAGATTCCCGAGAAAGAATGTGGCGATCAAAGCAGAGGTCGAGAAACTCCTAAAGGCCGACATCATTGAGGAGATTCAGTACCCGACCTGGCTAGCTAATGTGGTGATGGTCAAAAGGCAAATGATAAATGGCGGATGTGCGGACTTCACCACTTAAACAAAGCTTCGCCCGAAAGATCGTTATCCACCGCCGCATCGATGTGCTTGTCGACTCTATAGCCGGGTTCGAGATGCTCGCCTCGACGCTGCACTGTGTTACCACCAGTCAAAATGAACGAGCAGATAAGGCGAAGACAAATTCTTCCGGCAAATGGGCGGCCTCTATTGCTATTAAAATGATGCCCTTCGGCCGAAAAATGCAGAGCCACTTACCGCATGGTCAACAAGGTTTTTGGTTCTCAAATCGGCAGAAATATGGAGGCTTACATAGATGACATGGTCATCAAAACAAAGGGCCGCGACCATACTCTTGACTTGACCGAGACATTTGCCAACCTGCGCAAGCACAACATGAAGCTGAACCCGAGTAAATGCGCTTTCGGGGTCCGAGCAGGGAAGTTTCTGGGATTCATGGTCAACCAACGCGGCATAGAGGCCAACCCGGAGAAGATACAAGCCCTGCTCGATATGAAGCAGCCTTATTGCATCAAGCACATCCAGCAGTTAAGCTTAAACGGCAGAGTCATTGCCTTAGGCCGCTTCATCTCTGGCCACCGAAAAATGCCTCCCTTTCTTCAAGGTTCTCGGCAACAAGGGTTTTGAGTGGAATGCGATCGTGCCAAGGCCCTCGAGCAGCTGGAATATCTTGGCAAACCACCTCTCCTCTCCGGAGCCTTTATTTGTGTATCTAGCGGTGAGCCTTTATTTGTGTATCGCTTTTAGTTTAGGGAGGAACTAGATATCCAAAAACCTGTGTACTATGTATCTAAGGCCCTCAGTCCTGTTGAGGGTCGTTATTTTAATGTTGAAAAATTAGCCTACTCGCTTGTCATAGCTGCCCGAAAATTAAGGGCTTATTTTTCTGCACATATAATCATAGTATACAGACGCACCATCGCAAGAAAGTCCTCCACAAACCCGATACATCAGGCATTGCTCAACCGGTCGATCGAGCTCACCGAGTTCCACATAGACTACTTGCGAGCGAGCAATCAAAGCACAAGCCCGACTTCTTGGTCGAAACAAGCTTCACCCAGCACGAGGATCCTGAGACCAAGCAGCCGGTGGAGCCCGAGCAAAAACAATTGCCACAACCCCGACCAGCCTACTGTTGGGATCTTTATGTGGATGGGGCAAAGCAAAGGGAGCGGAGCTGGCATCCTTCTCGTAGCTCCCGATGAAATCACAGAGTTTGAGCTAGCTCTCCGGTTCAAATTTCCTGCCTCCAACAATGTTGCCGAATATGAAGCAATGATTGCCGGGCTCGAGCTCGCAACGGATATGGGTGTAGAGGCGGTCACAGTGTACTCGGATTCACAGCTAGTCGTGAACCAAGTCCAGGGGGAATATATGGTACATCACCCTACCCTGGTTAAGTACTGCGAGCTAGTCAAGGAAATCTTGAAAAATTTCAAGTTTTGGGAAATGATCGGGATCGGACCGAAAGGCACAATATGCGAGCAGACTACTTATCCAAAATCGCTGAGGAAAATATGGCTTTGCTAAATCCCTCAGTAATGATCGAGCACATGGAAACTCCCGCCATCGATAGACCTGTAATTATGGACATCGAGCCAGCGGATTGATGACTACAAGGATTACATCGAGCAGGGAGTTCTGCCCTCAGACAAGGTCAAGGCCACAACAGTCCGAAGCCAAGCCTGTCGTTACTCGGTAGTTGGGGGAATCTTATACAAGCGATCTAAGGTCAGACCTATGCTTTGTACCCCCAGAACTAACCGAGGGCGTTTTGTATGAGGTACATGAAGGGGAATGTGGCGGCCACCCGGGCACAAGAGCTCTAGCAGAAAGGGTCCTGCGAGCAGGATATTACTGGATCACCCTTAGAAAGGACGCGGAAAAATATGTTCGTGAATGTGACAAGTGCCAGAGATACGCGGACATACCACGGCTTCCATCCACAATGCAAACCCCAGTCGTAGCGGCCTGGCCCTTCGACATGTGGGGAATCGATCTGATCGGCCCATTCCCGCTGGCACAATACAAGTACAAATACGCTGTAGTCACCATAGACTACTTCACGAAATGGATTGAGGCAAAACCCCTGGCAAAAATTTCAGAGTCCAACGTCATCAAGTTTGTACACGACCGGTGTGGTGCAGTGTTCGGTCTCCCTCGGGCAATGATATCGACCATGGTACTCGGATAAGTTCACGAATGTGCTCGCTTGGGCGTGAAGCATTGGCAGTCGTCCGTTGCTTACCCTCAAGGAAACGGCCAAGCAGAAGCTGCTAACAAACAAGTCTTGCACGTGCTTAAGCGGAACTTAGAAGCGGCGGGGAAGTGGGCGTAAGAATTGGCGGTCGCCGAACCACTGTTCGAGGACCAACCGGGGAAACCCCGTTTGCGCTCACCTACGGGTCAGAAGCCATGATTCCGGTGGAAATGGCCTTGCCTAGCTACCGTGTTTCACATTACAGCGAGCAAAATAATCAGCTTGCTCGGGCTATTGACCTAGATTTGCTCGAAGAGAGGAGGTTAGATGCACGGCTGAAAATGGTCAACTATAAACAAAAGGCAAAAGCTCATCATGACAAGAGAGTTCGAGGCAGAGCCTTCTCTATCGGAGACTTGGTACTCAGGAAGATTGAGGTAACAGGTCATCGGGCAGAATGGGGGAAGCTATCTCCTAATTGGGAAGGTCCTTTCCGAGTTACTGGGATCGTAAGAGAAGGCACTTACACGCTCCAAACGCCTGAAGGAAACGACCTGAAGCACCCTTGTCATGCAGATCACCTCAAGAAATATTATCCTTAAGTTAAGGAAACAAACGGGCAAGACCTCAGTCCTGTTGAGGGTCATCGATCATTTCTCAATAAAAGGCAAGTTATTGTCGTGTTTATCAGTTCAGAATTTCCTAAGTTGTCAGCGAATTGTTATTCTGCAATTGTTCGTTCTTGTTTGACTAGATTCTGCTCGCCTGGCGAGCAGACGAGGCCATGCCCGGTCAACAAGTCCAAAAGCCCTAGTATCTGTGAATTTATCCTCTGTGGGTGAGGTGTGGCCATGCCTAGGTTCACGTACTAGGATGCTCGCCCCGGGCGATAGAGGCCATGCCTACAAAGATAGCGGTTAATTACCTCGGCTTCCTACAGTGACCGAGCAACACTGTTAACCGTATATCTCAGTACCCGGAAGATATACCAGCAACCGCTTCGAACTACCCACATCGAGCAAGGCCCTGCCCGGTTGTTGGTTGCCGATTGAGAGTCGGGCCATGCCCGCTTGGCAGTCTTCTGGAAGCTCACTCGCTCTAAGCCTTGGCCAGATCCAAGCATTCCTACCCGGTATTTGTTCGGGTAACATCTCAATTTAAATAATAAGATTGCTTTGTTAGTCTTGTTATTTTAATAATCATTCTTGGTTAAATTTATTCATACATTGATGCTCGACGTAGCACTTGCACTAACAAATGACAGGCAGAACAAGCAAGCAAGAAATAGCTATTGAGCGAAACAAACATCTCATCGAGCACATATACGCATCTATAATTAAAGAGTGGATTCTATTATAACCAAATCTGGAGTTACAAAAGTCAAAAATATTGGCGCGCAGGCCGAGGAAAACAGACATAATCTAAAGTTGGTCAAGCGCTGGCTCTGGAGGGGGTGGAGGAATATGCTCTAGAGGGGGTGGAGGTATCTGCTCGGGAGAGGAAGAGTTTGTGCTGAAGCCCGATATTGATCAATGTATTGAAAATTCAGGGCCTTTCGAGCAGCCTCTTGCTCAGCCTTCCTGGCCTCCTCCTCTGCCATCAACCGGGCAGCTTTCTCACCCTCCAAGGCGTCAATCAAAGAGCATACATTTTCAGCCGGGGGAGTAGGGGGGTCCCAAGGTTGCCGGCCATTTTCCATGTCAGCCTTCGCCAAAGCTTCCAGCTCGTCGTGGGTATAGGGGACCAAGTGGTGGAACTGGCGCGCTGCATCGGAATAGACGTCAGAAACAGCCCACTCAGCCATGGTCTTCATGTCGATCACCCCACGGCGAGCGAGCTGTCTAAGGATATGATTGACGCCATGTGCAAAATAGGGCACTATAGCATGGCTCACGGCCTCGTCAAAATAATTTGAAGTCGCCCTCGAAGGCTATGGATTTCTTGTAGTCCTCCACTCCTTCCGCCTCGAGCAGCTCCTCCACATGCTTCCCATCTTTGACGGCCCGCATCTTCGCTCTCTCTCCACTTGTAGCGATCCTCCGCCGCTATCGCGCCGATCGGTTTGAGCCTTCTCCACCTGTTCTTCTTCACGGCCGACCAATTCTTTTCGCAAGCTTAAGTCACCATTCGGGCGACCAACTTCAGATTACGCCGAACACTTTCTTTTGGCCGCCTCAAGCTTTGGTCTCCAACATCAATCCGACTCATGATTATGAGCAATCGATGCGATCGATTCGCTCCCGAAATCATGATGTAACGAAAATTTTTCTAACAACTCACGACAAACTCCGAGAGAGTAAACATATCTCCATGAAGAGTCTTACGCTTTCTTCGCTACCTTCTCCTCGTTGTACCTATCATAAAGATTGGCACAAGTAGAAGCAACCTGCAAGCAGACAAATGAGTCAGAAACATAAAACATAAATAAAGGAAGAAACAAACTTCAGTCAAGAATTTTACCTCGCTCAGGCAGAGCCCAACGTTTCCGACCAAGACATGGCCGGCGGTATCACGATCACGATAGAGATCGTCGTGCAAAACTCTTTCTATGACACCCTTGCCCACCAGGCCACCCGGGCTCCCACGGGCATGAAGGTCGATACCCCCCAATAACGGGGCATCCCCAGAAATTTCCTTCACTGCAGCACGAGCGGGCCGGTAGTAGTAGAGGGCATCGAACCGCCCAGCTTGCCCTACTGAACAGAGCAGGTGGACAAGGAACAGAAGGGACAGATCGTGGCTCAAGCCCCGGTGGCGAACTTCCCGAGCAGACGGAGGAGGGGAAAGGCTCTTCTTCCTTTTTCCTTTTCCCTTGGGGTCTTTGGGAGGAGGCACCACAGAGATGTTGGCACCTGACTGCCCGATGGTATCTTCGATGGTCACTACGGCCTCTCGACGCCTGCGTGGGGACGATAGCGACCTGGGTAGCTTTCAGCCTTGCCCAAGCCCGGTGTTTTCTTAGCCGGGGGACCAAAAGGCACCTTGGGCAGAGCTACAGGATCATTAACCTTCAAATCAGCTGCCCGCTGATTGGCCTGTAGTTTCCTCGCCTTCAATAGAGCCACATTCTTCATCCCTGAAGCAAGAAAAGCGGAAACATGTTCAATAATTAATGCTACGAGCAAGGTACAGTCAAGATAAAGACAGGGAAATAATTGCAAAAAATAACCATCATGATCTTCATAAGGTGGCCGGCAATCTCCGCCCGGGCCCAGACGTTGGCACTCTACACATTCCCACTTAAACATGTTACCATGGCAGTCACCCCAATAAGGGTGTGGCCTCTCGGGCACGTGGATCAAGAGGGGTTCCACATCAGGGATCTCTGCCCTCATCACACCGGCCAAACACAAGTTGCGCGGATTACAAACCAGCTCTCTCCAATCAAGAAGAAATTGCTGGCCAACGCGCCTCTCATTCTCTTCTATCACCCCCACGGCGGCTTTTAGTGTGGCCAATCGGACAGTTTCTCCCGAACTGAAGTCTTGTTTTGAGGCCTTGGGGATTTTGACGTCGTCGGAGGCCGTGGGCATAAAGGGCCAGCCGACTCGAGATTCGATGAACAAAACCCTCCTATCCCAAGAATCTACCTTCCCGGGAACTTCGGAAAACAACCTCAAAAAACTGGAATTGGCTCTCACTCCGATCCTCCCACCTGTACTCGGGGCAAAGACAAACAACTTCCGGAGTAAGTACATGTCCGGCTCAGATCCAAGCAGCCTGCACGCCACTGTGAAAGCGGTAATAGCCCGGACAGTATTCAGCATCAAGTCACAGGGAACCGCTTTGGCCTCGAGCAAAAAATCAACCAGAAAAGGCTCCAGGGGAAGACGTAATCCAACTCGGAAAAAGTCGGCAAAAAATAAAACTTCATTCCCGTGCTCACGGGAAAGCTTCACATTCGCGGGCACGTCCATCTTATTCGCCCGGTAATAGGCTGAGTCAACCCCAAGGGATGTGAGCCATGCGGTCACTTTGTCCGCCGTATCTAATGTAGCCCAGTGCGGCTTTCATCAGCGTTAATATACCAGTCGGGCTCCTCCTCCTCTTCTTCTTCCTCCTCGACTCTTTCTTCAACGGGAACCACTACTGGAAGGCCACCTACCCTGGTCAGGAAGCGGGCAATAGGAATTCTATCTTGGCCATTTGTTCCTTCTTCTTCAGGGCCCGCTTCCACTTGAGAGCGGCCAGTCTTCTTGAAACGGCGAGCAAGTGGCAAGTTGTCTGCCTCATCGGCCTCTGAGCCCTCCTCGGCCATTCCTACTTGTTCAATTCCTGCTCGCCCAGCTGAGTTTCCTACAAGGGCTATTTGCTGGTCGAGGCCTTGCCCGACAGCGAAGCCACCGGTCACACTCTCTTCACCAGAGTCCTCCTCGCTAGAGGAATCAACTATATCAACCACGGGGTCCACTACCCGCCTTTGAAGCGTTGGCCCGGCCACGGACCTGGCTCCCTCCTCACGCTCTACGCTAATTGAGGGAGACTTCTCGCTGCTCAGCGAGTCATTCCTTCCACCATAGCTGAAGGCCTCGCGGTCATTGTCGGACACATCTGACATCTACATAGAGATCGAGGAAAATAGCTATCAGCAGCTTTGTCCGGGCAACTATCAACAAGAGAAAAGAAAATCCTAAGTCTAGGTCAACATGAGGGATTCTGTCCACCTAGCGAGCAGGGTTGTGGTTTCTATTCCTCGATCTCTACCTAAAGATGGTCTTACTCGCTAAAACCCTAGCAAAGGCATAAGGAGAAAGAGAAAGAAACCAAAATGCATTCATAAACCCAAGAAGGACAAAAGCAGAGAAAACTTACTGTGATTTCTGGATAGGAGTGTCTTCTGTAAGCAATTCAAAGCAAAAAACCCAAAAGGAAATGAAGATTGATGAAGGAAGCGAAAAAGAACTTCAAAAATGGCAACAACGGCTCTTCAAGGTTTTCTCTCTCTAAAACTCAAAGGCGATAAAAGAGAAGAAAGGAAGGAGAGGCTGCCTTTTATAGGCCGATCTCTGAAAGTTTTTGGGGGGAAAAAGGCTCGAGGCCCGAAACGGCGTCTAAATGGGCGGCCCATCATCACCCAGGGCACGTCGCATTAAATGCGCCGCTTCGTGGTCCGCACCCTGTCTTGTCGCTCCAACTTCTGACGGCTCACGCGCCTTTTCTGACCACGCGCCCGGCAAGCCTTTGACGAGAAGCTTCCTTAATACGCTTCAACTTTTCCCCGAGGGACTCTTTGTCTTCTTAAAAATTCACAAAGTGATGAAGCCCGAGCGAATATCAAACTTGGACGCTCCCCGCTCCGAGCATGAATGCTCGCCAGACAGGGAGCTCGGGGCCACTGATATACCCGGCCCAAGCCGGGTCACGAGCAATGCACGAGTTCGCATCACGTGCCAATCACGAGCACAATGCCTATGGGGCCCATAGCCCAGCGAACAATATGACAGAGCCAGCGAGCACCAAGCAAGATAACCCTCACTCAAACCTAGGCGGGCAAAGGCCTTGCCTGTCCGACCAGGGGCCATGATCGAGAATCATACATGCTTAGCAAAGGAATCAGACTTACTTTGTCTGGTCGAGCACACCGACCAGGGGCCGATCTTCAGACCAATAAGCTCAGGGATCAATACAAACAGAATAGCCGATAGAGCCTTGCTCGCCCGATCACACATCAAGCATGAGACGTTGGTAGCTTGCTTTCCAAGGCAAGTCAAAGGTTTCCATGTTTAGGCGGAATACTTGCCTTATCAACTCCTATAACTCCGCGGTCAACCGCCTGTTTCTCCTAGAATCAAGGGATCTCCTCCTTGATTATCTCGGCAGTTATGGAAACTGAATCCTAGACGGATTCAGTTACCTTGAGGGCCTATAAATACCTCTCCATAATCATCAACAAGGTACACACACTTTCTTGAGCCTCGTTACTCTGTCAATTCTTCTTTTGACAATCACTCGATACTTACTCTCACGCCGGAGGGGTTTTGCGAGGCCTTGCCTTGCACTTCTACTCAGGTGTTCTTGTGATCTTAACAGGCTTAAGGAGGACGATTACAAACCCATATATCCTACCCATCTCAAGGACGGCCCAAGCTGTGTTTTTGCCACATCAAGAAGTTTAATTTACTGAAACAAACATACAAACATGTTATGTTAAACATTAATTTCTACTCTCATATATCTCCAACAAATTTGCCTACCTTGCATCGAAAATTAAAAGACAATTTGTTAAATTTAATATAGAGACATTGATCAGTCTATCCGAAAATGTTGCGATGATTTAGTTAGAAAGTGGAAATGAAGGGACGATCTTGAACTATGATTAGTTAAATCATCAAAGTAATTAATCTGGTTGCATGAATTGAGATGGAGCTCATTGAAAGGGATTAATTAGTTAGTGCAAGTGATAATTTGAAGTTAGTTGTGAACATCAATTAACCAAGTGAGTGATCAAACTGATATACTGTCTAGTAAACATGACAAAAAATGAAAGTACATTAATTCACACTTTTTTATTTCATGTAACTAGTTTTACATCCGTGCGTTAAACAAATGAATAAAAATATTTTTTTAATTAAATAATATTTAAGCAAAAGAATAAATTAAGAAAAGTAATGTTTGAGACAATTACTTAAATATAAATACATCATTTTATTTGTAATATTATAGATTTTGAAAATTTTCTTTATACACAACATTTGTTGTTTTATTTGTTGGTCTTTCATCTTCATCAGTATTAATATCTTCAAGTTAGAACGATTTGTTATCCTAGAACCTGCAACATACTGACTATGACTGAATTTTGACTTCTTCAAGAAGAGTCCTACATGCGAAAGTGATTGATCTTGACTTTTGTTAATTGTCATGATATACGATACTACCAATGTAAATTATATTTTCTAGAAACTAAAAAGACAATCTCACATCTAATGGAGACAATGACATTCTTGATATAAACATTTTGTCTCTAACATTGCTTTTATTCAAAAAATTTACTTCAACAGTGTGATTCTAAAATATGGTAATGATTAATCTTGTTTCATTGCACAACCATGCAAAAGGATCAATGTTTCTCAACAACACCACCGAAACACCAACCTTAAGTGTTAATTCATGGTTAGACAATGCTGAATACTTTATATTATTTAAAAACTCTATAGAATGATTGTCTTCAAGCAAATGCACATATAATTTGAACTCAAATAAGTTCTTTCTTCTAAGTGATTGTTAGATACCATGTACTTATTTATGGTATCAAAAACATCAAGAGGGCAAGTATAACACTTCCTTACAAATATGACACGCCATAAAAGACTTATCGGTTAAGGAAGAAAAAAATGTACTTTTGCAGTTTAAAAAAAAAAGTATTTCAGCGGTTAACATTTTAGAAAAAATGGACCAGCCCATAATTATTCCTTACCAAAATGAGAAATAAAAAAACTCACCTCATTGAAAAACACAAAAAGATCTATTATATATAAAACTCAGTTCATTAAAATCTCACATCCACCCTTAAGCCTCATGTCATGTAAGTAATCCCTTTTAACCTATTAATATAAAATAAAAACTTAGAAAAAAAATAATATTACGTGTATTTTATGTAAGACGGATCTCCTTGACCCGACCCACCGTATATTAGTGAGTTACGTTGTGAAATAGTAGGCCTCCCTCTTACGAATTAAAACTTGTAAGACGGTCTTACCGGAGAACTATTCTTAATAAAGCAATACACGATCTCAATACCTAACCAAATTCAATATATGTTGTTTAACAAATACAACCCTTCAGTTAGACTTCATCTAGAATCATTCATTTGACGTATATTCTTTCACTTCAAAATTTCATTCACCTAACATTCAATAAGAAATCATAGCGATCACCTCTCCAGATTATTGAAATCCTTTTAATTTTTCATTGAGTTGAAAATTGAGCCTATATCATTTTGTTTTACATTTTATTTCCTTGTACAACTTTTAAAGTTGTTTTTTTTTAAATACAAATATAATAATCTGAAACTTCAATATTTAAAATAAAGCCAAGTATTTAGTAAAAACATTGTTTAATGATAAATATTTTATTTTACTGTCCGAGATTTGTTTTATTCTAAATTTTTAAATATACTACTCAAGGTTATTTTGAAAAGAATACATAGCTCAAATTTTGAGATTTGAATTTATAACTGATGAATTTATCTGTTACATTTCTTAATATTTTTTATTTAACCATTCTTGATGCTTATAAAAAATATATAACTTTATAGTTAGACCATGTCAACAACTTTGTTGTTTATTTCAGCCTTGACTAACTATTTCCTTGCAACTTTAACTTTGAAAATCCATTTGAATATTTGTTTGTGGACGTCTCTTAGGACGGATGCTATGGAAGCCATAATAGTTGTAGTAAAAATTTTGGGTTCAAAATGTCTAAAGTTTATTTCGTGATTGATTTTTTAAAAAACCTTTGCAGATGATTGGTTTAACATCCGCAAAGAACATCCACAAACTTTATATAAATGTGATGAAAAATAAAAGGTCAAGCATGATATTGTGAATTGTGCTGAAAATATCAACAGTTTTGGTGTATTCAAAGTTTCTAAAATGTATAAATATATTCATGTCAACTTATCTAAGAATATTAAATGTTTAGTATAAAAACAAAAGAAAAAAAATAAAAAAACAAAGTGTTTCAGCTTCCAATGTTTCCATTTATGAAAATCAGTTTTAGGCGGGAAAATCACGTTTGTTATATATATATATATATATATATATATATATATATATATATATATATATATACGTATATATATATATATATATATATATATATATAGATGTTTAGTAAATAAATAACGAAAAATAATGTTTGGAAATGAAATTTTGAAATTGCATTTATTTTCAATTAAAAATATGAAGTGCATATTTTGGATCCGTTACAAATGGCGTGTGAGCCTTGTTTAATGGCCCACTATATTTTACAAGATGTCCGAAGGATTGGGCCAGGCCTCTGTGCAACGGGCTGAACTCATTCCCTCAGGTATAAATAACCCCCTCTAGCTCATAGAGTGGGGGCTCAGTCTTTCATTCTTTTGGATCTCTGCTTCTCGATTGAGAATCACGCCGGAGGTTTTGGCGCCCTCCCGCCGACTCACGGTGTTTATTTTACAGATATATAGCCAGATATCTACCACCGACGACAAGATGGCCGCCGGACGGCAACTCCGATGACCCACGTCCACCGCTACTTTCGGCACCCCCGGTATGATGCTTTTTTGGACGCATCAGTTGGTTCCATTGCCGGGAAACAAAGCAAATTAGTAGTCGTGCTAATGGAGTTTGCTACTGATTTTGTTGGGGGATAGCCTAGGGTATAGTAACAATTAGTTTAATTAGATTTATTGACTACCAAACACTTGGCACCATGCATAGCTGGATTCACAATGTAGCTGCCATCAAATTTGAGGCACCAAATTCTCTCAAAGCTCATTAACGGGAAGAATGGAACCAATCATTTTGTGGAAATTAGAAATTAGACGAATGATGAAACCTCTTCACCTTTAGTCATTGCCCTCAAAGCCACCCCATCTCACCTCAACACGCTGCCATGGCTTTCAGAGGTTTGTTCGCGCGATTGAAGATCATAGACAGAAAACAAATGAGATAGATGGCTTCATCTTACCAAAACGTCGCTGGAGGAAAGATTTGCAAAAGACGTCGAGCACACCCTCCAGAAACGATTCGACCATTAACGGCCAACGCATTGGTCACGCGGTGGGACTGTTACAAACGTGGTTTCACCATTACGGGGGCAGTTACGAACGTGGCCCCCCTACTACGCGACAGTTACGAATTAATGACGGTTAGCCAGTTTCACGGGGGACCATGTCACAGGAGATTCATTCCTTGGCGGGTTGCTTCAAGAACGGTTCAGAGTGACATCAAAGGGTTTTTCCTGTAATTTTCAGGTGTTTTCCTTCTTTGTTTTTGCCCATTTCTTTTGCAAATCTTTTTTGCATAACTCTTTTCTCATATTGCAACTATGCCTGAGAAGTTGAAATTGGATTGAAATGCACTCTTGTGTGTATATGTGCGTATGCGATTGGTCCACCTATTTGTGACCACAAAGAATGAGATTAATGTTAAGTTTATCTTCCTGATTTTTAAGAAAAGAATATGTTCGAAACTGATTTTTGAGCTGCTCATGAGCATGCATGATGAATTGGGTCTTCCTGATTCGTTTTTATCATATGTGAGCGTTGGAATACTGCCTTTTTCAATTCAAAGGCCCTGACATGTGTTCTAAATGGTCTTGGGGCAATTTGTCTTAATGCGAAGGGCTTGGAAGCAATGAGGGAAACCTCAAGAAAATATGGCCACTTCTTTCATTGTTTAAGTTTCTAAATAAAGTCACCCTGCTTTGGTTTCTGTACATTTTTGTATCTCTAGAATTTCTAATTCCATCTTCTGGGATTAAAAAGCAAGCACAACATTTTTTTGTGAGGAGTGATCAAGTTTCATTCCCTCCGTTTTACTACTTTATATGCATTCATAGCATATTAAGTGGGTATATATTTGGCACCATCTAGGCTAAGCAGTGTTTGTTTCTCCTTCCAAAACACATAGGAACCACATCTAAAAAAGACTATGGATATGCAAGAGCCCCTTTTGTTGCTTCAGTTTGAGATGCTATGATTTGTAAGCTTTATATTTATGCAGCCTTATGCAGGAGCCTTTTTTCTCTGTGCGACTTGTATGGATAATTCAAGACGATGCGCTTGCAAATCGCCTACCTATGTATGAAGAAATGGGCTGGGAGGATCTTTTTGCCTATTGGAAGAATGCTTTTAGAAGGACTGATGTCATAGTGTTTCCAGATTTTTCTTTGCCGATGTTATATAGTGTGCTTGACAGTGGAAACTTTTTTGTGATTCCTGGGTCATCAATAGATGTGTGGGCCGCTGAAAGATACATAAAAGCCCACTCCAGACCTACATTAGAGATGGAAATGGACTCTGAAGACAAGGAAAATGTAGACCCTAGCTGTCGGGACAATGGAAAATTCAGAAACATGTCGATTGTTTGTGGAGAAATCGAGGATTGAAGCTTTGCTCAAACTTCTGTTACGACCAAGTATAAAACAATCATCTGAAGGGATGTCTATTGCGTTATATAGTACCATGGTCTTCAAGGGTTTTACTCAGCATCACGCGGCCCCGTTAGCACGTGCTTTCTGTTTCTTTCTTAGGGATCATTTGAAGAAAACATTGACTGGATTTAGTATGGTTGCGGGTTCCTTTCTGTTGAATCCTAAGACTACACCAGATTGTGGAATATTTCCTTCACTTTTTCTTGTTGAATTCATTTTTTTTCTTGTGGCCTCAAAAGAAAATAGATGGGTAACAGCATTGCTCACAGAATTCGGTAATGGTAGCAAGGATGTTCTGGAAGATATTGGACGTGTTCAACGTGAAGTTTTATGGCAGATTGCTCTTCTTGAAGATGCTAAGTTTGATGTAGAGGATGACAGTGCTGGTTCCGCCGATGAGTCACGACCATCAGATTCTAATACAACTGAAACTGAAGACCAAAGCTCTGTATCGTGATCTTACTCGTGCGTCTAGTTCTCAGCAATGACATGGCTTAGAAGGCCCTTTAGATCTGCGAGCCAATCAACCGTCACATCCGTTGGCTTCTACTGATGGTGCTAGTGCTAGTGTTAGAAGGGAAGCTGATAAGCAGAGGTCCTATTATTCTTCCTGTTGTGATATGGTGCGGTTGCTCTCTTTGCACATTACACATTTGTTTCAGGAGCTAGGTAAAGTAATGTTACTTCCTTCTTGACGGCGGGATGACATGGTGAATGTTTCACCTTCTTCAAAGTCTGTTGCTTCTGCCTTTGCTTCCATTTCGTTGGACCATATGAATTTTGGAGGCCATGCAAATCCTTCTGGATCAGTTGCATCCTGGTCAGCCAAGTTTTGCTACCTGGGCAAGGTCATAGATTTCATTGATGGCATTCTACTAGATAAGCCTGACTTATGCAATCCTGTTTTACTAAATTGCTTGTATGGACGTGGGGTGCTTCAGTCAGTTGTGACCACATTTCAAGCCACCAATGAATTGCTTTTTGCAGTTTAACAGGACTCCTGCATCTCCCATGGAGATTGATGGGGCAAGTTTAAAGTCTGATGATGTGGAAGAAACAGATCATTCATGGATATATGGTCTCTTGGCAAGCTATGGTAAATTTATGGACCCCCAGTGATAAGTATAATCTGACCTGGGCGTTGGGGGGCAGTCAAGAAATTCTTCAATTCCAACACCTGTGTGCAGTGCCATGAATCAGAATCACTGGGAAGCAGCCATTCTTCTTCACTTACTGAGGCCCATATTTTAACTTCACGATTCAATGGACCCCCAGTGGGCGTTGGGGGGCAGTCAAGAATGTAACAGAGTAATAAAACATTAAAGCCATCTAAAGGGCCTTAGAGGATTAGAACTAGGGACCTCCTGTTTGCATAACTGGCGCTCTAGCACTGAGCTATAAGAGCTTGTTTTTGTTAACTGCAGTCGATTGCCATATAATGTGATCTGGGCGTCAATAGTGCAATTGATAAGGGCTTGCGATCTTCCCAGATCTTTATCGTTCCATCTGACTTGATCTTGGTGGCCTAATTAAGAATCACTTGTAATGTTCGAGCCCGTTACCTCGATTATTCTCTTTTTCACGAGTAGGAGGTATCTCTGCTCGTGAAAAGGGTTGGTGTCCGAGCCCGCTACCTCGATTATTCTCTTTTTCACGAGTAGGAGGTATCTTTGCTCGTGAAAAAGGGTTGGTGTTCGAGCCCGCTACCTCGATTATTCTCTTTTTCATGAGTAGGAGGTATCTCTGCTCGTGAAAAAAGGTTGGTGTTCGAGCCCGCTACCTCGATTATTCTTTTTTTCACGAGTAGGAGGTATCTCTGCTCGTGAAAAATGGTTGGTGTTCGAGCCCGTTACCTCGATTATTCTTTTTTTCACGAGTAAGAGGTATCTCTGCTCGTGAAAAAGGGTTGGTGTTCGAGCCCGTTATCTCGATTATTCTTTTTTTTCACGAGTAAGAGGTATCTCTGCTCCTGAAAAAGAGTTGGTGTTCGAGCTTGTTATCTCGATTATTCTCTTTTTTCACGAGTAAGAGGTATCTCTGCTCGTGAAAAAGAGTTGGTGTTCGAGCTTGTTATCTCGATTATTCTCTTTTTTCACGAGTAAGAGGTATCTCTGCTCATGAAAAAGAGTTGGTGTTCGAGCTTGTTATCTCGATTATTCTCTTTTTCACAAGTAAGAGGTATCTCTGCTCGTGAAAAAGAGTTGGTGTTCGAGCTTGTTATCTCGATTATTCTCTTTTTCACGAGTAGGATATATTTCTGCTCGTGAAAAAGGTTGGTGTTCAAGCATGCTATCTCGATTATTCTCTTTTTTCACGAGTAAGGGGTATCTCTACTTGTGAAAAAGAGTTGGTGTTGTGCTTATTATCTCTATTATTCTCTTTTTCACGAGTAGGAGGTATCTCTGCTCGTGAAAAAGGGTTGCCTACCTGCGCTTATGCTCACTAGCTTTTCAACGGTAGTCCTGTTTGCAAAGTCGAGTACTGGGACTTGACCATGGCCCAAGTGGCGTTCTGCACGCTATAGAAGAGACTTATACAATCAAGTTATAAAGCGTACTGGTTAATTAACATATATAATGGCGGTAAAAATGACTAAATTTGTGACTCGTCCCGGCACTTCTGTTATCTCGTTTACCAAGATGAAAGTGATTAAGCCTCGGCCATCCCGAGAGATTAAAGAAGATTACGAGCGAACAGTACTCCTTACCCTCGAGATGAATCTCGAAGAATAATGAGTAGGGGGCTACTGATGTGCATATTTTGGATCCGCTACAAATGGCGTTTGAGCCTTGTTTAATGGCCCACTATATTTTACAAGATGTCCGAAGGATTGGGCTAGGCCTCTGTGCAATGGGTTGAACCCATTCCCTCAGGTATAAATAACCCCCTCTAGCTCATAGAGTGGGGGCTCAGTCTTTCATTCTTTTAGATCTCTCTCTGTTTCTGATTGAGAATCACGCACACACTTAGGGGCTATGCACCCTCTTTTTTATATGTGTACTAATAAACACGCCGGAGGGTTTTTGGCGGGGCCCTCCCCGCCGACTCACGGTGTTTATTTTACAAATATATAGCCAGATATCCACCATCGACGACAAGATGGCCGCCGAATGGCAACTCCGACGACCCACGTCCACCTCTACTCTCAGCACCCCCGGTATGATGCTTTTTTGGACGCATCAAAATCATTCTCAAATTATACTTGTATATTTTGTTGACATACCATAATTTATCGAATTTTTTTTTCAAAATGTAGATTCCATGAGTGAAGCAACCAGATTTTAATAGACCGCAAAAACCCTAAACACACACCATCCCACGCACTGAAGGTGCGATTTTGAAGTTTTCTCTTCTTCAGCCGTTTAGGTTGCCGGCATGATGGATCCCCCTTCTGCCCCGCCGGATCTAGTTCCTCCTAAGTTATTTGCTGTCGCACTATCCTTTCCTCCTTCAACCCTCAATACCACGTCCTTCCATATCCCTCCCTCATCATACAGAGGAGAGCCATCACTAAAGCTTTCCACTGAGAATATTGAAGCTCTTTCCAAACCATTCCATCACACTCTTATCGGTAAGTTTTCTCACGGAAGGCCTTCCATGGATTCCATTAGAAAACTCTTTCACACTTTCGGTCTTAAGGCAGCCTTTAGCGTCGGGCATCTTGATGCTAAACACATCCTCATTCAAGTGTATCATGAAGAGGACTATCAAAGGCTTTGGATCAAGGATCAATGGTACCTTGGGCGATACCCTATGAGGGTTTTTAAATGGTCCCCCGACTTCAGACCAGATGTGGAAAGCCCCATCGCTCCTGTTTAGTTTTCTTTGCATGGTTTACCTATCTATCTTTTTAACAAATCCACACTCTTCTCTATTGCATCTTTGTTTGGCCAGCCCTTGATGATAGATCAGCCTACATCTAATCTTACTCGCCCTAGTGTTGCCCGGGTTTGTTTCGAAATTGATCTATCTAAGCCTCTCCCTAATAAAATATGGATTGATTGTTGATCCTTCTACCCAAGTTTCTGGCAATCCCTTGAAGTGGAAAACGCCCCTTTATATTGCTCCCACTGTCGTAGACAAGGTCATTCTGAAATTCAATGTAAAGCCAAAAACCCTTCTGCTCCTTCGCGCGGTCCAGCCCCCTCCATTCCTCCTCCTCCTCCTCCTCCTCCCCCTCCAACCACTCGTTGGACTCCCAAAAAACCTATCACTCAAGCTGCCAAGCCCTCAACAACTGATCTGCCTAGCACGAGTAAAATTCCCTCTAGCACTAATAATCCCTCTTTTGTTATGGGAGAGGCTGATCCCTCAAACTTGCATGGTATGCATGATACTACTCCTAACCTGGTTGATGAGAATAAAGATTCTGACCTTCCAGATGTAGGCCAAAACAATTCTGACAGAGATCCTTCTCCAACTGATGGTCCTTCCAATATTGATGAAGACAATGGCAAAACTGTCCCTATTTTAAATGATCAGAATGGTAAAGCTGATCTTCATGATAGTCCTCTTTTAAATGAACAAGACTCTAGCCCAACCAAAAAAATCTCCAGTTAATAAGGACATGAATGATGTGAATGCGGCTTCCACTACTTTGGTTTCCTTGGACGACACGACTACAAATGATAAGAATTCAGATCCTATTATAATCTCTCCTAATAAATATGTTGTTCTCAATATTTTAGAAGATGAGGAAGTGACTGATCAGAGCTCTTTGAATGCTCTAAATCTGGAAATTCCAAAGAAGGCAAAAAATATAATTCCTCCTACTGATCGAAAGACAAGATCTCAGGCTCCCAAGCCCTCTCATGGATCTTCTTCTACTACTTCTAATGGAGATTAAAACTCTATTCTGGAACGTACGCGGCATTGGAAATGATCCCATTGTCAGTCGTCTTAAAAGTCTGATCAAGCTTCATAATATTTCAATCATAGCAGTTTTCGAGCCTAAAATAACCAGTGACAAGCTTTCTCTCATCTCCAGAAAGCTAAATTTCAGGTTCTATTTTTCTAATTTTGCTGGCTCTATATGGGTCTTCATAAAATCTTGCTTTAGCTGTAGTATTTTATGTGAATCGTCTCAGCATGTTTCTCTTAAAATTCAGCACTATTCTTGGCCCTCTCATGCTTTTATCTCTTGTGTTTATGCAAGATGTGACCTTCGCGATCGTCAAGATTTATGGGAGGATTTAATCCAAATAAGCTCTCAAATTTCTAATGCTCCGTGGCTAGTTGTTGGAGATTTTAATATTATTCTTAGCCCATCCGAAAAATCTGGGGGTAATGGTTGGGATCGTGTTGGAGGTCTTAAATTTCAAGCTTGTATCTCAGCTTCTGGTCTCACTGATTTGGGTTATTCAGGATCTGATTTTACTTGGTGGAATAAACAAGATGGCCACGCCACTATTATGGAACGTATCGACCGTGTTCTTGGCAACACTAGCTGGTTGGATAATTTCCAAGCTACTTCAATACAACATCTTAATCGCACGTGTTCCGATCATTCTCCTATTCTGGCTACTATTTCTCAGGCTGCTGCTATTAGACCCTCCGCTTTTCGCTTCATTAATGTATGGACTTCTCATCCAACTTTCACTGATTTAGTGCGTAATATTTGGAATCTGCCAAAGCCCGGTTCCCCTATGGTCAAGTTTGCTAAAAAAAATTCGAAAACTTAAGGCATCGCTCAAATCTTGGAATAAGGACCAGTTTGGCAATATCTTTGCAAATCTTCGTCAGACTGAGGAAGATGCCCTCGAAATGGAACTTCTTTATGATCTCAACAATTCTGATGTTAATCGCTCGAATCTTATGGAGGCCCAGCTCGTCTTCGTCTTCATCTTTCTAGAGAGGAAGGGTATTGGCGTCAAAAATCTCGTCTGAGATGGCTTAAAGATGGTCAGGGAAACTCCAAACTTTTCCATGCTTCTGTTTCCCAATCTCATCGGCGTCTTCATATTCATTCCATTCAGGATGTTGATGGCTCCTGGCTAACCAATGATCAAGATATTAAGAATGCTGCCATTCGTTACTTCAGTGGGCAACTCTCCTCAGATGTCTATAATCCCGATTTTAATCTTGATGTTATCCCCAGCCTCATTACTGATGATTGGAACTCTTCTCTTATTGCTCCTCCTGATATTACGGAAGTTAAGAGGGTTGTTCTTGCTTTAGATGGTAATAGTGCAGCTGGCCCGGATGGATTCACTGGCCATTTCTATTCTTCTTGTTGGGAGATTATCAGCAAGGATTTCTGTGATGCTATCACTGAGTTTTTTTTTTTTGGGTTTAATTTCCCTAAAGCTTGGTCCAGTACTTTGATTGTTACAATTTCGAAGGTCAATTCTCCTTCTCATTTTAAAGACCTTCGGCCTATCAGCCTATGCAATTTTTGCTCTAAAGTCATCTCTAAAATTCTCTCAACTAGGCTCTCAACTATTTTGCCGTTTATTATTTCGGATAATCAGAGCGCTTTCACAAAAGGTCGAATCATCCATGACAATATTCTTCTCGCCCAGGAAATGACGTGTCATCTTGGTAAAAAGGTTGCAGGCTCTAACGTCATTCATAAACTTGACATGGCCAAGGCATTCGATCGTGTCTCCTGGCTTTTCTTAATCAAGGTTCTGCGTAAATTTGGTTTCCATGAGGTGTTCATTGATTTAATTTGGAGAATTCTATCGGATAATTGGTTTTCGGTTCTCCTCAATGGCGAATCTGTTGGTTACTTTCCTTCCTTTCAAGGTCTTCGCCAAGGTGATCCCATTTCTCCTAGTCTTTTCATTATTATGGCTGAGGTCTTAAGTAGAAGCATTGATCTGCTTCATCGTCCTGATCCTAAGGTTGCGTATTCCACGATTAGTGGTTGCCCAATCATTTCCCACCTCGCTTTTGCCGACGATATTATCATATTTTGTAATGGAAGCAAGCATTCTCTTCTTCTTCACAAAGAGATCATTTATTCTTATGAATCTATGTCTGGTCAGATTATTAATAGATCAAAGAGCTCTTTTTACATTGCTCCTTCAAATGCCCCCAGTTGATCTCCAGTGATTACTCAAATTCTTGGTTTTCAAGAGAGTTCACTTCCTTTTATCTATCTTGGCTGCCCCATCTATTATGGAAGAAAGAAGAAGCAATTATTTGACCCTCTAATTATTAAACTTCAAAGCAAAATCGACTCTTGGATGGGATCATTTCTCAACTCAACCGGTCGAATCACGCTTATTAACCATGTTCTCCAATCTATATCCATGTTCCAACTTGCTTCTATTGATCCTCCTGTTTCGGTCATTCATCTATTGAATCGCATGTTCTCCAATTTTTATTGGGGTCAAATAGATGGTATCAAGAAAAGTCATTAGGTTGCGTGGCAGACCTGCTGTCGCCCTACTGCTGAGGGAGGTATCGGCATTCACTCGATTTCGATACTATAAAAGCTTTTGGCCTTAAGCTGTGGTGGAGATTCCGAACCACCCACAACATCTGGTCCCATTTTCTTAACGCAAAATATTGCTCCCGTGCTCATCCTTCTATCACCACTTTGAAAGGATCTCACATATGGAATCGGATGCTGCGCTCTAGGGATCTGGCAGAGCCTCACATTAAATGGATTGTGGGAAAAGGCAATTGTTCTTTATGGCATGATATATGGCTCCATGACACTTGCATTGACAGGCCTCCTTCTAGCTCTTTTGTATTGGTTCGGGATCTATTTCTTGACAACTCTTCTTTGAATGATGCTGGTGCTGCTGATCTTCCGACTTCCATTCAGAATTCCATTAAATCTCAATACATCTCCATCAGTGACGAGGAGGATCGTCCTTGCTGGAATCTTAATTCGAAAGGGGATTTCACCATTTCTTCTGCCATTTCCGTTATCTCTCCCCCAAGCAATTCTTCGTTGTCTTCAAAATACATTTGGCACAAACATCTGCCTCGTCATATCAGTATTTTTCTATGGCTGTTGTTCTGAAAGCATTTGCCAATTGATGAAGGCTTATGGTCCAAAGGTTTTCTGTTAGCTTCGAAATGTTCTTGTTGTGCTTTGGGTGCCTTGGAAACTTTTGATCATGTTTTTCTCCGTAGCCCAACCGCGGAGGCAGTGTGGCTTCATTTCCATAATCAGTTTAGCATTCCTTTTCGGCTCCATTCTCTTCAGCAACATTGCTTTGTCTGGTGGCTGACAAGGAATTCCATTTTGTTTGCCATTCTCCCTTCTATTATTCTTTGGCAATTGTGGAAATTTCGCAACAAGGCTCTCTTTGATTCTTCCAGGCTCCCCATTTCGGCTATTATTAATTCCATATCTCAAGATTTAAAGGACATTCTGATCTTAGCCAATTTCCAAATTTCTGATCTCCTAAGTGCCTCTCGTTTCTCCTATAAACGCCCTAAACAAATCAATATTCAATCTGTGCACTGGAAGCTCCCTCCTCTTGGTTTTCTGAAATTGAATGTTGACGGGGCTAGTAGAGGGAATCCAGGCCTCAGTGGTGGTGGTGGAATTCTCAGAGATTCATCAGGTTCCCTTATTTTTCCCTTTCATTGTTTCTATGGCCACTGCACTAACATGGTTGCTGAGCTTCGCACTCTTTATCATGGAATCTGCTGGCTTCATTCCCATGATTATATCTATGGCCTTTGCAATGGTCACTCTCATCCATGGGAACACACTTACATATTCAGACACATATCCCGGATCCAAACAGACAGACGGTTCTCTTTTAGTCATTGCTATCGGGAAGCTAACAAGGTTGCAGACAGTTTGGCAAATTCGGCTTGTGATTCTGAGACAAATCGAGATTATTTCTCCATCTCTGCCATTCCGTCCTTTATGCGAGGTCTTATTTCTTTAGATGCTAGTCAAACTCCTTATATTCGTATTTCATAATTGTACTTTCTTTTTAGAGGTCAGGCTCCTCCGTCCTCCCATTTATAAGGGCAAGGCTGGTTGTCCCCCTCCAGTTTGTATCTTTCTCTTTTTATTAATAAAATTCTGCAGGGTGCCGCCCCTGCTTCCCTAAAAAAAAAAAAAAAGATTCCATGATTGATTTTATCTATGCCTAATGGAAAGGCGTCAGTAAGTGATAAACTTTTGTAACACCCCAAACTCGGGTCCGACCCTTTTGGACCCACATCTGGCCACATCACTACAAATTCAAACTTAAATAAAGACTAAATCAAAACGTCATCCAACTAAAATTACAAAAGTCTCTAATTTAAAATACAATCATCCAAAATAAATTACGAAACAAAAGTCTACTAAATTAACTACGTCTCTATTAAATTCCAAAACACATGAATGCGCCCTAAAAATCTTGATTCCTTCACTGGTATCCTCTACCTCAAGCTTAGTCCTTAATTTCGACCTGGAAGAAGAGTGATGTGAAGGGTGAGCGAACAAAGCTCAGTAAGATCATACGTCGCCCCTACGGTTTCTAAGGGGGTGACTCAGAGAATAATCGTGTTGTACGTAAAATAGAGTTTAGATATTTGATAGCTTGCAAAATCAAAAGATAGGTACCGAACGACAAAAAAATATAAATTCTTTTTAAATGGAGAGTTCAAACAAAACAAAATATGGAACAAATAAGTTTTCCATTACTGAATGTCTCATACCAGCTAGCAATAACCGAAGATCAAATATATTTATTAAGATAACATAAGGGTCTATTGACCAAGAACCAAATCCCCTGAAAGATACGCAAATCCCCGAAGGGTACACAAATTCCCCGTAGGGTACACAAATCCCCCGAAGGGTACACAAATTCCCTCGAAGGGTACATTATTATGGTATATCTGGATTACTGGACTCGCGGGTCAAGTGGTGCAATTTAATTTATTTCATTGTTTGTCTCATAATCCCCGTGACGGGTTGTTTATACTTATTGATCATAATTATTTTCAAAATATAGATAGTATTATAAATGCACCACTATCAAAATAATACTTTTATTGCAAATCATTATTTTCGATACGATGGATTATGCTGATAAGTTGACAAATACGAAATAGATTTTTTGATAATAATAAAAAATATTTCATGTAGATAAGTTTAAGCACGAAAATTTTGCGATAACGAATTCATAACAATGATATTCAATAAAGGCTAACGACAGAGTCAAAGCAACTACCGGCACGAGGTCGGACATGGCAAATGAAAGAACGAATAATTCAAGAATTAGTGGAAGCCTAACATTAAATGTATTTTTATACTTTTGTAAAGAACCTAAAAGGAACGCAATCACTTACCTCGAAATACTTAGCAAAAAGGTCCGCAACGTGTATGATCGTCCTAATCTTCCTTGTCCAAATCTATGTTCAAAATATACCATGATTACTAAACTAAAAATGTACCATCCAAAACCTATTAATTAATTTAAATAACAATAATTATAGTAATACTTTATTAAATAATTTATTGTTATTATTATTATTATTATTATTATTATTATTATTATTATTATTATTATTTTAAACAAAACACACACTCATACACGCACACACACAAAATACTCCCAGCACATGCATGTTTTTATTACTTGTGTACATATTATATATATAATATATAATTTAAACACCCACTGACACACACACAAACACACACCAAGACACTGTACATAAACATGAACTCATATGACATATATCAAACATAAAATAATAATATAACTTGGATATATATAATATACCTTCCTTGCACACGCACACTGTTTACACGTCCCACAAACAAACTCAAGCAAAATAGAACAATACACATTGTTATTATAATATATAAATTGATTTGAAAATGACTTTAATTAAATCATTACTTGAAAGTGTACACAATCCTACATGTACACGCCTAGTTCTTTCTTTTCTTTCCAAAAAACAATAAGAGCATCTCCATTGTGGGATTCTTCACCAATTCTTTGGTGAAGAATCCACAAAAACCTACCATTGTGCAATTCTTCCAAGAGAATTCGGAGGAGAGAGAGTGTCCAATTCCCCACCAAGAATGCAAAAGTGGTTGAAGAATTGAAGCTGCAATTGAAGAAGGTGGCGTGCACCTTCCACCCGGACAAGGCGCGTGTAGAACACGCGCTCAAAATGCGCGTCCAAGCAAACTGGCGGTGGGTCCCGCGGCTGCAACAGCACTAAATTAAAAAAAACATTTTCTGACTTTTTAAAAAAAAACCAAGAAACTTTCCGTTTTGGTTTTAAAAAATTCAATTTTTTTAAAAAAATTCAAATTAAATAAATTATAAATTATAAAATTTAAAAATAATAATGTAATTTATTATTTTAAATTAATTTTTGTTTTAATTTATAAATTAATTATTTATACGAAATATTTAAATATGAAATATATAAAATAACGTGAAATAAATTTATTTGTTGAGAAATATAAAAATAAAAATGAAATGTAAAGTTAATGAGGTGGCAGTGGGACCTAGTTAAGAATATGTTAAGAATCGTATACAATGGGAAGATGAATTCTTAAGTAGAGAAAAAGAGAAAAATGTGTAGGTGGCAGTGGGACCCAGTTAAGAATTTGTGGGAAGAATTCCCACATTGGTGATGCTCTAATAGACTGCAACTCGGCTATAACATATAGAGCTGTCAAAATTGAGTCCGGCCATAGGCCTGGTCCAGTCCACCCAACTTTTTAATGGCATGTGCCTCAATTTAGAAGGCCCAAAAAAAGTCGGGCATCTTTGGCCCGGCTCGTGGGCTGCGGTTGGCCCGACCTTAGAAAGCCCGAAAATCCCAGCCCGACCCGATCATAAAGTTAAACACTTAAACTTAATTGCAAAATTAAAAACTAAAACATAAATCTAAAAAGAAAAAACTATCAGACATTCATTTAGATTTCTTTTTTTTTCTATTTTTTGTTTTGGTTAGATAAATTTATTACACAGTATGATCTATTTCTAAATCATTGTTTTCCTTTTGATTGAAACTCATATTCTAAATTGATGGAAGTGAAACTTACAAAGACGAAATAGAGCTGATCTTCCAAGTTCCAATCTAGTTTAGTATGGTTATGGTTAGTAATTTTATCGAAACTGATCTATTTAATTGAGTATCTCTATCTGATATTAGCTGATAAAAAACCTCAATTGTTAAACTTGATAAAAATAAAATAAAATTTAAATGCTAGATTGTGTCGGGCGAATCAAAAAATGAACATTTGCTAGTTAGTATGGTTTTGAGAAACTAGAACCCGAAAAACTTTGTCTATCCTTAGAAAACACATTAAAAAATTGGGGATAGTATGATGAACTTCAATTTGGTTATAACTTTTTTGAAAATAATACCCTTCAAGTAGCATATGTATTTTTTCTTTGGTCTGTAATATTATAGTTTTTCTAGTTTATGTTTCGTTTAATTGTTGAAGTTACTACATTTGTTTATATTTGCTTTGGTTGCACTTTTGCTTTGTAATTGTGTAAGTTAAACTAGTAAGTATGTGTGTTTTGAACTTTTTGATGTGTTATATAACTTTTATTAGCTAATTTGTGAGGTTTTTTTAATAAAAAAAATATTTAGTTTTTGGCCCATAGGCCCAAAGTGAGCATGGGCTGGGCTTGAGTTCTATGAGGCCCGCCCCGCCGTTAAGCGAGGCCTAGTGGACTTGGGTCGGACCGGGCCGGGCTAGCCCACTTGACAGCTCTAATAACATACCTACTACTTAAACATGACAGTGTAATTGACAGAGGGAAATTATATCTTACCTCAAAAAACGTGAAGCTAAAACTCCACTCTACCGCCGCTTTCGTCTAATCTCTACCTTTCTCTTTTCTTCCTCTCTGATTTTTTAACAAATTTGCTTCCTTCAGACTGTATTTATATTACCATATTAAGTTTTCTAACCCTAAAGGAAATAATAAAGCCGGACCAGACCTTCATTAAAGGCTAAAATTCATAAAATGAATTTGTATTAAATCTGAGTTCAAAGTGGGCCAAGTCCAAACCTAAATAATTTCTTACTAATTAGGTCCTAAATACTTAAATAAACTCAACAATTAAAATATAGGTTCAAAACAAGTATAAAATATTAATTAACAAGGATTAATATTTTAGCCAAATTTATCGGGTATTACACTCTCACCTCTTTAAAAGAAGTTTAGTTCCTAAACTTACGTAGCAAGTCAAGCGAAGAGTTCAGGGTGTTTCTCTCTCATTTCCTCCTCAAGTTACTAAGTAGCTTCCCTCTCCATGTGATTGTTCCATTGAACCTTGACATATGGAATGGCTCGTTTTCGAAGAACTTGATCCTTTCGATCTACAATTTTAACAGGCCGCTCAGCGTAACTAAGATCCTCCCTTAAGCGGAGCTACTTATACTCGATCACATGGCTCAAATCTGGAGCATACTTCCTCAACATTGAAGCATGGAATACATTGTGCACCCCTGAAAGTACTGGTGGTAAAGCTACTCCGTATGAAATTTCTCCGACTTGTTCGAGCACTTCAAATGGTCCCACAAATCTCGGGCTAAGCTTACCCTTAATTAGTGATTCGATAAGAGTCAAAAATGGGCCAAGCCCAATCTAATTTAATTGGTTACTTAGATGGGTTCCACAGTAATTAAATAACTCAGACAATTATAATATTACTAAGTTAGGTCCAAAACAACCTAACATTAATTATTAACAATAATATTTTCGGCTATAATAATTGGTGTATTACATGTGTTTCATTTAAAATGTAAAAGTTTCTAGCTTTTTATGAAGCGCTGTCTCAAAAACATTCTTAGAAGGTTGATGGACAAAAATATCCACAAAGGAGACAAAATTATCCACAGAGGAGACAAAAATATCCACAAACGTTTCCTCATCTTCCATCTCTTCTATAAACAATAGGAGAGGCGGGAAAGGCTACATAGTTTTTCATCCACTTCTCAACAGTCTTCTCCATCTATTCTTTACTGCCTCTACTGTCATGCCTATTTTCCTTCTTCTTTAGTTGTTGGTAAGATTTTCTCTCTCAATACCTGTGAGTGCCTCGGAGGATTCCCCCGGATCGCACGCTCCCTTTTTTTAGGGGAACACGTGGCTCGGGGAGGACGTCACTCTTTTCATTCCGTCCTCCCTTATTTAGGGTAAAACGAAATTAAAAGTGCAAAGGGAGTGTTCTCAAAAGCACGTTGAATACGCCTCGGTCACTGAGTGTGCTTTAGTTCACTATGAGTGCTTTGGATTTTTCCGTATCTCATCCTCCCTTGTTTAGGGGAAAAAAAATACAGAAAATACATCACCCTTTTCATTCCCATCTTCTCTTGTTTAAAGGAAAACGGAAAAGTTCAAAAAAAAAAGGATGTTGCGAGGGCGCGTGGGAACACGCCCTGCCTCACTGTGGACTTGGGTCCATTTTGGGTCACTATGAGTGCTTTGGATTTTTTCGTATCTCATCCTCCCTTGTTTAGGGGAAAACACGATACATAAAATGCATCAACCTTTTCATTCTCATCTTTCCTTATTTAAGGGAAAACAGAAAAGTACAAAAAAAGGATGTTGCGGGCCTCACTGTGATCCAAAATGTTGTAATAGAGTCGCCATCATTATTTTAAGGAGAAATAAAGAAAAACCCAAAATAACCAGAGTTTGTGAAAAAAGGGTTCGGAGGCTAAGTTACGAAGTGGGAAGGTGTTAGGCACCCAACTCGCCCTTTCGGTCTCAAAATAATGTTGGCTAAAATATGCTTTTATTATATTTATTTAGCAAAAGAAATAAAACATTTAAACATATATATATATATATATATATATATATATCTGTATCTACATTATTACAAACTTGCAGCCGCTTCCTTCCTGGAATTACAAATATATTTATAAATATTTGGCCATAATAATGGCTCTTTTTAGTGTTATTTTCTATAGAAATCCGGGTAGCATAACCACTTATATTTTTACATCGGGCCAGCTGAAAATAGCACTTTTTTATAAAACATTTTAAAGGCTTACCTTTAAGAGCGTGGGGTGTGCTCGCTCTGTCCTTCCGGGAGAGGGAGTCTTTTTCTGTTGTGGAGATTCGGGCAGAGTAACTGCTTCCAAAAGTTGCTTTCTGGCACCAGGAAACGGGCGGAGCAACTACTTGCATTTTGCTGTTGTTTGCTTGCTTCTGGCAGAAATCGGGCAGAGCAACTGCTTGCTTCTGGTGGATTTGGCCTCTGCATTCGGGCTGAGTAACTGCTCTTTTTGGGATTTTTGGATCGGGAAAATAAGGTGGAATCCTAGCTGGGAGGCTAAGGTTCACTTTGACCGATTGAATTTAAGTTTGGAGGAGATTTAACGGAGCTTTGAGGCTTAAAGGTGGGATATCTCTCAGGACGATCACTCTGCGTAAACTCTCAGTGGTGTTTTAACTACGTGCAATGAGTGTGTGAACTGTGTGTCCATCGTGAAGAGTCAATTCACTGAAGTCGGATGCCTTTATTTATAGGCTGGAGGAGGGACTCCTTCGTCATTAAGTTTTCTTTTCTGTGCTTCACCGGCTTATACCGCACGATGAGAGAGTTATACCAAAAGCAAAGTGCTACAGTTAACTGCGCCTAGATTTGCTGTGGGTGGCGCCTGTCTCCATTTTCATGCTGCTTTTTGACACTTTGGCCCCTGCATTTCACTGTTTAACGCATCATACTTTTCCTTTGCATTTTTAAACCCTATAACTTGACATTTGTTAAGTTTTAACAGGTCTTGATATTTCATTTCATATTACATATCAGGGGTACGAAATTGGGGTGTCTACAGAGCTCCTCAACGATGGAGTTTACGGGTAACCCGAAACTTACTGAGTAAACGAACATCATTGATAAGAAATAGACTCCCAAATTTCGTGGAAATTATAATGGGGAGTAATGCAACAGGTAGCAGTTATAATGCAGCAGTTTATAATGCATTTCAAATCTCACATATCCTAGATATATTTAGTCGGTTATAGCAGGTTATCGTAGTTTTTAAGCAAATATGCAAATTAAATGCTCTGATGGTCGGACCTATTGAAATAGGCTGCCTACGTATCCCTTAATAAAAGGAATCAGACCAAACGTAGTTCGGCCCGATGCAAAAAAACAACAGTCATATTGGTGGGACAAATGGAACCTGATCTTTTCCCTAAGTGACCCGGGGTATCCACCCCTTACGGAAAAGATCCAACAAACCAGGTGGAAACATCATCATAAAACATTGTATTCTCAGGGATAGGCACCCTTCGTCGAACACAATGGTGGGACCAATCTTTTCCCTAAATGACCCAGGGTATGCACTCCTTGCGGAAAAGATCCAACAAACAGGTGGAACACATCATAAAAACATTGCACCCTCAGGGATAGGCACCCTTTGTCAAATGCAATGGTGGAACCAATTTTTTCCCTAAGTGACCCGGGGTATGCACCCCTTGCGGAAAAGATCCAACAACAAGGTGGAACACATCATAAAAACATTGCACCCTCAGGGACCTTTCATCGAATGCAATGGTGGGACCAATCTTTTCCCTAAGTGACCCGGTGTATGCACCCCTTGCAGAAAAGATCCAACAACCATCAGATGAGACACAGGTAAAATATTAATACTTTACCTTTCATTACCTTTCTTTCTTTTGCTCAGTTCTTCATTTGCTTTGCTACTTTCTTTTCTTGCACTGCTTTTTCTTCTAGCTGCATTTTTTCTTTCTTTTGCATTTTTTTCTCTTTTGTTGCTTCTTCTCTTGCTTTTTTTTCTTTCTTTCTTGCATTTTTTCTTTTGCTTTTTTTCCTTTCTTGCATTTTCTTCTTTTTGCTGTTGCTTTTGCCGTTGCAATTCCTTTTGCTGATAATGCCCGATTCCTTGCTGTGGATTACAATTTCTGTTTTTCTGATCCTCTTGTGACTATCCTGCTGGGGATGTGAGCTTTCTTTTGATTTATGATAGATGACCGTCACTTTTTGTTAACAAAGCTAACTTTGTTAACTTTCTGTTAAGCTTCCAGGGCCCTTTTTACAATTTGAACAACATTGAGAGTTTGGATGCTGCACTTTGAACTTTGGAGGTGGGAAAGTGAAATTTCCCAATTTCTTTCTTCATAAGTGACGGGCAGAGAGTGAGCAGTAACTCACTTTCATTTCCATTTCCTTCCTTCGGCATTTCATTGCTGCTGCCATTGCCGACGAAGTTTTCTTCTTCATTTCTTGATTTTCTTTCGCCAAATTAATTGTTTTGCTTGATAGATGGCTTCTTTCTCAAGATCTCGGAAGGGAAAGGCGCCGATGTAACCAGATTCGGGCGAGGAAAAACGGGAACTTCCTCCCTTGACCCGAAATCACGTCAAGTATCTCTTTTCGAAGGATGATTAGGGCAACATCCTTCGTGACCGGCATACACACGTGTCTAATCTTCTGATTCCTGCTGTAAGTTTTCTTTTTTTTTTCTCAAACCCATTTGATTGATTTTTCAGATCTGTCGGATTTCTTTGCTGTTTTGGACTTTTGGAGCATACCTGTTCTTGATTTTGATGCTTATGCATAGAATTTATGTGCTAAAATGATGCAATTTGGCAATTATTCGTAGCAAAAATATGAAATTTGTGCTATTTATTTTTGCGATGCATACTTGAGCAATTGATACTATTTGATTCTGCGATGCATATTTCATGTAACTGATATATTTTGACTATATGATGCGTGCTTGAGTTTAAAAATATTTTTAGTGGTGCATGCTCATGCAATAGACTTTTCGGATACATGATGCATTTTTTTCTTGGATATATATATATATATATATATATATATATATATATATATATATATATATATATATATATATATATACATATATATATTGATGAATGCATGCAAAATGCAACATGTATATTTCTTATTTAAATGTGTGCAAAAATGCACCATGCAATTATTTGGAGATAATCACATACGATGGATTGCTAATGCATGAATATATCATTTCATATTTCATCAGTCTTATGGATGGAAATGCAAATGCACCATAGGAATATTTAAATGTTTGCTAAAATGCCACATGGATATTCTGTTTTAAATGTAATATCTATTTAGTTTTGAATGTAACACACACATTTTTTTATGCACTATGAAAAATGCAAACATTTTATGATGATGATTTTTTTTGTTTTTCTTTTTTTTTCTTTTCTTTTTGTATGCATGCAAAAATGCGACAATTTTTATTTTATTTTGAATGCGAAAATGCGATATATATATATTTTTTTGAATGCGAACATGCAACATTTATTTTATGCGTGCAAACTATAATTGTTTTTTTTTTTGACATGACATAATTTAATGACATGCATAAGGGCTTTATAAAAGACAAGAGCTTACCTTTCTTCCTTTTTTTCCTGATGCTAAGATGCTGCCATTTTTTTTTCTTCTTTCTTTTCCTTTTGTTTTAGGCGCGCAGGGCTTTGGCCAGGATTCGGGCAAGATATGATAAAGTCTCAACCATCTATAATTTAATGTCTCTATCGGCATGGATTTTGGTGGAGTCCTCCGATTTTAGCGAGTTATTGCGGGCTTTCCATCCCTTCCGCAGCTGTATACCCATTTTTGAGGTTTTGCGGGAGTACTGGTGGGACACCACCCACACCTTTCATTTTAGCTGGGGGGAGGCCATATTGACCCTGTGTGATTTTGGTGCAGTCACAGGTATCTCTACCAGCATTGGCAGGGCTTTGGAGCCAGACTACACCCTTCGACATCATCATGACGTGGTGGACGACCTTTTTTGACTGAGTTTGTGAATGCCAGCTCCTGACGTGTAGTCAGATTTATTTGTGCTTGCTGATAATTTATCCACCTTCCAGTATCGCTGTGATGGAAGACTTGTGGAAGAGGTATTGCCTGATGTTGACATCCTTGAGCGGTATCAGATCCCAGAGCGGGCTCGCGTGGTATACTCTTTTCTTCTTCTTTTTTTATACTTGTTTTTTTTTTTTTTTGCTTCCTCTATCTTTTTTTTTTCGAGGTTGACACACATATTTTTTTTTCTTTTCTACACCTTTTCCCAGGTTGATGCGTCTTCGTACAAGAAGCTGTTGAGGGGCTTTTTCAGCATTAACAAACTGTATCAGCGACTTTTGGACGAGTTCACTTGCTTGGGAAATGACGCTGTGAGGCAGACTAGGCACCGAAATGAGGATGATGATGATGATGCCGGCGGATCGCGTCATGCTCGGGCGAGGGGACGAGAGAACAGGATTGGCGGGACCGGCCCTCGAGTCATGGGTGGCAGCCTTGGCAGGAGCAGATCTTCTCGCGGTCATTAGCTCCGTTTACCTATATTTGTTAGCTTTTCTTTTCTTTTTTTCCCTGTACCAGACTCTGTACACATTTCTAAATGCAATGCAATATTAATTTACGATTCATGAATTAAATGCGAAGACTCAATTATTCTAAGAATAAAAGAAATCTAAACCATTATCTAGGGGTAACGACACACTGCAGTTTATGGATGGAGATTTAGAGGGATACACCTTCAGATTTAAAACGAGCTTTTCTGGCACTCTGTGGGGAAGAAAAGGCAACCGCCTCTTCCTATGTTTGATATTTTCAATTTGGCAGGTGAGGCTACGACCTAGCTTAAGCATTTTCTTCCATTTATCATGAACAAACAGAGTTGGCAGTGGAGCGGTCGGAGCCCGAAACCGGGATACCAGGTAGTTTTGGGGAACAGTGGTGGGGCTCCTAGGCGCCACCCGTAGTGGCAGTGGGCAACGCGCCTGGAGTGAATGTGGGTGGCGCCCATGACTTTTGCTATGCACTCCTGTTCAGCCATTGTTCATGCATTGTTCTCAGAATTCGTCCACCTCTTCAATTTTTGGTATAAAAGGAAACCGAGGCAACGTCTATTTTCACCATTCGTCCGCTTTCTTTCTCTGCTCAACTTATCTGAGTTCTTTCTTTGCTCGACATCTTCCTTCTCTAGTCAGATATTTTTTTTTCCTTTTCCAGAGATGGCCGCACCAGTTCACACGGCTTTAGAGATAGAGATTAATGAAAATGCTCTGGACTTTTGGGTACTTTCTTTGCGGGCAAAGGATCAAGAGTGGTTTGAGCTCATCTATAGGTATCGATGTCTTCTGTCATGGCGAACCCTACATATTAATTGGGACATGCTGAGGGGAGCTTCTTGGTTCTGGTCAGTACAGAGCCACCTATTTAACTTCTACCTGAACGAGATGTGCCCCACCTTTGAGGAATTTTGCAGTATGGTGGGGATGTCTGCCACTAGACCCATTTTTGTGCCTTCTGCGCGGAGGTGCCCTTTTATGACAATATGGGAGTTGTTCGGCTCGACCCGTAAAGCTGGGCTGGCGAGTGAGCAGCGGCATAGATGCTCGCCTAATGGAAATCGGCGAGGATCTGGAAAGCTCGGGACTAGTAATTCCTCAGGCTCTGAAGGAGGACTTTCGGCAAGTACATGGCCTTGGTACCCGGATGGCCCCTGATCCTAATGAGACGGGTCCCAGTAATGCACCTCCCCGATTGAGCAATGCAAGTCGACGGAGCAATCCCTGGCAGGAAGATGAAGCTGAACCTCCTCAGGCTGGCAGACGAAGTATTGCCCATAGAGGTGATGGCACTGGCCCAAGTCGTCCTGGTACCCAAGACAACAGCGATGCTGATGACGAGGAAGATGAGGACACCTCTAGAGGTTCTCACACTAGTGAGACTGGAGCCTCTTCAGTACCTCGCAGAAGTATATGGTCACGGCTGGGACGTCGCAAACGCTGATGGACCGTTTCGAGGCTAAGCTGCATAAAAAGGGATAGTTAAGGGGGAATAGAGGATATAGATAGCATGTATATAGGCAAATGTACAGAAATAAATGCTAATCTTAAATGTCTTAGACACTTATTCCTAAGCTGCACCTTATGGACTGCATTATATTATATTTTGATGTTTTTTATGAGCTCTGTCGTGGTATTTCTCTTTGGTTAGTCAAGACCACCTTCTCTGAATATGCTGAAGACTTTGGCAGGCCGGAGATCAGATGATGAGGATTTGAAAACTGCATTCCCTCTCCTTTTCTCCCGCTTTTTCTCTTTATATATATATATATGCTCTAACTTTTGCCTAGGCCTCCCTTTTGGGTTTTCAACCTAGCGAGCCCTCATTCCTTATTTCGTTGTGTTTTTTTTGTGCTCTAACTTTTTCCTAGGCCGCCCTTTCGAGTTTTCAACCCAGTGAGCAGAAGATAGAAGCAATTGCAAGATATTTTTTCTCGATTTATGCATAATAGCTTGTCAAGGTTGAAGGGCTGAACAAGATCTTCCCTATCTTGATTGGTGAGCAACACTGCACCTCCTAACCGGATCTGTTTGACGATATATGGTCCCATCCTGGAAGATTTCCATTTTCCCCTAGTATCGACATAACTAGGGGGTTTTGCACAAAGCACCAGGTCTCCGACTTGGATGTCACGACCTTTGACCTTTTTGTTGAATGCTCGAGCTATTCGTCTATGATATGCTCGAGTATGTTCTAGGGTTAGCAACCGTCGTTCGTCTATGAGGGCTAATTCTTCATAGCGTTGTTTGACCCAGTCGACTTCAGCTATGTTTGATTCCATCATAACCCTTAATGATGGGATTTTGACTTCAATGGGCAGCACAGCCTCCATGCCATAGGCTAGAGAATATGGGGTAGCCCCAGTGGGTGTTCGAACCGAAGTACGATAGCCCCAAAGGGCTAGCGGAAATTTTTCTGGCTAGTCTCTTTCCATATCAGCCATTTTTATGATGATATTTTCAAGCATTTTGTTGGCTGCTTCAATGGCACCATTTGCTTGTGGTCGATATGGGGAGGATTTATGCCTTTGGATTTTGAACTCGTCGAGCAAACGATTCACGTCCCCTTCAAAGTGTGTGCCGTTGTCGGAGATGATTTCAAAAGGAACTCCGTAGCGATATATGATATTGGTCTTGATGAATTCAGACACCTTTCTGGCATTCAGTACTTTGTAGGAAGAGGCTTGCACCCACTTTGTGAAGTAGTCGACAGCTACCAAGACGTATTCATGGCCATTAGATCCTTTCGGGTGAATTTGACATATGACGTCAATTCCCCATGTTAAGAAGGGCCATGGGGCTGTGGAGTTGTATAATATATGCGGGGGGCACGTGCTGTAGATTTACAAAACGCTGACATTTGTCGTAGTGACATACCCACCGAATACAATCGGTTTCTAGTGTACTCCAATAGTACCCTTGTCGGATGACTTTCTTTGCTAGCATATGCCCGTTCATGTGTGCGTAGACACCCCAATTTCGTACCCCTGGTATATGACATGACATGCAATATCAAGACATGTTAAAACTTAACGAAAGTCAAGTTACTTGGTTTAAAAATGCAAAAGGGAAAGCAAGATGGATAAAACAATGAAATGCAGGGGCCAAAGAGTCAAAGGGAGGCCTAAGTTTGGAACCTGGCGCCCCCCATAGGGGAACCATGCGCGGCGCCCACTTCATATGTGGGTGGCGCCAGCATAGTGCTAGTGCAATGTAGCACTTTGCCTCTGGTACACTCTCTCAAGCGCGCAGTAGAAGCTGATGAAGCACAAAAAGAAAACTCAAAATGCCAACAGGATCCACATTCCCAGCTATAAATAGAGGTGCTCGGCCTCAGTGAAAGAAAAAGGATTTCACGCCGCACACAGTTCACGCAGTAAAAGAAAGAGCGTTCAGTTTATGCAGTGAGCGAGAGAGAGAGTACCACTCCTCCTATAAGCCTTGAAGCTCTGTTAAATCTCCTTCAAACACAAATCCAACCGATCAAAGTGAACCTTAGCCTTTTAGCTAGAGTTCCACATAATTTCTCCGGTTTGAAAATTCAAAAAATAACATTTACTCTACCCGAATCCAGAGGTCGAATTCGCCAGAAGCAAGCAGTTGATCTGCCCGATTTCTGCTAGCAGCAAACAAACAACAGCAAAAACGCAAGCAGTTGCTCCACCCATTTCACGGTACCTGAAAGCAGCTTTTGGAAGCAGCTACTCTGCTCGAATCACAACAGCAGCAAAAAGACTCCCTCTCCCGGAAGGACAGAGCGAACACAACCTACTCTCTTAAAGGTAAGCCTTTAAGAGATTTTTTATATAAAAAATATGCTATTTTCATCCGGCCCAATGTAAAAAATATAAGTAGTTATGATGCCCGGATTTCTATAGAAAATAGCACTAAAAAGAGCCATTATTATGGCCAACTATTTATAAATGTATTTGTAATTACTGGAAGGAGGCGGCTGCAAGTCTGTAAATAATGTAGATACAGATATATCTGCTTTAATGTTTTATTTTATTTGCTGAATAAATTTAAGAAAAGCATATTTTAGCCAAAAACTATTTTTGAGACCGAAATGGCGAGTTGGGTGCCTAACACCTTCCCAACTCGTAACTTAGCCCCCAAACCCTTTTTTTTTTACAAACTCTGGTTGTTTTTTGGTTTTTCTTTATTTCTCCTTAAAATAAAGATGGCGACTCTGTTACAGCATTTTGGATCTCAGTGAGGCCCGCAACATCCTTTTCTTGCACCTTTTCGTTTTCCCCTAAACAAGGGACGATGGTAATGAAAAGGGTGATGCATTTTCTGTATCTTATTTTCCCTTAAACAAGGGAGGATGAGATATGGAGAAACCCAAAGCACTCATAGCGATCCAAAATAAACCTAGATCACAGTGAGGCTCGCAACATCCTTTTTTTGCACTTTTCCCTTTTCCCCTCAACAAGGGACGATGGGAATGAAAAGGGTGATGCATTTTCTGTATCTTGTTTTCCTCTAAACAAGGAAGGATGAGATACGGAGAAATCCAATGCACTCATAGTGACCTAGGACGATTTTCAAGTCCACAGTGAGGCAGGGCATGTTCCCATGTGCCTTCACAACATCCTTTTTTTTGCACTTTTCTGTTTTCCCCTAAACAAGGTACGATGGGAATGAAAAGGGTGATGCGTTTTTTGTATCTTGTTTTTCCCTAAACAAGGGAGGATGAGATACGGAGAAATCAAAAGCACTCATAGTGGACTAAAGCATACTCAGTAACCGAGGTGTATTCAACGCACTTTTCGACAACACACTTTTTGCACTTTTAATTTCGTCTTCCCCTAAACAAGGGAGGATGGAATGAAAAGAGTGATGTCCTTCCGCAGCGCGCATTCTCCTAAAAAAGGGAACGCGGGCTCTGGGAGAATTCTGGGGCACTCACAGTATGGCCCACAAGTACCACTGTTGACTCCCATAGGTTCTAGATTTGGTTGAGTCATCTTCTGATTCTATTGTACAGTGGCTAAAAGGTATGCGTGTCGATTAGTGTGGCAACTGTCTTGGAATCAAGGTTGTTTAGAACTGTTTAGTGTTAGTTTAGGCGCGGATAAGCAAGTTTCAACAGCAGACTTGAAAGAACAGCAGACTTTGAAGTCTGCTCAAAAGCGAAAAATCAAGATCAGTCAAAACATGGAGTTATGTCTCATAAAGTCTTATCTAGATATTTTTCAAATATCTAGTCAAAATATCTTCATCGGGTTTCACTCAAAAGAAGTCAACTCTTCATACTGACAACTGTCCAGACTGTCTCCTGAAATATAAAGTGTGAAGACATTACCCCTTTTGGCTAAGAAGACTTTCACAGCTGCAACGCCTGTAACCTGAAACCTTACTCTATTTGGGAATGTCTTCTCTGCACACACTGCATCTCTGATGACTGTGGCTCTTACATCTCCCAAAGCGCCGAATTGCATTCAATGCAATAGAACGTTGGACACAGTTCTCTCTGCCTCAGTCCAACGGTCCAAAAGATCTCTCTGGTATTTATTCAAGTTTTGAAGATCTGAAAACATAACTCTTGCGCATTAAACACTCAAGCTTCATCTTCAACATTCAAGCATTCAAGAGATCAAAAGGACAAGAACTAACACTTCACCAAACTTCCTGAAGCTGCAGATCTGCCAGCCTTAAATTTGTTTCAGCTTCATCTAGTTTGTCTTTAAAAACTGTTCTTTACTTTAGCACGTGTGAGAACAATTAATCCTTGATTGTTCCTCTCACCATTATACACTTGGTTGAAAACTTATTTTGTACACGATCCATTAGAGATCTTACTTATAAACCTAGTGGATAAACAAAGGCCGGAGGACGAAGGTCCGGTATTTCTACGCTTACGGAACATTTTGTTTGTATAAAAACTAAAGTTTTAAAATAAGTTTTTAAAATTTTAAAATTAAAAATTAATTCTAAAGCATGCAAAAATTTATCTACGTTAAAACTATCTAACACCCTAGCATGCAAATATTTTACGTAAAAATTTAAAAGAGGGGTTAGGATTACTTGTTTCCAGCTTTAAATTGAGAGAATGCAGCCGGAGGTTGAGCTTAATCGGCGTCGGCAACAATGGAGTTTCTTCCTAGCTTCAAAGCCTTTGATCTTTAATGGAGTACAATGGTGGATGTGGGGGAGATAGAAGATGAAGAGTTTGAAGAGGGAGGAGACTTTCTTGAGGATTAGAGCCGGAATTTGGAAGGGTTCGCACAGGAATTCTTGAAGAGGGAGGCGGCTGCTGCTGTTTTGCTGAAGGAGGGAGAGAGTTCTGGTGATTTCTGAAAGGAGGCTCAGCACTGTCTTAAATAAGGGGACCTTGCGGTCGCAAGGTCTGCCACACCTTGCGACCGCAAGGTGGGTAGTCAAACCGTTTCTGATTCCGCTACTTCCCCATGTATGACGGTACGATGCACGATATTTAAATTTATGGAGGACCTTGCGGTCGCAAGGTCTCCAACACCTTGCGTCCGCAAGGTGTCCAGAACTTGTCCCTTTTGTTTTCCTTTCTCTCTTTTCAACAGTTTTGCAATTCAACCCTTTTCCGTTAATTCCGTTATGTTTTGTAACTTCCCTGTATTGCAAAAACTTAACAAAAACTCTAAACTAAAAATATTAGTAACATATAAATACAACACTAAGATGCTTTTCTCCCCCAAACTTGAATTTTGGCATATTTAATTTTAAAAATTAAATGTCCAAAAATACATTTAACGGAGAAAAACATAATTAAACTAACTATAAAAGGAATAACATTCAAAATAGTGGGTTGCCTCCCACTTAGCGCCTTTGTTTAACGTCTTTGGCTCGACCAAACTGCAAGCCTAATCCCGGGGTGGTTCATTGTCAGCCAAACGAATTAACTCAATTGTTCGTTCAACTGACATCGGCTCTAGATATGGCTTGAGTCGGTGTCCATTCACTTTGAAAATTTCATTATTTTTAGGATTTTGAATATCAACAGCTCCATGAGGATAGATTCGTATGATTATAAAGGGACCAGACCATTTAGATTTCAGTTTTCCGGGGAATAACCTTAGTCTAGAGTTAAAAAGTAATACTTTCATCCCTGGATGAAACATTTTGTTGGCTAACCTCATGTCATGATATTTCTTGGTCTTTTCTTTATATGTCTTCGCATTCTCATACGAATTCAACCTATGTTCTTCTAATCTCATTTAGTTGAAACAATCTTTCTTCTCCAGCCAGAGTTAAATCTAAGTTTAACTCTTTAACCGCCCAATATGCTTTATGCTCAATTTCAACTGGTAAATGGCAAGCTTTGGCATATACCATTCTATATGGACTCATTCCTATGGGGGTTTTAAAAGTAGTTCGGTATGCCCATAAAGCATCCTTAAGTTTAGATTCTCAATCTTTACGATTAGGCCTAACAGTCTTTTCTAATACTGATTTTATTTGTCTATTGCTAACTTCTACTTGGCCGGATGTTTGAGGATGATAAGGTGTAGCTAACTTATGAGTTACACCATGTTTCCTAAGAACATTATTCAACAACTTATTGGTAAAGTGAGTTCCTTGGTCACTTATTATAGCCTTGGGTACTCCATACCTAGCAAACAAATCCTCTACAAATTTAACCACTGTTTTGCCATCATTAGTCTTGGTTGCTACTGCTTCAATCCATTTAGATACGTAATCAACTGCTACTAAAATATATTCACAATTATTTGATACTGGAAAAGGACCCATGAAATCAATACCCCAAACATCAAAGATTTCAACAACCAAATTAATGTGCAAGGGCATTTCGTTTCTCTTTCCTATTCCACCTGTTCTTTGACACTTATCACATGTTCTATAAAACAATTCACAATCTCTAAAAACAGTAGGCCAATATAAACCAGATTGCAAAATTTTTCTAGCAGTTTTGTTTCCACTAAAATGACCTCCAAAAGAGTATCCATGGCAAAATTCCATAATACCTTGTTGGTCTTTTTCTGGAATACATCTTCTTATTAAAGAATCTGAACAAATTTTGTATAAATGTGGTGCTTCCCAAAAATAATTTTTCGTTTCCGCCAAAAATTTCTTCTTTTCATAATGATCAAAATTCGGATTAATGATGTCAGACACATAGTAGTTGACAAAATCAGCATACCAAGGGTCAGAATCTTTAATGGCTAAAAGTTGCTCATCAGGAAAATCATCATTTATGGGAACAGGATCATCAAGAAATTGACGTTCAAGCAAGGGTGAAAACTCCAATCTGGACAAATGGTCGACTACGACATTCTCGGTTCCCTTTTTATCTTTGATTGTAATGTGAAATTCTTGTAACAATAACATCCATCTAATTAACCTTGGTTTAGCATCTTTCTTACTTAACAGATATTTTAATGCAGAATGATCAGAAAATATTATCACCTTTGATCCTAACAGATATGATCTAAATTTTTCTAAAGCATATACTACTGCTAAAAACTCTTTTTCAGTAGTTGTATAATTCAATTGTGCATCATTTAGAGTTCTACTAGCATAGTGGATCACATGAGGCTTTCTATCTACCCTTTGTCCTAACACGGCTCCAATCACAAAATCTGATGCATCACACATGATTTCAAAAGGAAGTGAGCAATCAGGGCTGGATAAAATAGGGGCAGTAGTTAATTTTTCTTTCAATAAATTAAAAGCTTCTAAACATTCTTTATCAAAAATAAATTCTATATCTTTTGCTAGAAAATTACATAGAGGTTTACAGATTTTGGAAAAATCTTTTATAAATCTTCGATAAAAACCAGCATGCCCTAGAAAACTTCTAACACCTTTAACAGAAGTGGGAGGGGGAATTGTGAAATAACTACGATTTTAACTTTATCAACTTCAATGCTTTTATTTGAGACAACATGCCCTAAGACAATTCCATGTTTGACCATGAAATGACTTTTCTCCCAACTTAAAGTTAAATTTGTTTCACAGCATCTTTTGAGGACTGATGTAAGGTTTTCTAAACATTGATCAAAAGAATTTCCAAAAACTGAAAAATCATCCATGAAAACTTCTACACATCTTTCAACTAAGTCTGAAAATATAGAAATCATGCATCTTTGAAAAGTAGCTGGTGCATTACATAATCCAAATGGCATTCTCCTAAAAGCAAAAGTACCAAAGGGACATGTAAAAGTTGTTTTCTCTTGGTCTTCGGGTGCAACCGGGATCTGATTGTAACCAGAAAAACCGTCAAGAAAGCAATAAAATTCATGACCGGCTAGTCTTTCAAGGATTTGATCAATAAATGGCAAAGGAAAGTGATCTTTCCTAGTTGCCGCATTTAGTTTTCTCAAATCAATGTACATTCTATAACCAGTTATTGTTCTTGTAGGGACTAATTCATCTTTCTCATTTTTGACAACTGTAATTCCTGACTTTTTAGGAACTACTTGAACAGGACTAACCCATTTACTATCTGATATAGGGTAAATTATACCCGCATCTAAGAGCTTAAGAACTTCTTTTCTTACAGCTTCTTCCATGTGTGGGTTAAGTCTCCTTTGCCTTTCTCTTGAAGGTTTACTACCTTCTTCTAGATGTATTTTATGCATACACATAGAGGGACTAATGCCTTTTAAATCAGCTAGGGACCATCCTAAAGCTTCTCTATGTGTCCATAAAACTTTTAATAAACTAGATTCTTGCTCTTCCGTTAAGTCGACTGCTATAATAACAGGCAAAGTGTTACCTTCCCCTAAAAATGCATATTTTAAATAGGGTGGTAATGGCTTTAATTCTTCAACTTTAGGAGAATTGATGGATGGCATAAATTCAGAATTTTCTACTTTAATTGTTTCTTTTATTTTAGACTTCTCATTCTCCACTTTATTATCTTCTTTATTTTCTTCCTCAATATTCTCTATCTCAATTTCTTCAAAGAGAGATTTCAGAATCTCTACTTCATCTTCCTTGATTTCATTACTTTCTTGTTCTACTTTTTCAAATTTATCAGAATTATTTTTTGATTCTTTTTCTATCTCTTCTTTATCTTTCTTTTTACTAGCTTCTAACTTTTCTCTCTCTTGTCTATCTTCCTCTTCTATTTCTCTTTCAATCTCATCAATGTCAATTTTTATGGGAGGAATAGGACTATCATCATAGACTATAAATCTATCTCTCTCATAATCTTCTTCTTCTTCAAAAGTTTCGGTTGATAACTTTTCAATCTCATCTATTGAAAAACAGGCATTTATGTCACTAGGTCTATTCATAGCATCAAAAACAGAGATTTCAACAGTTTCTCCTAGGACTAACATTGTGAGTTTACCATTCTTCACATTAATCATTGTATTAGCAGTAGCCATAAATGGTATGCCTAACAATATTGGAACTTCATTGTTAGTGCAAATCTTCCTTTCCATTTCTAGAACCACAAAGTCAACTGGAATGATTAGTTTATCAACCTGAACTAGGATGTCTTCCACTATACCCAAGGGATATTTAACTGAACGATCAGCTAATTGTAATTGTATAGTAGTGGGTTTTAGTTCTCCTAACCCTAACTGTTTATAAACCGCAAAAGGCATCAAATTAATACTTGCTCCTAAATCTAGCATTGTTTTCATCTTTTTAGAGCTTCCCAAGGAGACTTGGATATTAAAGCTACCAGGATCTTTCAATTTAGGGGGTAGTTCGGGTTGTAAAACAGAACTTACGTTTTTGGAAACAATAATCTTTTCATTGTTTTCAAACTTGTGTTTCTTAGAGTGAAGATCTTTGAAAAACTTTGCATAAGCTGGAATATTTTTAATAACATTAAGCAAAGGGAGATTAACATTCACTTTGGATAACATATTATAAATTTTCGCAAATTGTTTGTCCATTCGGTTTTTCATAAGTCTTCTTGGAAAAGGAATAGGAGGAACATAAGGTGGTGGAGCCACATAAGGTTCCTCTTCTTCTTGATCTAACTCTTTATCAACTTCTATTGAATTATCTTTATTTTGAACTTCTTTTTCTTGTTCCTTATTTGGAACCTCTACTTCTACTTCTACTTCTACTTCTTGATTGCTTGATTTATCATTCTCTCTATTACTAACACTATCCTTTTCAATTTCCTTTTCAGAATTTTCTACTGTAACAGGCACATTAGAAGAAGGATCAGGATCACTTACCTCTTCACCTATTACTTTACCGCTTCGCAAGACGGTGATTGACTTGGCTTGCTCGGTTTGACTAGGGAACTTCCCTTCTTCTCTTTTATCTACTTCAGAATTTGCAATGTGCTTCTTTAGATTTTCAATCTCTTCAAGCATATATTTCATCAATGTTGCTTGACCTTTACTTGCTACATCTTGTTTTGGAACTTCTTCAATTCTCAACTGGTTTTGATTTGGAAATTGTGGAGGTTGTGGTGGTTGAGGTTGCAAAGGCTTATTTCCTCCCCAAGAAAAGTTAGGATGATTCCTCCAACCAGGATTATATGTGTTTGAATAGGGATCATTCCTTGGCCTTTGAGGGTACATATTCATAGCATTAGCCTGTTCAGAATACATAGCACTTGACGGACAAAAATTAGTAGCATGAGAATATAATCCACATAAAGCACATGCTTCTTGAATTTGCCAATTTTCAAATTGAGCTTGTGTATTTGAATTATCTTGCAATTGATATAGGCTTCTATTTTTACTTCTAGCACTTTTCTGTTGGGAATTAATACTTAACATCTCAAATAATTTTTCTAGTGCTTCTGGTGTCATTCTATTAATAGAACCACCAGCTGCACTATCAACCATAGTTTGTAAGCCTGGCGAAAGACCATGATAAAATTGAAGCACTAACACATGTTGAGCCAAATTATGATGAGGACACATAATGAGCAGATTTTTAAATCTATCTCATGACTCATGGAATGTTTCACCTGGTTCATTTTGGAATGACATGATTTGTTTTCTAAATTCAGTAAGAGATGCATGCTTGTAAAATTTACTCATAAACAAATCATATAATTGAGCCCAAGTATAAACACTATTAGGTGTTAGGTTCATAAACCATCGCTTTGCCAACTCTTTTAATGCACTGGGAAAATATTTCATTTTAATTTGATCTTCAGTTAACCCTCCTAAAGGAAAAGTACTCATCATGTATTCATATTCTCTTAAGAAACTGACAAGATCTTCATGAGACATTCCATGAAAAGATGGTATTGCATTAAAATAATGACCATTTAATTCAAAATTCCTTACAGCATCTGGAAAGACTAAACATAATGTCACAACATTTAATGAAGGTCTACTAAAGTCATTAATAGTTCTTTGATTTATCACTACTTCCATATTTCTTCTTGCCGGTTCTTCTTCTCTTTGATTCTTGTTGACTGGGTCAACTGGATTTTCAAGATTTCTATTATTATTATTTTCTTCCATTGGAGGATCAACCAGAGGATCCTCTTGATTCAATTGATCTTGATTATCAAACTCGGGAGCTAGATTTTCAAGGACTTCTTGATTTCTTCTAACAATATTTATATCTTGATTTAATTCTACCAATTTAGGATTCAAAGATCGACGACCGTGCATAAAAATAATTTAAAGCAAATTAAAAACAACTAACTATTAAAAACAAAATAAAATCTTTTTGTATTTTTATTTTTATAAAAACTGAAAATTAAACTAACAACTAAATTAAATAAAAAAACTACGCTACCAACAAACTAACTACGTAAACTAGCTTGTCCCCGGCAACGGCGCCAAAAACTTGATCGATGTTTTAATTAATTTTTTTCCTTGCAAGTGGACAAGACTATTATAGAATAGTATTGGAAGCAAGGGTCGAACCCACAGAGACAAGTGATCACGAACAGTGCAATTTATTGATAGCAAATTATTAATCTAAATGGGGTTTTTATATATATTTATATTCTAAGCTACTATTTATATTTAGATGTTTAACTAATTAACAGTAATTACAGATATGAAGATCTTATGGTGTGTGGCAATCTAGGATTTTGGGTTTCACTTGTATCTCCTTTATGTTCAATTCATAATAATTATCATTTAATTTCTTGGGTTCGTTCACTAAAGATAGATATAGTATGTTGAACAATTGGTTCAGCCTCCATCCCCGCAAAATTCATCCATTCTATATCCTAAGCACAAGAACTTTAATCTAGCTGTCACCTAGATTTATGATCTATCTGTCACCTAGATCATATATGAACCTGGTCCTAACTTATCACTCTCGTGCAACGATAGGTCCAATTTATTGTGATGGTGAGCCAGTGTACGACATATGCACATTGGTCATGCAGTTATCCGCACCTCTAGGCCTTTATTATTTGCAATTACATTCATTTGTTCAAAGCGAAATAATATAGGGATTGATAAGCACCACAATCAACAAGAATTGAACGAAGATATATGAGAATCAAAACATAAATTCGATACAAGTGACCTCCCACCTCCTAGATTATGGATGATTTAGTTCATCATAGACAATGAACAGCACATGAAGATGATCGGATACATGATCTTGATCTTCAATACTCGTAATCACAAAATCTAACTATGTTATACACTCTAAAAACTATCTAAAATCTACCTAAGACTGCTTTCAACCGTCTCTCTCTATGTTGCTCTCGGCATCCAACTTCAATATATACTCGGGAGTTGTAATCCAATCGAATCACTGTGTGAAAATCCGAAAATAACGCATTGTGACCACCTTGCGGTCGCAAGGTGTTGAGTACCTTGCGTCCACAAGGTCTCCAGTTTGTCTGGCCTGTGGTTGCTTGGCTTCTTCCCGTACTGCCTACCTTGCGGTCGCAAGGTCTGATGTACCTTGCGTCCGCAAGGTCTTCAGAATTGACAGTCTTTGATTTTTCTTCATTTTTCCTCTTTGGCCTTTCTTGGAATTTGCACTTAAAACCCTGGAGTTTGGCATATTTTCACTAATAACCCTGAAACTTACAAAACTCACCGAAAACATATATTAGTAGCTAAAAAGCCTCGTGAAATAGCATAATTTAAGTCATAGAAGTATACAAAATCGACGTATAAAATACATCGATCATATGCCCATCTTCGTAGGGAGATTTCCCCCCTTTGGTCTAGGTTATGAGGATAGATTCTTTTTGAAAACAGGTTCATGATGTCTGAACTCTGAATACCAGGGCTCGTTGTCTTTTTCAGGAGCAGCATCGATTTTGAAGCAGTAGGCAGGAGTGACTTTTTTCCCAACTATAAATGGTTGGACATTGATTTCTGTTGGAATTTGAACCAATAATGCTAGAGTGGCCAAGGCATCGGTGAATTGATTTCTATCTCGTGGCAATTAATGGAACGAGATATCATCAAATTCACTGGCTAGTGTTGTTAGTTTGGCATGATAGAGCTGCAGTCGGGGATCCTGAGTTTTCCACTTCCCTTCGACTTGGTTTATAATTAGAGCAGAGTCACCATAGACCTCCAGATCTTTGGCTCCTTTTTGGAGAGCCTCTTCTAGACCAGCAATATAGGCCTCGTATTCAGTAGTGTTGTTTGAGCATTCAAACTCCAGTCTTATGGCCATCGGAGTGTGGGAATCTGCAGTGTCGATTAGCAGGATTCCAATGCCAAAGCCTCTTTTGTTGGCGGCTCCATCGAAGAACATTTTCCATGTGGTGTAATGATCGGCAATTTCTAGGACACCTTAGTCTGGGAAGCTGAGTTCTGATGCATCTTCTGCTTCTAGAGGCAGATCAGCTAAATGGTCTGCAATCACACTGCCTTTAATGGATTTGAGCGTGACATAGGTGATGTCAAACTCGTTGAGGAGGAATGACCATTTGGCTAATCAGTTGGAAAGTGATGGCTTGCCGAAGATGTATTTTATAGGATCCATTCTAGAGATAAGCATGATGGATTGAGTTCACAGATAATTTTTGAGCCATTGGGTTGCCTAGACTAGACCAGTGCAGCTTTTCTCCAATGATGAGTAATTGGGTTCGATTCCTTGTAACTTCCTACTTATGAAGTTAATAGCATTTTCGATGTAGGAATTTTCTTTTTCTTGGGCGAGCATAGCCCCTACTGCTGTATCTGTGACAATTAAATATAGGAGGAAAGGTTTATGTGTATGCACTATAAGAAAAATGAGATATTGTGACACCTTGCAAGAGACACTTTTCAAAAAGCCTCGTAAAGCAATGTATTAAGGCTTTTATAAGTGTCGTTTTACAAATTACAAATTTTATTTTGAAAGGCCTCATAAAATTATTTGTTAGGGCTTTTATAAGTGCCATTTTACTAAAAAAATTAAATTATTTTTTAAAGGCCTTATAAATATCTATTAGGGCCTTTTAAAGTGTTGTTTAATTGATTTGGATGTTGAGGCACTTTACAATCAACCCAAAAAAAATTGCCGCCCTCTTACTTTACGAACACGGCCTTTTTTTTTTTTGTAGCTTTTCCCTTTCCCGCACTGGTTGTTTTCTCCCTGTATTCCCAGCCACTCTCTTAGTCGGCCCTCAACCACTGGGATACCTGCGCTCACTTTTGTCTTGATACTTTTAAGGTCAATTACGACAATTTTTATTTATAAGACAAAATAACACTTGTACGGTCAAAAGTAACACATTTAATACTAAAAAGTGACGCTTTTAATATAATAAAATAACACTTTAATGTCAAACGTAATAATTTTCATTTATAAAAAAAATGAAACACTTTTCAAAGTGAAAGCAACACATTTAAGACTAAAAGTGACACATTTAAGCCCAAAAAGTAACACTTTTTTAGGGAAAAATTATAATTTTCATTAAAAATACAAAGTGATACTTCTAAGGACAAAAGTGACATATTTTATACTATAAAGTAACAATGTTAATAGTAAAAAATAACACTCTGCATATATAAACATGAGGGATCGATAATGCTTGCTGTAATTTTCAAAAATTAAGATTTCTGAATTTTATCTCATTTAACCTGGATAAATCCGTGTTACGGATAAGGATCTATAAGACATGTCTTACAGAACCACCTCAACACTAAAAATTGTTAGAATACCATAAGTTCGGGATCTAATGTCTTATCTCTAACATTATGGAAATGTAGCCAGATTCATACTGTCTAATTTTAATTATTTTTATATAACAACATTACCGTATTTGGAGTAGGGGTGACAATTCGTGTTATTCTGTCGTTTTCGTGCCTCATTATCGTGTTTTCATATTATCTGTCTTATTGGATTATAAATATAGCAATAAATATTATTTTGAATATATTAACAATTTTGTATCTTTCGTGTCGTGTTTCGTGTTGTGTCGTGTCGTGCTGGACTTATCTTGTCATTTGTCTCTTTAATCATGTTTTATAATTGTGTCGTGCTAATTCATGTTATCATGTCGTGCGGGTTATTGTCACCGCTAATTTGGGTTGCACAACTTGTACTACCATGACCCCTTGTGTTGACTTGTGTTTCACTATCAAAGAATTAGAATGGCAAATTGGCAATCATGGAAAACTAATGATCCTTACGATATTTTCTTAGGTTACTATTGACGACAAAACTTAATTTACAATTTTCATGGATTCTCTTAATAGTTCTCGCTATTTTAAATTTATTATATACCAAAAAAGAGAACCTAAATAAGTAAATATGCAAACAATTTCTAGATGTGGATATTCAATTAAATTATTCAAGTGTGCCCAAGAATAAATGTTAGTCAAACAATTTTAAAGTAAGTATTTAATTACAAACTTATTATACCATCCGTCTCACAATTATTGTCTAACTTTTCTTTTTTGTATATCTCAAAATAATTATCTTCTTTGAAAGTTTCTTTTTTAGGACATCACTTTTAACACTTTATCCTTACTTTTTTTCTTCTTATTTTTATTTTGGGTCACATATTTATGGCTTTAAAGTAAACCACACACTATTATAATATTAATAATTCAATCAAATATATTTTCTTAAATCGTACGTCAAATTAACTCAGATGATAATTTTGGAATATAGGGAGTATCATTTATGCATACTCCTTATATGACATATGGTGGACATTATAAAACAAAGAGAATGTACTCATAAGTCACAGTAAGAACTAAGAAGTGTCGAAAATGATGACGATGGCAAGGCGAGACCAATTCCTAATGAGCCTTACGCTCCTACTTGTTCTCGGATTCGTCTCAAGCATTATCGAGGCCAGAACCGTGATTCACCCACGAGAGGAAAGGTTGGTTCCAACGGGGCCTAATAATCAAACCAGCCCAGGCACCCCGCCGCCAAGGGAGAAAAGGTTGGTTCCAACAGGGCCTAATAATCAAACCAGCCCAAGCATCCCGCCCCCAAGAGAGAAAAGGTTGGTTCCAACTGGGCCTAATAATCAAACCAGCCCAGGCACCCCGCCGCCAAAGGAGAAAAGGTTGGTTCCAACAGGGCCTAATAATCAAACCAGCCCAGGCACCCCGCCCCCAAGAGAGAAAAGGTTGGTTCCAACTGGGCCTAATAATCAAACCGGCCGGGCACCCCGCCAAAGGAGAAAAGGTTGGTTCCAACAGGCCTAATAATCAAACCGGCCAGGCACCCGCCCCCAAGAGAAAAGGTTGGTTCCAAGCGGGCCTAATAATCAAACCGGCCAGGCACCCCGCCGCCAAAGGAGAAAAGGTTGGTTCCAACAGGGCCTAATAATCAAACCAGCCCAGGCACCCCGCCCCCAAGAGAGAAAAGATTGGTTCCAACTGGGTCTAATAATCAAACCAGGCACCCCGCCCCCAATGGAGAAATGGTCGCCCGAACTAGCTCAGGAACTCCACCCCTAAAGGTTAGGTTGTTGTAGATGAATAATATTATTCTTGTGAAACGAGTTTAATGTGGAAAACACATATTTCAAGCCCTATAAATTTTATGATTAAGAGCGATGAATGAAATCTCTAGTCCCCAGGTGGATGATTTATTCATAGGTTCCTATCCTTTTTCAATAACATCAAGTCGTGTTTATTGTGTTGTTTAAGTTTTGTTCTTTTCTGTTACATGTCTAGAGTGTCATCGGTAAAGGACATTTTATGAGATACTCCTATAAAAGAGCAAGGACCCTATGCCGTACGGATGTTTAAAGTTCAAGCCAGGTAATTGACAAGTTTCTCGGCAATGAAATCGCTTCTAATTAATTAAGCAGAAATGAAAATTTGTTCTGAATCTTAGCTAGGGACTAGGGTCAATATTCCAGATATCCTCTCTCTTCTCCTAACCAAAACACAACATTCCTTCATTCTTTTCATTAAGCAATTTCTCTAGCTTCATCCATTTGCAATGTCACTGTTAGTTCTCCAACCTTCTCCCTCAATAGCAATTCTTGTTCTACCTTATTTAGTACCATGTGCTTTAATTGTTGCCTCTCCAAATTTGCTTCCTTGACCCACCTCTTGGCAACCTTAATTTCGTTCAAGATTTCGATATCCCTCTTCAGGTGTTTGATTATTTCTTCCAGCTGATCAACTATGCTTTCTTTTGATTGGACATTGTTTTCTGCAGCTTGGAGTTTCTCCTTGAAAACGAACTAAAGAAATGGAGAAAAATTGGGGGAGAGCCGACATAGTTAGCGTTGTGTTTAGCGTGGGTGCCCAGAGGGACATTCATTTAGCGGTCTCAAATGGGTATGCACATTTGTGCCATCAAGAATTTTAAGTGTGTCTATACCTTTTTTTTAGTGGGCGGTTTAGGTGGAAGAAAACGTAAGCAAAAATTGCCACCTCTATAAAATTGTCATTTCGGTACTTAAAAAAAATTAGGAACCTTTTGTGTACAATGAATTATTGTTAAGTTGGGTTTGAAAGCTTTGAATTTAAGTAGAAATAAACGAGTGGGTTTATTGCCTTATTTTTGCGGTTTCAATCATTAGGATTTTGGATTTTAATGATAATTCTTTGAATGGAGCCATTGATTTGCAGTTGCAAGGGTTAAATGGACTCAAATGGCTTGTTTGGTAGTCGGACAAGGATAAACAGTATTATTAATCTCAGTACTATTAGTGCCCTCGTTATTAATCCTTACTTGTATATCGGAGATAGTTTTTAGATTAAAAATGTTAATCCCAATTTTTTTTTAGTGAGGGCGTTAATAATATCATCCTCCTCCTTGGTATTAATAGTGAAGGGATAATGACTTTATCTGGATAACTCGTGCTATTAGTCCCGACCACCTATTGCGTACCAAACATCAGACAACTCGGCTTATTAATCCTATCTGACCTTAATCATGCTACCAAACAGCACCAAAGACAATTTAGTGTCAATCTATTTAATGGTTCATGGATTGAGAGAGAGAGAGAGAGAGAGGAAGGCAAAGCGGCATTTTCTTGTTGTCGTAGGGAGATCTATCAGTTTATCAAAAAAGTAGTCGAAAAAATCAAGTTGAAGAAGAATAGAATTGGTTGGAGTAATTTTTAGTAAAATAACAATTTTACCCTTTGTCGAAATCACATGAAATGCATGTGAGTTGACTTAATAGTTGAAAATGAACAAAATTGAACGGAACTACCTAAAATAATTTTAGGGCAACACAAATAGTCCATGTACAATTTGGATTTCTCGGTTTTGTCTTGATTGCTCGCAATTGGTCCTTAAGCTAAATTTTTTTATACAATTGATCATTTCGTCCAATTCGTTAATTAAGTTTTCACACGTGGGTGTTACGTGACTTGGGCCAAGGTAAAATGGTCGGATCATGTCTTCTCTCTCTCGTCTTCTCTCGCATTCTGAAATTTTCTCATCTCATTGTATACCCCAATTTCATACCCTTGATATGTAGCATATCATAAAATATAAAAATATCAAAACTTGTTAAAAAGCTAACAAATGTCAAGTTACAGGGTTTAGATTGCAAAAAATGCAAAAGAAATGAAAGAATGCATGAACAATGAATTGCAGGGGGCCAAAGTGCCAAAAATCATAACGAAAAAGCCCCTTGGGAGCTGCCTCAGGACCCCCAAGCGCCGCCCATACTCCCTTTGGGAGTCTCCCCCAATTCCATTATGGGTGGCGCCCAATAGTGCCTCATGCACTGTAGCCTTCTGTCTTCGGTACAATTCTCCAAGCGTGCGATACAAGCCGTTAAAGCTCAATAGATGATACTTAACAACGAAGAAAGCCATGATTCTCGCCTATAAATAAAGGTATCCGGCACTTAGTTCATACACAACTTTTTCACCGCACAGTTTATGAAACTCTCCCGAGAGAACGCCGAGAGAATTTTCCTTTTGCTCCGAAGCTCTGCCAAATCTCCCCTAAACACAAAAAATTAGCCGGCCAAAGTGAAACATAACTGCCCTGCTAGGATTCCGCCCTATTCCACTGATCCAAAAATCTCAAAAAGAGCACTTGCCCTACCCGAATCCAGACGCCAAATTAGAAAAAAGCAAGCAGTTGCTCTACCCGATTTCCCCCGTTAGCAAGCAAACAACAGCAAAAAAGCAAGCAGTTGCTCCACCTGGATCCCGAGGCCGAAAAGCAACTTTCGGAAGCAGTTACTCTACCCAAATCCCCGCAACAACAAAGCTGCAAAAAAAAAAGATATCCTCTCCCTGAAGGACAGAGCGAGCGCACCCTTGAACCTGTCGGAAACTAGTTGGTACGGGATAAAACCCACACGCTTCAAGAGGTAGACTATTTAAAGTTTTATTTATTTAAAAGTGCTATTTAGATCGGCCCGATGTAATAAAAATAAGATGTTATGCTGCCTGAATTTCTATAGGAGATAACACTAAAAAGAGTCATTATTATGGCCAAAATTTTATAAATGTATTTATAACTCCAAGAAGGAGACTGTTGTAAGTTTGTAAATATATATATATATATATATATTTCATCTGTTAAATAAATATAAAAAACATATTTAAGCTAAAAACTATTTTGAAACCGAAAGGGCGAGTTGAGTGCCTAACTCCTTCCCACCTCGTAACTTAGCCTCCGAACCCTTTACAAATCTGGTAACATTTGATTTTTCTTTGTTTTTCCTTAAAATAAAGATGGCGACTTTGTTGATCACATTTTGAGTCCACAAATGAGGTCGACCGTATTCCACGCGCTTTAAGGTTTTTTTGAAACCACCCGCTTCTCACGCAACGGGGAATCGTCGAAAAACGGGGCACTCATAGTGGCGACTCTGTTGGTGATCGTTGTTTTTATTTTAAAGTAAATAAAAACGGAGGGCTAGACTCACTTTTCATAAAAAAGGAAAAAACATGCTTTCTTTTATTTTTGGATAAATATGCTTATTATATTTTGTTTAACAGTTAAATATTACATTTTTATATATCTGTATATATATTCGTACAAATAACCGTGAAACTTGCAGCATCTTCGTTCCAGGTACCATTGCAAATATAAAAAAAAGATCAAAAATAGAATTTCGGGCGGGATAACGAAAAAAACAGGGGCTTATTATTGCTTTATTTTACTATAATTATTTTACTTGCTTTATTTATTTTGCACAAAAAAATGTAAATATTCTTTTATTCTGTCATTTTATTTTTGGGGATTAGGACCAATATGTAATCAATAGAAATAGATAGATTCAGCACTTGTCTTTCTATTTATTGATCTGAATGGCCGTTATGCTTACTCACGCCGTCCTTTCACGGACTCAAACTAATTAGTCGAGAAAATCCACAAAGAACAGAAAGATAGACCATTTACTGTTTTATTTATCGCTTTATATCTGGAAAAAAAAAAAAAGAAGACTTTACTGCTTTTTTAAATACCTCACACACGTGTACGCACGTAGAAATATTCCGAACTGCTACCCTACACCATAGCCAGCCTACCCCCTACATCAGCCAACATTAAATGCATATAGTTTCTCAGGACACTTCATGAACCGATCGGTTTTTATATCTTTGAATTATTGACCAATCCATATTGCCAAAAAAAAAAAACAAAAAAATATATGAATAAAAATATGCACAGTGGCTGATCAATAATTTTTATGATATTTGGCTTAGACCATTTGAATGGTGAATCCCGGAAAGAGTATAGACTCTTTGTCTGAGATCAGTCCAATCTTCGGAAGTCAAAAAGCAGATGGAATACGAAGGTCTTATACTCTGGAGAAAGAATTCACTATTCCACGAATAGTCCCGAAACTGTCAAAACAAAACGGGTGCTTGTCCGATCAATCTTAGGAAAATTAATTAATAATAATAATAATAATAATAATAATAATAATAATAATAATAATAATAATAATAATAATAATAATAATAATAATAATAATAATAATAAAAGGCACACTGTACTTGAGCCCAAAAAGCCTGAAACATTCCCTCCTAATACCTTCAACCCCTTTTTCTCAGAAACGTGGCCCGAGTTTGGAAAGGAAGAGATAGTACCGAACTACCGGTCGGTTGATATGGGATGCAAGCACAGGGGTCAGATCAGAGAATATCAGGGGTCAGATCAGAAATTATCAAAATCAGTTCAAATGGTACAGATTTGAGCAGAATGGCTGCCGAAAATGAGCAATCTGTAGTAGGTATTGATACAGGGCTCCAAGGTACGTTCCGACTCCGACTATGCAACAGTGGCTAGAACAAAATTTGGATGCACGGAATGATCGTTTATTAAACCAAATAGCAAACCTCATACAAGGTCCAAGGCCTAGTGGTGAGGAAACTATTTCCCCTGCAACCCCTCAAGAAGCATCTATTTCTCATGCTCCTCTAAACCCAAACTCTCAGCCAAGCACTAACCTTCCACCAACCACCAGCACCCCAATCATCAATTTATCACCAAACCCTTTCTTACCAAACCCACCATATCCTTTCCAAAACACCCATATACCCCAAAATCCAAGTGGCCTCCCATTTCCTATCACTAAGACCAGTTACAACGGAGGTGCTTAACCGGAGATCCTTTGGATTCAGCCAAACAACAAAGATCCTAAACATTGCTTAATAAGCAAAAAGGTCATTTGAGAGCTTAATAAGCTCCTACGCTTAAGAAAAAAAATACAACAAAAAACGACAACATTTTTTTTTGAAAAGCTTCAAAGCACTGCGTTTTGGGAGAAGCCTTCCGACATCTTCCTGCCACTTCCTGACTTTTCATCCTATTCACATTACATCATTATTTTCTTTTCTTCCATTTTCTTTTTTTGCCAATTTTCAGCCATAAAAAATATTTTTTTTAATTTTTTTTCTGTATTAAAGTAAACATTTTTACCTACAAATAGAGACTTGATTTGTTTCATTTGGATATCAGAAAAAAATTCTATGAATTTTTCAAAAATTTAGCCATTTTTCTATAAAAATATTAAATTAGTGGAGATAAAGATGATGGGGTATATAAAAGTGTTGGAGTTTGTGCATTGTTGAAAGAATATTTTTATTGGGGAGCTTAAGTGAGGAGCTTAATGACATTTTTGTAATAAAATAGAAAAAATGGAGCTTAAGCTCCCCAAATGGGGAGCTTTGTTGTACATATATGGACGCCAGAAGCTATGCCCAGCCAGGACAAATAACAACCTATCTACCTTTCAATGATCCCGGTCATCAGGTAGAAACCACAAATATCTCATCTCCTCAAAATTCCCACCAAATACCCCAGCAAGGAATAAACCCAGTTGCCCCCAATCCCTCTAATAGATACCAAAACCCAGCACCACCTCCCACAAAAATAGAGGCAGATATGGAGAACCTAAAAAGTATGATGCTCAAAGTCTTGAACAAAGGGGAATTTTCTACGCAGGCATTAACGCTACAACCCTCAGCTGTAATGCCCTCAAAATTTAAAATGTCTGACATAGAAAAGTTCGATGGGACTGGATGTCCTATCTCCCACTTGAAATCTTACTCTACTGCTAAGCAGTCAAGGGGAGCTAGCTTCGAGGCTATAGCTTCCAACTTTCATCTGACCTTGGTAGGGGCTATTAAACAATGGCTCATGTTAACAGATAACAGTACAATTTCTACTTGAGATCAAATGGCCGAAGAATTCCTAAAGAGGTACAAAGACAATACTACCTCTGAAAATAAAAGAGAACTTGAGGCATGCACCCGAAAAACAAATGAAACATTTGCAGACTTTGCAGCCAGGTGGAAGAGGAAAGCTGCCCAGACTTTAGACAAACCTGATCCATCTGAATCAGCCCGGTTGTTTATAAAAAAACCTCCAGCCAATTTATCTTGAACGCGTGAGGTATCTCCCCTACGGTGATTTCAATGCCATCATGGAAATAGGAATCCACATTGATGAAGAAATACGTACATGTCCCTAAAAATTTATACGCCTCCAAGTTCATTTTGCTATTCTGAATCAGAGAAAGAATCTACGGAAGAAGTCAATGTTGTTGAAAGAATTCCAACTGGTAAATACAGTAATGTGTCATGATCATATGAGACAGATAAGTCTGCCAATTCTGTTGAAGGAAACAGTAGTTCTAATAGAAGCTGCATAGGACCATACAAAGGAAACAGAAGGCATTACGATGAATTGCATGCTCCAATGTCACTAATACTGCAAGGATTAATAGCACAAGAAGTCCTTAAGCCCCTTGAGAACTACAAACCTCCAAACCCATTACCCGCCAAATGGAGTCATAACAAGTACTGTGAACACCACTAATCTAGTGGTCATATCACTGACAAATGCCTCTCACTCAGAAATCATATCCAAGACCTTATCAATGATAAAATCATTGAGAAGCCGCACCCATGATTGATTGTGATAAAAAGTGATCAAGCATCGCCCAAGGAACAACATTGAGAAAGAATTTGGATAGAGCAGAACTTAGTACAAGAAGTTGTTAGTCACTCAGGGAAAGACAAAGGAAGACTTTTACACTCATAAAAACCCTAGCATACCCTTTTGTATACACCTCCAGAAACCTTTTCTCCTTCGAACCTCCTTTTGCCAAATAAAATCTTCAAGAGGCAACTTTTTTCAACTCAACGTCGGTTTTTCGTAGATTTTCCTTATATATCTATCTTTTTCAGGTCACCTATTTTTGAATATCCCTGGAGAGGTTTTCTTCTAAAGATGATAAATTGACTCACTTAAAAACACCTAAATCAACACGAGTTGATAATGATTCATCCAGAAGATATGGACCCACAAACTATTAAAAACACATGAAATCCAAAGCAGGCAATTCGTCTTGATTGGAATCACTTTCGACCCATTGCGGCCGAGCTGTTAGTAGCGTATTGGGGCTACCTACCATAAACACCAAAACCCTTCCAAAAACCCGAAACCCTTTCTTCCACCATGTGCCGAAACTCCCTACTAAAATTAAGACCTTCCAAAATCCCCAGCCAAACAACTATCCCCATGATCCAACTTTCCAAAACCGAGGCTGTGTCGCCTTTTTATATCCCTCAAGAATGGCTATCCCTTTATCCTAAAAGGAGAGATGACATTCCCCAACTGCTATGTGATGCTCCGAAGAAAAAAACAAAAAGAGGATAAAAGAGGAAAAAAAAAAAAAAACTCTCTGGAACAAAGTCTATCATTTGTCTATCTCCCTCTAACCCAAACTAATTTGGGGCTTCTCAGGGGAACACACCGTTTAGATGTGGATTGAAAAGAAGTCTACCATACCCAAAGCTCAAGCTATACCCAAAGTCAAAACCAAAAAAGCCTACCATACTCGAAACCAAAAGCCAACTATCCATCCAGAACCCATAGCCTAAAAAGCCAACCAACGATCAAATTATTGATCGCCTTTGTTAAACAGAAACCAATTCCATAAAAAGACCTTTTAACCAGAAACCTCAAAGCTAATACATCCCTAAAAACCTAAACAGTACACCTTGAACCGGTCACGATCAACAGCTCTACTTCAATTGGTCATAACGTGATCTGAGTCAAAAATGAACTCCTTGCTAAAACACATAAAAATACCAAAAGATAATTACAGAGTAGGATCCATAAACCATCAACCTGGGGATACTCGGCAATAAAGTGAACTCCGAATTCTGACTCTCTTTCTTGTTCCGTAGAGTCATCCTCATATCATATGCCCTTAATTTTCTCAAAAAGAAAAAGAAAAGAAAAAAAGAAGAAGAAGAGAAAAACAAGGGGCTTTCCCTCCACCCACTTCCTTCCGGGGATCATTTATATCCATAAACGTATCATTTGAGTATGCTAGGGGCTTTTGATCCCATTTTGATTTTTTTATTGAGTCACCCTGAGGCTTTTCCCACCAAACTCATGAGTCTTGTCCATGCAGTCTCCTATCCCATGTTCCCTGGGTCATGAATTGTTGGTCATAACGGAAGATGATTCGGTTAGGAAATCTTGAGAAAATCTGAGTCTCGCTACGAGCAAGATAAGAAAAAAGTATTCTTGGACTTGGTATAAAGATAAGGCATTATGGAAACATATACTCTATCAACCAAGAAAGTGCTGCCTCAGCCTTATTGGGCAATGACTTCTTAGGATTGGATGACAAGATCACTTATTATGCCTAATCATCATTTGAAATCTAAGGTTATCACAGATAACCTGTTGCAGAATTGATACACTACTACAGGGTCCCTTATGATTCCTGCAAGCCGAGTAGATGGTTTCGGATACACTTTACCCCTACCTCCCTTTTGATACTAGACTAGTTGTCTACTAATTTATGTCCAGGATGCCAAAGGTTGGGAACCTCACTTACAAGGTTAGACTATTAGTTTCGCTTTGGCGACACGCCGGTTTCTCTAGGTTCTATCAGACCTTGCTGCTTGACCGCCGTGTTATCTCGTCTTAAGGGTCCGGTTTTTGAAACCCCTACTTACTTTCTTTGCCAAAAATCATGATATTTTGTTATCAAGTCAAAAGAAAGAAACGGAAGTCCTCCATTAAATTTCTTCCTACAATTGTGGCCTAAGCTACAAGTAAACCCCAACAACAACAACCCCAGTCATTTCACTCACCAGCCAAAAAGTACAGTGTGTTTATAAAAGATAAATTAAGTTTTGCTTAATAGTCAATCGTGTACAGGTACTATTAACTAGGGTTTGCATATAAACTAAATTGCAAAGTGATGGAGCAAGTAATTCAGCGACTTTGTTTCGCGTCGCTATATCTGATCTCGAAACTTTTCCCACATATTACTGACCTTAACATCATCCCTGCATCGCTTTCCCTATGCTGGGGAAAGCACGTTTTAAAAAATGGCATCGCTTTCCCTATGCTGGGGAAAATCCGTTTTAAAAAAGCTGTATCGCTTTCCCTATGCTGGGGAAAGCCATTTTTAAAAAAAGTTGCATCGCTTTCCCTATGCTGGGAAAAACCCGTTTCTTAAAAAAATTGCATCGTTTTTCCTATGCTGGGGAAAGCCCTTTTAAAAAAGTTGCATCGCTTTCCCTATGCTAAGGAAAACCCGTTTTAAAAAGCTGCATCGTTTTCCCTATGCTGGGGAAAGCCCATTTTAAAAAAAGTTGCATCGTTTTCCCTATGCTAGCGAAAACTCGTTTTCAAAAGTGGCATCACTTTTCCTATGCTGGGGAAATCGCGTTCTAAAAAGTTGTGTCGTTTTCCCTATGCTGGGGAAAACACGTTTTTAAAGGTTGTATCGTTTTCCCTATGCTGGGAAAATCGTATTTTGCAAAGTTACATCGCTTTCCCTATGCTGGGGAAAGCCCATTTTAAAAAGGGCATCACTTTCCTTATGCTGGGGAAAGCCTGCTTTAAAATGTGGCATCGCTTTCCCTATGCTGGGGAAAGCCCGTTTTAAAAAAGATGCATCGCTTTCCCTATGCTGGGGAAAGCCCTTTTAAAAAAAAAAAAAAAAGTTGCATCGCTTTCCCTATGTTGGGGAAAGCCCGTTTAAAAAAAAGTTGCATCGTTTTCCCTATGTTAGGGAAACCCCGTTTTAAAAAGTTGCATCGCATTCCCTATGCTGGGGAAAACCTGTTTTAAAAACAGTTGCATCGCTTTCCCTATGCTGGGGAAAGCCCGTTTTAAAAAATGGCATCGATTTCCCTATGCTGGGGAAAGCGCGTTCTGAAAAGTTGTTTCGTTTTCCCTATGCTAAGAAAAACGTGTTTTTAAAGGTTGTATCACTTTCCCTATGCTGGGGAAAACGCGTTTTGAAAAGTTGCATCGCTTTCCCTATGCTGGGGAAAGCCTGTTTTAAAAAGGATGCATCACTTTCTCTATGCTGGGGAAAGCGTGTTCAGAAAAGTTGTATCGTTTTCCCTATGCCGGGGAAAACGCGTTTTTAAAGGTTGTATCGCTTTCCTTATGCTGGGGAAAGCGCGTGTTGAAAAGTTGCATCGCTTTCCCTATGCTGGGGAAAGCGTGTTCTGAAAAGTTGCATCGCTTTCCCTCTGCTGGGGAAGGCACATTTTAAAAAGTTACATCGCCTTCCATATGCTGGGGAAGGCGCGTTTTAAAAGGTTGCATCGTTTTCCCTATGCTGGGGAAGGCACGTTTTAAAAGGTTGCATCGCTTTCCCTGTGTTGGGGAAATCGTGTTTTTAAAGGTTGCATCGTTTTCCCTATGCTGGGGAAAACGCGTTTTAAAGGTCCCACCTGTTTTGCCTATGCTGGGCAAAACGCACCATCCATCCCACCCAGTGCTGGTATTTGTTTGTTTGCTGAAGCCGAACTACGTTTGGTCTGATTCCTGAGAAAGGGATACATAGGCAGCCTACCTAGTAGGTGCGACCATCAGAGCATTTAATTTGCATATCTGCTTAAAAACTACGATAACATGTTATAACCAACTAAATATGTTTAGGGTATGTGAGATTTGAACTGTATCCTAAACTGCCACATCTATAAACTGCCGCATATTGCTTCTCTCACCATTATAATTTCCACGAAATTTGGGAGTCTATTTCTTATCAACGATGTTCGTTTACTTGATAAGTTTCGGTTTACTCGTAAACTTCATCGTTGAAGGGCTCTGTAAACACCCCAATTTCGTACCCCTGGTATGTAACATGGTATGAAATATCAAGACCTGTTAAAAAGCTAACAAATGTCAAGTTACAGGGTTTAGATTGCAAAAAATGCAAAATAAATGAATGGATGCATGAAAAGTGAATTGCAGAGGTTCAAAGTGACAAAAATCAGAACGAAAAAGCCCCCTGGGAGCTGCCCCAGGCACCGCCTATACTCCCTTTGGGAGCCGCCCCCACTTTCATTATGGGTGGTGCCCAATAGTGCCTCCTGCACTGTAGCCTTCTGTCTTCGGTGCAATTCTCCAAGCGCACGGTACAAGCCGTTAAAGCTCAATGGATGATACTTAACAACGAAGAAAGTCATGATTCTCGCCTATAAATAAAGGCATCCGGCACTCAGTTCACACACAACTTTTTCACCGCGCAGTTTGTGAAACTCTCCCGAGAGAACGCCGAGAGAATTTTCCTTTAGCTCCGAAGCTCCGCCAAATCTCCCCCAAACACTAAAACTAGCCGCCCAAAGTGAAACATAGCTGCCCTGCTAGGATTCCGCCCTATTCCACCGATCCAAATCTAATTCAAATCAACAAAAGAGGCAATCTAGATGTCAAATCAACAAAGGCAGCGGTTGCTACGCCCTCGATCCCGGCAACAAAAAAGGCGAAAAGCGCAACTTTGCTACCTCGCCCGAATACCCGCAAGAAAAGCAAAAGCAAAAAAAGACTCCCTCTCCCTAAAGGACAAAGCGAGCGCACCCTAGAACCTGCCGGAAGCTAGTTGGTATGAGATAAAACTCTCACGCTTCAAGAGGTAGATTATTTAAAGTTTTATTTATTTAAAAGTACTATTTAGATCGACCCGATGTAATAAAAATAAGCAGTTATGCTGCCCGAATTTCTATAAGAGATAACACTAAAAAGAACCATTATTATGACCAAAATTTTATAAATGTATTTGTAACTCTATGAATGAGACTGTTGCAAGTTTGTAATAATGTACACACACACACACACACACACACACATATATATATATATATATGTTTTATTTCATCTGCTAAATAAATATAAAAAAACATATTTAAGTCAAAAACTATTTTGAGACCGAAAGGGCGAGTTGGGTGCCTAACCCCTTCCCACTTCGTAACTTAGCCTCCGAACCCTTTACAAATTTGGTAACATTTGGTTTTTCTTTGTTTTTTCTTAAAATAAAGATGACGACTCTGTTGATCACATTTTGAGTCCACAAATAATGCTGAGCGTATTCCACACGCTTTAAGTTTTTTTTGAAACCACTCGCTTCTCACGTAGTGGGGGATCGGAAAATCGGGGCACTCACACTCATGCTTTCTCTTTGAAAATAGAAGATAATCCTGTCGTCACAACTTTCGTTCCTCTCTTGCCGTTTTTCGATTAAACCGATGGCGGCTTCCACGTTGACGTTGCTGATGGGGCTTCCCAATTTCGCTAAAATTTACTGCTACGGGCAAAAAACGAAGTCTGCAACAGTACCAATAATTTCCGTCTCTGATGACGTCGATTTCTCACCAAAAATCCGGATTTCAGGTCTTCCTTAGAGGAAGGACAATGGGGATTCTTCCACAAATCTAACCTAAATCATCACATCCAATGGGGAATTTAAAAAATTCATCATCAAATCAACTAATGATTTTAATTAAAAAAAATCATCCGATGAACTCCAAAGTCCCCGAATCCTAGGTTCCTTTTCCATGTGTCATCATTTGACTGGACAACATCACCCATTGCCTTTCTTGACAAATTTTAAGCCAAAAAAAATTACTTTTTAATTTTTTTTTCTAAATTAAAGTACACATTTTTACCTATAAATAGATACTTGGTTTGTTTCATTTAGATATTAGAAAAAATTTATATGATTTTTTTAAGTTTTTGTCATTATTAATAGAGATAAAGATGATGGAGTATGCAAATGTGTTGGATTTTGTGTCACCATTAGGAAGATTTTTTTGGTTTTGAATCAAATGAGTTTCTAATAGATAATTTTATTAGTTTTTAATAAGTTCTATTTAATTTTTGGTTTGATTTGACAAAAATCATTATACGTCCTCTTTGATTCATATTTCTGGTTGGGGAATAGAATGAATCTTATTCGACTTCCCTCCGGGATGCACCTCTAACCAAGATTAACCTCTTATGGAATTAATAATTATTTATTATTATTATTATTATTATTATTATTATTATTCCTCTTAAAGGGGATATGAGAAAGGATCAAACCTGAGACCTCATACTTTGTGAAGCCCCATGTCTATTACTGGGTCGCCCCCTTAGAGGCTGTGGAATTACTTATTTGTTAAGATTTTGTTTGGTTTAATTTGACACTAAAAATCTTAAATTGAATCGAACCGAGTAATCTTTCAATTTTTAAAACCGAATCGTCTTCGATAAAAATCGAACCATACCGACTAATTTAGTTTAATTTGGATTCGTGGTTATCGGTAGTTACAATTTACCCCCGTTAAATTGGAAAGGGTGGATAAACCAGACTGCACATGGTTTGAAGACATCAGTTTCTTCCGTGGGCCCCAATCCCATGGTATATCACTTGACCAGTTCCATCTTTTCAACCGAAAAAGCGGGACAAAAAACCAAATATTCAATAGAAATTGCGGGACGGTACAGTTTCATTAAAAATTAATCCATTCGGTTTAGTATTTTTTAGTCATAAAATGATATTTTTATGGATAAAAAAACTACAGTATCTTTAATAAGCTTAATATGTCACCAAAATATATCACGGTGGATTGATTTTTGCATCGCAAATGAATAAATTTTAATTACCTACTTCAGTTTTATATTGTGATACATAAATTTTAATTATTTTATTTAATTTTGTACCACGATAAATCAATTTTAATTACAAAATTTAATTTTTACATCGCGATACAAAAATTTTAATTACCTAATTTAATTTTGTACCACGATTAATTATTTTTGCACCACGATGCATAAAATATTATTTAATCTAATTTTACACCGCGATACAAAATACTAATAAACCAGACTATGTCTTTTATTTTATTTTTTTCATCTCCTCCCTCGTAAGCCTTTTTTTTCCTTTTCCTTATCTGACTTCGTCCCTACTGAAAAATCTTTCAATCTAACAGTGATAATTTTTCAATCTAATTTATTTATCAGAACTTTTAAAAGAGGCGATAATATTTTAAAAATAATATTTAAAAAAATAATCTTTTAGGGAGAAGAAAAAAAATACTAAAAGGATCGGAAACTTTGGAAAATGGCCAACCATAATTTACGACCCCAATATTCAACCACCAACCAAAGATTCTTTTTATTGTTGATGGGCCTGTAATCCGTAGTGATAAATTGTAGCGATTGCTATTTACCAAAGATGATTTGTATTGGTTCTCCGCCTTCCTCCCTACCTGTACCAAAGATGCTTTCTATAAATTTACTTTTGACAGCTAATAATTTATTATCTCAACAACTAGTAGAGTAGGCCTCATCTACTTTTCCTACTAAAGTCAATATTGGATGTCATGAAGCCTCTCATTCTCACTCATCGCCTTCCTCCCCGTCCAAAATAATTGTTCTGTAAGTTTTTTTCTTTCTTTCTATTTTGACATGGTATTTTACAAATAAGAATATGATGTATAGTTACTATATTTCATCTTTCCTTGTCCCATCTCCATCTTCAACTCTCTCTCATTTCAGTCGTTATCCCATCTCCTTGTTCAACTCTCATTTCCGCCATGAGAAGCAACTACAACAATGATTGGCATTATGGCAATCCCAACCGCGGCGATGAAGAAGAAGCGCCGGACCAAAACAAACCGGAGAAAGTGGTGAAGGCTGTGGAGAAATCCGTTAAGGTGAGGAGGAGGTAGCAGCGAAGGTCGAAGAGAACTAACCCCGCACGCCTCACCCTACTTATGTCTTCTATCTTTATGGTCCATAAGGTTGGCTTTGCTTTGGAATCGGCGTTCATAGTTGTCGCAAACGGTTTTAAAATTATGATGTACACTTTGATGTGAAAGCGCTCCAGAAGAGCTACCAAAATTTTCCTTGCAGACATGCTGAAACTGTTGAAATCTAAGTTTTTTTTTACCTTCGCTCCTGTCTGCTTCACCTTCACGGGTTTCTCTACAGCCTTCTCTATCTTCTCCATTTTGTTACACCGGAGAAGATGAAAAAGATTGTGGAGAAACTGTGAAAGTGAGGGAGACATGAGCGAAGATCGAAGAGAATTTAGATTTTAACGGGTTTGACATGTTTATAAGAGAAATCTTGACAGCTCTTCCGGAGCTCTTTCACATCAATTAAGTGTATATCGTAATTTTAAAACCGCTTGTAGTAATTGTGGATACCAATTTCAAAGCAAACCTGACTTGAGCGAACATAAAGAAAGAAGGCATAAGTGGGGCGGAGCATGCATGTTCGATTGTTTTGTTTGAAGTTGTTATTTTTCCTGTTTTACAAAGAAGACGAGTCCTGTCCCAACCACAGCTTTGCCCCTCGGCTCCACAATAGTGTAGAAGCCAAAGCTATTTTACTTTCGCTGTTGTATGTGCTTTTCTCGGTTTAAGTTCAAGTTGTGATTTTCACTTTTCTCAGATGTTTTCTATCTATCTGTTAGTATTTCATCAGTTCACTTCTTTTCATTCAAGGCTTTACACACACAAAACCTTGTGTACGTGAGAGAGAAAGAGAGAACAATTAATATTGGGGTTTGTTGATGTTGAGAGGTGAGAGGACTTACATGGCCAGGGAAAGCAGCACATCTACTTAGGGTAGGTCCTAAAGGTTTCATGATTTAAATTTTAAAGGATATAATTTTAAGGGTAAAATGATAAAAAAATATTTTTTAAAAAATATATTTTAAATTTGACAATTTTTTTAAAACAGAATAAAAAAGTTTTGGAAGGGAAAGAGTAAAGGAGCAAAAATATTAATAAATTAATTTATGGCCAAAACCAAGAAATCTAAATTTTAGAGAGACATTTGTTTATCAACTTCTTAGAGCATAGGAAATTATGTTAAGTGGTCATATAGGAAATTTTTTTAACCAATTAGAAGAGAGGGAGTGACCCAACTTCCTAATTAAGAATATGCAAGTGAAGAGAGAGTCAGGGGACATTACCGGTGTGTGTGTGGGGGGGGGTTGGGGGTGGGGGTTTTGTTTATATTAAATAGTGTTAAATTTAATATTTTTTTGTGTAAGAATAATATTCAATGAGAAGATATATTCTTAAGTGAGTAAAAAAATAAAAATATGTAGATGACAGTGAGACACATTTAAAAAGTTGTATTAAGAATATACACATTAAGGATGCTCTTATATATAAAATCCATTTATTAATCTCTGTACCATTCAAGTGGGGCATTCGATGCTCCGCATTTTGCAAACTTGTTAGTATAAAATGGGTAAGCTAGGCAGCAGTAACCGGTTGTGACTAAACAAGTCAATAATTGGATTTTGATCGGAATCTAATGTTATTTTTGGAGTATAAATTTAATTTTTAAATTTGATTATCTGGTTTTGATCTGAATTTAAAAATTTGAAAGCTTAATAAATCAGATATAGATTAAGGTGTTTCGATTCGTTAACAACCCGATCTGATTCGATATATAAAATATATTAATATTATACATATAAAAATTATTAATAATGAGTTTTTAGTCATTAATCATTACTAATTCTACTAAATATCAATTTTTCGATGAACCCTAAGATCTTACTAATATTATTATACATATTTGTGTCAGCTAAAAACTTAAATTTTTAATTTTATTCAATCTTTGATTAAGCAAAAATGCCTCAATATTAATTTTATTTGATATTTTAATTAGGGGTGATTAAAATTCAAATCCGATCTGAATCCAAAAATTTAGGATATAGATCGAACGTTTGAATATCTAAAAAATAATCTAATCTAATTTAAATTCGATAATTTTTTGATAAATCAGATAATAGGTTATCCTTTTTGATATAAGGTGCAGTCATTTGGCTCATTCTCTCAACACTACACGAGTACACGTCTAGCTTTCCTTTCATACTTTTTATCCTTGGAAAAAGACCCCAACCTTTGTACCAAAACTCTATATATGCACGTATGAAATGACTGCTTCCACGATGCAAAGTGCAAACGTTAAAGTCGGTCATCTCATGGTTTTGAATTTTTTTTTTTATTAATAGACCCTACTTGACACGTAACCTATTTTAAGAATACCGATACATTTTTTCATTTATTTTATTTCACAACTTTGTTCATACTCTAAGCCAAATTCCAATGGAATTTATAACTTATTTATTTTTAAAATCTATATATATAAAAAGAGGAGCCAAAATTGAAAAGTTTTCATCAAAATATACTTTCCAGATTTGACAACATTTATATTTTGTAATATCAAATTGTTTCGGAAAAATAATCTTAATTTTTTGACTAATTTATTGAATAGATAAATTCATAAACTGTTTAACTTCTTTTAAATTGATTCAATATCTATAAAGTAATCCCAATTATTTCACAAATTTATTAGACATATAATTAAAAAAAATGTTTGCCTTCTTTTATATCGATTGTTAAATTATGCTACTAAAATTTACTTAAAAATCATTATGTTTTTACTTAGATTGTTAGAACTTATAATATGTTTGATTAAGAAAAATTTGGTCAGCTTGCAGTATTATATTGTCAGTTACCTAAAAGTTGCTGACCCACGTTTTCAAGTGTCAGCTTCTTTACCTTTTATGCTTAAACATTTCTTGGTAATGTCACTTATCTATTTTATGCTTTGCGATATCATATTGTTTTTTATCTTCCACACAGGATCCCTATGATCTTGTGAGAAGATACCTTCGAATTATTGACACATTTCAAATTAAAATGTGTTTCTAACGAACTGCACTTCAAGTTCAACTGTATATATCCAGGAACCTCTTGAAGAAAAAGTACTAAAGCTTTCATATTCTCTAAAGTTTACTACTCACTTGAAGTGCCTCAGCCTTAAAACTCTAGTTAGATAGTTCTCACTGTTATTCTTTTGTAGTTATTGTTTTAGACAATCACTGTCTTGTTATTCCTTACTTCTTTCATATTCATTATGGAATAAGTTGATTATCCAACGAGTGTGACTGTTTTCAATCATACTCCATAAAACACCGGTGTTTGTTGTACACTGATCCATTAGTGATCATCTAAATTATTAATAATATTAGTGCACTTCAAAAATCCAAGTTTGACCAACTTGGTAGTGGACGTAGTAGTTTATACTGTGAACCACTTCAACTGCTTTGTTTTTTACTTATCAACTCTTACAAACTGATCTAACACTTAAGCAATTTTAATCTACTTAAGTGTCAGCCAGTACCTTACATAAATTGTTTACTTGTTTTATAAATTGTACTTCAATACTTTCCTCATAGCTTGTAATCTATTTTCAAAAACATTAAAACTATGTCAGCTAGCTGACCATTAAAACCTTTTCAGCCGACAACATCAACTTCTTTAAAACCATCAGCCAGCTGACACTATATCAGCTGACTGACAAAATTACAATTTCCGCTGCAACTTTTGAAGTTCTCAAAACTACCCTCAAAATTTTATAAGGCTATTCAACCCCTCCCCCCAACTAGCCTTATTAGTGCTTGTTTGGTGGAAAGTTTTGGTCAAAACACTGACAAAAAAACACAATGTTTTCTCTTTAAAAGTGTTTCAATGCAGCGTTTTAAAAACGCAGCTTTTAAAAATGTGCAGCGTTTTAAAAATATGTTGCGTTTACAACTACTTTGTTTATGAAAAATAGCGTTTTGAAATAATTTTCTAAACGTGTTTACAAAAATAAAATTGTATTTTGAAAAACTTGCGTTTTAGAAACGCTGAGTTTTGAAAAAGTTGCGTTTTACAATGGATTCATGGAGAAAATTAATTACAAAAATTGTTAAACACCATGACTAGCATTCTTGATTTCCGATACTATTTATAATTAGTAACATAAAAAATCTGAATTTCTTTGAGTTACTGGAGGTATAACAATAAAATAATATATGACTATTTAAAATTATTGAATTATACATAAAGTAATATATATATATATATATATATATATATATATATATATATATATATATATATATATATATATACATAAGGAAACAAATATGTCCATAATCTAAATATCTAAATCTGAACAGCTTAGTATGGACTATTTTCTGAGAATTCATTACAAAACTCCAATATATTGCAAAAGAAAATATATACAAGAAGATGTCTCCAATATTTTGCATGATTACTGATATTAGTCCCAACAAGATCGAATGTGCAATGAAGCTACGACTATGTAGATTGTTGAAACGTCAATGTTTTAAAGACAACACAAGTCTTTATAGTGTTGAATGTGTGTTGCATGACGAAAAGGTAGGTATATGTTAATATATCATAAATCATTTTATATTTCATCAATTCGTTTAAAGCCTCTAATATTTTTTTTCTAATACTATTTTTTTTTTGCAGGACTCACGGATTGTGACAACAATTAAAGGATCGCACATAGAAAAATATAAGTCATAATTTAAACTATTTCACTTATATACAATAAAAAAATTATCGTTGCTGCAAATTCATGAAAAATTAGTCCAACTATGTCAAAGTATAAAATTATATTTATGCCCAAAACATAAGTGACTGAATTTAAATTATTTAGAGAAGTCTCCAAATTGGATGTTAAAGATGAGAACGTTTATTTGGTAATCATAATTATTGTTAATTTCTATATACACGCAAACACTATAATACAACTTAAACTATTTTATAAATTGATATAGCAACATTAATTGCATATTTTGTTTTTAGTCGTATCAATGTTAGACTAACCAAACACCATATTTTGTTTTGTTTGGAAGTATCAATGTTTTTTTTGGACATCATTGATACTTAGACTAACGAATCTCATTCAACTTAACAGTTTTAACTATCGTTCTTCAATAAGTACATCGGACCAAATAATCTCCTATTTGTTGCCATTTAAAGAATTTAGTATGCCCATATCTATTATTTTACGGACGGTTTATAGGACATAGGTAAAAATTGTCACCACTAGATTTACATGTTCATAAGAAATTTTTTTTAAAATCATTATTATATTAATATTTATAATAATTCTTAGGAGCGAAGAGTAGTAGGAAATTAAATGGATAGTAATAAATATAACGAGGAAAAAAGAAAAAAGTAGCCCATTATTTGTCTTTATTGAAGTAGATAGGAAATTAAATAGTTAGACATTGTTTGAAAGAAACCTCCTGCTGCTTGCTGGCCTGCTGTCATTGCTATTTTTATTTCTATTACAGTTGCTACTTGCTGCTGCTAGTGCTGTGCTGCGGTTGGAATTAAATTATTTGTAGAAAGAGGAAACGGAAAGTACTACGGGCCGACAAAGCCAGAGGCCCTGACCCTGACCCTCAGCTCAACTTACGACATTATATAATTAATGAAGAGAAGGGAAAGGTAAAAATATTTTATTTTGTTAATGTGATTCATGAAATCTAATTTGGTAAATAGTTAACTTTTTAGAAAAAACTTAATCTTAGCCAGTAATTATATTTTGTAAAAATAAATCCTCACTAATAGTTAATTTTTCAAAAAAATTAAAGTTAATTATAATATAGATATTTCGAATTACATGTTTTATTATTTTAAAATAAAAAAAATTAACGTTAAATTGTCATTTGAAAAAGTGATCGACTCAATAAAGATAAATCTATTCCTTTCCGAGAATTTTGGTAACAGAAGCACTTAATACAACGTTTATAAAATACTTAAGACAATACTTTTGAAACATATTGGACCAAATTATCCTTCTGGTGTTTTTTTAAAATTAAATTTTATTTGTTTTATTGTGTTTTTTAATTTAAATTAATTTATTAATTTGATTTAGACTAATTAAATTGATTTAATTACTAAGTGAAAACTTACCCTTCTGTATAAATATCAAACTGTAAACGAAATCCGATAGAATTTCTTACTAAAATTTTCAACCAGCCAAAACTTCCAAAATGTCGACCAAATTGGGAAGCAAATCGGCAAATAAGGTGTTGAAACATGGACATAGACGATGATAACGATATTACATTTATCACTAACGCGCACTTTGTGATAATCTTTACTTCCAACTGTTCGATTTTTATCTCCAAATGTTTGATTTTTAACAAAAAATTGGTTAAATGAAAATAAAAAATTAAAAGGGCTTATGGACCGGTTGGGTGGCAATCCAAATGGGTTACCTATTAATTTTTTTTTAAAAAATTGGTTAAATGAAAGAAATAAAACTAAAAGGGCTTAGGGACCAATTTGATGGTAGTCCAAATGGGGGTGGTGCGTTTAGGGACCAGTTGGCAAGCAGTCAAAATGGGGGGTCTGGGCTTGGGACCGGTTCTGGGCTATGCGATAAGGGGGAAGGGAATTGGGTTGTTAAATGAGATCCAAATCCAAGGGGTTACTTTATTAATTTTTAAAATGAGGGGGTGGATGTATTAAAACATTAAAGCGGTTGTTTGTTTAAACAACTAGTTATTTAGCCCGTGCTATGCACGGGTATAATATGAGATATTAATTTTTTGTAATAATAATATAACTTTTAGACATTATAATTAGATTGTTAATCTCTTCTATTGTTATAATTTTTTTTATATTGTTACTAATATTAAACGATTTTTTTACCTAAATACTTTTAAAATTAATATAAGTTTCTAGCTAACGTGAGATACATATTTTGTATTAATAATAATAGTAATTTTTTAATCTAAAGACTTTTAAAATTAACATTTAACTTGATAATAATATTAGAAGTCATTTTGTTAAAAACTTTTAAAATCATAATTCATTTTTAAACAATGTGAGATACATATTTTATATTTTTATTGGTAATGAAAGTTTAAGTCTTTTATCTAAAGACTTTAAAACCAACACCACATTCTAACCATGTGGTATACATATTTTCTATTAGTAATAATAGTAGTGAATAAAAGACTTTTTAAACAATATTCATTTCTAAACAATGTGGATACATATTTTCTATTGGTAATAACAAAAAATGTCTTTATCTAATGACTTTTATAACCAATACTCATTTCTAAATAATATGAGATACATTTCTTTGTAACCAATGTGAGATACATCATCTAAAAACTTTTTAAATCAATATCACTTTATAACCAATGTGAAATATTTCTCTTCTATTGCTAATAATTGTAGACTTTTAAAATCAACATCACTCTCTAACCAATGTGTAATACATATCCTCATTTGGTAATAATAGAAGAAGTCTTTTATTTTAAAAATTTTATAACCAACATCTCTTCCTAAATAATGTGGGATACATCTCTTCTATTACATTGACGATAAAAGTAAAAGTCTTTTATCTAAAGACTTTTAAAACTAACATCATTTTTTAGCAAATGTAAGATATCTCTTCTATTAGTAATAATAGTAAAATTTTTTTTATCTAAAATTAAAATCAACATCACTTTCTAACCAATGTGAGATATACATATTCTATTGATAATAATGGTAGAAGTCTTCTATTTAAAGACTTTAAAAACAAACATTATCCTCTACCAAATGTATGATACATCTATTCTATTGGTAATAATAGTATTTTTAAAACCAACATTAATTTATAGCCAATGTGTGATACATCTTTTCCATTGATAATAATAGTAGAATACTTTGTAACCAATGTGAAATACTTGCATCCATGTAGAAGCTTTAAAAACTTTTGGTTTTCAAGTGATTTTGAAAATCAACATCACTTCCAACCAATGTATAATGCATTTCTTCTATTAATACTTAATAATAGAATTTTTAAAATCAACATCAATTTCTAACAAATGTGGGATACATCTCTTCTATTGTTGAAAAAATAATGTTTTTAGTTAAAGAAATTGTGCAACTTGAGGCACGAAATTCTTTACGTGTCATTTGTTTGTTGACGAAGGTAATTGCGCAAATTTGTTCTACTCGGTGAGAGCATCAAAATGATATATTTATTTGTCCAAATCGAGTTTTGGGTAATAAGATATCAAGACTTAAAGTATAATACTTGTTAAAATAATTAGTGTTTTTAGTGAGAGAAATTATGCAACTTGAGGCACGAATTTCTTTACGTGTCATTTGTTTGTTGGCGAATGTAATTGCGCAAATGTATTCTACTCGGTGAGAGCATCGAAATCATATATTTATTTGTCCAAATCGAGTTTTTGATGAATAAGATATCAAGAGTTAAAGTATAATACTTATTAAAAATTAGTGTTTTTAGTGAAAGAAATTATGCAACTTGAGGCACAAATTTCTTTACGTGTCATTTGTTTGTTGACAAAAGTAATTGTGCAAATGTGTTATACTCGTCAAGAACATCGAAATGATATATTTATTTGTCCAAATCAAGTTTTGGATGAATAAAATATTAAAGCTTAAAGTATGATGTTAAAAGTGAGTCATTAGAATGAATATCTAACCTTGAAGAGTTTTATCCCATATTGGTTAGAAGTAATGTTAGTTGTAAATTTTTTTAAATATAAGTCTTCTACTATTGACAATAGAAGAAGTTATATATACTAATACTAATACTCATTATCATTATGATTATTATTATGTATTATTATTAGTTAATGCTTAGAAAACCAAAAGTATATATATATCTTATATTGCTAATAATAGTAAATCTTTTATATAATCTAAAATAATTAAAATCAACATCATTTTTTAACCAATGTGAGATATACATTTTCTATTGATAATATTAATGGTAGAAGTTTTTTAACAAAAAAACTTTAAAAATCAACATCACTTTATAACAAATGTATGATACATCTTTTCAATTAGTAATTAATAATAATATTTTTAATACAAACATCAATTTCTAACCAATGTGTGATACATCTCTTCTATTGGTAATAATAGTAGAATATTTTGTAACCATGTGAGATATACATCTTCTATTGGTAATAATTGTAAAAATATTTTATCATATATATATATATATATATAATTGGTGAGGAGCACCATGGTTGTCCTCACCACCTTAGGATAAATCTTCATTCTTAAGCATCCATGTGGAAGCTTTAAAAACTTTTGTTTTTCAAGTGACTTTGAAAATCAACATCACTTTCCAACCAATGTATGATGCATGATGCATTTCTTCTATTGGTACTTAATAATAAAATTTTTAAAACCAACATTAATTTCTAACCAATGTGGGATACATCTCTTCTATTGTTGAAAAATTAGTGTTTTTTGTGAAAGAAATTGTGTAACTTGAGGCACGAATTTTTTTACGTATCGTTTGTTTGTTAACGAAGGTAATTGCGCAAATGTATTCTACTCGGTGAGAGCATCAAAATGATATATGTATTTGTCCAAATTGAGTCTTTGATAATAAAATATCAATACTTAAAATATAATATTTGTTAAAAAAAATTAGTGTTTTTAGTGAGAGAAATTGTGCAACTTGAGGCACGAATTTCTTTACGTGTCATTTGTTTGTTGGTAAATGTAATTGTGCAAATGTGTTCTACTTGGTGAGAGCATCGAAATATATATTTGTCCAAATTGAGTTTTGGATGAATAAGATATCAAGAGTTAAAGTATAATACTTATTAAAAAAAATAGTGTTTTTAGTAAAATAAATTGTGCAACTTGAGGCACAAATTTCTTTACGTGTCATTTGTTTGTTGACAAAAGTAATTGTGTAAATGTGTTCTACTCGACAAGAACATCGAAATGATATATTTATTTGTCCAAATCAAGTTTTGGATGAATAAGATATCAAAGCTTAAAATATGATGTTAAAAGTGAGTCATTAGAAGTAATATCTAACCTTGAAGAGTTTTATCCCATATTGGTTAGAAGTAATGTTAGTTGTAAAAGTTTTTAAATATAAGTCTTCTACTATTGACAATAGAAGAAATTATATATACTAATACTAATACCTCTTTTCATATTGATTGTTATTAGGTATTATTATTAGCTAATGGCTAGAAAACCAAAGGTTTTTAAAACTTCCACATGAATGATTAAGAATGAAGATTTATCTAAAGGTGGTGAGGTGGCACAACCATAGTGCTCCTCACCAACTTTATATATATATATATATATATATATATATATATATATATATATATATATATATATAGATTTGGGGGAGTATATAAGTTAGAATTTTTTTTGTTGTTTTAGTTAGACTTTATTCAATACTAAATAACACAATTGTTAATTATTTTTTAAATATTATTTATGATATATATATTGTTTTAATTTAATTTTTTGATAATTTGAAAAAGGAATTATTGTTTGATTTTTTATAGATAATTGTTAATAATAAACATTATTTGTTAATAAATGTTAAGAATCATTGAAAATTACTTTCATTTAAAATATTAATAATTGTTATTAATTATGTATTAAAACATTAAAGTGGTTGTTTGTTTAAACAATTTAGGGGGGGGGGATGTATAAGTTAGAATTTTTTTTTAAATTTTAGTTAGACTTTATTTAATACGAAATAACACAATTGTTAATTATTGTTTAAATATTATTTATGATATATTGTTTTGATTTAATTTTTTGATAATTTGAAAAAGGAATTATTGTTTGATTTTTTATAGATAATTGTTAATAATAAACATTATTTGTTAATAAATGTTAAGAATTATTTAAAATTACTTTCATTTAAAATATTAATAATTGTTATTAATTATGTATTAAAACATTAAAGTGGTTGTTTGTTTAAAAAATTTAGCGGTGGGAATGTATAAGTTAGATTTTTTTTTTGTTTTAGTTAGACTTTATTTAATACTAAATAACACAATTGTTAATTATTGTTTAAATATTATTTATGATATAATGTTTTAATTTAATTTTTTGATAATTTGAAAAAGGAATTATTGTTCGATTTTTTATAGATAATTGTTAATAATAAACATTATTTTTTATAAATATTAATAATCATTTAAAATTAATTTCATTTGAAATATTAATTATTGTTATTAATTATGTGTCCTTGTTAATTGATGTATCCTTATTTTATTTCACAAGTTAATGTACATTGTTAAATATTAATAATTGTTATTAATTATTAAAAATTACTTAAAATTCACACTTTGATTCAAAATATTGGGGATGATAACATGATGTTTCTATTCGTTAAGCAGAATTCATGGACATATGATGGACACAAAAATATTTGGTATGGTTGTGAGGTAGATGGTTTGTACAAGTATACCGGTCAGTAGGATGGAGATGATTATGTGCGGAGAGGCACAAAAAAATATGATTGTCCATTTCAGGTTGTAGCTGCGCATCAATACTGTGGTGGTTGGAAAATTATAATTTGCAAAAAAAGTAGACACAATCATGTAGTGGGTGATTACAGACAATGGCACAGATCTGTCGCGAAGTTGAAATCAAATGAAATTGAGAGGGTAAAGTAGTTGAGAAGTTCTAATGCTAAGTCAAGACATATAATTAATCAAATGCAAAAAGAAAATTCGGAAAATAAAGTTGTTCTCAAGCACGTAAATAATGTGTTGCAGTAAATAAGAAAGAAGCAGATGTGAAGCTATACAAAGATGGAATATTTTTTCAGTTTGTTCAACAACAATCGGTACATTCATTATGTTCAGGTTGAGGTTGGGATCAATAAAGTCATGTTTTCTCACCCGAATAGTGTTGAGTTGTTACATCGCTTCCCCTACGTTTTGGTCATGGATGCTACGTATCGAACAAATCAGTATGAGATGCCTCAATTGCAGGTGATTGAAGTTATGCCAATAGGGCATAATTTTCACGTTACATTTGCATTTATAAAGAATGAAACAACAATGATGTTTCAATGGGTTATAGAAAATTTGAGGAATCTGTTTGGAAACTGTCCATTGCCACAAGTGATCATGACTGATAGCGAATTGGCCCTGATGCGTCCCAGTGAAGAGATTTTTCCAAAGTCGAGGCATATGCTACGTAAAAGACACATAGCAAAGTATGTAGAGAAACATGCTCGTTTGCTTCTACTACCCGAATTTGTTTAGAGATTCTGTGGGAGATGGAAAAAGATAGTCGGATCTCTTACTAAAAAATAATATAACGAGCATGTATCAGTGTTAACTGAAAACTGGAAATAGGCCCCAAAATAGATATATTATATGAAGAAGGAATGGTTGGACCCATATAAAGAAAAAAATGTCACTGCTTGGACAAAAAAATTCTTACATTTGAGATTGAAACAATAAACAGGTATCGCAAAACTCCTCTTTTTTCTCACACACATATTTATGTTGTTATTAATTGTTACATATATATAATTATGACCAAATTACAAATTTCCCCCCGAAGTATACACCAAATCTCATATCACTATCCAACATAATTTTATCCCAATTTGGTACCTGATGTTGCCATTTGTCCAAATAGCTACCTAAGGCCTAATTTAAGTGTGCATGAATTAACGTTTTTTCACTAACAAGTTGGTTCTAGGTAGCTATTTGGCACATATGACAACATCAGGTACCAAATTGACACAAACCTTATGTTGGGTAGTGATCTAGGATTTGGTGTATATTTTGGGGGAAAATTTTTAATTTGGCCTATAATTATTGTTATTAATATGTTGTTTTGTAATGTTTTATAGAGACAGCTTGATTGGTTTCCTAGGATTCATATGTGGAATTTTTTGAACATACTCAAACAACCTAAGGCATCGCTTTGGCTTGTACCATTCCATGATATGACGGCAATGAATGATGTCATGGAAAAGAATTATTGGTACGTCACGTGACAGATCCTTCCCAAATGGAGTCCAGCTGACTTGTTCATATAACGTACATCACACTTATTTACTTAAAACTACCAAAATAAACAAGTATACATATATCCAAGTCTATCAAAAATAATTACCATATCAAATGTTAACTTATCAAGTGTTATCATGTATTCTCGCAGAGATCCATATCGTTGGTGAGTCTGTCCAATCACCCATTTTAGCGACGTCAACTCGTGAGGTTGTTGGTCACTTTTCTTAGTTGGTTTGAAGGTGAGAAGGTATTCATATATCCAAGCCTACCAAACATAACTAAGACTTTGTCAAATAATATAACATTGTAATAGATAATTAAAACATTTAACCATATTAAACATAGACGTACCTCTATCAAAGTCATGTATCATGCAGTATACAAGGTCTTAGCCCTAGACGCCATGCCAAGATGACGATATTGGAATACTAAGGAAGTTGCACCCCAAGCATAACTAGGAATATAATGATAACTAAGTCGAGCATGCAAAAATGACAGATAATTGATACTCACTCGAGTTTGAGACTTATCCACGAAATGACTAGACCCCAACAACCACAATATATACTGCATTGTTGCATTGGGGGGGATAAGTCGTAGAGTATCTTAGTCGTGTCATCAGCGTTGTTAATCCTATGGAACTCGACTTAAGCTCTGCATCCACATTAGACGTGGTCATATCAAGAAGTTGATCAAGATGAATCTTTACAACTCTAACATCCATCTTCGAGATAAGGGCTTTCCCAGTAACGGGAATTCGTAAAATATATCAGACATCATGTAGGGTAACAACCAACTCGTCAAATGGCATGTGAAAACTATTAGTTTCGGGATGCACTCTCTCGACAAATGTTAATATTAGGGGCATGTTCAAGTAATGAAACATGTTATCCCTCAAATAAAACAAGTTGGAACTCATAATATTGTTGATGGTTTGCTGGTTGGCTATAGCCCATGTAGTTATGCGTTCAATTTGCGATTGGTATTTCAAAACTCCTTTTTCCTGTTAAAATAAATAAAATGTTAACTTATATTATTAACATTTAACGAAAAAATACATTTAAAATTAATAAAAGTACCAAACAAATACATTTAAATTTACCTCTCCATTTCATATCGCATATGCAACATGACCATTAAAACAAGTCAAAACATTTGATATATGTGGGCCTCCTGAATAAGACTCCGTCGACATCGCACAATTATGACCTCGCCCCCTACCAAAAGAAGGTCCTTCACCTGGTCGTAGACTTGGATATCCTCTACCTCCAGGACCTACGCGTCCGCCTCGTAGTGGAGGATGGCTAACACCTATCCGTTTGCTATTATCATCCTCCTCCTCTTCTACCTCCTCATCTTCCTCCTCCTCTACCTCCTCATCACGTAGCTGTAAGAGATGACCTACTCGTCCACCTCGAGTTGGAGGGACTCCATATCTTCTCCCTCTACTAACATCCTCTTCCTCCTCCTCCTCCCCCTCCCCATGCCCTGGTAACTATACTCAAACTCAAGATTCCTGTCAAGACTCTTACCAGAACTAGAAAGACGTCTCAAAAAGGGCATTGTAGGAGAAACATCATGCAATCGTCTCTATGCTTCTTCTGCTTCTTGGAGCGAACTCTCATCAACATGTGACACTTCCCTATATCCCATTCGTCTGCGGCGAGCAGATGCAGGAACACATAGTTTTTAAAGTCAACCACAGTAATTTTGAAGATCAAGATCATCTTCAAGCACCGGTCTTTTTCCTCTATCATCACGTCTAAAGCCTAACATCTACATTGCACGATAAAAAAGTTATAAGTTGAATATTAAGAGTGTAAATATTTACATATTTAAGTATTTCAAAGGTGTTGTATATATTTATAATACAAGATATTGTTCTTAATTATGTGGACTTATTTATACTAATTACTTTTGTACTTAGCAATTAATTAATATATAATTCAACTAAATAATATCAATTATAGATTAATTAAATAAATTATAGTGATTTTTTTCATGCTTATTCACAATTAATATCATTTAATATGCAACTAAAAAAATTATAACATTTAAGAATAATATTAATTGACAATATCAATTTAAAATATTTAAATCTATTATATTCATTTTATTCATGCTTATTCACAAACATATTTAATAACAAAGTGTATTACGTGGACTTATTTATACTAATTATATTTCTACTTAGCAATTAATTAATCTATAATTTTTATTTAATTAAAAGAATTAAATATTTAATATTGTTTTAAATTAATCTATAATTTTAAAATAAATATAATTATTAAACAAATACTATCATTTAATATTCAACTAACAACAATTATAACATGTAATAGCAATATTAATTAAAAAAAATTAAATCAATTATATTCGTTTTTTTCATGCTTATTCACAAACATATTTAAAAATAATATTAATTAAAATATTAAATATATAGGTAATTTATAATAAATTAACATTTACTAAACAACTCATATCAAAGAGCAAGTGCTAATAATAATAAGTAGCAAAAGTTTAAGGGACCTAATAGAAAAGTTAGAAAACTATCTTTAACAATCCAACAGAAACTAACGGAAACTAACTAAAACTAACATAACTTAACACCACCAACCCAACTGTAGAGTGTCAAAGCGGGTTTGTCCAATCGAAATGGGCAGAAAGCCCGCGAATACAACGGTCCTAAAAACACTTAGCCCAATCCGCCTTGCGTAGGGCCGCGGGCAAAACGGGCTAGCCCACAAAAAATGGTTTATTTAAAAATTTATTTATTTATTATCAATTATTTGAATTTAGGATAGATATGAATTTTCGAAAAATAAACCATTAAATTCATAATACTTCAAATAACAAAATTACATATCCATTAATATATTCAAAATACTTAAAATACTAAATAAGTAACTAACAAAATAACAAAATTAGTAAACTACATATCCATAATCCATTAAATTCAAAATACTTAAAATACTAAATAACAAAATTAAATTACATATCCATTAAATTTAAAATACTTCAAATACTAAATATAAATAATAAGTTTCAAATTTCATCCACCAAAATACTAAATATCAAGGTTTCTCACTCAACTCTGTCAAGGTTCAGGGTATGAGATCTTGCTCAAATCTGTTTAGGAATCTTACTTTTGAAGCTGGATAATTCTATTGCAGGCTGCTCGGAATGAGATCATGTTCCAATCTGTTCAGGAAGGGACCCACTGCAAGGGGCAACTGATTTTTCCTCCAAAAAGCTAAATTAGCATCAATAGTGTTCATGGGCAAGCACGCGGGTGATAGCGTTAGACATGTTCTCCTCCTTAGCCACTGTTGTGAGCATTAGACATGTTCTACTTCTTATCCACTGCTTTGAGCTTTAATTTATGGCATTGAACTCACTTTGAACCTTACTAGAGAGCAGACATAGGATACTCCTTATCCACTGCTTTGAGCTTTGATTTATGGCATTGAACTCACTTTGATTTATGGCTTTGAGCAGACGGAGTGAGAGACTAAGACAATGAGACTTGAGAGAAAATTGAGATGAGAATTGAGAATGAGAGTGTGTGTGTGACTGACTTTGTGAAGAGTGAAGATGAACCCTATGTCCCTAAGTACCCTAACTCCCTAAGTCCCTAAGTACCCTAACTCCCTAAGTCCCTTACCTTTACTGTCAACAAATGAAAATGTAAATGGGTTGGGCTGCTTTAAATTTATTTTTGATTATTGATGAATAAATCATAAATGAATAATTGAATATGCGGGCTGCCCGTGGCCTGCCCCGCCCCAACCCGCGAAAGCCCGCATCCTAATGGGTATTGAATATGTCAGCCCAACCCACCCCTAATAGGTGGAGGGTCGGGCATGCCCGCGGGCTTTTGCCCTATTTGACAGCTCTATCATCTGGTGGTCAGGCAGCAAAGGACGACGAGTGGTGGTGGAGCACGACGACTTCCGGTGGCTGTCTTCAAATATTTTTTTTTCTATTCATGAACACAAATAGAAATTACAAAAAAATGAGTTTAGAAAACATATCTTGTTTGAATTGATAAAGATAGAAAATCTAGAGAGAATGAATTTTTGTGAGAGTTTTTGGTTTGCATGTTTTTTTGTTCTAATATTTTTTTTGTTATTTATAGTGACTAATGGTAATATAGTAATTTTATAAATAAAAGTGTTGTATTAAGTATTTCATAGGTGTTGTGTTAAGTGTGCCCCTTTTGATAATTTTCCCTAAAATAAAATAGCCTCAAGGTAAGTCATTCTAAAAGTTTGAAAAATAAATAGCAACTGTCCAAATCAGCGATCGGCCATGTCATCAGAAAAAGTAATGCAACTGGACGACCCCAAAGCATATTCCATAGTCAAAGTGACTTTGGCCTTGCTACAGCACACGTCAAGCACAATATTACCCATTTCTTAATCTTCTCTCACAATTACCCTCCTTATGCCACGTCAACACTCTCAATGAGGGTAAAATTGACATTACACCTCCACATTGGAATCCTTAAATCGGGCTACAAAATCGTAACAATCCCCACACCTATGATATATATCTCCCACACCTTCTTTAACAAATTATCTCAGTTGTACAAGGACAACAATAACATCACTATTCACTAACCACACATCCATGGCCACTTCTTCAAAGCTTCATTCCTTTGTTAATGGGTGGCCTGATCTATTTCATGTTCTGCAGTGTGTGTGTTTACAGTGTGGTTGAAGATCCTCGAGATAATCAGTCTCTACCCTTAAGACAAAAACTGGCACCGTGTATGGAATGGACGGTTGCTGCCAGTGAGTCTCCCAGAGTTTAAGATGCTTACGTGAATGAAGAGGCCAATCCTCCCAAGCTTCAGTCACCGGCGAATCAGAACACAACTGCTGTATCTCTGTAAGGGCAGAATGTGGTGTGCAAAAAAAGAGAGTTTTTTCAGTGCTAAAAAACGTGTTTTCATGCAGTATATATCTGGCAGTTGGGGATGGAAGTTGGGAGTTTCGGACAAACCGTAGTGGTTACGTGTGTCTGAAACGGACACCATCGTTTTAGACATAACCGTTTTGGTAACAACCGACCGACCAACCAACCAGCCAGCCAAGCCGAGTCGGGCGGGCAACGGCGCGAACGCGTGTGTTTGGACCTGCACTTAGCTAGGTCTTCCCTCCTACACAAAAGTGTAATGGCCTAAGGGCCTAATGTAAAGCCTCAAAGCTCTACTTTATAAAGTAGAGCTATTTTCATCTTATTCCCAATGTAGGATTCCCACTTCTTTCCTTTACATGACTAGCTTATTCAAGTTAGTTGAAAACAAGTTTCCAACAATCCCTCACATTGAATGAGATATCATGTAAGTTGATGACATATTGATATTTACATAGATACAACTGAGAGTAATTATACTGGAATAGGTGGATTTTGGCTTTGAACCTTTCCTTATGATATACTATCGGGATGACTTACTAACTAGTGACTTGAGTGTCTTGAACTGATTAGTGTTTGATGTCAACCAAGACAATAGTAATCACACAGCTACCCTCAAACAGGGTGTGATTCTTCGTTTGTGTTCATTTTGGCCCTGAACGATACCTGGTTCTGTAAATGTGTGGTAGAGAATTTCAGCCTCTCAATTCTCATAAGATTGGCCAGTCTTACATTCACATAGGTGATTGCCTATAAGGAGTTGTTCTGTCAGAACTCCACCTGACAAGTTCAAGTCATAGGAACCATTAAAAGCAAAGCTTATCCTTTACCATGACAGATAACACTATTGCGTTTCACCATGGGAATGGGTAGGAGTTAAATCCTGTAGTGTTGTCTTTGAGATTAATTTAGTTGGGTTGTCCCTTTGAACCTAGACCATGGGATCTCCAATCAGCTAGGTGGGGTTTGCCGCTAAATTATTCTTTATTTCGTAGGCTTAAGGCCCATTCTTTCGATGAGCTGCATACTTGCTTTCTAGACAGACCTTTAGTTAATGGATCCGCTAGGTTGTCTTTTGATCGAATATAGTCGATGGTGATCACTCCATTTGAGAGAAGTTGCCTAACGGTATTGTGACGCCTTCGTATGTGTCGTGATTTACCGTTATACATATTGTTTTGTGCCCTTCCTATTGCGGCTTGGATGTCGCAATGGATGCATATAGCTGGTACTGGTTGTGGCCAGGCTGGAAGATTTTCTAGGAAGTTTCGTAGCCATTCGGCTTCTTCCGCTGTTTTATCTAAAGCGATAAATTCTGATTCCATAGTAGATCTTGCGATGCAAGTCTATTTGGAAGATTTCCATGCGATAACACCACCCCCAAGTGTAAATACAAATCCATTTGTAGATTTTGAGTCGTTAGTATCGGATATCCAGTTGGCGTCGCCGTAACCTTCTATTACTGTTGGATACTTGGAATAGTGCAACCCATAGTCTTTAGTGTATCGAAGATACCTAAGGACTCTTAAATAAGCCTTCCAGTGATCATGTCCGGGATTGCTATTAAATCTGCTCAAACGATTAACTGTTTGAGCAATATCTGGTCGCGTGCAATTCATGAAATACATTAGACTTCCAATAACACGAGAGTATTCATTTTGAGATACACTTTCGTGTAGGTTCTTTTTGAGATGAAAGTTTGGGTCAATTGGGGTTTTGGCAATACTATTATCACCATTGCTGAATTTCTCCAATAATTTCTCAATGTCATGAGATTGTGAGAATATGATTTCCTTGGATGTTCTAGATATTTTGATACCTAAGATGGCATTAGCTATCCCAAGGTCTTTCATGTCAAACCTGTTGGCCAACATTTTCTTTGTGTCCTTGATCATGTTGTCGTTACTGCCTATGATGAGCATGTCATCTACGTAGAGGCAGATAATGACGTAACCATGTTGTGTATTTTTGGCGTACACACATTTGTCACATTCGTTGATCTTGAACCCATTTGCAAGTACTACGTCATCAAAACGTTTATACCATTGTTTTGGTGCTTGCTTTAATCCGTACAACGATTTGAACAATCAACATACTTTCTTTTCGTTGCTCGGAGTGATGAATCCTTCTGGTTGATTCATATAGATTTCTTCTTCGAGTTCCCCATTTAGAAAAGCAGTCTTAACATCCATTTTATGTATGTCAAGACCGTGCAGAGCTGCAAAAGCAATTATTAGTCGAATCGATATAATTCGGGTTACAGGGGCATAAGTGTCAAAATAGTCAACACCTTCCATTTTATTAAACCCTTTTGCAACTAATCGTGCTTTATACTTATCAATGGAACCATCGAGTTTTAATTTTCGTTTGAAAATCCATTTACAGCCCAATGGTTTACACCCCTTAGGAAGATCAACTAGTTCCCAAGTGTGATTTTGCATAATGGAAGATATTTCGACATTAATGGCTTCTTTCCATTGAGGAGCTTCTGGAGTAGACATTGCTTCTTTGAACGAGCGAGGTTCATTGTCCACTATAAATGTGGTCACAAAGTCGGGTCCGAAGGTTTTAGTTATTTTTGCCCGTTTGCTCCTTCTAGGTTCATCATCCGGTGCAGCTGGATGGTCGTCTTGGATGATGTCCATGGGACCAATGTCCGTGGGGACTTCGTTCTCATTTTCGCTTGTATTCCAAGGAAATGAACGTTTTCCATTAGTATTTTGATTATTTTTTAATGGAAATATGTTTTCAAAAAATGTGACATTTCTTGATTCTAATATTGTATTTACTTCAATATTTGGATTGTCAAACTTGTACATTAAAAACCTATAGGCACTACTCCGAAGTGCATATCCTATGAAAATACATTCCACGGTTTTTGGACCGATTTTTAGCTTTTTAGGTAATGGTGCTGCCACTTTGGCCAGGCACCCCCACACTTTGATGAACTTGTAGGAAGGTTTTCGACCGTTCTATAATTCATAAGGAATTTGCTCCAATTTCTTGTGTGGTAGCTTATTGAGCAAGTAATTTGCTGTGAGCACTGCCTCCCCCCACATTTCGTCGGGTAGGCCTGATTGAATTAGTAATGAATTTATCATTTCTTTAAGTGTACAATTTTTCCTTTCTGCAATTTCATTGGATTGTTGATGTAGGACAAGATTGGATTAGTTTTAATTTTAAGATCGAGTATTTATTTTATTTTATTGTAATTTTCGTATTTAATTTTAATAGGGTAATATTTTTATGTTTAGAAGTAGATTTAGGTATATAAGTGATGAATTTAAGTCCTATTAGGTTACCATATAGGTTAGACTATTTTTGGGAGGTTTTAACTTGTTTTCCAAGCATTACTAGTCCTATAAAAATAGGCTTCATTGTAATTCTGAATTTGAATTGATATTTTAATAAAATTATAGTTTTCTCTTTTATCTGGTGGATTCCAGTTATCTCTTCCTAGTGGATTCTAGGTTGGCTAAGGTTTGACGTGTTTCAACCTTATTTTGAAGGGTTTCTCGTGGTAAGAGCCTTTGTTGTTATTTCCGCTACGTCAGTTGGTATCAGAGCAGATTAACATCCTGTGAGATGGTGGCTAACGATGGCAATATCAACGACATCAACCCTGCACTACTTACCCTTCTTGGACAGTTGCAACAGACAATGAACGAGATAATCGTTTCACAACGAGCCACCATAGAAGTGGTACAAAATCTCCTATATCCCAAAAATTATGTTTCTCATAACTATCTCGCTTAAAAAAATAATTGCTCAACGTCATCATGCATGTTTCCAAACACAAGCTCAAGAAAATTTAAATCTTCCGAATCCAGGTCAATTGTGAAAAAGGGGAGATCAGCCTTGATTTTCGGATACTGATCCGCTGCTCCTACAAACGATACCTCTACCCCATCTGAATCAGAATCTACCAATGCCCTGGCCGGCGGATCACGAGGAGGGTTCACCCCACGTCCTACAGGTTCTGAACGAGCCCCTGCCCGTTGCCTAGGGTTTGCACCAAACTGCAGGTTTTGTACCGCTTCTATGGTGGCTCATTGTGAAACGATTATCTCGTTCATTGTCTGTTGCAATTGTCCAAGAAGGGTAAGTAGTGCAGGGTTGATGTCGTTGATATTGCCATCGTTAGCCACCATCTAACAGGATGTTAATCTGTTTTGATACCAACTGACGCAACGGAAATAACAACAAAGGCTCTTACCACGAGAAACCCTTCAAAATAAGGTTGAAACACGTCAAACCTTAACCAACCTAGAATCCACTAGGAAGAGATAATTGGAATGCATCAGATAAAAGAGAAAACTATAATTTTATTAAAATATCAATTCAAATTCGGAATTACAATGAAGCCTATTTTTATATGACTAGTAATGCTTGGAAAACAAGTTAAAATCTCCTAAAAATAGCCTAACCTATATGGTAATCTAATAGGACTTGAATTCATTACTTATATACCTAAATCTACTTCTAAACATAAAAATATTACCCTATTAAAATTAAATATGAAAATTACAATGAAATAAAAAAAATACTCAATCTTAAAATTAAAACTAATCCAATCTTGTCCTACATCAGTCACCAACTCTTGAAAAGAACTCGTCCTCGAGTTCATACCCGAAACTTGAAATTGCCCATGCCAAACAAAGAGATATTTTGAGTAGTATAGTTTTTCATACAACCTTGAATCTTCGAACTCCTTGAACAAATCTGAAATTGAAGATGACTCAAAAACTCGAAAGAAACTAGGAGAATTAAACAAAAACTCGCTTGGCATAACGCGCGATCGTGGGCACGCCATAGTAGTCACATACTGCCCCATATCATCCTCATCAAATAAATTTGCAGCTCCAAAATATCTTATATCCCCAAAATTATGTTTCTCGTAACTATCTCGCCCGAACAATAATTGCTCAACGTCATCATGCATGTTTCCAAACGCAAGCTCAAGCAAATTTAAATCTTCTAAATCCAGGTCGCTTGTGAAAAACGGTAGATCAGCCTTAATTTTTGGAAATTGTTCTACGTTCCTTGCAATTGGCACCTCCTCCCCTTCAAAATTGGAATCCATATCATCCCTGGCCGGCGGATCACGAGGAGGGTTTATCCCACGTCCTATAGTTTCTGCATGAGCCCCTGCCCGTTGCCTAGGGTTTGCCCTAAACTGCAGGTTCTGTACCGCTTCTATGGTGGCTCGTTGTGAAACGATTATCTCGTTCATTGTCTGTTGCAACTGTCCAAGAAGGGTAAGTAGTGCAGGGTTGATGTCGTTGATATTGCCGTCGTTAGCCGCCATCTCACAGGATGTTAATCTGCTCTGATACCAACTGACGCAGAAGAAATAACAACAAGGGCTCTTACCATGAGAAACCCTTCAAAATAAGGTTGAAACATGTCAAACCTTAACCAACCTAGAATCCACTAGGAAGAGATAACTGGAATCCACCAGATAAAAGAGAAAACTCTAATTTTATTAAAATATCAATTCAAATTCGGAATTACAATGAAGCATATTTTTATAGGACTAGTAGTGCTTGGAAAACAAGTTAAAATCTCCTAAAAATAGCCTAACCTATATGGTAACCTAATAGGACTTAAATTCATCACTTATATACCTAAATCTACTTCTAAACATAACAATATTACCCTATTAAAATTAAATACGAAAATTACAATAAAATTAAAAAAAAAACTCAATCTTAAAATTAAAACTAATCCAATCTTGTCCTACATCAATTGTGGAGTATAAGGGGGAGTAACTTGATGAATTATTCTGTGTGCTGCACAAAAGTCTTTAAAAGGATGTACGTATTCACCTCCTCGATCAGATTTGAGAATTTTTATCTTTTTCTCAAGTTGATTTTCTACTTCGTTCTTGTACATTTTAAATGCCTCGAACACTTCATCTTTACTATTTAGCAAGTAAAGATGACAATAACGTGTACTATCATCAATAAAGGTGATGAAGTAATTTTTACCGCCACATAATTAATGGATTTAAAGTCATATAGGTCGCTATGAACTAGCTCTAGTGGTCGAGTGTCACGTTGTATTGTTTGAAAGGAGGTTCTTGTTTGTTTAGCCTCAACGCATATTTGACATTTTTCCTTAGTGTTGATTCGTGCTTTTGGAATTAATTCCATTTGCATTAACCTTCGTTTAGATTCATGGTTAACATGATCTAATCTAAGATGCCAAATATTAGAGTGCTCAAGCAAGTAAGAAGAAGATGTAGTCGTTGTATTATTAATACTACTACTGTTGGGTGGGGTTACCACCATTACATTATATTTGAACAAGCCCTCATTGAGGTAACCCTTGCCCATAAAAACTCCACTCTTAGTTAGTACAAATTTTTCAGACTCGAAGACCAACTTGAACCCATGCTTTATTAAGAGGGAGCCGGAGATTAGGTTTTTCCTAATATCCGGGACATGGAGGACATTGGTAAACACCAATTCTCATCCGTTGGTCATCTTCAATATCACTTGCCCTTTTCCTTCCACTCCAGAGGTGGAGGAATTGCCTATGAATAGCTTCTCGCCGGACGTCACTTTTGAATAGGAAGAGAACATCTTCGCATCGCCGCATATGTGACGTGTGGCCCCGGTGTCTACATACCATTCACGACCCGTGCCGACCATGTTTGTCTCGAAAACCACACAGATCATGTTGATGTCTTCATCAACTACGTTGGCTTCTCGGCGGACTCGCTTCTTCCCTCGGCACTCGGCAGCTTTGTGGCCTTTTTTGTCGTAGTTGAGACATTTCCCTTTAAACTTATACTCCTTTTGTTTTGACGTCCCTTCCCCGGAGCTTTTTCGCTTCCCGTTCTTGGAGCCTTGTTCGACCACATGTGCCCCTTCTATGGGGCGAAGCTGCTTCTTGTCGGCGACCCGATTATTTTGCTCAATCCTTAGCCTTAGAATCAGATCCTCCAACGACATGTCTTTACGCTTATGCTTGAGATAGTTTTTGAAGTCCTTCCACGCAGGAGGTAGCTTCTCGATCATTGCCGCAACCTGGAATGCTACTGAAATAATCATTCCTTCGGCCGCTATCTCATGCAAGATTAGTTGGAGTTACTGAACCTGTGTCATTACACTTTTAGAATCATTCATAAAAAATTCTAAAAACCTAGAAACTACGAATTTCTTCGAGCCGGCACCTTCGGTTTTGTATTTCTTTTCCAATGATTCCCAAAGTTCTTTGGCTATCTTAAATGGGCTGTATATACATCGTATAACGAGTTATCCATTCCATTTAAGATGTAGTTCCTGCAAAGGAAGTCGGAGTGTTTCCATGACTCAACAACGGCCACGATGGTTTGGTCCGATTCCCCTTCTTTCAAGATAGGGGCTGTTTCCTTCAGGCACTTTGACAGGTTCAGTGTCGTTAGGTAGAAGTGCATCTTTTGCTGCCAGCGTTTGAATTCTGAGCCAGCAAACTTTTCCGGGCGTTCACCATGAGTGTGGACGGTGGCGTGCATTATGTGAGTGTTTACCACGGGCTGTTGTACAGCAGCGGGTTCCTTTCCAGAGTTGGAAGCCATGTTGCACACAAAACAGGATTAGTATTATGCTAGGTTATATGAAACACTCTTGTTTCTATACAATCAGCAACCAAAATTAATAGACTTCTATGTGCAGTTTATCTTTGTTTTATTTACATTTATTTATGATTAAAACACTATAATTAATACAATTAAGTATTAATCAATAATATGCTAATTACAATTAATTAGTGAATACACTAAGTAATACAAGGTAAGCAGACTTTATGAACTTTCTAGAAACAGGCTGTTTAAACAGGCCTCTTAGATTTTATGAAATCTGACTGACCAAGCTGGTCAGTTTATAGAACCAAAATGATTAATTTTAGAAAACCAAACTGATCAATGTGTTAAAAATAGGTTGATCAGTGTCTTTGACTAAATGAAAGGTTCTGTTAGACAGATTTATACTAAAACAGAAAGACGTCAGAATCTGTAACACAAATAGATTAGTTCATGAGACAGAATCAGATAAAAGATGAAGAAGAAGATTTGTAGTGTGTGTGTTTAGTGGTCCATTTTGGTAACTGCCTTGTTGAACTGAACTGATAGCAAAAGGATAAGGTTCAGTCAGGTCGGGCGGTGGTGGCGCGCTTGTGTTTGGACCTGCATTTAGCTAGGTCTTCCCTCCTACATTTAGTGGTCCATTTTGGTAACTGCCTTGTTGAACTGAACTGATAGCAAAAGGATAAGGTTCAGTCAGGTCGGGCGGTGGTGGCGCGCTTGTGTTTGGACTTGCATTTAGCTAGGTCTTCCCTCCTACACAAAAGTGTAGTGGCCCAAGGGCCGAAAGTAAAGCCTCAAAGCTCTACTTTATAAAGTAGAGTTATTTTCATCTTATTCCCAATGTGGGATTCTCACTTCTTTCCTTTACATGACTAGCTTATTCAAGTTAGTTGAAAACAAGTTTCCAACATCCTTCTCTCTCATCTTCATCCTATTCCTTCTTTCTTCCATCACTTCACAAGCTCAAGTTGAATCGAAACCCAAATCCCAATCACCCGTTGACTGCAATGCAAAGTCCGTTAGCGGCGGGTGCCACGACGGACCCAAAGCACTAAAACTAGCATGATTGGTATTTCTTTGCCACTTTTTTCCCGGGCTGTCCTGGCACTTCAACCCGATAAAAACTTGTTTGTTTTGGTTAAAGCATTCGCATCCGGGGACCGGGGTCATACTTGCGACCAGGTACATGCATGTCTTGCTCAATTCATTTGATTGCCTAATGTCGGAATATTTGCCTGAAAACCCTTGGAGAAAGTTTCCGTTTACTACTTTTGTCGCAATGCTGTTGGCCATATTGCCTCTGATGGTTGATTCATATGCAATGAGTTACTATAAGAAACGTATGTTGAGTAAAACAAATGAGTCCACTAAGTGCGCCGGTGACCGATGGAAATGCCGAAATTGTTTGAGCATGTCATGCGAACATTGGTGGGTCCGATGATGTCACGTCGCAGTTACTACGCTACCGTGTGAGGTATTTATGTACATAGGCGACATCACTATTTCCATACATTAATATGTCATGGACTTTGTAATGTACAACATTATGTCGTGGACATTGTAGTAGACTTGCATTGCTTTGAGAAAACATCTTCCAAATTGATTAGTCTTTTTATGTGCAGAGCATGCTTGACTAAAGTACTACTTCTCCTGCACATTGTACAGGTACTGGAGCTTGGCATTGTTGTGCACTCCGTAGTAATTGGGCTTTCAATGGGGGCATCTGATAACGCATGCACATTCAGACCCCTTGTTCCTGCTCCCTGTTTTCATTGTTAGAAAAGATTTAGCATATCTTCCATTATTTTTGTATATATCAAATCGAATATTTGTTCATATTTGTTGGGCAATCTGTTAGCTAATTTGTAGCCTAACTATCTGCCCGTAACTTGTATATATCATCCTCTTTGTAATGCAAACAGCAAGGGATTGATTTCTTTCATGGTATCGTGAGCGTTTCGATCTTTATCAATTCTAATCTACCTTCTTCTTCTACCCTCTTCTTCTACATCTCGATGGCTGAATCCCAGAAATTTCATCCTGCTCTAACCATCACCAACGTGAAGTCTCTTGTTCCCATCACGCTGGATAATGAGCACAGTTTGTATCATTCTTGGGCTGCCATATTCACCAATCTTGCTAAAGTTCACGATCTCTATGATCACTTGGTTCCACCAACAGAAGCGGCAGCCCAGGATGCCTATTCCAAGGCGAAATCCGCAGATCTCGCATTGTGGAAGCGACTTGATGCCGCCATTCTTCAATGGATTTACGGGACAATCTCCTCGATCTTCTTCATGCCATTCTCAAAGCGAGATGACACACGGTGAGCGGCATGGAAGCGTCTTGAAGCTTTGTTTCAAGACAATAAGGCTTCTCGGGCTACCCATCTCGAGGAAGACTTCACAAATGCCGTCTTCGAGGACCATAATTCCATTGACACCTATTGCAATTACCTTCAATCTCTTGCAGACAGACTTCTTGGCGTCGATGCTCTGTCAAAGCAAGTAGGCTAGTTTTACGACTCACCGTTCTCTGCCGGAGGCTTTTAGCGATACCGCCGATTTTATCCAAAATCAGAGCCGTCTTTTGAAAGTTGTCGCTCAAGATTGAAGATGGCGGAGCGCATAATTAAGGCTCAAATGCGACGCGAATCCTGGTAGCTCCGGGACCCGGTGGCGCCGCAATGGTGGCAGAGCAATTTCGATTCCTCCTCTACGGCTTCTCGAAGCAACACCATCAAAGGGGCCGAAACAAAGAATGTAACTAAAGGGAAAGGTAAGGGAAACGGACAACAAGGTGGGGCTAGTAATGGACAATTTAATCAAAACAAAGCAACAACAAAGGCGGTCAAGTCTCCACAAAGAACCAGGCCCGATCACAATGGCGCCCACAGGGGAGGATGGACAATTCCACCATGTCCATTTCACGCTTATTCTTGGCGGCCAAGACCTACATACCCTACCACCCAGGCCTTTTCTTTGGACTGGTGTGCTTGGGCCCAAACCTCAAGCTTTCAATGTCATGGCTTCTTCTTACCTCCCTCCACTCCTAGCTACACGCCGGCCAGGCATTGAAGCGGTTATGCACGCTCTTTCGTTCTCTCGACGGGAACTACTACATGGATACCGGTGCGACATCTCACATGGCGGATGCGGGTATTCTCTCCTCTTATTTCAATTCAAGCAATAAATATCATAACATTGTTGTTGGTAGTGGTCATTTAATTCCGGTTGTTGGTCACGGTTCCACTAATTTACCACCACCTCATCCTCCCTTTGTCCTTCAAAACGTTTTACATGCTCCCAAACTCATTAAAAATTTGATCTCGTTCAGTAAATTCACCACCGATAATATGGTCTCTATTTCTTTTGACCCTTTTGGTTTTTACGTGCTCATGACTTACAGACAGGGATCGGACTCATGCGATAACGGTGTTGGGGATTTATATCCACTTTTCTCAAATTCTCAAGCCACTTCATTCAATCATTCAGCCTTTACTACTATGTCTCGTGATCTTTGGCACAATCGTTTAGGTCATCCTGGCGATGCTATAATCAATACTCTCCGTAGTAATAAATTTATAGATTGTAATAAGGCTAGTAAAACATTTTGCTCTTCTTGTCCTCTTGGGAAACATGCTAAAACTCCTTTCTCTAATTCTTTGTCATATACTTTCTTGCCGCTTGATATTATCCATAGTGATCTTTGGACTTCCCCATTGCCGCCTCTTACGGACACCGTTACTATGTTCTCTTTCTTGATAACTACAAACAAATTCTTGTGGACATTTCCAATTGCAAGCAAATCTCGTGTTAAACAATTATTTATGTCCTTCCATCTTTGTTGTCAAGACCCAATTTGAACGTCATATAAAAACCTTTCAATGTGACAATGGGACGGAATATGTTAATGGCACTCTTGAACAATTCTTTAATCAACATGGCTTGCTTTATCGCCTTTCTTGTCCTCACACATCTCCTCAAAATGGAAAGGCCGAAAGGCATATCAAATCTTTAAATAATATCATCCGCACCATTCTCTCTCATGCATCTATGCCACTCTCTTTTTGGCATCATGCTCTATCCATGGCCACATATCTCCTAAACATTCTCCCCTCAAAAGTATTGAATTACTTTTCCCCCGCCCAAATCCTCTATCAAAGTGACCCTTTGTATTGGATTTGCGTGTTTTTGGTATGTCTATGTTTCCCCTATTTCCTCTACTTCTATTCATAAGTTGCAAGAACGTCTACTCCTTGTGCTTATCTTGGTCGGCTCCAAATCATCGGGGCTCCAAATGCTATGACATGTCTAGTGGTAAGATCATAATTTGTCGCCATGCGTTTTGTTGAAAATGTATTCCCATTTTCTCAAATTCACAAAGCAACTCCTTCGGATTATGATTGTTTTAGTGATCAAATCAATCCTTCCCTCTTGAACTCACTTCTTAACCCTCCACGGCATGCTCCACTTTGCTCCTATTCCTCGACACAGGCCCCGGTCTCGCCGGGCCCAATCCAGGAGCCCTTCTCTACAACTCGGGATACTTCTCCTCTCCCTCCTCCTTGGAGCAATCTTCCCTGCCGCCCATTCCAACCTCTACACCCACCTTGGCATCTGGCCCAGTCCACCCTTCCACCCAGACTTCTCCTTCTTTATCTTCCACCTCCGTCACTGATCCCGTGTCGCACCGCATGACAACTCGAGCAGCCAATGGTATCTATAAACCAAATCCAAAATACTTCTCCAATCTACATGTCTCCACCTACTAGATATTTCCCTATACCGAAAAATCCCATTAGTGCGCTCGTGATCAAAATTGGAAAAATGCAATGTTGGATGAATTTAATGCTTTAATTGACAATAAGACTTGGGAATTAGTGCCTCGGCCTCCTAATGTGAATGTCATACGGTCTATGTGGATTTTTCGTCATAAACATAAATCGGCGGATCTTTTGGCGTTATAAAGCTCGTCTTGTAGGTGATGGAAAAACACGGGGTGTTGATTGTGACGAAACCTTTAGCCCGTGGTTAAACCGGCCACCATTAGAGCGTTCTTAGCATTGCTCTTTCTAAATCTTGGCCCATTCATCAAATGGATGTCAAGAATGCTTTCTTGCATGGTCATCTCGATGAAAAGCTTTATATGCATCAACCCATGGGTTTTCGTGACAAAAGTTATCCAGATCATGTTTGTCTCTTAAAAAAAATCTTTGTATGGCTTAAAACAGGCTCCTCGAGCTTGGTACCAAAGATTTGCTGACTTTGTTGCTACCATTGGGTTCTCACACAGTAAGTCAGATCACTCTTTATTCATCTACAAGCATGGTTACGATGTTGCTTATTCTTGTTATATGTGGATGACATTATACTTACAACTTCTTCGATCGTCTACGTAAGTATATTATGACTCTCTTGGCCTCGAATTTGCAATGAAGGATCGGGTCCTCGAGTTTCTTCTTGGGTATTGCCGTCGCTCGTCATGCCCATGGTCTTTTCTTATCTCGGACTCAATATGCTACAAAAATTATTGAAGCGTGCTTGGGCATGTCAAACCGCTGCGGTTCTCGTCCTACTCCCGTTGACACTAAGTCCAAACTTCGGTGCCACCGCAGATACTCCTTATCTGATCCAACTAAGTATCGGAGTCTTGCGGTGCCCTTCAAGATCTTACCTTCACTCGGCCGGACATCTCTTATGCCGTTCAAAGAAGCGCCTTCATATGCATGTTCCAGACTAATGAGCATATGAGTGCTCTTAAGCGTATCATCCGCTATCTTCAGGGTACCCTTTCTTTTGGCCTACACTTGTACAAGTCCAATATTGATCGTCTTATCTCCTATACAGATGCAGATTGGGGAGGTTGTCCAGACACCCGTCGTTCTACCTCTGGTTATTGTGTTTTCCTCGGGGATAATCTGGTCTCTTGGTCTTCCAAACGGCACTACTCTCTCCCTTGATAGTGCAGGTGAATCTGAGGGGTGTTGCCAATGTTGTCTCCGATTCTTGCTGGCTCAGGAACCTTCTTCTCGAATTGCATTGTCCCATTCAAAAGGCAACTCTGGTTTACTGTGACAATGTGAGTGCAATATACCTATCTGGCAATCCTGTTCAACATCAACGCACCAAACACATTGAGCTGGACATTCATTTCGTCCGTGAGAAAGTGGCTCGTGGCGAAGTTCGTGTGCTTCATGTGCCGTCCCGTTACCAAATTGCTGATATTTTTACCAAAGGGCTTCCGCGCATTCTTTTCAATGATTTCGTGGGGGCGCCTCAAGCATTCGAGAACCTCCCGCTTCGACTGCGGGGGTGTGTTAGAAAAGATTTAGCATATCTTCCATTATTTTTGTATATATCAAATCGAATATTTGTTCATATTTGTTGGGCAATCTGTTAGCTAATTTGTAGCCTAACTATCTGCCCGTAACTTGTATATATCATCCTCTTTGTAATGCAAACAGCAAGGGATTGATTTCTTTCATTCATCAACTCTTTGAAGGAATGGAACTTGGTGGATGCACACTTAAGGTACCAAAAATCATTATATCAAGAAAACGAAAAAATCACAAATAATTACATCACATGATGCAATTTTATGAAATGTTTCTAATTTATGTCACCTAATTATTATAGGCAGAATACCGATTCAAGATGAAGGCGATCATGGTGTTCTTCTTCTCGGCCACTACACCGTTTGGGATTGCCCTCGGGTAGGGCTATCAAATGTATCAGCGGGGCTACTGAACTATATGGCATTGGTGGATCTTCTAGCTTCTGATTTTACGGGGAATAAACTTCAGGGAAGTATGAAGTTTCAAACATGGGCTTATATTGCAGTTCTATTAGGGGCTGGAGGGATGTCTTTGATGGCAAAATGGGCATAATTAGCTACACAAAAGCACCCTTCATAAGCCCCTTCGCTCTTGCCGTTAGATTTAGTTTATTTATTTTTGAAGCAATCTATTCATTTGTTCCACTTGTTATCTAAAAAAGGAAGGAAATGTAAGTAGGCAAAGTGCATGATTCAAATTCTGTTTATTTGTTGATGATTTTCCTCGAGGAATTGAACCCTTTCCATCGGCATAAATTTATGCGCAAGCTAAGCCGAGAGGGTTCAAATTAGAACAAATTTCAAGGTGCATCACACTCGCTTTCCTCTGTCCATTCATGCAAATTGCTGAGCATTTTGCTGGCTGTGAATTTTTTCCCAGGCCAAATTAAACATCCAAATTATATGCCTATCGCTCTAACAAAATTAGTTCCCAATAGTGCTACTAGCCGTTAAAAGGATTGCCAGAAACAGGACGAAAAAAAAAACTACATGTAAAAAGCATAATCTCTTTCAAGATGAGAGGAAGAAAGGAGAGAGATTGAAAGAGTTGTTCCCTGTTTTGTTGGAGTTCACTAAGTCCTAGGTTATCTAAGTTTACTTGGTCATTGTTTCTGATCAATAAATTCCTAGTTTTTAGGATTTGGAGTCTGCTAGCAAGTCTATTTAGGATGTTTGTTCCAGTTGTGTTTCACTTGTAAGGCTATATAAACCCAAAAGCCAAGCAAATAAATTCACATAATTTGAGTCCAGTTGTTCTGTCAAGTTTTGCATTTGATCTCGTACTTTACAGAGATAAGATTTAGATCTGAAGAGAAAGCAGATGAAGGCGTTAACATAGAAGTTGAACATTGAGCAAGAATCAACACTTTTCGGAAATTTTTAATGGTGAAATGTAAAAGTTTGACCCTGACACAACAATATTACATCTGTGGAGTATGGACGACTTTGCTACCAAAAAGTATAATCTGCAACTTAATGGTATCCTCGTTAAGAAAAGATGGACGAAATAAATAGGCCCAAGTATGAGATAGATCTATACTCATTGTATGCACAAGGTCGGAAAGAACGAGATAACAGTAGTATTCCAGCACAATTTTTATAAAGAGGCCCAAGCACCGAGCTTGTTTTACAGTTCATCCTAATATATTTCTATCAGCCATCTGTGTGGTAGCAATTTACATGGTACATCAAGTCAGAGTATTTATAGATGGAGTTTCCAATGTTCTCGTTGAGGATATTATCAAGACAATTAAATGATCGTTTAGCGTCTATATATGTCACGAGATTAAACAAATTTGGTTAATTTGATGAGCTCTTGCTATGCTATTCAGCACTTGGTTAGCCTTGCGCCCTTGCGTATAGAGGGTATGCATTGCTCTCTTTGCTTTTAAGTCTAGCTGGTGTTTAGAAGCAAGATATCGTCAAATATGGATCAAGAAAATTTTCAAAAGCAAATCTTTTTAATTCACCGTGGATAAAATAAGGAATAATTTGTACAAAAACAGGATCAGCAGTAATTTGTACAGGATTCCCTAGCTAAAGGGAAAGAAGTTTTGCTCTACTTCCTTTGTTTCTCAATCGCCCCATCATTTTAGTTCATCTGATCGGGCTTCTTCATGCTCCAAGCATCCAATCTCTCAACAGTAATAATCTCGGTTCCATTATTATAGACGTGCAAATGAGCATTATCATCAACAGCTAAAGTAGGATAAACTCTACTTGTTATACATGTCTTCCCTCCCACGCCAAAACTTTCCACAACCGAACGATCAATCTGCATATATGCCAGCAGTTTGCTTTAAAAAATAAATTCATAATATGATTTTCTTTTTCAAGAGAGACAAAGAGATTAATTACCAAGCTCCTGAGAGAAAGCTTCTTATCGGCCAAATCTACGTCTACCCAACCCGCAAAAGTTGGTTTATACATTCCTTTAGCTAACGACGATCTGGTAAACGAAAACAAAGTTAGATAGATAGCGATATAACAAAGCGAGGGAATATTATTCGAACTCCACCGTTTAATCAAGGGAGCTTCCAGCATTATATACTGGAGTGTCTTAATCGTAATTGGAATGCCGATAACATTTCTCTGTAAAGAATAATCCCCACATACTTATGAAGTAGTACTAACCTTGTTGCATCCGAGCACATGAGCACCTTATACTTGTCTTGGTCCTTAAAAACTCTAAAGAAAACTGCAGTATATTCTTGTAAGTTCTTTGAAGCAAGTGTCAGGAGCCCAAACGGTCCAAGTCCACCTTTAACTGTTGAACCCTTAACTGCGCAAGCATCTGAAGCATAAAGTTCGGCCCAGCTCGGATCGAATGGCTCTGCTTTATCCAAGCTCGAAAAAGAGAAGGTTACATCAACATCAGCCTGCATATAGATATCAGCACGAACAATCAATTTACAACGTTATCTACGTAGACATGATCATGGTAAAAACTGCATCACTAAGGAGCTCGATGATAGGTTAACAAACCTGAACAGCTGTTATTCCTTTAACTTCAACATATTCTCCATTCTTGAGATTTACGTTACTCATTTCAACCTTATGACCTCTTAAGATTTCCAATTCTTCAACTGGCCATTGTAACAATTGCTTTCCACTTGGATCGAGCAAAATTGTTCGTGGAATCAACTAGATTTTAATATTTGCAAACCATATTAGTTATACAACATGAGATTTTAATCAACTATATTTAGAAATAGCAAGCCATGCTAGAAAGTTATCGGTGTACACATAAATTGTAACGAACTGAGCACAAGAGCCCGGTCAACTATCGTGTAGCCTATTATAAATACATTACCTGTATTCCAGCCCATCCCTTCAAAACGGCGTCTTCAGCAGTATCTGATTCATTTGCCCAACCCCACAATACCCTCCGGTTCTTAGATGGATCAAAGAACGACTTAGAACCATAAAAATTTCCATAATCATATCTCAAACCCTTCCAACCATCAACAGACGTATTATCCGGATAATACCTTTCTATTTTTGGGTCATATCGTCCGACAGTATAGTACTCAAACCTAGTTTCTTCAAGGCTCACTTTCAACACATGCTTAACATTTTTCCCTAACACCGAGTTATCCAATCCCTTATTACCGTGGACCTGTACCGGGTAAAAATCGGGGCATTCCCACATCTCGGTACCCACTTTAGAATGCAGCGGGTGCTTGGCCTTGACCCATTTAACAAAATCCCTACTTCTATACAAATACACTAACCCTCCTTGTCTTCTTACACTGCCAATCAATATTTTCCAGTGACCGCCCCCGAACCACGCTGCTGTCGGGTCACGGAATTCGGTTACGTTTATATCATCACTCTCTGTTGGAGCAATGAGTGGGTTGTTATCCGGTTTGATCCATTTCCGAAGGTATGGATCGGAGGAATTGGCGGGAATTGCATAGTTTTGAACCGCTGATTCGGGTTGCGGGCTCAGGGATTTTATACCCGTGTAGAGTATAACTGGTTTGCCGTCCGGCAGGATGGTAGCCGACCCGGACCAGCACCCGTATTTATCAAATGGTTTTGAGGGGTAAAGTGCAATCTCCAACTGTTCCCAGTTGATCAAATCTTTGGAGACTGAATGTGCCCAAACAATATTGCCCCAAACCACACCTTTCGGGTTGTACTGGTAGAAGAAATGATATAATCCTTTAAAATACATTGGGCCTGTCGGAATTCAAATTTACAAGAATTAGTAGAGCAGAAAACAAATTCACCCAAAATAATACCCCTCCGTATCAAAATTAAATATTCGTACTACGAATGATGTATTTTATAATTTTTTAAAAAATAAAAATATACTGTAAATGCATATGCCTTAAGTTTAACTCACCGTTTGGATCTATTGTTGGTTTGGTTACCGGAGCACCCGTCAACGAATTCAAAGGAACAATGATAAAAAAACATAGAATTAGTTGGAGTAAGAAGTAAAAGATGTGTTAAGAAAATTAGACAAAAACTTGGGTAAAACGGTCTTACGGCTCCTTACCTCCCTACCGTGTGTTGGTGGATTGAACCATAAAAAAGTAAGGTTCCGTCTTACAACTTAAGATCCGTAAGATCGTCTTACATAATATTTACTCAGAAAATTATAACTTGAGCTAGTTACAGTGTGAATAAAAGTAAATGCTTATTTTGGGACGGAAGGCCTAACAATTTTCGTTTCAAATACGACGGAAAACAATTCAAATAACGTACCATTTATCCAATTCTTTTTGGGTTGAAAGTGGTACCCGGTTCGGTTATTAACTTTAGCCACATTAACAGGACTAAGTGACTGAAAACCTCTATGCACTTGGTGAAAGCCTTCGACTCCGTAAATGTCATGGAAGATGAAAAAGAAGATGAAGATGAAGAACAAGAGCGGACCCATTCGGCTTCGTAAGAAATAGCACAAAAACAAAAAAAAAATCACAGACAAGTAACAATTAAAGAATTTGAAGCTGAAGAAAGAAATCAAGCAATTAGCTATATGAATATGGATAAGGAGTTTGGTTATTTATATTGAGAGAACACTTAGGATTTGGATAAACTAGGGATCTATCACTGCGCTGGTTTTGGATTTACAGGCGGTTTTTGGATAAAATGTTTAGACAGTTGCCGTTTGTTTAGGAAGACAGCCTTATTTGTGATCTATTGACAGAGAAAACATAGGATACAAAACCTCACGTGGCTTCTTTTAAGAATGATCTGAGTAAATGGTGGTAAACGGAATCAACTACCATGAAAAGGTCACGAATGGACCGTATATTGTGCCTACATTCGCTTTTTTCCTTTCGGGAGAAATGTACGATTGAAAATAGTCATACTGCACCAACAGTATTCGTTCTAGCTTTTTAAACGACCCGAATATGCAACCATTTGCAATAATATGCACAAGAACTAGAAGTACATAGCCAGGAAATGATCACAAAGAGCTTTTTAAGTGACCCGAATATGCAATCATTGCACTATGCACAAGGACTAGAAGTACATATATAGCTAGTAAATAAGTTGGTTGCGTGCTCAGAAAATTGTTCGTAGCCTTTTTGTCCGTATCATGAATTTCTACGATTTATTTTCTGGCATAAAATCCTTCGTTAGGGAGTTTTCAAACAATTGACCGGTGATTGTGAATGATTAAGATTTCATATCAGAAGACAAGTCATTTAGCTAGAGAAAATGATGTTTTTTTATTGAATATCTTTGCAGTACATCCACAATCAGGCAATAAAAAATACTTGGTGTACATATTGTTTCTTTCTCTGAACTTTCTAATTCATCTGAGCAGGATTTTTCATGCTCCAAGCTTCCAATTTCTCGATGGTAATGGTCTCGGAACCGTTGTTGAAAACATGCAAATGAGCAGCTTCAAAGACTGCTAGAGTTGGGTAAACCCTAGATGCTATGCATGTCTTTCCTCCGACGCCAAAGCTTTCCACAACAGAATGATCAATCTGTATTCAAAGAGTGACAATTACATTCTGTTACAGAATTGAACTTAGAGAGAGAGAGAGAGAGATCTAGAGAGGGGGAGTACCAGACTCCTAAGAGAAAGCTTCTTGTTTGCTAAATCCACATCTACGTAGCCTGCAAATGATGGTTTGTACAAGTCCTCCCTCAAGGAAGAACTGTTGGGGAGGGGGTTAGGAAAATGCATTCGTATAATTTTTGGACAGAAGAAGTACTAATAACATGCAAGTCAAATAAGATTGAGATCACCTTCTTGCATCAGAGCACAAGAGAACTTTGTACTTGTGTTGAGCCTTGAAAACCCTAAAGAAGACTGGAGTGTACTCTTCAAGGTTCTTTGAAGCCAATGTCATTAGCCCAAAAGGTCCAAGCCCGCCTTCAACCGTAGACCCTCTAAGGCTGCAAACATCTAAGGCGTCAAGTTTTTCCCAACTCGGATCAAATGGCTCTGCTTTGTCCAAGCTCGAAAATGAGAATGTTACATCAACGTCGGCCTGTGAAATCAGGTCACGAGTCAATTATGTGCGCTTTTACCACATGTATGACCGATAAGATATTATGTTGTAAGTAGCAAACCTGGGCAGCAGTGATTCCTGTAACTTCAAAGTGATGTCCAAAATCAAGCTTAATGTTGCTTAGCTCGACCTTCTCACCTCTTAGTGTTTCTAATTCTTCAACAGGCCATTGTAACAATTGTTTTCCACTAGGGTCGAGCCAAACAGTGCGAGGAATTAACTAGACGATGAGATTGAATACGAATTAAGGGTTGAAATCGAGAAATAGAAAGCTAATTAAGTAATGGAGAGCTCTCTGAAATTAATATGCGTTACCTGAATGCCGGCCCATCCCTTTGCTATATCATTTTTAGCCGTGTTATCAGCATTAACCCCATCGGACTCATTAGCCCAACCCCACAAGATCCTTCTATTTTTAGCTGGATCAAAGAATGTCTTTGATGCATAGAAGTTTCCATAATCGTATCTCAATCCACTCCAACCATCAACGGATGTGGTATCAGGCACATAAACGTCCCTATGCGGGTCATATGTTCCTACAGTATAGTACTCGTACCTTGTCACATCGAGGCTTACCTTAAGAACGTGCTTGACATTTTCCCGTAACACGGAAGTATCCAAGCCATTTGTACCATTGATTGCAACCGGGTAGAGATCAGGGCATTCCCACATTCCTGTATTGGCCTTCGAGTGTAGAGGCTGCTTGGCAATAGTCCATTTCACAAAATCCTTACTCCTATACAAGTATGCGACTCCCGTGTCACCTTTCCTACTACCTACTAATATTTTCCAATAACCATTGTTAAACCATCCGGTTGTCGGGTCACGGAACTGGTTCTCTTCCTCACCGTGGTTTGGATATATGATCGGGTTGTTGTCGGGTTTGAGCCATTTTCGAAGGTACGGATCGGAATAGTTGGCGGGTATTGCATAGTTTTGAACAGCAGAACCAGGTTTAGGTTGGGGTTTAATGATACCAGTGTAGAGGATAATGGGCTTGTTTCCCGGAAGAATAGTTGCCGAACCCGACCAGGCCCCATATTTGTCAAAGGGCTTTGAAGGATAGAGAGCGGGCTCTAATGCTTCCCAGTTGATCAAATCCTTTGATACCGAATGGGCCCATACAATGTTGCCCCACACAGCTCCTTTGGTATTGTACTGGTAAAAGAAATGATACAATCCTTTGTAGTACAATGGGCCTGATTTCATCCAATTAATCATATGACCAGATGTTACAAAATCACGATTCCAATAATCATCAAATTTTTGACTTGATTATAAATATTTGTATATATATATATATATATATATATATATATTTTTTATAAACTTTCATGTGTATATAGATCATAATTAAAATAATAAAAAAATAATTGTAAAAAAGTTTTCTTAAAATCAAATAAGATATTCTCTTCATGCCTAATTATTTTCTTTTTTAAATTATTTTAATCAAACTGACTGTTTTTTAAAATTAAAATGTGACTGTTTTATTATTTTCAAAATCATAAAATATATAATACTATACAAGTGGTACAAATTACATATTTTATAATTCTGAAAAAGATAAAAAAATATATATATATATACGTCAAACCATTTGAAAGACTTGTGTATGAACTAGTAGAATAATAATTTAGGAACAGACAATATAACTTTATCGCAAAACAAAACAAAAGTGCAATATCTTATGAATTCTAAAGATAATAAACTCAGATTATAGAGTCTAAAACTCACCATTTGGATCTGTTGTTGGTTTATTGATCCGAGCCCAGAATGCAAAATGCCAAGAAACAAGAATAAAAAACCGTTAGTTTGTGATCAAGTGTTTTCTGAATTTATGTGAATTTTAAAGACTTTTTTTTTTTGAATTTATTCTATAAATACAACATAAATAATGTGAAAATTTTCCGAGAACATACCGTTGATCCAGTTCTTTTTGGGTTGAAAATGGTACCCGGTTCGGTGCATTTTTTGCACACTTGTAGCAGCAAGAGACTGATATTGTGGGTACACATTGTGAAACCCTTGGACGCCATTGATGTCATTAAAAGTGAAAAAGATGAAGAAGGATAATAAGGGTGGCAATGTCCAAAGAAGGTTACTGAAGAACAACTCCATTGGGATTTTTGTTTGCAAAAACCAGAAGGGGGAAAGTTGATGGATGAGTAGGATTTAGGAAGCAGTTGAGGGGTATTTATAGGAAAATTGAATTACTAGTATGCTAGCCTTATAACTAGTGTTACAATTATTTTTTATTTTTTATTTTTTATTTTTTTTCTCCTAAGGGGGGCATGGGAAACTAGTGTTACAATTAATGTTACAACTTATCTTGAAAAATACTTAGTAGACTTTTCAACTTTACCTTTTAGTATATGAATGAATTAATGTTTGTGTTGATTAAAGTTTCCAAAACGACGGTTCCCTACTATTTTTATATCAACTCACGATCAAAAATAGAAATTTCTTCAGCTAACTTTAGAAGATATATGTGATACGGGATGTGGAAAAACGACATAACGAAATGCAAGCGGTTTGAAAATATTTGATATCAAATTATTATTCAACATAATTTCGTGCCACTCATGTAAAAAGAAAAAATTATGCTGAGATTGTATCCAAAATTTACTTTCTTTTTAATACCTTTATATTATATTCAAAACTATATGTGTGTATATATATATATATATATATATATATATATGCAAACGCTAACAAGAGAACTAATTAATCAGTTTTTAGGAACAAAATATTATGACAAATATTGTATATACTTGCAATAATGAATTTTTTTTGTTTATTTAACATCGTTTCATTTTGTATATTTATAGTTTAATTATTAGTTTAATTTTCATACACTGCAATCGTTAAAAACGTAATTTTTTAAAGATTTTTGATACACTTCGTACATTGCACGTTCGTCATACGTGCGTTGTTGTTCATCGCACGTGTGAAATACTAGTTATTCTAGTAAGATATTTTCTTCGTTCCATAATTATTGTCTTTTTTTATTTTTTTTTTCACGTCAGATGATTGTCTTCTTTGACTTATTTTAGTCAAACAGACTATTTTTAAAATTCAAATTTGACTTAATTATTATATTTAAAATAATAATTCTGAAAAATATTTAAAATATATACATCAAACCATTTAAAAACTGTTATTTCTTTGACTTATTTTAGTCAAACTAACTATTTTTTTAAATTCAAATTTGACTTAATTATTATATTCAAAATTAAATATATCTATAACTATTATTAAGACAACTTTCTGTAAAATGACTGTCACGTGTCAAATTTTTATAAAATAAGATAATATTTTGTTTTTTTTTCAAGTATAGTTTAATTTATATTATAATTAAGCTCAGTCTTTCTGAAAAGTTAACTACTTGCCAGGATTCATTTTTATAAAATATAACTACTGACCAGGATTAAGTCTTTATAAAAAGTTAACTATTGGCGAAGATATTGCTAGATTTCGTGAATCCCGGTAACAATATAGGAAATATCTGTATCATTTTCCTTCTCTGCGTCCTTTTCTTTATATTATTCGTATATTTTCCCTCTTCATTATATAACGTTTCTCTCAAGGGCAAGACTGGTTGTCCCCCTCAAGTTTGTTAAAATCTAGAAGGGTACCGCCCCAGTTTCCCTAAAAAAAATTACAAAGCTAACTTTTTATTTTTTTTCACTGTTGGATGATCATATTATTTTAATTCATTACCGAAAGATGTTCATTTTAAATTGGTTATTTTGAATACTGACACCGTCCCATATTGACGTCGTCCCATAGGCACGAGAACAAAATCTAGTTTAAAACTAAATTTTATCCTTTTTAATTTATACAAGTTTAACTTGCCAGAAACTATTCAATTCTCATCAATTTTTATCTCTTTATATTATTTTATTTAAAAAAATTATTTAGGAGACGATTTTCTTTTAATTGTTTCCTCCATTAATCTATATTTATTCATTATTAATTGAGTAAAATTTTCATCAACTGGTGTTATATAATCTTTTTCTACACAAGCAGCCCTTGGATAATGACCCGTGTCAATCACATTTTTTTGTCTTGATTTATTTAGATTTCAGTTGCCCAGGTGTAGTGTTCAAATGCCATTTGTGTAAAAAATATTCTACACCACAGATGGATAAAAATTTAATAGTAATTCATAATAATAGAAGTCACTGCTAACATGATAGTTTTAGTTAAAATGATCAATTTCACCAGAAAAATTACTAATTAATCTATATCTGTTAATTATTAATTACTTCATATTTTAAGTTCTTTTGTCTGGAAAAAATTCATATGCAAATCTTTCAATTACCCATTTGAATGATCAATTTCAATCTATTCTATTAACTATTATTAAAATAGAACTTTTGCTGTCACGTGACATCTGTCGATGAAATTAGTGTCATGTGTCAACTTTTTATAAAATAAGAAAAGATTTTTCTTTGGTCAAATGTAGTTTAATTTAAAACTAGACTGTAATTTATTTAATTTATACAAGTTTAATTTGACTAAAACTCTTCGATTGTCATCAATATTCATTTCCCTACTGTTTTATTTATACAAGTTATTTACGGGACACGTTTATGTTTTTTTCTATTAATATATATCTATTGACTATTAATTGATTAAGGCTTCATCAATCAGCTGTGTAGAATTTTTTACACAATCGGCCCTTAGATAATAACACATGTGAATGAGAACATTTGTCTTAATTTATTTAGATTTTGGTTAACTACGTGTCATGTTAAAAAAACCGTTTGTTTAAAAAAGATTCTACACCGCTGGCGGGGGAAAATTTAATTCATATTAATTACTATTAACAGATACTACTACCGACACATGACGACTTTTTGTTAAAATGATCTATTTCACAAGAAAAATTACTAATTAATCTATATCAATTAATTATTAATTACTTTGTTTTTAAGTTCTTTTTCTACATAAAATTTCTACGCAAATCTTTCAATTTCCCATTCGTTGATCAATTTCAATACTTACATTATTTTAGTTTTGTCTCAAGTATTGTAATTTAAAATTTTAATTACTTATAACAAATTTATAAAATCATCTTATAATAAATAGCTTTTGCAAACAAAAATATTATCCGAACCGTGCAATGCACGGGTATAAACTAGTAACTATTACTAAAACAGAAATCGATGATACCACGTGGCGGCTTTCTGTGAAAAGTAAAGGATTTTGTGCATCCACGTGTCACCTTCAAAATGGTAAAAGCTTTTTTCTTTTTCCAAAATCGATTAGTTTAAGATAATAATCCTAAATCTAATTAAATAAGATAAAATTTCTAAAACTAATTTGATAAGATAAAACAAATTTATGATATACTTTAACGAGAAAATTTATGATAGAGATTTAGGATTTTGATTTTTTTTAATATCACTTAATTAAACTAGAGTTTATCCTATATAATTTAGACAAGTTTAATTTGACTGAAAAACTTCAATTTTCCTCTTTTCATTTTCATAGTGTTTAATTTATAGAAATTATCAATGGGACAGTTTTATGTTAATTGGTCTTCTACTAATCTATATTTATTAATTATTAATTACTAATCTATTAATTATTTATTAATTATTATTAAAACAGAAGTCGTTGCGACTACATGACGACTTTTTGTTGAATGCTTAAAGTTTTAAAGGAATTATGTGTTTCCACGTGTCACCTTCTTATGAAATTGTAATTTTTTTTTTTTTGCTACCAAAAATTAAAACTGGATAGATCTTTATTTTAAACCATTTGTTTGCTGTCAAAATCAGATTTTATCACATTTGGTTTAGAGAAGTTTCATTTGACTAGGACTCTTCAATTCGCATGAATTTTTAGTTTGATGATTCGGTGTGATCTCACGCTTTATTTTATTTATTAATTATATGGACATCTTACTATTGTTAGTTCCTTCAAATAGCTTGCAGATTCTATCTACAAAACTAAGTTTTATTAGCAATACTTAGTCCACCGTGCATTACACCGGTAATAACCTAATAAAATAATAATTGAGGAACATGGGGAATATAACATTATCGCAAAAAAATAAAACAAAAGTGTAACATCTTATGAATTTTAAAGATAATAAATTCAAAAGAGTAAGAAGTATACACAATATGGTACACAAGCAATCAACTTTCACTTATTTATGTAACACAACCTTGTACATTATATTCAAACCATTTTTAATGACCACAAAGTCTACAATGTACGTAATTTTTGAGGAAAACGATATAACGATATGCAAGCCGTTCGAAAATCTTTGATATCAAATATGCTGACATTGCATAGAAAGTTTACTTTATTTTTATGATTAAATAATTATTTGGTTCCTGAACTATATCAATATTATGCGTTTGGTCTTTATACTTTTTTTAAAATGTGTTTGGTCCTTAAAGTAGATTTTTAGTAAGAGATTACCCCCTGACGGGGTTACCGTCAGTTTTGCTGTTATATTTTTTTTGAAAACCCAAATTTACCCTTACGTTTAGCAGGACGTATACTAAGAGAGACACCGTCCTCAAACGCTGCCGCTACCTCATCCATTCCAACCTTCTCCCACCCCGTTCACCGCGCATTCACCTCTTCACACGGGCTCGCTATCCGATCAGTCGCCATTGAAGTCGATGACGTCGAGCTTGCATTTGCTACTAGCGTCGCTCACGACGCTAAACCCTCGTCCCCGCCCATCCAGCTCGAAAATTCCGTCGTCTTAGCAGAAGTTCAACTCTATAACGACGTCATTTTGCGCTACGTCAGCTACAAACAACAATCCCCAAACCACATGTTCCTCCTGAAATTCGAGCCCGTAGACAAGACGTCATTGTACCAGGACCTTGACTTCGACATTCGCCGCCTTGACCACGCCGTCAGAAACGTACCTGACCTAGTCCCCCGCCATGGAATACCTAAAATCTTTCACCGGCTTCCATGAATTCGCTGAATTCACAGACGTTGGGACAGTCGAGAGCGGGTTGAACTCTGTAGTGCTGGCTTGCAACAATGAAATGGTGTTGTTCCCTATGAACGAGCCGGTGCACGGGACTAAGCGGAAAAGTTAAATTCAGACGTATCTGGAGCACAACGAGGGTTTAAGGGTGCAGCATTTGGCTTTGGCTAGTGAAGACATTTTAAGACGTTAAGGGAGATGAGGAAACGGAGTGGGGTTGGGGGATTTGAGTTTATGCCGTCCCCGTCGTCTACTTATTATCGGAATTTGAAGAAGAGAGCTGGGGATGTATTGAGTGATGAACAGATTAAGGAGTGCGAGGAATTGGGGATTTTGGTGGATAGAGATGATTAGGGAACTCTGCTTCAGATCTTTACCAAACCCAAAATTTTAAAAAGTATACGTCTCGTTAAACGTAAGGGTAAATTTGGGTTTTCAAAAAAAAATATAACGACAAAACTGACGATAACCCTGTCAGGGGGTAATCTCTTACTAAAAACCTATTTTAAGGACCAAACACATTTCAAAAAAAAGTACAGAGACCAAACACATAGTATTGGTATATATATGTCTATACAACAAATGCTAAAAAGATAATTAATTAATCAGTTTTTAGGAACAAAATATTATGACAAATATTGTATATACTTTAAATAATGAACAATTTTTTGTTGATTTAATGTGGTTTTATTTTTTATATTTATAGTTTTATTCAATAAAGTCAAAACTTTCTTAAAACCCTTGTATATTCATCAGGGAACACTTAAGGACATCCATATAAAAAAATGTTGTTTCTATAAAATCTAGCAATAAGATGGTTTACATTATGCATTATATGATGTACTTTTATTGCATCTATTGGTACAACACTTAAATACATAATGTAAACTAACTATGCTTCTAAAGTTTGTAGATCTAGCATCAATAAAGAGATTTATCTAATACAACACTATTTCTGTCTTTGCGGAGTCTTTTATTGACAAATTTTCTTGACAGAGAAAGAAGGAGATACTTAAAATATATTATAATTAGAGGTGTCAATTTTTTTCCAAGTACATTTGTTCGTCCAAACCACTCAATAAATAATGATATAGACACTCTTAAAATTTTAAGTACCATTAATTATAATTTATAATGCTAGGTCATAAAATTATTTGACAAATGTTGATTGGGTATGTAGGTTAAAGTAGGTATGTCAATGAATCAAATATATATATCGGATATAGGTATATCTGAATTCGATTTGAAACTCTATATCGCCGATCCGATAATCCGACGGATCAAGTGTATATCAATTAATATCAGAATCTGTTACCAGTTAACATATTCGATTAAATATCTGATCCAATCTAAATTATAAATATATGAATACAAAACAATTAGAATATGAAAGAGATGAAGATCAAAAGACAACATTTATATATAATTATATATACTATGCATATGTATAATAATAAATATGTTATTTTCCGATTGGATCGAATCTTTAACGAATCGGATATAGCTAAATCCATATCCAATCCGTTTATAAATAAATTATCAGATTCTGATTCAAATTCAGATTATTGGACCATTATACAAATCTATATCCAAAATTTCGGATCGAATTCAGACCAAAATCTGATTCATTGACCGGCCTAGGTTAAATACTTTGAGACTGAACGATGAAATGGTCAATCAATAATTATGATCAATATTTTGTGACTTTTTTACTTCAAGTTTCAAGTTTTGCATTATTGAAATAAGAATTACAGATTATAGTTATCAATAAAACAGATTACGGAAATCAAAAGAAATCTATACCTACATTAATCTTTATGAACAATAACCATGTTTGGCCTAGAAGCTACTTCTTCGATTCCGACAAAGAGTCTGTTATTTTATTTTTGGATGTTTCATTTAAAGAGTTTACTTTCAAATATTAAGACATAAAATGTTATTTTATTACTAATAAGTTACTAAAAATTCATTTTGTTAAAAAAATTAACTTTCAAATGGGGAATATTTGCCCGAAATGGAAGGAGTATTATATTTCTTCTTTGTCCCTAATCCAATTGCAGGTCATTTTGTATTAAAGGATATATCTATACATATATCACACAAGTTCGTTAACTAAGAGTAATCATGAGTTACCTCGTGCGAATTTGAACTTTGAGCGAAACGGAAGACTTTCTGCTTGAGCTACGATCTTCGTATGTCACGATGAAGAATCGTGCAAGTCTCTCTTGTCGGATTGCTATCACGTAGCACTAATATCAATCACTGATTCACACCATAAATCCAAGCCTTTTGATGGTTAGGCTAGAGGGAGTATTTGGTGAGATAGAATTTAGGAGAGAGAGAGGGGGGGCGACCAAGAAGCTTTTCTTCTTAGGCGTGTAATCCAATGTGTAGGGTTTTACCCCTTAAGTTGCCCTATTTATATTATTGTACAAGAAACCCTATTTCTTGTAGGTTAAGTTAGGTCAATCCCAAACCCCTTCGGATTAGGAAACTAATTAACCAATAATAATATAAATATATTCCATGTGGGCGGAAGTAAATAATCGGGTCACAAGCCCAATTACTAACATCTCCTACTCGTACACATGGACTCACCTCTCTAACCACATCGTATCATCAAAACCTGTTAAACACTGCCTCTTCATACTGGAAGTGAAGCGTGCGGCATGACGAGAAAGATAAAGGGTGGAGCGCTATACCAAATCACCATCTGACCAGCATAGAACGTCCTCGTTAGAAAACAGAACTCGTCTATACCCCAGACTGTATATATGCATCAATTTAAGCATCCTCAATCCCTCAAGAGCGGTGCTTAAACCTCAACATGTTTGTGTATCAAGATCAATCTTTTGAACCGTATGTTCAATATGATCACCATGGCATTGAAACACAAAAATAGAGATGTATATCATACTATCTTCCTTAGACACTCATATCAATCACTCTTGATTAATTGTTTTCCCAGCAATGCTCCGTAGGGCTGTATGTGCATAGCCCGTTGGTTGGCATGTCAAAGTAGCATCATCAACGTCCAAGTTCATGATATAGTTCTAAGGCACATAGGGTATAATCGTGACCTGGATTTGATCACTAGAACTCATATAGTGATGAAGCAAGGATCATTCAATCACTTTCTTAAGTCGCATTATAGTCACATACAGTATGAAGTGTATGCTATGACGAACTCCCACACAAAGTAGGCATGTCATGCTCAAACGTCATACGAACCTTAGTCTAGCCGCCCTTCTGGCGTCTAACCTGAGTACTTAAAAGCAGACACTCTTCTAGTGTCTCCTTTAAGATCTCACATTTGGACTTTTCCTTGGGATATAAAGTCGACCTTTATGAAAGGTCTCATCTTGGCTGTATGCCAAGGCGATAGATGTAATGTCATTTGCGTACCCCCCTTTGTAGGTGCCAAAGACTTTTACTATCTCAACTTGCTCGCCCACCTAGCGACAAGGTGAATTACCCGTGTGAGAGGGCCAATTCAATATCCACGATATCTTTTTAATCAAAATATATATGCTACACAATTTCATATTGAAACATCCAATTAACATATAAAAGGAATAAAATGAAACTACAATTTATTCAAACGATAATGAAAATAATAATAAAATGTCAACAAAAGTGCTCTTAGAATAAAAGTCAGATCTCTCTAGCTAGAGGCTTAGTCATAGGGTCAGCCAACATGCTTCTAGTAGGAATATATTCTAGAACAACTTTCTTTTCTGCAACCATGTCTCTAGTAAAATGATACTTGATGTTAATGTGTCTCGTCTTCCCATGATACTTGGGATCTTTAGTGTAACCTAAAGCAGCTAGGCTATCACAAGCAATGACTACAAGACGATCCACATGCGTCGTAACATCAAGATGTTGAAGAAAACTCCTCAACCACCCAGCTTCTTAAACTGCAACTGAGCAAGCCATGTACTCTGACTCCATCGTAGATAAGGCGGTGCTAGTCTGTCGCTTGCTACTCCAAGAGATAGCTCCACCACTAAGGAGGAAAGCGTAGCCCGAAGTAGATTTATAACCATCTACATCTCCAGCCCAATCCGCGTTAGTGAAACCTTTCAAGCTCAAATCCCCACCTTGGTAACATAGGGTTAAATTTGTGGTTCCCACCAAGTAATGCAGAACCCTTTTCACTGCCATCTAGTGTTGAGGTCCAGGATTACTTTGGAATCGACTCAACATCCCAACTGCAAAGCATTAGTCAGGTCGAGTACACACCATAGCATACATCAAGCTTCCTACTGCATTCGCATATGGAGTCGTAGACATTCTCTTCTTCTTTTCTTCATTCTTAGGGCATTGGTTTGTACTAAGGACACATCCTTTTTCCATTGGAGTGACAACGGGTTTTGAGTTAGTCATGCCAAATCGTTTGATAATTTTCTTAATGTAAGTCTCTTGAGACAAACCGAGAAATCTTTTCGAACGATCCCTAATGACTTTTACTCCAAGCACATAGCTTGCTTCACCCAAGTCTGTCATATCGAAAAACGCAGACAACCACTCTTTAGTGGCATTTATCATCTTCATATCATTCCTAGTTAGTAGGATGTCATCAACATATAATGACAGAATCAAGATCTTTTTCTTGGATCGTTTAACATACACACAGTGGTCTTCCTCAATCATCACAAAGTCAATTGAGGTTATCGCTTGATGAAAGCGAATGTACCACTGTCTAGATGATTGTTTGAGACCATAGATGGAACGTTTGAGTCGGCACACTTTGCGCTTTTGTCCCTTGACTTCAGAACCCTCTGGTTGAGTCATATAGATCTCTCCATCTAGTTCTCCATTGAGAAAAGCAGTTTTAACATGCATCTGATAAATTTCTAAATTCATGTGCACTACTATCGCTAGAATTAGGCGAACAGAAGAAAATCTCACCACAAGGGAAAATGTCTCCTCATAGTCTAAACCCTCTCTTTGGGTAAAGCCTTTCGCCACAAGACGTGCCTTATATTTGTCGATTGATCCATCTGCCTTTCGCTTGACTTTGAAAATCCATTTGTTTCCAATAGTCTTGCGACCTTGCGGAAGATCAACTAACTCCCAAACCTGATTCTTTTTCATAGATGAAATTTCATCTTCCATTGCAGTCATCCATTCACTGTTTGTAGGTAAAGAAAGAGCTTCTTTGAACGATGTAGGCTCACTAGAATTGTAAGAAGTAGTTAGGAAAGATTCCTCTTCGATCGCAAATCGACGACGAGGTATATTTCCACGTTTACTTCTTCACTCTAGTATCAGACTCCCACTAGAATCCGTACTCCCACTCGGATGAAGATCACCTTGACTCTCATTGGTGACTTCCATAGGCTCAACCTCATGTTGTACCATAGGATTAGGTTGAGGCAATTCCTTACCTTCGCCAAAAGATGTCATATGTTCTTCTTCCATCTCAAAAACTTCAAAGTCTTTTTTAACTTCACCTATCTGTGGGAAATCATTCTCAATGAAATCAACATTGCGCGACTCTGATTCGGTCATTCCTACGTCAGGTTTTCTACCGTACATAACATAACCCATTGAGGTATCTGGATACTTTATGAAAACACACTTGTTTCCTCTAGGGCCTAGTTTTCCAAACTTATTGGAGGTACTATGGACATAACCTGCATAACCCCAAGGATGAAGATGCCCCAATTTAGGCTTCTTACCTTTCCAAAGTTCATAAGGGGTTGTGGGAACTGACTTAGAAGGCACTCGGTTAAGTATGTAGGCGACGGTCATTAGCGTATCCCCCCAAAACGAAATTGGGAGGTTGGCCTGAGCCATCATTGACCTAACCATTTCAAACAATGTTCGATTCCTTCGTTCTGCAACACCATTTTGTTGCGGAGTTCTAGGAATTGTCAACTGTCGGCGTATTCCCTTTTTCTCACACAATTCTTTAAATTGATCAGATAAATATTCACGGCCCCGGTCAGTTCTAAAAGTTTTTAAGCTTTTATCCTTTTGATTCTCAACCTCTGCGAGAAATCGCTCAAAACACTTAAGAGCTTCATCGCGGTGAGAAATAAGGTAAACATAACCATAGCGTGTGTAGTCATCGATAAAAGTGAGAAATTAGGAAGCTCCATGACGTACCTTAACATTCATTGGTCCGCAAATGTCTGAATGGACTAACTCTAATGGATGTGTGTCTCTTTTTGCCTTACCAAAAGGCTTTCGGCAAGCTTTTCCTGCCAAACAAGGTTCACACAAGGGTAGGTTGACTTTGGTGAGAGACCCCAATAGGCCTTCTCTAGTCAATCTAGTCATCCTATCTTTTCCTATATGTCCAAGTCTAGCATGTCATAACTCGGAATTAGAATCATCATAAACCATACAAGAAGAAGAATTAACAGAAGAATTATGGGAATCCAACAAATCTAATTTAAAAAATTATCTGACAAAAAACCATGTCCCAAAATCTCATCACCAAAACAAATATCCAAGTGATCATCACTAAAATTAAAAGAATATATATGTCCTAGCAATTGTACTACTGTTAATAGATTATGTTGAATTCCTGATGCATAAAGAACTTCATGAAGAGTCAATGTGCGTCCATTCCGCAATTGAAGTTGGTATGAGCCAACTCCTTTGACTTCAACAGACGAACTGTTTCCCATGAAAATTCTTCTTGTACCCGCAGGAACTTTTCGATAATCTACAAATCCTTCTCGATCCCTCATCACATGTTGGGTTTAGCCTGAGTCTAAAATCCACACAGGGAGAGAGTCAGCTAATAAAACATGAGAGCAAACATAACTTTGCATGGAGATAGGATTAAGGGATACCTTCTTGGGCTCAAGATCACAAGTCCGAGCTAAATGACCCAAGGTACCACAGTTGTAGCACTGCTGCTTAGCAATATCCTTTTTGCCTCTACGACGTTTAGTGATCTTATTTAGTTTTGGTAGATTCTGAGCTTGCATTCCTTTAACTTGTTTCTTACGTTGCCCATATGGCTTGCGTGGACCCTCAAGGGAAAGAAGAGAAAGTTCACAAGTTGCAAAACTCATTGTGCGACTTGTATCATAGCACTTAGCCATAAGCTCATCTTTGCAATTTTGAGCTAGGGTGGAATTACCCAACTTTGGTTTAGTCATCACGGTATCTAAGTTCTCAAGAACCTCTTGCTCGTGTAGCAAGCACGTGATTTTTCTTTACCAAACACTATAGTTTGAGCAACATAATTTCTTATCCTTGTTAAGGTAAACGATTACATTCTTAGAAGTCATTTAACTACAATTTATTGCAAAAAATAAGACATAAGCATATATATATATATATATATATATATATATATCAATTCACTTTTGTTCTAAAAAAATCAATTACTAAACATACATCATACACGTAAGGAGGGAAAATCCGCGAAGCTCGTAATCACAACCAAAGTATGCATAACGTAAAAATATTCATAAATTGATAATTTAAACAAAAGAAATAAGATAGAATAAATCCATCAAGCACATATAATGTACATAATTATTTTCACTACTGAAAATAAAATTATTGGGTCTCGTATAGTCTCAATTGCAATTTTAGAGCCCAAAACGACAATTAAATATGCGAAAAATGACTTAAAATTCACAAAGAATTTTAAAAAAATTCAGAACAGTCCCAAATAGACCTAAACAGTCACAGAATGACAAAACAACCCCTGGATATTATTTTGAATTTTTTAAAAAATCAAAAAACATGTTTTTTACACTGAAAAAATAAAAACAAATATTTCCATGCTAAATTGATCAAAACAGAGGCCACCATTGGACTCAAAAGGTCAAAATTAGTCCAGACGCGCTGGCCGTTTCAAAAACGGAGCTAAGGAGACACCGTACGCGCCCTCACGCGCCACCTACGCGTGTGGGCTTCCTGGAGAAGCTGACTGGACGCTGACTCAGCGCTAGGGCTGACGTGGCAACTGACATGGTAGGGCTGACGTCACTGATGACATGGCAGCTGACGTGTCAGGGCTGACGTCACCAAATAGGGGTGTCACTGTAGTGGGTCCCACTTGCTGATGTGGCGGACACGTCATCAATCAACTGTTTGACCGTTGATCATTCAACAGTTGACTGGTCTATCATGCAGCGGTTCATGCGCCCAGCCGAAGCGTGTCGTCTACGCGCCGCCATCCCGTGCTCCGATGAGGTCGTGGATGGTGGCGTTGGATTCGTATCGTCGAGTACTTTCCAGTCATGTACTCTTTACATTGAAAGAAGTACCACAAAAGGCACGTACATCGAGGCCAAGAGTGGGGGTCGTAGGACGCCTATTTTTCAACCCTAAAAATTGATTTGCGAACGTGATCCGCGAGCCAACTTTGCGAGGCCGTAAAACGTTCATTTTAAGTCCAAATTAAGCATATAATATGTCGATGGAAAGCCCTCGCGGAGTACTACAAGTACAGACCATAAAACCACGATTTTACAGAAAATAAATAGGTCAAAACAGCATGCAAAGTTTTGGAAAAATCAATTTTCAACAAAACTTGGGTTTGCGATATTTTGAAAAATACCCAACGGATTTCAACGAGAATTTAGTATGTTGTTCACCTCGTCATTGGGAACTCAGACATATAAATTTTTTCTCGAAAATAAAATTTTTTTACACATAAAATAATAAAACTCATTTGGTTCGTTATCGGGTAAAACTTTTAAACAAACCCAAAAATAAAAGCATGCAATTCTTGGCATAATGATACGAGCAATCAAGCATATAGGCTCTGATACCAATGAAAGATATATCTATACATATATCACAAAAGTTCGTTAACTAAGAGTAATCATGAGTTACCTCGTGCGAACTTGAACTTTGAGCGAAGCGGAAGACTTTCTACTTGAGCTACGATTATCGTATGTCACGATGAAGAATCGTACAAGTCTCTCTCGTCGAATTGATATCACGTAGCACGAATATCAATCACTGATTCACACCGCAAATTCAAGCCTCTTAATTGATGGTTAGACTAGAGGGAGTATTTAGTGAGATAGAATTTAGGAGAGAGAGGGGGCGGCCAATAAGCTTTTCTTCTTAGGCGTGTAATCCAATGTGTAGGGTTTTATCCATTTAATTTCCCTATTTATATTATTGTACAAGAAACCATATTTCTTGTAGGTTAAGTTAGGTCAATCTCAAATCCCTTCGGATTAGGAAACTAATAATTAACTAATAATAATATAAATATATTTCATGTGGGCGGAAGTAAATAATCGGGCCACAGCCCAATTACTAACATGTATCGTCAACCAATTAATTATCTATAAGCATGAACAACAGTTTGGATCAAACACCAAATCAAACACAACTCATTAAAAACCAATAAAATAATATATTTGATACTCATTTGATTTAAAACCAAAAAATTCATACAACAGTGGCACATAATCTAATACTTTTACATATCTCATCATATTTATCTCTATTAGTCTAATTTTTTCTTCTTCAGAAAATGGCTAAAAACTTGAAAAAATCATAGAAAAATTTTCTGATATCCAAATGAAATAAACTAAATCTCTATTTATAGGTAAAAATGTGTACTTTAATTCAGGAAAAAAAATTAAAAAATAATAATTTTTTTGACCGAAAATTGGCCAAGAAAAATAATGCTAAAAAGTATTTTGAAAATGCCAACATGAAAATCAAACTGGCAGAGCAGCAGAGAGGGCTATCGGCTTTGCTCTATTTTTTTTTTTTTTTTATTAATGTTTCGTTATTACACGACCCTGTTTTGGGTTGGAGAAGCTCAAAGCACGGTAGTTTTGTGTCCTTCAACCATTTGGTTTGATTTTTTTTTATTTGGTTTTAATTTGTAGCTTATATTGATTCAAATCAAACCAAATCAAATAAGAATTAGTTTAGATTTTATTTTGATGCACAATTATAAGCTAATATTTGATTCGATTTGATTCATCATTTGATCATTTGATCATTCGTTATTCATTCTTTAATCTATAATAATCTTAAAAGTACCGAACCTGAATCTATCATAATCCTTCTGTCCCTAATCCAATTGTAGGTATTTTCGTTTCATCAACCATTTAATTACATTACTTGGTGATATCCAATGATAAAGGTTTAATAATTTTATAAATACTTATATAACTTTTTTTTCTTTACAAATCAAATGGTTTAATTTTTACCCTTAATAATCATGCTAGAAAAATCATTCAACTTACTGCCACCGTCTCTTCATCTAAAAGGAGAAGGAAAAACCTTTTTTTTTTTTTTTTAATTTGTTCCGTGGAGAGAACAAAGATCAGGAAAGACACACACACATATGAACCACCTAATATTCCATAGCAAGGGTAAAAGGGTCATTGCAGTAAAACACCCTCTTCTGAGTTGAAGCACCAACTATGATTTACTTAATGCCGCCGTGCCATTCCTCAATTATACCCGCACGGCCATTCCTCTAGCTCACAGTGGCCCTAAATGCCTGCGCCGCCATTCCTCATTTATCTCCCCATCCCCATGGCCAACAAAATTTTTTTAAAAAAACTTATATATATAAATATAAAATTTGACATTAAGTAATTAACATATAACGAGTCAACAATCAACATTCAACAACACTAATCAAAAACAAAATGACTCAAATGAGTCATACAACAAATCAACAACAACAAACATAAGTGATAATTAAAGTTCAAAACACAAACAAATTTCAAGACTTCAAGTTTTACTAGTTAAAAACTTAAAAATCTTAATCAAGCATAAAATGATAAAATAAGTCAAGAATCATAAATATCATAAATTAAACTTTTATTAGACCAAACATAATCCAATTTTAAATAACTTGATTCATTAAGGGTTTGACTTGCATAGTTATTTTTGGGTTAGTATTTAAATTTTAGATTTTCATTGTGTTGATTCTCATTGTATTTTAGATATGCATTTGTTTATACATTACCTTAAATTATATACTTAATGGTTAAATGAGCTGCGTACCAGTTAGCGTGACAACTGTGTAATAAAACTTGACTTTAGGACAGTTAGTTGGACTTTGCAGCGATCAGTAGTATTCATCAACAGACATCGACAAAGTATAAAACGCCTCTAACAGCAGACCTCACCAACAAACCTGGCTTGCTCATGTTCATGTGTGGCGTTTCTGAAGATAAAGATTTCAATATTTCCAATTCAGCATTATCTCTAGACGATATTAATTAATTCAGATATTCATTTTTGAATATTTTTTTAAATCATATCTCATAGTTGACCTCTTGAAAGATATCTCCCATCAAGTCATGATTAAAAGGGATACTTTTTTCTTTGATGATTACTAAACAGTGAGACAGAGCGGTTATACAGTCTGACACATCACTCACTATAGTATTGCAGATTGAACCTTTGTAGGTCAGAAACTGTTTTCGGCTACGATCCATTCAGCGTTGTACCTGTTCTTTCTCTCTCCTACTTGATCAAGACCTAGATGAAAGAAATTCAAATTCTAACAGCTCATTGCATTTAATACTTTCAACTCAATCGAGTTGTTACTCTCATTGTCTACAACGGTCTTAAGGAATCTCTATTATAAATGCTGCCATTGAAAAGTGAAGAAATTAATGCTCTGAAACTACTTATCAACCATCAAGTTATTACACTCAGTGCATTCAAGAGATCCTCAACATATCAACGAAATCCTCAACAACAACAACAACAAGAAAACTGCTCAATCATTTCCATTTATTATCTTTTTAATTGTTGTTTTTAATTAATTGTTCTTTAGCACAATGAATATTTTGTTTTCCAGATATTCACTACCACCCACCAAACACAAGTCAAATATTTTGTACGCGATCCATTGGTTATTCTGTAATAGATCTAGTGGAAAATATAGTGCACTTTCAAATTCAAGGTTGACTACTTTAGTGGTGGACGTAGTGTTCTTTACAGTACGAATCATCTCAAAATTCTTGTGTTTTTTCTTCCTATCTGCTTACTGTATTTACTGTTATTATGATCTTTAATCTATTTCCTTCAAGCAACAAACTTAGAGAACTACCAAGTCTACTAGTAGTGCTTACCTAGCAAATTTAGTTTGTATTCCTTGTGATATTTTCTGCTGCTACAACCTTGCCTATAAGCTGTTAACATTCGCAAAGGAAATTCTCTCAAAAGTTTTTAAGTGTAACTAGACTATTCAAACCTCCCCCCCCCCTTCTAGCCTAGTATTATGTCATTTGGGATTAACATGGTCGAAAAAATAAATAGAGATGACTAAAAAGAAAAAAAGTATACTAAAATTTTTACATGTGTTCAAAGCAATTTTACCTTTTTGAAAAAAAGAAGATAAAATTTAAATTGTATCATCAAAGGTAAGACTAACATAATTGTTAGTATGAAAAAACAGATTGAAGGTTGAAATGACAACTTAAATTCTAGTATGACCAGTAGAGATGTTAATCAGTCCAATCCTATCAGTTTCGGTCTCTAATCAATTGCGATTTAAATGATCCACTTTAAACGGTCTGCTAAAATTACTAACTCTAAAAAAATCAATTTAATGATTCTAACATACAGTTTTTGACCCAATTAGAATCTCTTATCTACTATCTATCTACTATCTACTATCTACTATTTTTCTACTATAAAAGTCTAGGTTGTTTCTTACAACTTAATGTACGGACAAAACTAACCATGCACCTAATAAACATCCACAATAGAATTAAGGTTAAACAAGTAAAATTTGTCATAAGTAGAAAATAATGTATAGATATAAATAACCCTAGATTTAATAAACTATTCACCATTAATTATTGCTAAGCAAATAAATTTGCATGGGCTAATCAATTCTTTGAAGGATGAAATTGAATTTGGTCCCTAAACTTATACCTAACTTTAAATTAGATCCTACCTTTTTTAATTATATTCATTTTGTCTCATATGTTGATTTTTTTAATCATATTCCCTCTTCGTGTCATTATCATTACAAATGTCATACAATATTTTTGAATATCGTGAAAATGCACTTACTCAGTTAAGAGAAAAAAAAATGATTTACCTTTTTAAATTTGTTTAACATTTGTTACGGTAAAATTTTGACTACGACAAGCAATCTTAAAAAACTATCATATTGGTCCATAAATTATAGATCTTACTAACAAATCTCTATTCAGTTAACTAAATAACTTTTGTTATGACCATATTTCTCTTTCTATATAAAAGTGTGTTTCTTACGTACAAATTAGTGTATATGCAACAATAAAGATAATCAACCTTAATTCTTGTTTAAAAAAATAACAAGAATTTTTTTTGGTAATCAACCATAGATTTTGATGTAATATTTTCAAAATACTTCAAATTTGTTCTGATGAAATTTAGGTAGACATTACTAGAGGTGTATGAATTTTTTTGAACTACTGTAATAGATTTGTTGATGAGTGTCGAGATATTAAACAAATCAATGGCGAGTTTACTAATTACCAGTGAACAAACCAAGATAAATGAGTTTCTACTACTACTACTATAAAAGTCTAGGTTGTTTCTTACAATTTAATGTACGGACAAAACTAACCATGCACCTAATAAACATCCACAATAGAATTAAGGTTAAACAAGTAAAATTTGTTATAAGTAGAAAATTATGTATATAAATAAATAACCCTAGATTTAATAAACTATTCACCATTAATTATTGTTAAACAAATAAATTTACATGGGCTAATCAATTCTTTGAAGGATGAAATTGAATTTGGTCTCTCAACTTATACCTAACTTTAAATTAGATTCTACATTTTTTAATCATATTCATTTGTCTCATATGTTGATTTTTTGGCATATTCCCTCTTCGTGTCATTACCATTACAAATGTCATACAATATTTTTGAATATCACGAAAATACACTTACTCAATTAAGAGAAAAAAATAATATGATTTACTTTTTTAAATTTGTTTAACATTTGTTACGGTAAAATTTTGACTACAACAAGCAACCTTAAAAAATTATCATATTGATCCCTAAGTTATAGATCTTACTAATAAATCTCTATTCAGTTAACTAAATAACTTTTGTTATGATCATATTTATATTTCTATATAAAATTGTGTTTCTTACGTACAAATTAGTGTATAGGCAACAATAAAGATAATCAACCTTAAATCTTGTTTAAAAAATAACAAGAATTTTTTTTGGTAATCAACCATAGATTTTGATGTAATGTTTTCAAAATACTTAGAATTTGTTCTGATGAAATTTAGGTAGACATTACTAAAGGTGTATGAATTTTTTTGAACTACTGTAATAGATTTGTTAGTGAGTGTCGAGATATTAAACAAATCGGTGGCGAGTTTACTAATTATCAGTGAACAAACCAAGAGAAATAAGTTTTTTTTAAAAGAGCTATTGTTTAAGATGATGAAGAAAACAATGGAAACACATTTTATGAATATGTGCATTTTATCAGAGAAGAAAACAAAAATTTATAGTATTCTCCCTTTAATATTTGAATGCTATAAGTAACTCTAAAGACTAACATATTGGTACCTAACAAATATCTCCAATCAATTGATTAGGATTTTCACTATCCTTTAAATATTGAAATTTTCAAATAAACCCTCAAATTTTAAGAAATGTATAGAACCCGTTATCCTACACATAATGTTAAAGTAAGTATGTTGTCTATATAGTTATTTTATTTTGTAATATATGGATATATATATATATATATATATATATATATATATATATATATATATATATATATATATATATATATATATATTAACGTTGAAGTAAGTATGTTGTCTTCAAATTAACCACTACTAATAATATTTACACATTCTTTTGTTTCAATTTGTATGATTTATTACCATATCTAATATATTACATAAATTGCAGAGCAAAGAGATAGAGAGAGAGAGAAGAAGTTTGAGAGATAGCTAAAAGATGAATGATTTTTTCTTAGAAACTACAACAATTGTGAAAGTGGGTAATAAGTATATTAACCTTACATCTTGAGATTATTTTTCAATATATTTCAAAATTGTTATGATGAAATTGTTGCAGATATTACTAAAGTTATATGAATTTATTTAACTATAATAACATATTTGTTAGTGCGTATTGAGATACTTAGGAAATCATTGGCGTGTAGTGATTATAAGTGAACAAATTAAAAAGAAATGAGTTACAAAAAGAAGCTATACTTTGAAGATGATGACGGTAAAAATAAAAAAATAATGTATTTGTTGGAGAAGAAAGCAAAAGTTTACAGCTTATTGCATTGAATATTTTGACTATTACAAGTAGCCTTAAAATGAACATATTGATACCTAACAAACCACTAATCAGTTAACGAAACAATTGTTGTTAGGATTTTCACTATCCTTTTCGTGCTGAAATTTTTGAATAGACCCTCATATGTCAAGAAATGTACAAAAACCCATATATACATATTAAAGTTAAAGTAAGTAGATTATCTTTGATTATTTTATTTCTTAATATGAATATATAACTTTTAAAAAATAAATAAAAAATGTACTATTAATCAGTTATCTTCAAATTAACCATATTATGAATATTTATATTTTTCTAAGTAAGGTCCTTTAATTTGAAAATGATATTTCAATTTTGTTTTAAGTTTGTTTTAAAAAATAAATATAATGAATTAAATTTCTTTAATTATTAGATTTTGAAAGCTTTAATTCTATTTATCCTCCTACTAGGTACGATAATACACTATTAAAAAAAGGGAGGGTCTATTTTCACTACAATTTTTACTTCTCCAATACTTTACTATTTATTGCATCAATTAAACACATGTTTGGACAAAATTACCCCTTAATTATTTGCCTTTGTTAAGTTATCGAACAATGTTACCTATATAATTTTCTAAGTAAAACAATATCAAATGATATTTGGTTACCATCCACATAAACAACATAATTATTTATTTTATTATTTTTCTTAAATGTTATATCCATAAAATTAATGGCTATAGTCACGTTACATAATAAAAAACTAATGTTAAAAAATTATTTTTTATCAACCGAATATTAAGAAAAAGTGGGATCGTTATTTATTGAAATGAAAAAAATAAGAATTAGATGAATTACAGGTTATAATTGTAAAAAAAAATTATCCAATAGTAAAATCATATTTTGATACCATATAGTAAATCTTTGTACATTTTGCCTACCATAACAATTGATTCTAAATATTAATTATGAATAGATTAACCGATAATCAATTCAATACCAACCATATTATTATTATTGAATTTATGTTAATACAAAATAATGTTTAAATCAAATTAATATTTTATTATAGTAACGAAGTATCACATAATCTCTTCGTTTTTAAATAATTTTCTTCCTTTTCTTTTGTTTTTTTTTCTGTTCTAAAATAATTGTCTTCTTTCATAACTTTCCTTTTTTAAAAAACATTTTTACCACTTTACCCTTACTTTTCTACCTACTTCAATTATAAACACATACACAAGGGCATTAAAGAAAAAAATCATGCATTACACCAATATTTATAATACAGTCAATTACTTTTTCTTAACGGTGTGCCTAGTCAAAATAGACAATAATTTAGAAACAGAGGGAGTATAATTTAGAAATAATAAACATATTACTTAACTTCAAATAACAAGTAATTAATTAATAAGCAGTTTTGTCCAAGCATACATAAGTTGAAAGTAATAACTAATAATGTAACAGATAAGTAAAAAATATAGTGGAAATAGCATCTCACTAAAAAAATTATTAACAACATGCGTGCAACGCGCATGCACTTGACTATAAACACATAGGCCTAATGCACTATTCTAAACGGACACGACAAAACTGAAAAGATTCTCTTACTCTACTATATATAGACTATAGTAAATCCCCTTCTACTTTGCAATCTCTCCCCCGTCTCCAAAGACTCTAATCATTAGTCACCACTGGCCCAATGACCTTGCTTCCCTGTGTGCAGATTGATTTGATCATCTAGCCAGATGCCCAGTCTGTCATTCCAACATAACCCAAGGTGCAAAATATGACATCATATATATATATATATATATATATATATATATATATATATATGTGTGTGTGTGTGTGTGTGTGTGTGTGTGTGTGTGTGTGTGTGTGTGTGTGTGCCCAATGTAGAAGATAAATACCGAATTCAACACTGAGCCAATTAATGAAAATAGTTTTTTTATTCCACATATTAATATTTTATAATTACACCATTACACACAAAGAAAAAAACAAAGGGGACATTTGCCTCTTTCTCCTACTTTTCTAGTTCATCTGAGCAGGTTTCTTCATGCTCCAAGCCTCTAGTTTCTCAACAGTCATGATCTCAGATCCATTGTTGAACACATGCAAATGGGCATTCTGAAAGACAGCTAAAGTTGGATAAACTCTAGATGTTATACAAGTCTTTCCTCTCACACCAAAACTTTCAACAACCGAATGATCAATCTGCCATAAAACATTTAACGTGCGTGCAATGCACGTGTAACGCTCGTGCAACGCGCGTGCACTTGACTATAAACACATAGGCCTAATGCACTATTCTAAAACGGACACGGCAAAACTGAAAAGATTCTCTTACTCTACTATATATAGACTATCACGCCATGAGAGGGGATGCCGAAAGTCTCGTCGTCCGTGATTGGTCCGTGACGTCGTCCGGTGGATATCTGGCTTATTAATCTGCAAAATGAAGCACCGTGAGCGGGTGGGGTTGTCCCCCAAAACCCTTCGGTGTGATAATCAGTATAATGTATATGAGAATGATAAATCAAATGGAGGTTGTATTTAGATTTGGGTATCTAATCGGGAGGGAGAGAGAGAGATTGAGAGAGTCCCCTTTGTTGGTTTGTCATCTATTGGAGAAAATAGAGAGGCTGGCCCTTGGAGGAGGAAATCTCCTCCTTTATATATGGTGTACATTTTGTCTGTTATTGGGCTTGTGCCCTACTTTGGATAAGGGCTCATGCTTTCTTCTGGGTACGGGCTTGGCCCAACCTTTAAGGTATAATTTTGGGATACTTTGTTGGGCTATATTTTCGAGCCCATTACTTTGGTGCACATCAATAGCCCCCTACTCCTTACTTTTCGAGGTTTACCTCAAAGGTAAGGAGTACTATTTTCCTGTGATTCTGTCTTGTCACGCTGAGAGTCAGTAATTTCTGTCTTGAGCCCGTAGAAGGCTTTTTTAGTTAAGTGTTGAATATGGCAGGATATATTTGTGTAAGTGCTTGAGTTGACAAAGATAGAACAATTGGTACTAAGGCCTCGAGTAACTGATCTTTGGTTAAGTCAAGATCTTCAAGAAAAGTGGTTGGTCCTCGCGTACTGAGGATCTTCAAGAAGACCGGGCCATAAGGCCATAATAAGATTTATCATCGGCTTGAGCGAAGAACAATAAGAAAACCGGGCCATAAGGTCGTAATAAGATTCATCCTTTATATTGCAATCATTTGGGCATTTGTAAGCTACTTCGGCAATTGTAAGCTACTATGGCATTTGTAAGCTACTATGGCATTTGTAAGCTACTTCGGCAATTGTAAGCTACTATGGCATTTGTAAGCTACTTCGGCAATTGTAAGCTACTTCGGCTTTTGTTCGCTACTATGGCATTTGTTAGTTGTGACCTTCCCCGTGTACCGAGGATAAGACCATTGATCTCCACTTCGCGTATCGAGGATGGTATTGAGCGTTGGCGCTCTTGTTTATTGCAACCATCCTCGCGTTCTAAGGATGAGGCCGTTGACCCCCACCTCGCGTATCGAGGATGGGGTGGCTTCCATAGTGGTTCATATCTAAGGTAAGAAGGACAATTTGCTCATAATTCTTTCTTGTAATGCTAGAGATTTTGCTTTGAATTCCAAGAGAGTTTATGTAGTCGACTTTTGAACCTTGGCGAGGAACCTATGTGTATAGTTGACCCTTTGATATGATTCATCCTCAGCTTTGTGATGGTTTTTGAGATAATAATAAAAGTGTTCTTTGGTTGACGAGATCTTCCAGAAAAGTGGCCCAAAAGGCCATAATAAGACTTGTCCTTAGTGTGGCGAGGACTTTCAAGAAAACCGAGCTATATGATACTGCGTGATATGAAACTCATAGGAGTGTGATGTATCGATACTCAATAATAATATAAAGCTCGGGCATTAGCGCGAGCGTGGCGTGCACGGGCACAAAAATAATATAAAGCTCGAGCATTGGCGCGAGCGTGGCGTGCTCGGGCACGAGAATAATATGAAGCTCGGGCATTGGCGCGAGCGTGGCATGCTCGAGCACGAGAATGATATAAAGCTCGAGCATTGGCGCGGGCGTGGCATGCACGGGCACGAAAATAATATGAAGCTCAGGCATTGGCGCGAGCATAGCGTGCACGGGCACAAAATTATATGAAGCTCGGGCATTGGTGCGAGCGTGGCGTGCACGGGCACGAAAATGATATGAAGCTCTCGTATTGGCGCGAGCGTGATGTGCACGGGCGCGAAAATAATATGAAGCTCGCGTATTAGCGCGAGCGTGGTGTGCATGGGCACGAAAATAATATGAAGTGGATGCGAGCTCAGGCACTGGCGCGAACTCAAACACTGGCGCGAGCATGACACTGGTGCGAACTCAAACACTGGCGCGAGCATGACACTAGTGCGAACTCAAACACTGACGCGAGCGTGACACTGGTGCGAGCATGGCACTGGCGCAAACTCAGACACTTGCGCAAGCATGACACTGGTGCGAGCATGGCGTTGTAGTCGAGTTCTTTCGTGTAAACAAAGATGATGTAGGATCTCATCAGGAGAATGCAATCAGTGCTGGTAGTAGTAGTAGCAGTAGCCCCCCACTTCTTGAGCGGAGGAGCACATCCATAGATTGAGTAGTAATAAAGATCTCGGCGAGGTGAGGTGAGGTGGGCACGTGACCTTGTAAATTATCATGTAATTGTTTGTAGAGGGACACATCATGTGTTATTGCTCGTGGTTGCCGAGGTTATGCCCATTTATATTTTATACCTGAAAATTTCGAAAGCATCATTGCAAATCAAACATATTCCATTTTTAATTAGAATATGGATTATGAATTCGTCCTTGCGTAGATAAGTAAGTAGTCATGCTCGCATTTACTCCAAATAGCAATGAATAACTGTAGCCATTGTATAAGCAGAAGATCATGTTTCATCACAAATATTTTAGTCTTGCAGTACTTGTAATAGTCCGAGCATGGTGGTCATATAAGATAAGATTGTATAAGTATGTGCATATATTATGCGAGGATAAATAATGGTGGCGACACTTCCACTACAAGAAATATGAGTATTTGGGACGGCCAAAAACTGTCCCAAATACTTCCAAAACCGTCACAAAAGGTATTTGGGACGGCATTGGGACGGTTTTCGCTCCCTCTCAAATACGAGGGTGCCAAATACATTTGTCACGGCCAAAAACCGTCCCAAAAAGTATTTGTCACGGAAAAGGCGACGGCTTTTCATGGCAGTCCTGACTGATGGGCATTTGCGACGTTTTTCAAAATGTCGTCCCAAAAAAGTATTTGGGACGGTTTTTTTGCCGTCCCAAATACTTTTAGGACGGTTTTTGTGTGTCGTCACAATTACATTTTAGGACGGTTTTTGCTGGCGTCCCAAATACATTTGTGACAGTTTTTTTGCCCTCCCAAATACAATTGGGACGGTTTTGGGACGATTGTTTGCCCTCTCAAATACATTTGGGACAGTTTTTCCTGCCCTCCCAATTACATTTGGGACGGTTTTTCATGTTGTCTCAATTACATTTGGGACGGTTTTCTTGCCCTCCCAATTACATTTGGGACGGTTTCTTGCCCTCCCAATTACATTTGGGACGGTTTTCCTGCCCTCCCAATTACATTTGGCACTGTTTTTCCGGCCCTCCCAATTGCATTTGGCACGCTTGTATTTGCCCTTCCAATTACATTTGGCACGATTGTACTTTAAGAAAAATACTAAACTAGCCCACCATTTGGTGTGTTGAAATAATCAATCCACCAAACATTATTAAAATGGGAACAATTGCAATTCTTGAAAATACCTACACAAAGTTATACTAGTTAATTAAGAAACACAAACCCATAAACATATATCAACATATCCAAATCAAAAGCATTAGCACATATTCAAAAGAAAAACTGCGAATACCTACACAAAGTTATACTAGTTAATTAAGAATCACAAACCCATAAACATATATCAACGTACATATCCAAATCAAAAGCATTATCACATATTCAAAAGAAAAACTGTGAATTTGTAGCATCATCTGTTCAAAAACAAAAGAGTCGACGTCATCCCTAGAATTTGCTAGCTCACGTCATCCATCGAAGAATTGGGAAGGTTGATCCGAGCCTATAATAAAAATAATATAATAAGCAAGAATTCCACAAAAAATTAATGACTCAATGAAAGGGTGAGTACATGATAAGGGTATACCTGACCTACACTAGATCCAGAGCCGCCGCCATTTGTGCCTGGATGTGGTGACAATGGCAATAGCCCATGTACCTCCATTAAGCGTTGCATACGTTCAACCTTTTTAAGTGTCTCCATTTGTGTCTTTTCAAACTCTTGTTGTTTCTTTTCGTATTGAGATGCTATTTGCGCTACCTTAGCTTCCACAAGCTTATCTATTACCTCTGAAGAAGGTGTAGTTGTTAAAGATGACCGAGCCCCCAAAATATGACGAGGAGATGGTCCAGAACCAAAAGTTCTCACACGCCCATGTCCATCGGGCCCCATGAGTTCAACAAAAACTTGCTCTTTATAAGCTTCCGTTCGCTCCTCTTCGGGTACCTCGTTTAGCTTTTCATTCATCCGTTCCTAAAAACAAAACAAAAACAAAAGTATTTTTTATACGTGAACATTAAATTAATGAAACCATATAATAATGAAAAATATTAATTAAACTACTTACAACTAGGCTTCTAGTATCATCGTGAGGTATGCAACCATCCTTTTTACTTCGTGTTTTGATGAACACGTTAGCACGCGAAGTATCTTCATTGTTCACACTCATCTAATAAGTACACAAGGTGAACAAATTTCTTAGGCAAAAACAAGGACATCAAATTACCAATATGCAACGCAATCAAGTCCATGTGAACCATATATAACAATATATACAAGTCAGATAGCGCAAAGCAATTCCACCCCCAAACTTAATTTTCACATTGTCCTCAATGTGAGAGCAATTTTTATAGAACAAGAGGGAAAGAATATGTCATTAATCAAGCACAAACCAATCCTAGCAATTCTCAATTTTCAGATTGGGCATTTACAGGGTAGTTTGAATTTATAGTTCAAGCCAAAAAGAAATCACCCCTTAGTTAATGCAATCTCAGCTTTTTACCACAACCACAACTCCAAATTTTGAACTCTCCCAACTCACATTACTGCAACATTTTGGCACAAAGAAGTATCTCAAATAACAGGATGAACACAGAACAACAACTAATCGGCAATTGCCTATAATAACAAGATCGAATTGCAAGTACTCTATTGAACACAATCTGCCCAACCCACAAACTCAGAAATCAGACAATATTTACCCAGGAAAGCATTTGAATTTGAAAGCAACAACTCAGATTATTATTCCACATGCATAGCAGTAATCTACCTTCCGAGGGTCCAACGGATTTTGAGAAAAAAAATTTAGGCAAAATTAGATTCCAGATTATTCATGAAGTTAAACCAAATCACTTCATAGTGCAACGCCCACAGTATCACCAATTAACCAAAGTATAACCATAGTATACTTTCTCAACAGATTTTTAGCAACAATCAACGGTCTCAACAAACAACCCGGCCTAAACTCATGAGATGCATATCAAATTAAAGCACCCAAATAGTTGCCCACTACTCGCACTATTTAATCTGACCAACCAGCACATGTGCAACAAAGCACAGATTTCTAAATTCAGAATACCCAAATCAACATAAACTCAAATCACCGGTACATGAAAATTCACAAGTTCCTAACAATTGAACTAGAAAAACAGGAATTGCATACGGGCAACAAAGTTTTAGGCAGTGATTTCACAAATTGCAGCAAGGTTTTTTTTTTGATAAGGTCTATCTGAAGCTTATTATCTTATCTATTGCTGTCAATTCAATTTCGCCAGAAAAATCGGACACCGCCTAGGTTCTCCCGGCACAAACAAAGAACAATACGTATTTTGTGGTATAGTTGATTAATGTCCATAATCACATTAAAGTTTGAATTGTAGAGTACCTATTTCTGATTTACGCAAATGCACCGGAGTCTGTTTCGACTAACACCTTGACTCCAATGGCTTTCACATCCCTCTTCTTTTCTTTTTCTTTCTTTTTTGAATGAATAACAAGTGACAGACTGCCAGGGGGACACAATGCTTGTAACTAAGGGTACACACAAGATCAAGAATTTACTCTCGGGACAAATGAAGCTTTCACAAAAACATATACATCACGATCTCAACCAAACATTATCTACAAAATTCATAGAAATCACCAGATTCTCTGGAAATAGTCTTTAATCCAAAATCTATAGATTCAGCACCAAATCCTTCACCATTCACAACCCTCTCTTTATTTTGCATAAAAATAGGACTAGACATATTATGCAGGGTGATGTCCTAGTCTGATGTAATTAAACATCACACAAAGGTTTGAGAGACAGATTAGATATTGCATTCTTTCATGTTGAAGATAAAATCTTTTGTTGACAAGGATGTCATTTCTGCTCTTTCTATTTATTTTTTTTCAATGCTCAATGGGTCGACAAAGTTTTATATTGGAATCTGCATGTATCCTTTATCTTAATCCTGAGTTATATACTAAAAAGGTGGGTTAAATATGATTGCCAATGCGCTGATCCATTAAAGAAACATTAGTCGTCGTTCAGATTTTCTTTGAATGCTTTCTAAAAAACCCAAGAATCCATAAAACATTACTAGCATTTTTTTTTTGATAAAGGTAAATAATATGTATTAAAAAAAGCACCAAAGCAGGAAGAAAAATGTTCCTTTCTGGATCTCCTCATGTATAGTGTACATACTTAAACTACTTGCATACCTTACATTCTGGGATCATTAATGAAGGAACTTTATGAAGTGTCCTGCATTAGAAATTCTGCTGAGGCAACTGCCACATAAGAGCGTTGTGCCAATAGCTCTAGCTGGGGCAAGTGGTCGTGATCTTAGTTTTAGGGAGTTTCCATGGGCAGTGGCTCCCAAGGAAGTCATATTCTTGATTAGTTTCTTTGTCAGATTGGATTGAATGGTAGTATTACTGATCGCGCTGATCCAAGTATGAACACAGTTCGAAGGCACTTTTGGATAGGGTTTAGCAAGTTAACATTGAAACAAGTTTACAATAAGGTTTTGGTTTCAGTTTGATTCTTAGTTTGGGTTTTCGCGATACACAACAAACCACTACTTAGATGGGGAAATATATTCATTTCTATAAACATGAAAACTGCTGCATCCCCAGACAAGCCTTTGAATGCCATGGCAAACAGATTTTTTCTTCTTATTTCTCTCTCATTTTTTTAATTAATTTTTTCTTCTTTTAAATGCTGATGACATGTCAATGCAAATCGAATCAAAACAAAATCCACTTAAGCTAAGAGAAAATTTGCAATGTATAACCTTTATATCAAAAAGAGGGTTGCGACCTAGTCAGTTTTCCAAGTATCTGAGCAGAGGGAAAATGTGCAATGTATATAGTTTACCTCCTCACGAATATTTGCATGTGATGTCCTTCCAGTTCTGTGTGGGAACTCTAGCTGCTTGCGATTTGTAGAATTACGTGCCGCTCGAGTCTGAGAGAAAAATAACATACTAATACTAATCAGATACTTGGCACAAAAAATGATACATACCTCAACAACACCTAAACTCATGCATACCTTAACCTCTTCACTTTGCCAATAGTCGACCAATAATGGCCACTGATCAGGATCTACCCGAGTATCGGTTGGTGGAATCAAAAGCTTTTCAGGATCATCCTTGTTTGGCATAAAGAAATCATCTTTCACCCTGTATTTCCATTTTTTCCAAAGCTCTCCTACTTTCTTCAAACAAAATTTCTTATATTCGTCTGTAACATCTGTCTTATGCTATAAATAAGAAATAATAATTAGTTCTATAGAAACTAAAATGAGAAACCAAGTCCTAATTTAACTATTTTCAATATAAAGATTGATGGATACATATATACCTGAACCTCCCTCCAAATTATGTCAAGGTTGGTTTCAGGCATTAAGTGCCATGAAACTTTATCTAAAGGCGCATGAGCCCCACACCTAGCAATTCCTCCAAGAACATTTATGAAGTCAGTGCTAGAATCCCCAATAGGTTGCATATATTTGTTAAACACCACTTTGATCTTGTCTGTTCCTTGGTACCCTACAGCTGGTCCTCGTCCTCTTTTACAATTAGTGTCACTCGTGCTAGGAGCTGCAATTCCAAGTATTCAATATCATAGAAGAACATATATTAAATGCAATAGTAAAGTAATAGTTCACATGTTGATGCATTTGATAGGGAGGCATTGTTATGAGACTCGCCATGTGCTTGTCGCGATTGTGATGGTGGCAATTGTGATGGTGGATGATGAATGGGCTGACTGATATGGTGAGATTGGGGGCGGAGCATGGGATGATGATGGTGACCGATGAGTTGAAGCCTCGTTACTAACCCCTTGTGGCTGATTGGCTTCGTTAGTAGGTCTTGGAATTTGAGACATGAAGGTGTAGCTGCGTCGTCTCTTCCGAGGTGCCATTACTGAATAGATCAAGGTCATTAATAACAAGAAATAAGTTATACAATTACTCGTAAGTCAAATCAGGAAAGAAATCACTATTATTTTTTAACTAGTTCAATTAATAACAAGAAGAATATCAATGCAATATATATTTATCGAACAAAATTAACCAACCTAGAATAATTCTTTTATCGTTTATTTATGAACTTTCAAAAGAACCTACGTTAAATCCATTTAAAAGCATGATCTTTCTAGAATAAATAAATAAATACATTCAATTAATCATCATCAGATTTATCATCGCCATCATCACTCATGCTCGAATAGAGATCATCATTCATATCATCATCATGCATATCATCAGACATATCATCAGACTCTTCGTCCGTATCATCAAACTCCTCTTCTTCAAAATCATTAGTAGCATCAACTTCTATCTCATCTTCATCTTCATCTTCACCTTCATCGTTACACTCACTACTGTCACCCTCGTTCTCCTCAACACGTGGTCGAGAAACTCTACCCCCAACCAATGTCCCCTCAACACCATTTCTCACCCACACAAGATCATCAACCATAGTTCTTCTTTCATCCAGCTCTTGAGGATTATATGGCTGGGCTTGAGGCACCGCAAGTGTACTATTACAATTTTCATCTACGCCCATATCAAATGTATCACGACTTGTCATCTTGATAGCAGCTTTCCATTGGGGGTCTATAGGGTCTTCAATATACATGACTTGTTGAGCTTGGGATGCTATGATAAATGGCTCGTCAGTTACTTTGTTCTCCTTATATAGTAAGTGATTGAAATTAACTGATGTGATACCGTAATCATCAACTTCTACCCCTTCCTATTATCCACCCAATTACACTTGAATAAGACAAATTTTGTTTCAGAAGTATAGCGCACTTCAATTATATCCGTCAACTCTCCATAGAATGTTTGGTCCCCAGAGACTGGATTCTTATCCTTTCTGCTTGAATAGCTTGTTGTGTCAGCACTAACAACAACACCACTATTTTGGGTAACTCTGCTATTATCCGTCCTTTTTGTTCGAAACCTGAAACCATTGATGATGTATCCATTGTATCTCTTAGCCATATGTGTTAGACCCAACGCCATGTCCTTGATTTCATTTTCTAACGGTACGTGTGCACTTGCCTCTTTCAATACCTATACACATCAGGTGAAAAGCTCTTAATTAAGTAGTAATTAACTAAACATATGTAAGGAAACTTCATTAATGATGTTCGTATATTAATTACCTCACTTTTAAACCACGAAGGGAACTCTTTAATATGGAGACGTTGACGTTCATGATTTGGTGCTCGAGGGGCTGACTTTTGTAGGAATTGAAGATGTCTCCTATGAATATCAAAAAAAGTATGTACTTAATGAATCTTGTTCTAATAATTAGTTTGAGAAAACATCAATTCTATGAAAATAGTATTACTTACACTCTATATGGTTTAATGGCATCACTAGTAGCTAGTAGATAACGATGTGCTTGCTCTATTGAAATATGATCAAGAAAACAAGGTGTTTCTTTGCCAAAGTGACGACCCAAGTTATCTTCACCAGAGTCATTTCGGTCGGGTCGAGTAGACTTAGTTTCAATGTCCTTTAGATATCTTGTACAAAAGGTCATGCATTCTTCCATCAAAGACCCTTTTGCAATCGATGCTTCGGGCGACGAGCACGATTACGAACGTAAAGCTTTAATGTCAATAAGTACCTATGTATATAAAAAATACAATGAGTACTTACATGAAAAGAAGAATATGATGGGGATTAAAATACATGTATACATAACAAGGGTGCCAACCTCTCAATTGGGTACATCCATCGGTATTGTACCGGGCCTGCAAGCAATGCCTCTTCAGCCAAGTGTATAGGTAAGTGCTCCATTATATCAAAAAAGGATGGTGGGAAAATCTTTTCAAGATGGCAAAGCGTAAGTGCAATACGATCTTGAAGATATTCCAAATCAGATTTTGAATTCACTTTTGAGCATAAAATCCGGAAAAAGTTTGACAGCTCAATCAAGGCTTCAACGACATGCTTTGGCAATATTTTTCTCACAGCTAGAGGAAGTAGCTGTTGTAAAATAATATGATTGTCATGACTCTTTAAACCCCAAATGCTCCGCTCTTTCAGATTGACACATCGTGAAATATTCGAAGCATACCCATCAGGTACTTTCACATCCTTCAATACTTTCAAAAACATGTCTTTCTCATTTTTTCCCAGTGTAAAACATGCAGGAGGCAATAATTTCTTACCGGAACCATTATCCTTAGGATGCAATGGGTCCCTAATTTTCATTTCTTTGAGATCAAGTCGAGCATTCAAGTGATCTTTCGTTTTTCCGAGAGTGCCCAATAGGGTATGCAATATGTTATCACACACATTTTTTTCTATGTGCATGACATCAAGCATGTGACGTATTGGTAAAAACTCCCAATAAGGCAATTCAAAAAAATACTTTTTTTCTTCCAACTATCTTCTTTTGCATTTCCACCATTATTACTTTCTTTTGTTTTTCCTTTTCCTCCCCTTTTTTCTTTCCCTTTCCCCATCCCTTTCTCATTCTCTTTGCGTTTTTCTCTTCTTAATGCAGCCTTTCTCTCCTTCTCCTTCTCTTTTTCTAACTCTTCTCTTTTCCTCTTTCCAAGGACATCTTCCTTTCTGTATATAGTCTCAACATCTTTCAATTGTTCTAGCAATTCAGAACCAGACAATAATTTTGGTTTCGGTTCTAACTCTGGCTCTCCTTGAAAAGCAGCTCTATCTCTACGTAATTTATGACTTTCCTTTAGCCATCGTCTATGACCCAGATAACAAAGCTTACGACTATGTTTTAGCCGCAAAGCAAAGCTCGTCGCCTTCTTATTGCAACAAGGGCAAGCAAATTTACCTTTTGTGCTCCAACCCGACAAATTAGCATACGCAGGAAGTCATTGATCGTCCACAAAAGTGATGCACGTAACTTGAACATATTTTTAGCTGATGCATCGTACGTATTCATACCGTCGTACCATAATTCCTTCATCTCCTCAATGAGTGGCTGCAAATATACATCAATCTTGTCCCCAGGTGCTTTTGGGCCATCAATTAGCACCGAAAGAATAAAAGATGGTTGTTTCATGCACAACCATGGTGGTAGATTATATGGAATGAGAACAACTGGCCAAGTGCTATGTGAAATGTTCATCGACCTGAAAGGATTAAATCCATCGATCCTGCTACAAGTCGAACATTACGACTTTCACTACCAAAGTCCGGGTACAACTTGTCCAAAGTTTTCCAAATAGGACTATCAGCAGGATGTCGCATTACACCATCATCAACCCGCTCTTTAGAATGCCATGTCATTAATGAAGCTGTGTGAGGTGACATAAACAATCTCTTCAACCTTGGCTTTAATGGAAAATAGCGAACTTGTTTGGCAGCTATTTTTTTCCTCTTTATCACACTATCATCAACATTTTGCTTGTCATTGCCAAGCTGCTTATACCTAGATGCCCCACAAAGTCCACATTTCTCCAGACACTTGTCATCCCCTCGAAACAACATGCAATCATTTGGGCATGCATCCCACGTCTCGTAAGTAAAACCCAAGTCAGTCACTATCTTGTTCGCTTCATAATAGGATTTTGACAAGGCAACATCCCCTATTTCTTCAAGCACCTCATGGAATAATTCTAGAACCATTGTGCATGATTTATTTGACCACCCACCAAGTACTTTTATGTGCAAAAGCCGAGTAATGAATGAAAGCGAAGTGAACTTTTTGCTACCCCTAAACAAAGGTCGCTGCCCTTCTTCTAGCATCTTATATATTTTTGATGTATCATCATCCATTGTTTCTGTATTTGCATTCAAAGTTTGTCCATTGTTCAAACTTTCTTGCACAATTGGAACTCCAGTTGGAATTCCCATGGCGTCATGTATCATGCCAACAATGTCATCTCCCACATCAAAATTGTTTACGAAATCTTCATTTTGACCTCCATCGCCATGAGAGGAAATATGAAAATTATGTTGCAATGACCATGGCAAATAATTTTCCATAAAACCATTCACAATCAGATCATCTCTGACATTATCTCTTGTACTATAAAAACGACCATAACACCTTGCACATGGACACTTTTTACGTCCATTTGGCCCTACGTCTAAAAATATCGACTCCAGAAAATTTTCAACACCATCCCGAAACTGTTGTAACGTCCTGTCTCCATACATCCAGCTTGCATCCATTCTTAATTAAATCTGACAAAGATAAAAAGGAGAAAAAAAAACTTAAGATCACATGTTATATTGAAAACCATGATTATAAGCTACTTTTGCCCTGTCACTATTAAGTACTCAAATAACTACCATTCTTAATTAAATATGATATATCCTTGTCAATACACACTTCTTATCTAGAAAATAACTTGATTACAGCTCCCAGAAACAATCACCAAATTGTATAGATTCATAATCTATTTTTATTGTAATAAATAAAAAAAGACCAATTCCGTACATTACCAAGGGAAATCCCAGAATCACAGATATCTTTTGCTGCTTATTACACTTAAAACATAAATTGCGAAGCAGGACAAACCAAAAGAAAAAACAAACTTTTAATTAATGTCAGATATACCATGTGTAGCTGTGCATAATTTAATCCCATCAACAACTTAATTACTGAATTTGCATTATGATGTCTATTAAACTAAGTGCTAATTTAGCTAATTCAAGGTTCAGGTCAAATCATCAAATTCAAGGTGCAGCTCTAAATGGAAGAAGTTTATCAATGCCATTAAATCTCAAAAAAACATAATCTATTTTCCTCAAAGCATAGTCCAGAATTGACTTTGCATGCAGATTTTGAGGCATCGACTCAAAGAACAGGATGAAGTACAGAAGATATAGCAAGTGTGTGAACTCTATTGTAATGCCTATTATCCCAGAGCAGCATTTGGAAGGTTCCCCAGATCTTCTACCTCAAATCTAAAAAAAAAACATAATCTACTTACTACTACATTAAAGAATCTAAGTACAAAGCAATGTTGTCTTCTTGTAGGCTAGAGCATCAACGAATTACCTCAATGTGCGGAATTTCTTTCAGAGGTCTATCAGCAAAATAGGCATATAATGCTCTCAACACGGCCTACAAGAAAGCAGAGTTTACCAAAAAGTATATCGTCATATATTCAAAATCAGACTTGAAGTTAGGAGGGGGAGTCAGGGACATAAGTTCCAAGAAAAGAAGTTTGATGCTTTATGTATAACCTGGTGAGAAACTACTACGACAGGTGCCCTTTGTCTTTCAAGCTCTATAATTACAGGCTCTAACCTGCAATAAATTGGAAGTTTGGAAGTCATTTCACTATAGCAGTAGAACAGAAGTATTTAAAAGCTCATTGTTCATTAAATCTAATGATGGTAAACCTCTGTATGACATCCAGATAAGACTCTCCACGAGTGTATCGATACCTCAATCTGTCCTTCTCACGAGACCTTCAACAATCATATAAAATATCGTAGAACATAGAATTAACAAAACTGAGAACAACTTGGATATGGAATTGTCAATACACATTTTAATGTCATCATCCCTGAGAAAAAGGTAACTCCCTTATATAGTTTTACCCATGACAGAAAATTGATCTTTGCCATGTTACACCATTAGGATACAAAGTCATGAGATCACGTCAACCGATTGAACAAATCCTAGCCGGTACTAGATATCCCATAGCATACAAGTATAAATAATTAGAGCTTAAGAAGCTCTGATGAGGTGCAAAATGTAACCATTTATAATGTTACTGCAATTGTAGTAATGCTTATGTGTATATTGAGAGAGTCTCAAATGGCAGGCAGCAAGTGTAATCTTCATGAAAAGGCAAGGGCCCTGTGTTTTGCTAAACAATATTTAATCAACTGGCTCACCAGGGATGGTAACTGGGATTGTTTAGTTAGGGGATTGTTTAGTTAGTATAAAAATAGGATTTATTTCATTGTAATTTTCAGATTTTGCATGAAAGTTGTAAAAACTGATTAGAAAGCAGGCAAGGTGTGTCTGCACTTTTAGGTGTGTCTGCAGAACATTAGGCTCTGCTTCTGCTGGTGACAAAGATCTTCCTCATTCAGGCAGCTGGCAAGGTGTGTCAGCACTTTTAGGCAATGGTAACTCCACTGGTGTGTCAGGTAAAGGCTCAGCACCATTTACAAGATCGTTAGATATACATGGCAGTGAGCTGAAGGCTGAGAGTGGAGCTCCAAAGTCCATATTAAGGGGGTTGAGATCGGATTCAGTGAGATAAGAAAGACTGACAAGAGAATAACTCTGAATCACCACACCCAAGACTTGAGGATCAGAAACTTGGGAAAGACGCACACTAGCAATTCTATCAAGCCAATGAGGCCCTCGAGCTTCCTGGTCATTTAAATTATGACAGAATTGAAAATATTAAGGAAGGGTAGATTCTTCCTTGGAAAGGAAAGCCAAGATAAGAGCCAAAGTCAAATGCTAGGAGGAATGGAAGATAATCAGAATAGACGATGAGAAACAGGCATAACGAATCCTCTTCTACCCAAACATACTCCCATTGGGCTGTTTGCATCTACTGAGCGACCTCTTCAGCGGGCCATTCTTCCCCATGTAGGCCATTTATAAATATTCCTAGTGTCAAACACAGCTTGCTTCTTTTTGTTAGTTGACATTGTTCCTCTATGATACATATTCACTTTTTTTCTATCTTTTGTCTCTGTTTCTCCCTTCCTCTATATCTTAATTCTACAAAACTTCAGATTTTACAAATGTTGAATGATCCCAATTCGGGTGTTTGGGAAGCAGCTATTTCGTGCATTGAGGTGAGCAAAACACTTGGTATAACTATTCTTGTTATATTCCTTTCAAGCTTATTCCCTTGAGTTATGATTTCTTTGAAGTTGATAACCAAAATATTGTCTGTATTGTCAGCGTTCTACAGCTCTATGCTCATTTTACTAATTTTTTGTAAGATTATTCATCTTGCCCAAACTTGTTTTCATTTCCAAGTGAGCATTTACGTCCCACTAAATTTTATCTACTCTGTTCTGCAATGGGGGATCTTAAAGTATGTCAAAATGGATTATCACTGCTCAGTTTTGCATTGGGGCATCTTGAAAGAAGTCCCTAAAAGTAAAGTCTAATTAGTGAATTGCAGGAAGCTGCACTCTTGCCGAAATCAAAAGTTGAAGCTCTCTCTTAATTGTACGCACTCTACCTGGTACATGCGCAGTTGTTCATTATTAGAAAATATCACTTGAAAGTATCTTCACATCTTTTCTTTAATACCCTTCCTTTTTATCCTCCACCAGCTAACCCAAGGCTCCTTACGGACCAAGAACAAATTACCCCACAGATTTCATAGTGCAATACCTATATCTTTATACTCCCCCAACAAAAATATACGAATGCCTTCGAAATAAGTAGTTAGAACGAATCCCCCAAGAGCGTCCAACTTGTTTACCTATCGTTATGTAACTTGGAGGTTGAGTCTTCAAGTGAATGTCTAAACTGGAAAAGGTGCTCTTTAAATGGACCAGAGGGTATAATAATAGTTGTTTCTCGCTATTATCAATGAAACAAATTAATGCTCTTTATACTTTAGTCTCCTATCCTGGGATTTCTTGGCATTACCTCTGGCTCTTTGCCGAGTTTGGGTTATAAAGTTATAGGGCCAACAGTGAGGATGATGCTGCTACTTTTGGAGATGTTTGGAAACATCCCTACTTTTCATCTGTTTCTTATCTTCTTTTTTGCGTACGGTGGGGTTGGGGGATGGGTCAAGTATCTGGAACTTTTGCGGTAGGCTTTGGGTGCATGTGTCATTGTATGTGCTCTGTTGCTTGTTCGGCTGTGCTGCGATTGCTGGTTGTTATATTCTACTGATCTTAGTATGTCTTTTTGACCTTTATATATTTCCTAGTTGTCTTTTGGATCTCGAGGGTGTTTGTAATTGCATATAGAATTCTTTAGCGAAGTTTTCTAGCAGTTCTCTCCTCTCTTCATCTTCAAACTTCATTATGTAGAGGCTGAAGGCTGCTGACTACAGATTCGAGGGTTTATGTAAAAGATGATGGTACTAAATTTTCTGATGTGCAAAGACAGTCCTCATCTCGACCATGTCATTCGCCGAGGCATGATAACACTTTTGCCCCTTCAAAGTCTGGTGATAAACCACATAAGAGAGCCAGTCCAACAAAAGAATTGGATAGATTGAATAAGCAAAGGAAAGGGGAACATGATTCGAGAGACATAGATACTGAGATTCGTGTTTCTGATAGAGAAAGGTCTATAGACCCTCGAGCAACCGACAAATATTGACAAACTAGGTTTGGATGAGCAAATTAGCAGTAGGACCACAGATAAGCATGTGGACAAGTCAAAAGAAAAGGCTAATGAAAGATATGACAGGGAGTACAGGGAACGACTTGAACGGCCTGAAAAGTATCGTGCAGATGATATTCCGTTAGAGAAAGCAAGAGATAGGTCAATGGAAAGACATGGAAGAGAGCGTTCAGTAGATAGACTACAAGAGAGAGGTGCTGATAAAGGTTCTGATAGAATTGTGGAAAAAGTTAAGGATGAAAAAAACAAAGATGAAAGAAATAAAGTGCGGTACAATGACTCTTCTGCAGAGAAATCTCATGCTGATGATCGATTTCATGGGCAAAAACAAAAGATGAGACATGAAACTAAACTTAAATCAAAATTAACTAAGTAATAACTAACATGAACCAAGGTGCAATCACCTTCAGCTTATACCCTCAAGTAATTATGCATTTTTTTATATCTTTTTTTTTATACATACTCCCTCAGTTCCGGAGATTCATTGACCAACTCGTGAGTCAAGTAGTAGATTAGCCCTCTCTCTTAACATAATGACTTTACCCATCTATTAGTTGCAATGTGGTGGGATTCTCACCAATCAAGCAGTGTGTTTTCAGGTTAAATCTAAGCATACCCATTTGTAGACTACCTAACAAGACAAGCAACACCTCACACACACAAGTTTCATATGTATCCAAACACAAGTTTCATATGTAAACAACTAAGAAATAAAATAAGGTAGAATCAAGATTAATCACATAACTATCATAATTAATCTGGAACTTATAAAAGTTCCCAAACAATACCCTAACTAATTACCCCCAAAAACATGAATCTCAAGAGAGAGATTCAAGAGAGAAGGACAGAGACAGAAGCTAATAAAACGAGAGAGAGAGAGAGAGAGTTGCTCACAGAAGGTATATCGTAACAACCCTAGCAACGAGATCTCGCGAAGATGGAGAGTCTGTCATTTGCAAAAATCTTGTTAAAAACTAGGGCACAGTGCAAGCTAGCTAGATTAGGGCACAAATAAGGGAAGAAGAGATTGCTTACCAAAGGAAATCCCAAGCAGTCGCAGTAGCAATTGGACGAAGAGGGGCACAAGTCAGGGAAGAAGAGAGAGAGGCATGCCTACCAAAGGAAATCCCAAGCAACTGACAGCATCAATTTCGCGAAGAGAGTGAAAGAGAAAACTTAGTCCAAAAATTTTCAATAAGAGATGGAGTGGGAGGGAGCAACCGCGGGAAATAAAAATTGTGGCGCGCATAAATTTTTTACGGTCAGAAATCATAACATTTAGGACCGTACCAAAATTAATTATTTGGGAGGGGAAAGTGGGATGGTGTACCAAATACATACAGCTAACTCCTCCCTTCCAAAACAGGATATTTGGGACCCTTTTTTGGCCCTCCCAAATAACATGGGTCACAAATAGTAGCTTTTCTTGTAGTGTTCGCCTTATAATTTGTTGTTTATTTAAATGCATGAAATTAAAAGATCATGCGAGCGTATCATGCTAACATAGTATAACTAAACTAGGCGTGCATGTCGAGCAAATAACATAAAACAGACAGTTTATGAGTTTTACATAGACAATTTTTCGATTTATTGATATGAATAGGCGAGTGTATAGCTTGACATAAATTAATTTCAATTTGCATATCATGTTTATCAAAAGCAGGCAAGCTTGCACCACATTTAATTGTCTATCATATACCGACGAGAGTAAAATAACATAATATTTAAGTTGATGAGACTGACGAGGTCGTTTGTCTTCGATTGAAATAATAGTGTCATAATTTTTCAAATAATGTTGCTCGTTATAAGGTGCGCTGATGCATGCTCGCAGAATCATAACATAGTTGTACACAATTAATCACACATATATCCAAATTGTTGTCATGCTAATTGTCTAATGTATGGGATTTAATGGCTATGTACATGTATAAATTGTTACTAATTTGTGCAAATTTTAAACAATCAATCAATACACGAGTCAAGCGCAATCGGCGAAAGAAACGTATCATGTAATTTGTGTGTATTATAGCATGTATCTCATTTAGAGCATGTCACAATTGATAAAAGGAAATTAAATTAATTGTAAACAATAGGTTCTAACGTGGTAATCACATACGATAAGCTATATATAGTTAATTGTATTAAACGTATTTAAAGATTTTAAACGGATAGTTAATGTCTTGTGCTATTACTTGCTAAATACTATGGCGTCGTGTCATTATTTAATAGTTGTATTATGAATTTGTTAGCAATCATCATGGTTAACGGATAGTTAATATAGTGTGTCACGTTAATATTTGTCTCTTTTTTGTTATATAGAGAAAGTTGTTAAACATTTTTATTAGCATGTAACATATTGCATTTTTGTTTAAAAGTTGCAACAAGTGCATTCATTTTATTTGAATTAGTCTCGACCTTTGCAATCGCATCAATGTATAACATGTTCATAATATTTTCAAAATTTTAATGTGGCTAGCATTTTTATTTTTGTATTTATCTTGTATTTTAATTGTTCTAATATCGATCATCGAAGGTATGCGAGTTATCGTTACACAAATGCACAAATCATAAGTGATTTTAATTTTAAATAATCAAAATAAATCATACTCGACACATAAATATGACAAATTCACAAGCACCTGAGTGGGCGGTCAAATACGTGATCAATTATTCCAAATATAATTTCATACATAATCGATACATTACTTCACTCGTATAAAATGTATTAAATGGACATAACGGTATGAACATAGCATCACATGCATTATCACGATAATAATCATAAAATGTCAGTAAGTATTCTCCATAACTAATCATTTCACGCAATGCCCCCTAATTATTGTTATGAATAACGATTTGCAAGTAAATTAATATTCCCAAGATAAAATGTGATCATGTTGTTTATTAATTACGGCCATAAACATGCTAATTTGAAGCAATAAAGTAAGCATGTGTGTAATTTGTAGATTTTAATTAGTGTTTCGTTAACAATTGCATGCAAATAGCACAAAAACAAGGTCACATGAGCGAAATTTGCAAAAATGGAGGGTAGAAATGGAAATAATACACCTGAACTGCTTTAGAATCGGTTTGAACCGGATTTGAACTGGTCAGAAGGGAGGTAGACCGGGTCATGGACCCTTGCTGTGAACTGGGCCGGTTTAGATGAGACCCCGTTAAGTCTCCGTTAACTATCTGACGGAAGATGAAGGAAAGTGACGAAATGTGACAGAACTAACGGAGGATAACATCATGATGACGTCATCCATTTCTGGGGTCACAGACGTTGAAGGCGTGTTGCAGGCTTGCAAGCGTGCCAGATCTGCTTCCTTGGTGCATATCCAGTCCGTGGAAAGGTGTAGAAGGGACCGACGGTTTTTCATTGCAGGTGATGGCGCGTCCAGTCTTGGATGGAGGTGATTCCGGCGGTGCTGGTCTCGTCTCCTCGAGACGCAGCTAGTGGGGGAGTTTATCTTATGTTTTTGATTTTTGGTGCCGGAAAGTCACCAGATCTGGTCGCTGAAGAGCTGCCGGTTTGTGACAAGGGTGGGACGCGTAGAATGTTGGACTCAAGCTTTGTTAAGCGGTTTTTGTAATCAGCCAACCCGGATTACAATTGACCAACAACATTCCATAGCTGAAAGCTAGGGATTGGCAGAGGCAGTGAAGGGAAGAACCCGCCTGCTCCAGGAAACGCACAGGTACAAGAATGCAGTGATTGTTGCGGGTGATCCCACCATGATGAGGGATCCCATGAACTTGGAAAGCCTGGATATGGGAAACTTCGAGGATACAAGAAGCTTGTTGTCTGTGCTTGATTTTTGATGAAGTTCATCCACTAGTTATGCCAGGACCTTGCCAGGTGATTTTGGTGGCCTTGGACTCGTCCAGTCAAGGTGCATCCAATGATCATTTTGTTTGTCTGTTTTTGGGATTTCCTTCTCCGCCCGGTCCGCCCCAAAATAAAGACATGGTATGAAGTTTTTATGGCTTCCATGGCAGAGTCTGAAATTCAACCATGCTCATAGAGACGGTAATGTGTGAGAATCGAAAAGAAAATTCGGTTTCCGGCAACGGAACCACTTGATCATGCCACGAGAGGGGGTGCCGAAAGTCTCGTCGTCCGTGATTGGTCTGTGACGTCGTCCAATGGATATCTGGCTTATTAATCTGCAAAATGAAGCACATGAACGGGTGGGGTTGTCCCCCAAAACCCTCCAGTGTGATAATCAGTATAATGTATATGAGAGTGATAAATCAAATGGAGGTTGTATTTAGATTTGGGTATCTAACCGGGAAGGAGAGAGAGAGAGATTGAGAGAGTTCCCTTTGTTGGTTTGTCATCTTTTGGAGAAAATAGAGAGGCTGGCCCTTGGAGGAGGAAATCACCTCCTTTATATATGGTGTACATTTTGTCTGTTATTGGGCTTGTGCCCTACTTTGGATAAGGGCTCAGGCTTTCTTCTGGGTACGGGCTTGGCCCAACCTTTAAGGTATGATTTTGGGATACTCTGTTGGGCTATATTTTTGGCTCATTACTTTGGTGCACATCATAGACTATAGTAAAGCCCCTTCTACTTTGCACTCTCTCCCCCGTCTCCAAAGACTCCAATCATTAGTCACCATTGCCCAGTGACCTTGCTTCCCTGTGTGCAGATTGATTTGATCATCTAGCCAGATACCCAGTCTGTCATTCCAACATAACCCAAGGTGCAAAATTTGACATCATATATATATATATATATATGTGTGTGTGTGTGTGTGCCCAATGTAGAAGATAAATATCGAATTCAACACTGAGCCAATTAATGAAAGTGGTTTTTTTTATTCCACATATTAATATTTTATAATTACACCATTACACACGAAGAAAAAAACAAAGGGGACATTTGCCTCTTTCTCCTACTTTTCTAGTTCATCTGAGCAGGTTTCTTCATGCTCCAAGCCTCCAGTTTCTCAACAGTCACGATCTCGGATCCATTGTTGAACACATGCAAATGGGCATTCTCAAAGACAGCTAAAGTTGGATAAACTCTAGATGTTATACAAGTCTTTCCTCCCGCACCAAAACTTTCAACAACCGAATGATCAATCTGCATAAAACATTCGTGTAATCAAATAACCATACCAAACTACTCGCGATGATCAAGAACGACATAGACACTTTTTCTAGTACGTTGATTGTTTATGCCAATCGATGGATCGAGAGAGAGAGAGAGAGAGAAAGTAGAGATGACATACCAAACTCCTAAGAGAGAGCTTCTTGTCAGCCAAATCAACATCTACATAGCCTGCAAACGATGGTTTGTACAATCCCTTGTTCAAGGAGGAACTACTCGAAGAGAAAAAGAAAAAGAAGTTAGAAAGTTAATAGAAAACGAAAATGTTCAAGAAGCTAAATCAAAGAGAGAAAAGAGTGATTGAAACCTTGTAGCATCAGAGCACAAGAGAACCTTGTACTTGTCCACAGCCTTAAAAACTCTAAAGAAGACTGGTGTGTATTCTTCTAGATTTTTCGAAGCCAAGGTCAATAGCCCGAACGGTCCCAAACCACCTTTAACAGTAGACCCCTTAAGGCCGCACAAGTCTAAGGCATCAAGTTTACCCCATTTTGGCTCAAATGGCTCGGCCTTATCCAAGCTTTCAAACGAGAATGTTACATCAACATCAGCTTGGGCAGCTGTAATTCCTTTAACTTCCTCGTGATGTCCCGATTCGAGCTTTACGTTGCTCAACTCGACCTTCTCATCTCTAAGGGTTTCTAATTCTGCAACAGGCCATTGCAACAATTGCTTTCCACTTGGATCGAGCCACACCGTACGTGGAATCAACTAAACAATAATAGGTTCGTATTAGAAAATGAGGAAAATAAATAAAAAGAATGTATCTATGTATTACCTGAACTCCAGACCATCCCTTTGCTATATTATTTTTAGCTGTTTCATTCGCGTTAGCCCCATCAGACTCATTAGCCCAACCCCACAAGACCCTTCTATTTTTAGAAGGATCAAAGAATGTCTTGGAAGCATAGAAGTTTCCATAATCGTATCTCAATCCCTTCCAACCATCAATGGATGTGTTATCTGGTACATAACTGTCCTTTCCTGTATCGTATCTTCCAATGGTGTAGTACTCGTACCTTGTCGTATCGAGGCTGACCTTAAACACGTGCTTTACATTTTCTCCCAACACCGAAGTATCCAATCCTTTGGTACCCTGGAGGGCCACAGGAAAAAAATCGGGGCATTCCCACATACCAGTTTTACCCTTGGAATGCAAAGGGTGCTTAGCTATGGTCCATTTCTTAAAATCTTTACTTTTGTACAAGTGTGCTATTCCTTTATTACCATGCTTACCTCCTACCAAAATATTCCACTGATTATTCTCGAACCACGCGGTTGTCGGGTCACGGAATTGAGATACGTTCTCACCGTGGTCAGGAGAGATGATCGGGTTGTCGTCGGGTTTGATCCATTTTCTGAGGTATGCATCATTGTAGTCGGCTGGCACGGCGTAGTTCTGAACCTGGTAGCCAGGTGCTGGTTCCGGGTGAAGGATGCCGGTGTAGAGGATAATGGGCTTGTCACCCGGAAGGATGGTAGTGGACCCTGACCAACAACCGTACTTGTCAAAGGGCTTTGAAGGATAGAGTGCGGGCTCTAAGGCTTCCCAGTTGATTAAATCCTTGGACACTGAATGGGCCCAAACAATATTGCCCCATACAGCACCTTTGGGATTGTACTGGTAGAAGTAATGGTATAATCCTTTGTAGTAGACTGGGCCTGTTTTCATTCAAAAAACCTCCATTAATTAACGAAGTTACAACAAAGACTAAATATTTACTTTCTAAAGAAATGAGATTATAGAAATGAAAAAAAAAAAAACAAAAAGAAATGCCAAACTCACCATTAGGATCTGAAGTGTGTTTGATAATCCGAGTCGAAAGCATCAAATACCCAAAAATAATAAATATTAGAAACCCATTAGTTAGTGAAAAAATTAGTTAAGGTAAAGTTAAATATAAATCTCATAGATTTATCAACAACTAGATTCCGGATAATAGTTATTGAATCGGAATATGTATTGTGTACATGAATTTTATTTTCATGATACGTAGATACGTTTTGTATATGGTAGGATACGCTTTAATTAGAATTAGACTAAAACTTTAGATATTGCATTTGAAATTCTGAAATATATATATATATGAAGTAAGAACTATACGTAGATTTACTTGTAATCATTAAAAAATTTACAAAGCTATAATGATTAGGACCATAACATTTGTAAATTAAAACTCAAAATATGTGTTTTTACCGATTTACACTAAAATATTATTCAATATAACTCTTTATATCTAGAGTTTTTTAAAAACGTGATTTTTTGAAAATTATAATATAGTTTTATTTGTGTAAGTCAAATTATAAAACAACTAACGTGGAAAAAAACATTATTGTATCATACGACAAGTCACCGTATTGTATGATACGAATAACATTTTATAAAATACGAATTCATATGAGATACGCACATAACATCCGTAATAACCCTATTTGCATATCGTATTGTAGAATACGCATTGCATTGATCATAATGTTTTCCGAATTATTATGATGGATGTAAGAAGATTCATATTACAAAAATCATGAAATAATTATAATGAAAATTAAAAAGTGGGAAGAATATGGAAGAAGGTTACTGACCGTTGATCCAGTTCTTTAGGGGTTGGAAATGGTAACCAGTTCTGTGCACTTGTTGAACATTTTCATCGGAGACGGAGATGGACTGAAGATGTTCAAACACTTCATGAAAGGCTTGGACGCTACTTATATTATCATTGAACGTTAAGAAGAAAGACAACAATACTGTGAAAGCCCAAATAATTTTATACCCAAACAACTCCATTTGGGCCTTGTCAGAACAAAAATTAAAAAACAAAATACTGTACAAATTTATTAACAGGGAGAGAATTTATTATTACAACATAATTGTTAGGAAGATGGAGTAAATGAGGGTTGTTATATAGGGAAAGGGATTAGAGAGGATGGAGAGTTGGGAAGGAGGAGAGTTAATTTAGGCTTATAAGAAGGGGGGGAGAAAGTATATGATCCATAAATATAGTGTGTAAATTTTGGCTAATTTCCTTTCTTAATTTGGCATGTTTGTTAACAAGAGATTTATCAATCTATCGTTCATTAATTTCAGTCAAAAAGTTCATTTTAAAAAAGTAAAAATGTCAATATATTATAGCACAAATTTGGGTAAGACGGTCTTACATATTTTTTTAAAAGATGAATCCCCCTTACCCAACACATCGTGTGTTAGTGGGTTGAATTTTGAGAAAATGAAACTTCGTTTTACGAATTAAGATCTGTAAGACGGTCTTCAAAATGACGTACCCATATATAATTAAGTGGTTACGGTAAATTCATATTTTTTTTCGTTTTGGCCAACCTGTAAATTCTTCTTTTTTTTTTCGTTTTGGCCAAGCAATAAATTCAGATAATATGCATGTGATTTTTTGTGAATTTTTGGTCAACTTATGGCGTTTAGATTTGAAATAGTACGTTATAAGATAGAGAGTAAAAGACTCTTTTAGCGAAGTAGGGATCAATACTTACCCTGTACGGAATTTTAGTTATGAAATGAAAGTTGGGGTCAGATTTATGTCCTCTCCAATCTTTAAAAAGTCACATATTTTTTCAATTAAGGTACTATATAGTACAAGTATCATATACAAATAATAAAATATCACAAAATATGCGTTAATTAAAAAACAAAGTGGTAATGCCGGTTAGCTTTTGGTCAAGTAGGACTAAGGTTTGAACCTACATGAGACAAGTTTGATACATACAATCGTAGCTTTGAACCTAAAAATGAAATAAATACACTTATAACCCTCTATTTACAGGATATGTTAGGAACCTTAATTATATAATACCTCTCTTCCAACCTCATCAACTTAACACATTTTTCTTAGTTCGTCATTATTTTCTCGATTCTAAAATTGTTTCAACCTTGTTCTCCTAATTATAATTAGTCTTCTTCCTTTTAACCCTCTATATGTATTATACGTTGATTTCTTGTCAATCGGATTTTCTCTCCACCAATATTTTGGTACCAAATTAAGCAATATAAGATCGTTACCAACGTGTAGACTGTTAACAATTGAAGAGAAAAGGAAAGAGAATTTTTGTATTTCTTGATTATGGAAGAATCAATGATATTATTCAGGTTCAATCTGATACAAAGTAAGGGATATTTATATCCCTTTGAAGCAGCTTTCAGGAATAAGCCCGTAATCAACAAATCAAAAGGGAAAATACAACATTACCCTTAATGATAACCAACTTAACTAACAAACTATAAGAATGAACACTCGACACCCCTGAAGTTCTATAACTTCTAATCTATTACACATAAGACCCTGAAAATGCTATATAACTGATTTCTCCTTCATTTTAACATCCCCTCTCAAGTTGGATGGGAAGAATAAATTTTTCACTTGCAACTTGCTAAGTAGCTCAGAAAATTGATGATTTGGAAGGGCTTTAGTGAACAGGTTTGTAAGCTGTAACTGAGATGGTACATACTCAGTTGAAATCAAGTTATTCAGTAGCATGTTTCTTACAATGTGGCAGTCTATGTGCTTGGTTCTTTCATGGAATACTGGATTGGCTGCAATGTATAAGGCTGATTTGTTGTCACAGTGTAGAGGAATAGGTCTATCTTCAAGGATCGGAAGTCTTTAAGAACAGCCATGAGCCAAGTTAATTCACAGCAAGTGTCTGCCATACTCATGTATTCTGCTTCTGAAGAGGATCTGCTCACTGTGTTTTGTTTCTTACTTTTCCAGATATAAGAGAATCTCCCAGAAAGACACAGAAACCAGTCACTGATTTTCTGGTGATAGGACAGGAAGCCCAATCTGAGTCATAGTAGGCTGAGAGATGTAGATGATTATTTGAAGGATAGAATATACCCTGGCCTGTGCTTCCCTTGAGATATTTTACAAGCCTTAAGCCTGCCTTCCATTGTTCAGTAGTAGGTTTGGCCATGAACTAACTAAGAATATGAACTGCATAAGATATGTCAGGCCTTGTAATAGTTAGATAGATTAATCTTCCTATTAGTCTTCTGTAGGGAGCTGGATTAGGAAGAAATGATTCATCAGAAGAGGCCAGCTTATGATGTTGTTTAATAGAAGTAGACTTAGGTTTGGCATCTAAAAGGTCACAGTCTGAAATGATATCAACAGTATATTTTCTTTGATGAAAACACACTCCAGATGCATTTCTTGCTATTTCAATCCCAAGAAAATACTTAAGCTCTACAAGGTCCTTAACAGGAAATCTGGCCTGAAGATATTTCTTGACAGTGGAAATTAACTCTTTGTCTGTTCCAGTTATAATGAGATCATCCACATATACCAGGATGATGACCATATATTTTCCAGATTTGAGAGTTAACAAAGAATGGTCATTTTGAGATGAACTGAAACCAAATTGAATAAGAGTATTTGAAAGCTTTTCATACCACTGTCTTGGGGCTTGTTTCAGGCCATATATAGACCTATGGAGTTTGCATAAAACTGGACCATTGTTAAAAGATAAGTTGGGATTGTAGCCTGAAGGTAGATCCATGAAGACTTCTTCTTTCAAATCTCCATGAAGGAAAGCATTTGAAACATCCATATGATTTATTTCCCAATTCTTTGAAGCAGCAATACAGAGAAGAATTCTGATTGATGTCATCTTTGCTACTGGAGCAAAGGTCTCAAAGTAATCAAATCCTTCTACTTGAGTGAATCCTTTTGCTACTAATCTGGCCTTGTATTTATCAATACTCCCATCAGCATTATACTTGATTATGTATATCCATTTTGACCCTACTTTGTGATGATTAGCAGGTAAGTGTTGGACTGTCCAGGTTTTGTTAATCTCCAATGCTCTTAATTCTTCTTCCATAGCTTGGCACCACAAAGGATCCTTTGCAGCCTGCTCAAAACTTTGAGGTTCACAGTTTTCAGAAATTTTAGTAGAATAAATCTTGTAATCTTCAGAAACTTGACTGAAGTTACAAAAGTTTTTAAAAGGATAGGGAGATGTACCTTTTACAAATCCAGCAGTATGGTCTTGAAGATGAGTTGGCAGATCTGTATAATCTTTAAATTTTGTAGGAATGCTTTTATTTCTTACAGGTCTGGTTGTTATTGGCACATCTGCATGTTTTTCAGGTATGTTTGTAGTTTGCTCAACATTAGGTACTGATGATTGAGTAGGGGTATTATTCTAAACATTAGTGTTTTGATCATTATGATCATCAACAAAGATGTCAGAATCAGTATTGGGAAATAACAAGTTATTCCTAGAGTCTGATTCATTGTTTTCTTGGAAAGGAAAAATATTTTCATAGAACTCTACATCTCTACTAAAAAGAATTTTATGTGTGATTATATTGTAGCACTTGTAGGCCTTTTTAGAAGAAGCATAGCCTAGGAAAACACATTTTTGAGATCTGGGCATAAATTTATCTCTATTATGTGCAAAGGTAGACACATAACACAGGCAGCCCATAGTTTTGAGATGTTTATAGGAAGGAGAGGATCCATAGAGGGCTTCAAAAGGTGTCTTAAAATTAAGCACAGAATTAGGCAGTCTATTGATCAGATAAGTTGCAGTAAGGAGACAGTCTCCCCAGAATTGTATAGGGAGATTGGCTTGAAACTTTAAGGCTTTGGCAAGTTCTAATAAATGTCTATGTTTTCTTTCAGCTCTGCCATTCTGTTGAGGGGTATCAATACAGGTACTTTGATGTATAATACCTAATGAGTCCAGAAGAGCATTCATGCAGTTGTTAAAGAATTCAGTTCCATTGTCAGACATGATTTCTTTAACAGACTTATTAAACTGAGTATTGATCATGGTTAAGAAGGATTGCATAATATTGCAGACATTGGATTTGGAGTTAAGTAAAATAGTCCAGGTAGATCTAGTATTATCATCTACTATAGTAAGGAAAGAATTGCAGCCTTCATAAGTAGTATGTTTATAAGGGCCCCAAACATCACAGTGTAGAAGATCAAATGGAGAAGGTTTGATAGAGTTACTAATGTTGAATGATTTTCTGGTCTGTCTGGCAAGATGACAGATATCACAGCAAAGATCTTTATATTTGTTGAAATTCAGAAAGCATAGAGACTCAATATGTTTCATAGCATATAAAGGAAGATGTCCAAGTCTTTTATGCCAAAGGTACATAGGATCATCAACATTATAATTAAAATGAATTTCATTGTCTACAACATTAGAAGAGTCATTGCTAGAAAGGGTTGAATAAGAGTGAACAGCTTTGAAGTTGTTCATTAAGGTATCCACATAAGGCTCAGTAGAATGTAGTTTATACAGTCCTTCATCAAGTTTACCAATCACCTTGCAGGTTTTCTTGGCTAGGTCCTGAATGTAACAAAGAGATTTAGAAAAGGTAATGAGACATTGATTATCTTGAGTATATCTGCTTCCTGACAACAAGTTGAATTTGAATTCAGGGACAAAAAATACATTAAGTAAGATGATTTCATTGGACAGTCTAACAGTCCCTTTGTGAGTAATAATGGAATTCTTACCATTAGGGAGATGAATAACAGAATGTGTAGGTGTAGGATTAATAAGGTTAGCATAACAATTTGTAATATGATGGGAGGCACCAGTATCAATGATCCAGTCTAGGGATTGGATTTGTAATTAGATAGACAAAGAGGGTTAGCATATTTATTTGGATTAAGAGAGTTACCTGCCATATGATCTGCATTGAATTCCAAAGGTGATTCAACTTCAATATTATTCGCCTTAGGATTGATCAATGCAAGTAGCTCAGCAACTTGCTCATCAGTGAAGTGGCTACTGGTGTTTTCCTTCAAGGCTGCAGAATTAATGATTTTTCCTTTAGCTTTGTTCTTTGGCATCTTGGTTAAATCAGGTTGAGTACCAAATAAAGGATGCCAATCAGGGAAACCATGGATGAAGAAGCATTTCTCTTTGGGATGTGAGTCTCCATGACAAAAGTCACAGAAAAATTTCCTTTTAATGGCAGTAGTACCATTGCTTTGAGTATTCTTGGTTGTATTTTGACCAGGTTTGTTGAATCTGTTTCCACCACTGTTGTTATTTCCAAATCTGCCAGGCAAGATAGTATTTGTTCCAGTGTTCTTGTTGCCAAACTTTCCAAGAAGAGCAATTGAGAATTCAGATTGATTAGAGGTGGTATTACACTGCCTTTGACTTTCTTCTTGAATGAGTATAGAAACTGTTTTGGCTAAGGATGGTAAAGGGACCATTCTCAGAATCTGTCCTCTTACATATGTGTAAGAGTCTGACAGTCCCATTAAGAATTGGGTAATTTTGTAGATATGATCATAGTCTTCCCTGAATTTTGAAAGCCCACAATTGCACTCACATGTGCAATTTGGTAAGGGGAGGAGATTTTGCAATTCATCCCATAGGCCTCTAAACTTGGTGAAGTAAGCATTGATAGACAAGGTTCCTTGAGTACAAAGGGCTATGGTTTTTCTAATTTGATAAAGCTTTGTTGAGTCACTTTGAGAATACCTGGTAATCAGATCTTCCCACATTTCACAAGAAGTGGGAAAGTAAACTATACTTTGTCGAATTTCAGGTGTGACAGAATTAAGCAGCCAAGAAATGGTCATTGAATTACATCTGTCCCAAGAACTTGAATACTTAGAATCAGGTTGAGGTTTCTTGAAGGTTCCATTAATCATGCCAAGTTTATTCTTGGCTGATAAGGCAATTGTAATGGCTAATCTCCATTGAGAAAAATTGGAGTCAGTAAGAAGATCTGAAACAAGAGTCATACCTGGATGATCTTGTGGATGAAGGTATAGAGGGTGTCCAGGAGGCAGTTGGAAAGAGGATTCAGGGATATCATAGAACTCATCTGTATTACTGGTAGATTCTTGTTTCTTATTTTTGTTATCTTCTTTAGTAGATTTCGGGCTGGTTTGATTAGTCATACTGTAAGAATCAGGGGAGGAATATACAGATCATAGAGTAATAAAGAGGTAGGGAAAGAATTAAACCAATAGATGAAGAAGAAAGACTCATAGAGATATGTTGATTGGCAGACAGAAGAATGATGAACATTCAGGATCAATCATGTCGGGCATTCAGGATTATGCAGATCTTCAACATAGCTTTGATACCATGTTAACAATTGAAGAGAAAAGGAAAGAGAATTTTTGTATTTCTTGATTATGGAAGAATCAATGATATTATTCAGGTTCAATCTGATACAAAGGAAGGGATATTTATATCCCTTTGAAGCAGCTTTCAGGAATAAGCCCGTAATCAACAAATCAAAAGGGAAAATACAACATTACCCTTAATGATAACCAACTTAACTGACAAACTATAAGAATGAACACTCGACACCCCTGAAGTTCTATAACTTCTAATCTATTACACATAAGACCCTGAAAATGCTATATAACTGATTTCTCCTTCATTTTAACATAGACATTGATTAATCTATGCAACAAGATAAGAATCTGTAACAAAATAATCACTCAACGACAATAATCAATAACTAGATAACAACTAACCGTATAAGAGGAGAATAGCAAAGTTTATTATTAATTAATACTAGTAAACTACCCGTGCAATGCACGAAATCTATATCAATACAAAAATAAATAAATAAAAGATTAATTGTTTGAGGAGTTCAATGTATAAAAAATTAAACAAATAGTTAATAAAAAAATAAATATTAAAAAAGTAATAATAATAATCGAGAATCACATTAATAAAAAAATTATTAAAAATTTTGTTGTTATCTTGGAGGTAAATCAATGTGGTCAAATTTTCAAGCATTAATTTCTAAGAAATTAAGCAAATATAGTACTGTAAACTCACCGGAATGGAAGACATTGATCGGAAGGTTGAAAATCTAGAAAGTTTATGTTGGGTAAAACCCTATACAATCTTATAGAAATTGAAAAGTAAAGATACAAAACCATTAAGCTTCTGGTTACAGTGGACTTGTGAAGTCTGTTGGTGGCTCTGCACGAAGTCTGCTGGTGACTTTCTGCAAGGTCTGCTGGTGACTTGCCGCAAAGTCTGCTAGTGACTTTGGATCAAGTCTTCTGGTGAAGGTCTACTGGTGGTTGTACTGGAAGTCTACTGGTGGAAGGACTGATGTCTGTTGGTGAAAGAAAGTTGTGACCGAGGCCTGTGTAACACACAATTTTCCTTGAAACGTTATTCGTCTCACTCCCTGTAAATGCGTTGAGTTCTTACTCGGGACCATCGTCCCCCAGGATACAACGATAGTACCGGATGACTTTGCACTTAAGGTCCGGCGAACTGAATAATGCCAGAAATCTATCACCAAACAAGAGGCCAAGAAGAAGATATTCAAGATGCAATGCAATGCAGGTGTATAAGAGGAAGAAAAATTTTGTGTTTTCTGTTCAGTATGTCATTTGTTGTGGAGAATGGTTCCTTTATATAGGCCAGTACGAAAATTGAATTTAAAATTGAATTTAAAATTCAAAAGAAAAATGTGCAAAAGGCGGGTTTGTCTAGGTAGCACAATTTGGTCCAACACTCGTGTCCGCATGTGCAGGCACATGAAGTACGTCAGTCCAAGCCAAATTGGACCTTGATTTGCACCCCCCCCTGCGGGCGCGAGAGGAATAGTTCTTTCTATACAAGCTTACCCAAACACAAGGGAGCCTTTGTATATAAACCCTTCAAGCCTTTCATATTTTTCCAATGTGGGATAACTCACTTCCAACATTTTCAATGTCCTACTTTAAACCTCTATAACTTATTCATCCGATATCTGAATTAGACAAATAAATATAGTAGTCTTATGTACTCACGGACAATAACATAATTCCACAATTATCATAGTCATTACATAAATGACTCACAAATAAATTAGTGCCTCAAAGCCCCAATTTACTTCAATTAAAAACACTAGTTTTCCAACAATCCCCCACATGAAGGAAATTGACGATAACGATAATAGACTTCAACATTTGAAACCTGCATAAGATAGGTAGGTGTTAACCTTTGAACCTTCCCTTGTGAAAGCATGCTAACTTTACCGGCTAATCAGTAGACATGATGTCTTTGAACGGTTCTACCTTAAGAGTAAATGATTACATACTTCACACAGAAATCTTCCTGACACAATTCAGTTCTCATAGTTATGTTCATTCATGGCCCTGAACATACGCCTGGTTCTGCAAGAGGGTCTAAGAATTGAGTCTCATGCAATTCTCTTCGAAGCGGCCCCACTTCTCTCTTACATAAGTGATTCCTAAGAATCATTAAAAGTCATATGTGAATCCTCTTACTTACACTCCTCACTTGATAAGAGACAAATCCCCCACAGTGACTCAAAATATTTTTACAATTAGGTTGTCCTTTGAACCTAAATATTGGGATCTCAAGTCAACTAGGTTGGGTTTCCATTGTATAGATTTATTTTTCAAGAAGTTTGAGACCCATTCCTCTTGATGACTTTTCAACTAACTCTCGATTTAACCCTTTGGTTAACGGATCCGCTATATTATCCTTTGACTTCACGTAGTCAATAGAGATAGTACCAGTTGAGAGTAGTTGTCTAATGGTATTATGTCTACGGCGTATGTGCCTAGACTTACCATTATACATGTTGCTCTGTGCCCTACCAATAGCTGATTGACTGTCACAATGTATGCAAATTGCTGGCACAGGTTTTGTCCATCTTGGAATATCTTCTATAAATTGGCGTAGCCACTCAGCTTCTTCACCACTTTTATCTAGAGCTATAAACTCAGACTCCATCGTGGATCTAGCTATTACAGTCTGTTTAGAAGATTTCCATGATATGACTGCACCTGCCAAAGTGAATACAAATCCACTAGTAGACCTTGAGTCTTTAATATCAGAGATCCAATTAGCATCTGTATATCCTTCTATTATTGCTGGATCTTTTGTATAGTGCAGTCCATAATCACTAGTATATCTTAAGTACCTTAGTACTCTGACTATCGCTTTCCAGTGATCAGTCCCAGGATTACTCGTATATCCACTCAGTCTACTCACAACATAGGCAATATCTGGCCTTGTCCAACTCATTAAGTACATCAGACTTCCTATGATTCTCGAGTATTCTACCTGAGAAACAGTCTCACCTCTATTCTTTGATAGATGTAGACTTGTGTCAATAGGAGTTCTTCTAGCTATTGTAATGTCATCCTTGCTAAAATTCTCTAGAATTGTATCCACTTAGTGTGACTGACTTAAAATAAGTCCACTTGAAATTCTAGAAATTTTAACACCAAGGATTACATCAGCTAACCCCATATCTTTCATGTCAAATTTCGAGTTTAACATGTCTTTTGTGGATTTAATCATATTATCATTGCTACCAATGATAAGCATGTCATCTACGTAAAGACATAAAATGACGTAGCCATTTACAGTGTCCTTTACATATACACATTTATCACATTCATTGATCTTAAATCCAAAACCCAACATGGCATTGTCAAATTTCTCATGCCATTGTTTAGGTGTTTGTTTTAAGCCATACAAAGACTTAACCAACTTGCACACTTTGTTTTCTTGCCCTGGAGTAGAAAACCCTTCTGGTTGTTCCATGTAAATATCCTCTTCTAAATCACCATTTAGAAAGGCAGTCTTTACATCCATTTGATATACTTCCAGATTTCACAATGCGGCAATAGCAAGTATTAATCTAATAGAGGTTATTCTCGTAACAGGAGAATAAGTATCAAAGTAATCAAGGTCTTCACGTTGTCTATAACCTTTAATTACAAGTTTGACCTTATACTTATCAATTGTTCCATCTACTTTCATTTTCTTCTTGAAAATCCACTTATACCCTAATGGTTTACTTCCTTGAGGGAGGTCCACTAGTTCCCAAGTGTGATTTTGAATAATGGAATCAATTTCACTTTTAATGGCTTCCTTCCATTGAGGTCCCTCGGAGGAACTCACAGCCTCTTTGTAGCTTTGAGGTTCACTTTCTAGCATGTAGGTAAGAAAATCTGGACCAAAAAATTTTTCTACCCTACTTCTTTTGCTACGTCGAGGTTCCACCTCTTCTTGCTCATTCTCTTCATGTTCTACTTCTTCCGAAGCATGTACCCGTTTAGATGAGTTAGACTTATCGCTTCTCTTACAAGGAAATACATTTTCGAAGAAAGAAACATTTCGAGATTCCAATATTGTATTCTTGTGTATGTCTTCTATCTTAGACTCGTGCACAAGAAAACGATAAGCACTGCTGTTATGTGTATAACCAATAAATATGCAAACAACAGTTTTTTGTCCTACTTTCACCTTTTTAGGTAAAGGAACAATAACCTTTGCAAGACACCCCCACACTCGCAAGTATTTGTAGGATGGAACTCTTCCATGCCACATCTCGCAAGGTCTTTTGTCAAGCTTCTTACGGGGTATCTTATTTAAAAGGTAATTAGCTGAATAAACAACTTCTCCCCACATGTTCTGTGGTAATCTAGAACTTAACAACATGGCATTCATCATCTCTTTAAGAGTTCGATTTTTCCGTTCTGCAATGCCATTCTGTTGAGGTGCATAAGGTGTTATTGTTTCGTGAATTATTCATTGCTTAGCGCAAAATTCAGTGAATGGTGATTCATATTCGCCTCCACGATCACTTCTTAACATTTTAATCTTCTTGTTAAGTTGATTCTCAACTTCAGTTTTGTAGAGAATAAACTTCTCTATTGCTTCATCTTTACTTTTAAGAAGATACACATAACAAAATCTTATGCTATCATCAACAAAAGTTATAAAGTACTTGTTCCCACCACGTGATTGTGTTGATTTAAAATCACACACATCAGTGTGAATTAATCCAAGTGGTTCACTATTTCTTTCAATAGAATGGAAGGACGTTCTCGTTAACTTTGCTTCTACACAAGTTTCACACTTGTGATTTTTATCAATTTGGAATTTTGGTATGCAATCCATGTTAATTAGTCTACGTAAAGTACCATAATTAACATGTCCTAGTCTACCATGCCATAAATCGGAAGACTCAAGCAAGTAAACAGAAGACTTGTTCTTATTATTGCTCTTAGGCTTAACAATCATTACAAATAGCTTAAACAGCCCATCATTAACATACCCTTTTCCTACAAACATTCCACTTTTAGCCAAAGTTACCATATCAGACTCAAAAACAACACAGAAGCCATGCTTCACAAGCAAAGATACGGACACTAAATTCTTCCGAATCTCAGGCACATAGAGCACGTTGTTGAGAGTCAATTCTTTCCCAGAAGTCATCTTTAAGACCACTTTCCCTTGACCTTTGATATCAGAGGTGGCAGAATTTCCCATATAGAGCTTTTCCCCATCCTCGGCAGCTTCAAAGGTGCTGAACATCTCCTTGTTGGAGAAGACGTGCCTAGTAGCACTAGTGTCAATCCACCACTGATTTGGGTTTGAACCCACCAAATTGACTTCAGAGATCACCACAGCAAGGTTGATATCTGAGACATCTTGAGCAATGCCATCCACAAGATTGGCTTCACGCTCCCTCTTTGGTTTCTTGCAAACCGTGGACTTGTGACCCATGCCTCCACAGTTGTAGCATTTTCCAAGAAACTTCTTCTTCTTAGAAACTCCTCCCTTGGGACTTAAGTTTGTCCCTTTTTCCAGCTCTCTTTCCTTTGCCTTTGGAGCTTTGACCATGCTCCACAACATTGGCTTTAGCAGCCATAGAAGTGACCATTTTCTTATCATTGCCTTTGTTGTCCTCTTCTATGCGAAGATGAACAACAAGCTGTTCAACAGTCATCTCCTTTCGTTTATGCTTTAGGTAACTCTTAAAATCCTTCCAAGCTGGAGGCAATTTTTCAATAATTGCAGCCACCTTGAAGGTTTCACTAATTTCCATCCCCTCTGTCTCAATTTCAGAGTAAAGCACTTGCAGCTCCTGTACTTGACTGTACACAGATTTAGAATCTTTCATTTTGTAGTCCAGGAATCTACCAACTATGAACTTCTTGGCTCCAGCATCCTTGGAGATGTACTTGTGGTCAAGAGAGTTCCATAATTCCTTTGTCGTTTTCTTAAAACAATAACTTCGTACAATGAGTCTTCCAACCCGTTCAAGTACATAGTTCTTACAAAGGAAATCAGCTTGATTCCATGCATCCAAAGCACTAACGGCTTGGAAATCACCATCTTCACCAACATTTGGAAGGTCTTCTTTCAGAAACCTCACCAAATGAAGTGTGGTCAAGTAAAACAACATCTTCTGCTGCTAGCGCTTGAAATTCAACCCTTTGAATTTCTCCGATTTCTCACTATGGTTCACCGGCAGATATGGAACAGTCACCATTTGAGCCATGGCTGCTGCATTGGTCATAGTAAGGTTCGAGTTCGAAGGGTCTCCAGTTATGGTCTTTTCAGTTCCAGTATTAGGAGCTAAGGTATTGTTCTCGTTAGCCATATCTGGAATACAACAATAATCTGTAAGATTATAGAGTTCTCTATAAAGAGATTATTGTTATCTGAAATAACAATAATAACCAGAAGAAATAAATAACGTTTCAAGATTGTTGGGTAAAACCCTATACAATCTTACAGAAACTAAAAAGTAAAAATACAAAACTGTTAAGCTTCTGGTTGCAGTGGACTTGTGAAGTCTGTTGGTGGCTCTGCACGAAGTCTGCTGGTGCCTTTTTGCAAGGTCTGCTGGTGACTTGCCGCAAAGTCTGCTGGTGACTTTGGATCAAGTCTTCTGGTGAAGGTCTGCTGGTGGTTGTACTGGAAGTCTACCAGTGGAAGGACTGATGTCTGCCGGTGGAAGATTGATGTCTGCTGGTGAAAGAAAGATGTGACCGAGGCCTGTGTAACACACAGTTTCCTTGAAACGTTATTCGTCTCACTCCATGTAAGTGCGTTGAGTTCTTACTCGGGACGATCGTCCCCCAGGATACAATGGTAGTACCGGATGACTTTGCACTTAAGGTCCGGCGAACTGAATAATGCCAAAAATCTGTCACCAATCAGGAGGCCAAGAAGAAGATATTCAAGATGCAATGCAATGCAGGTGTATAAGAGGAAGAGAAATCTGACTTCAATTCCCAAGGATTCAAGGTTGTCTAGAATTCTCCTTTCCCTAGTGATCATAGCTGCCAAGCTCCCTTAGTCCTTCTGACTCAACGCGTCAGCCACGACGTTGGCCTTCCCAGGGTGGTATAGTATCGTACAATCATAATTCTTAAGTAGTTCTAACCATCTTCGCTGCCGCATGTTTAACTCTTTTTGAGTGAATATATACTTAAGACTTTTATGGTCGGTATAAATTTCACATTTCTCCCCATACAACTAATGCCTCCAAATTTTCAAAGCGAACACCACAGCTGCCAACTCTAGATCATGAGTTGGATAGTTCTTCTCATAGTTCTTAAATTGTCGGGAAGCATAGGCAATTACCTTGTCGTTCTGCATCAAGACGCAACCTAATCCTTTTAGCGATGCATCACTGGAAATCACGAATCCTTCTAACCCAGATGGTAAGGTAAGGATCGGAGCTGACACCAACCGATTCTTCAACTCTTGAAAACTAGCCTCACACTCATCTGTCCACACAAACTTAACATTCTTCTGGGTCAATCTAGATAAAGGTACTGCTATCTTCGAGAACCCCTCCACAAATCGGCGATAATAACCGGCCAACCCCAGGAAATTTCTAACCTCTGTGACAGTTGTTGGTCTCTCCCAATTTATTACCGTCTCAATCTTAGCTGGGTCCATAGAGATTCCATCATTCGATACCACGTGCCCCAAGAAAGCTACCTTTTCTAACTAGAATTCACACTTCTTAAATTTGGCATATAACTTCTTTTCTCTTAAGATCTGCAGCACAACTCTCAAATGTTCTTCATGCTCCTCCCTGGTCTTAGAGTAGACTAAGATATCATCAATGAACACAACCACACAGCGGTCAAGAAACTTCTTGAATACCCTATTCATCAGGTCCATAAATGCGGCTGGAGCATTGGTCAACCCAAATGACATAACCCGGAATTCATAGTGGCCATATCTGGTTCTAAACGCCGTTTTAGCAATATCTCCATTCCTAACCCTTAACTGATGGTAACCTGATCGGAGATCGATCTTGGAGAAGTAACGAGCACCTTGCAACTGGTCAAACAAATCATCAATTCTTGGTAGAGGATACCTATTCTTTACTGTAACCCGATTCAACTCCCGATAATCAATACATAACCTCAAAGATCCGTCCTTCTTCTTTACAAACAACACCGGAGCGCTCCAAGGTGAAACGCTCGGCCTAATTAACCCCTTTTCCAATAGTTCTTGCAACTGTTCCTTCAATTCCTTAAGTTCTGCCGGCGCCATCCTATATGGTGCCTTAGAGATGGGTGTCGTCCCAGGCACTAGATCAATCATAAATTCTACCTCCCGCTCTGGTGGTAGACCGGGTAGGTCCTATGGAAACACATCCCCAAACTCATTAACTACTGGAAGTGATCCGAGGCTAACTCCTTCCTTACATGTGTCGGTGATGGAAGCTAGATATCCCTGGCAACCCTTTCTCAAAAGTCTCCTTGCCTTTAGGAAAGAAATAAGACCCGACACGCCCACTGGTTTGGAACCATTAAACCTAAACTCTAGCTCACCAAGAATGCAAAACACTACCTCTTTTTCAAAACAATTCACCCTAGTATGGAAAACAGCTAACCAGTCCATACCAAGTATAATATCGAAATCTTGAATGTCTAAGGGTATTAAGTCAACAGACAACTCCCTATCCCCGAGTTTCAGAGGGCAAGACCTAAACACTGTAGTTATCGGAATAGATTCCTTGATTGGGGTATCTATGATCAACTCGACATCTAGATCTTGGGGAGATAATTTCATACGACGCGCAAGAGCAGCAGAAATGATAGAGTGGGTGGCACTAGGATCAATTAAAGCATACACGTTGCGGGTATAGAGATGTACAGTACCTGCCACCACATCATTGGTTGCCCGAGCATCCTTAGTTGACATAGCAAAAACTCTTCCTTGTGCCTAGGGTTTGTCCTTGTCCCCACTCCCCGAGCCCTTGTTGAAAGTATTTTTAAGCGGCTCCGGGCAGTTCTTGATCATGTGCCCCACCTTACCACAATTAAAACATGCCCCTGACCCTCGGTAGCAAGGTTTGTTTGGATGCCAACCCCCACAAGTGCGGCACATGTCATTTGTTTTCTGATTAAAATTCGATCCCTGGTACTGACTCTAAGACTGATTCCTTGATGGTTGAGCTCCCCCTTTGAAACGGTTATCCTCAATGGCCTTTCTCTTGTTACCGTAACCACCACTTCCTTGACCACCAGATTGTCCTCGGTACCTCCCTAAGCTGTCCTCTGAGTTCCTCTTCCTATCTTCTTTTTTCCTGCGGTACTCAGCCGACTCCTGCTCAACCACTCGAGCTCGATCCAGAACCTCTGCATGAGTTGGCAACTTCAAAGTTGTTAACTGAAACTGATTTGACTGTTGAGTCCTCTCTCAAATTTCCTTGTCTTCTGATCCTCATCTTCAAAGAAATTAGGAGCATATCTTGACAACTCAGTAACTTAGCATTGTACTCATCCACACTCATTGTCCCTTGTTCCAGGTTGAGAGGATTTAAGGTAGGGGTGTAAGTGGTTCGGTTTGGTTTGGTTTATGTCAAAACCACAAACCGAACCACCTCTTAGTGGTTCCAAAAATCTCGAACCGAACCACTCGGTTTTGTTTGGTTTGGTTCGGCTTTGTGGTTTATATAAATTATTTTTAATGAAATTAACCAACATTAAAAATAACAATGAAAATACGATTTTAATTTGGAATTAACATCAAAATTAGGAAATAACCTACTAACAACAAATTATCATAACAAATTCTAAAATAAACACAAACAATTGAAGAAATAATAGTTCTCCAACAATCAAGATTTTGTTTGGTTTAGTATCCGTATATATACGTATATATATATATATATATATATATATATATATATATATATATATATATATATATGTATATATATATGTGTAATATAATATATATTATATAATAAATAAATAAAAATATATAGGGTGGTTTGGTTCGGTTCGACACCAAAAACCGTGAACTGAACCGAACCGCATGGTTTCCCAATTTTTGAAACCGAAACCGAACCATCTTCGATCAAAACCGAACCAAACCGACTGGTTTGGTTTGGTTTGGTTCGGTTCCGTGGTTCGGTGGTTCCGATTTACACCCCTAATTTAAGGTACCAGACAAATCGAACTATCCGCATTCAAATAAGGTTTTTTATATTAACCTCGAGGAATTTTTCATTACATCAGAATAAGTTCAAACATGGGACTTTAACCCACAACCAAGTGGAAAACGAAAAGTAGCTACTAACGTCCTTAAACATAAAGAAAAACGCTTATCTTAAGGTACTACAAATCACTCTATCCAACCATTAGTGCGTACTCTCTCAGCCATCGCCCCCTCTTCATTATCGGACTCGGAGTCCTCGGACTCGCTTTCCTCCATCTCCTCATCCGCCAAGCCATCCTCCCCCTCCTCTAATTCTGAGTCAACCGGTATGGGGTTCAGGAAGGACCCCAACTTGTCCTCTAGAGCTTCGTTGATGGTTTGGGTGAGACTAGCGCGCACTAAATCAAGCACATGCCTAGCATCCTTGGCTGCTTGCATTTGGGCACGCAGGTGTACCACAAGCTTATCCTTAGCATCTTTCATCCTACGGAAGGCACGGCGGGAACGGACCAGCTTCGCATGTACCTCGTCGAACAACCCTCTAGATACCGAGAGACTGATTAGTACAGGTTTTCCTTGCGGGTTGTCGGGTTCGCGCCATTCCTGTACACTTAACCAATCGATGTATTAGTCTTTCTGAAAATAAACCCAAATTCCGATAAAATTCTTATCTCTACCATCTCATTATTATTTCCATCATAACCCTTAGAACCTTTAACCCTCAGGATCTTAAGCTAAACTCTGATACCACTCTGTAACGCCCCAAATTTGGTACCGACACCGTCACACCGCGGTCCCACAATTTGGTCACGTCGCCATTACTAAATATTAAACCACAAAATATTCAAAATAAAACATTACAATTTTCTAACCAAAATACATTACTGTCTATTACAAATCTCAAGATGTAATTAACTCCACTAATCTCAAACAAATAATTGTTCATTTAAAATAACCGTTAAAGCTAAGGAATTTATTCTTGCACGAGTCACCCTTCACGTGGTTCACCCGAGCCCAAAAGGATCTCAAAAGTTACTTACGACCTGAAGAAAAGTAGAAAAGGGTGAGCGAACAATACCCAGCAAGTTCATATACAACCCATCCGATTTCTAAGGAGAAGTTGACCACAAAAATTCAAATAGTTTTAACAAGACCAATAATTGCATCAACCAGATGTAGAGATTATAGAACCAAATACAAATGTAAATCAGGAATTCCAAGTGAAAGATAAGGCTCAAAACAAATACGAGATGTCCAATTGCCGTCAACCGTCCCATACCGGTTAAAAACAAGGAATACACGTAGATTCAATGATCACTTAAGTGGTCAATTCGACCCAGCTGACTACTCCAACGGGCCTGAGCCCTCAACGGGCTTGAAGGTATATTCGGATAACCTCACCACATGTCCAATGGTGTTAAATAATTGGGGGAATTTCAAGTGGGTACAATTTTGAAAACATCTTTTCATCTAGGACCATCAATTTTTTGGACATTTCATATAACTACAAATTGCTTGCCAAATGACAAAAATGCCATTAATGAAAACTCTGATGCCAAGCCTTGGCATCAGGATGATTAATTCTGATGCCAAAAATATTTCTGATGCCAAAAATTGTAGGCATCAGCATTGCACCTGATGCCAAGATTTGGCATCGATTCTTGATGCCAAAATGCCGATGCCCACCATTATTGCCGATGCCCACCGTTATTAGCGATGCCAAAACTTCGATGTCAAGTTTTGGCATCAGATTGCTGATGCCAAAATGCTGATGCCCACCATTATTGCTGATGCCCACCGTTATTGCTGATGCCAAAAACTCTGATGCCAAGTTTTGGCATCAGATTGCTGATGCCAAAATGCTGATGCCCACCATTATTGCTGATGCCCATCGTTATTGCTGATGCCAAAAACTCTTTGGCATCAGATTGCTGATGCCAAAATGCTGATGCCCACCATTATTCTCCAGATCTAGTTCATCACCCCATCACCACCACCGATGGCAACCTCCGCCGTCAATTGCCACAGTCCGGCCAATAAATCGTTCCCTCAAAAACTAGGTGTAACACAAAAATACAAGCAGCCATCACAATTTAATGGCTGAATAAATCCCAGGTTTCATTATTAAAAGAAGAATAAAGAGTCTTCGTATCTTTCTGCAAAAATCCTTTAGTTTTCCTTGATTTCGGTAGAAATCCTCAACAGGTTGGCTCTGTACACCCAAACAGGAATACATATCCATCATCACGGTTTCAATTAGGAACACAGTATTGCCATAGCAACAACAGAAGATCATTCTAGATTTTTTATTATTTATAAGATAAACACACATGATCTTGACCAATTTGAGGGGGGAAACGAAAAACAAAACAGAACTTGACAATCTATCAACAATTTACTAGAAAGTGACAAATATCATCCCCATTGCCCCTCACTCGCCCAGAACATCTGCTTATTGCCCCTCACTCGCCGGCTGGAGAAGGGGACGTTTCTTCCGTCCCTGTTGTTCGCGGCAGCAAAAATCGTCTAGAGAAGGAGCGCAGTCATCACAGATTCAAACAAGATGTAATTCATATGCATTCGTGTGTGTGTGTGTGTGTGTGAGAGAGAGAGAGAGAGAGAATGGACGGAGATCGAGAATTGACTAGATGCCACAAATGCAGATCTTACTCGCTACTCAAGGGAGCCAGCCGGCCTCGTGTAGTGGGAACAATGGGAGTCAGGAGAATTAGAGTGGAGTTGGTGGAGATGGCTTCTGAACAGGAGGCTTCTGAAGCCGTCGGCTACGGAGCTGAATATAGGAGCAGGAACCGGAACCGGTGGAGAGAGCAGCAGAAGGAGAAGAGGATTTTTGGAGGCGCTGTAGAGCTAGGGTTCTCTAAGCTCTCATGTGGGAGGGAAAGGAGAAGACAGGTGGAAGAGCAAGTGGAGAGTAACCGGTTAATCAAATGCTTCGAGCAAGTGATGTCGTTAATCGAAGTGACCGGTCCGCCCTTTGTTAATGTACACATAATCGATGACATCGGGACTGCAAACGGAGAAAATTGAGTCCTATCCACGTCTTTTTCTTCCAGTACGATACAAATGGGGTAGTAATGTATTTTTACCTCAAAATTGTATCTAAAAGATATGTTTCAAAAATGACTGGATTGATTTGAAAACACATTTTATAAAATGTACCGGCTTGTAATTATTCCTAAATAATTTCTTCGTTTCACTAATGTTACATATTTCACGTAACAATTTATTTTACTTAGTGATCATGGGGGAGTTTCAAATAAAGTCAAACGTCCAAAAATATAGGTAATCCATTTTTCCAACGGGTTGATATTTCAAAGAAGTCAAACATGGGTTATCAAAATTTGGAGTATGAACAAAATAGGTTCGACGGAGTTCAAAGCAAATATCGACGAGTGCCGAGCATGCATTTACAAGAAAACGTTAAGGCAATAAAATTTATAATGGAAACCTACCGAATAAAATAGGATGATCAAAATACTTAAGAAGTATAATCCCTTACCTAATTAGCGAGTATACAACGAAACAAATATCATCAACTCCGGAAGAAAGCTAACCACTCTTGTCCAAATCTCAAAACTTGTCGAGGTGCACCCGCGATCCAACCCGTCGTCACTCTCCGAGTCTCCGTCACCTTTTTGTCTCCACAATGACTCTCTCAACTCTCAGTTTAGTCGATTGCTGATGCTGAAACAAGAGACACAACTCTCTTTATACTCACCGTGAGCAACCTCTTCATCTCCTCCACTACTGTAACCGTCCACCGTTTCTTTTCAACGGAAGTAACGCCCACTCTCCACATCCCCTAATTAGTGACTGTAATTAACTTAAGGTAATAATTAAGACTTATTATTATTATATCATTATTATTATCATTATTGTTATTATTATTATTATCATTATTATTATCATTATTATTGTTATTATTATTATCATTATTATTATCATTATTTTTGTTATTATTATTATCATTATTATTATCATTATTATTGTTATTATTATTATTATTATTATTATTGTTATTGTTGTTGTTGTTGTTATTATTATTGGACCATCAATTTGGTTCAAACTCAATCACAAATAAATAACCTAAATGTGTATCAAAACTAAGTGGGCTTGATATTAAATCAAAATAGACCAAATCATCTATTTTATTCAAATTAGGCCAAATTATAAATACCAGCCCAAGTATATTTATTCTAACAAAAAAAAAATACTATAAAAAATTAGGGATATTACATATGTACACATTAATTTGTTTAATATTCAATTTATAATAATGAAAGTTAAATAATTTATAATCTTGACAATTTTTAACTGGTCAATGCATATTGTAATTTATTTATTTTTATTTTTGGAGACTATTTTGTTTTTATATTCTCCGTAAATGATAAGTAACAAATTTCTCAGTCTTACGCTCATAATAACTCACGGCTGCTCTCGGTCTCACACAACTCAGTGACTCACAGTCACAGCACAGCACTAACTGCGGAAGCGGAACCCATGGTTGAGTTTGCAAAGGAATATTTTATTTTAATTACTCCTTAATCATTATTATGTTTTAATTGTAACATGTTTATGGAAGTTAATTAATTTTAATTATTATGTACCAGTTTATCTTATAAGAATGAAAATTTTAAAAATGACACGTATTTGAGGATTATCTACCGATGAAAATATGAATGTTGTATATAAGTGTTTTTTCATTCCTAAAAATAATTGTTCATTTTTAAAAACAAATTATTGTTAAAAATTAGTGTACATTTTTCTATAAATATATAATTTTATTTTTGGCACCTATCAATTCCTAGAGTGGACATGCAATACAATAAAGGAACGTTAAGGATAAGGAGAGACTATTTCGATTACAATTTTTGTTTATCCACTACATCATTAATTAGTGCATCAAATATGTACATATTTTGACAAAATTACCCTTTAAGTATTTGCTTATTTTAAGTTGACTAATCAAATTATTTTCTTAATTACCTATTAACATTATTTTTTAGTTCAAATATTAATAAATAACATAGTTATTCTATTATTATTTTACTTTTTGCAAATGTTTTATTAATTAATCTTCTGACTAAATTTACATTGTATAATAAAAAAAATTGAAATGACATTTGTTGTCTACCAATCTTTGAGTAAATATGTGTTCTTTTGTTATGAAAAAAATAAAAAGTGAAATTTAAATTATGTAATTGTAAAAATTGATCGAATAGTAAAATCATAATATGAAATAGTATCGTAAAATTTGAAATATTTTGCATACCTTTATAATTGATTCAAAATTTTATTCTTTGAGTTGATATTGAAACCAATATTCAATTTAATGCTACCATTAATATTATTGAATTGATATTTTAAAATAATATTTATTAAACTAAATTAGAATTTTAATTTTTTATTATAAAATATCCAATATATTCTAAAATTTTGGTAGAAAAAAATATTAATCATATTATTTTTATGATAATGAATATAAGACGTGAGTGATTAAAAATTGATTGAACATGTTTATTATGAAAAAAAAAAAGAATAAATACCTTGCTTGTTGAAAATTAAAATGTTATAAATAAAAAATAAAATAATTATGTTGTTCATTGATGTTTCAACTAAAAAATAATGTTAAAAAGTAATTAGGAAAGTAATTTGATTAGTCAACTAAAATGAACAAGTACTTAAGGGGTAGTTTTATCTAAACATGTATTTATGTAGTGAAAATAGTTTTTTCCTTAAGGTTATTAATGTACATATGTTACTAAAGAGGAGATCTCCTGTAAAAGCGTCGTACGAATTTTAATTCGTAAGATAGAGTCTTACTCTCTCACAGCTTAACCTATTAATAAACTGTAAATTGGGTAAAAAGAATTTATTTTACATAAAAATATCCCTACGACCATTTTACTCAAATATTTTCCTTTACTAAAATGACACAAAAGTCATCTTCCTTAATTTAATGAAAATTAAAAATAGATCCTCATTTTGGGTGGAGAGAGTATTATCGTTTTTTTTCTATTTTGGGAAGTTTTATAAAGGGAAACGAACCTAACCAATTCTGTGGACAATGAAAATCCTTGTGAGGGTCCATTTGGATTTGTTTTTGAATTTTAAGAGCATAATCAATACAATTGTGGGTTTGATCTTACATGATTGTGGGTAATTAACACTATTAATCATGATAAAGATTTGTATAGAACGGTCTTACGGATCCTAAATTTGTAAGACGGAGCCCCATTTAGAAATTCACAGGTTAATAACTAAACTTGTTAATAAAAATCACAAAAGTTGGTTGGCCGAGTTGGTGAAAGGCAAAGCTTAAAGGTTTAGCCTAAGGTTGTCCAAGTTTCAACATGCCCTAGTAACAAAATTTATTTTTAATGCTCATTTCCTCTATTTGCTCCGGTGTCCCTCTACTTTCAATATTTAATCATTTATTAGCTCTGTTAGTCATCCGTTAGCATCAATTGCATTGGGATACTTGACAGATCCTAACGGATTTTGACGAAATGTTAAATGACACATTTAAAACCAAACGTGACACATTAAAAACACAAAAGTGACACATTTTAATATTAAAAGCGATGCTATAAATGAAAATTTATTATAATTTTTATTAAACTACAAAATAACACTCTTAATACTAAAAAGTAACACATTTAATACTAAAAAGTGACACTCTTAATACTAAAAAGTGACACTTTTAATACAAAAAGTGACACATTTAATACTAAAAAGTGACACTCTTAATACAAAAAGTGACACATTTAATACTAAAAAGTGACACTCTTAATACTAAAAAGTGACACTCTTAATAGTAAAAAGTGATACTCTTAATACTAAAAAGTGACACTCTTAATACTAAAAAGTGACACATTTAATACTAAAAAGTGACACTCTTCCTTAAAGAATTTATCGGACCAAAATGAATCATCTTGTGTTTTAAGTTCATCTACTACATGTCTTGATCCTACTCGCTCTGTTACGAAGGGAATGATAAAAAGAATTAAGGGAAGTATTGAAAAGGGCAAGAAAAAGACTACTGATTTTTCTGATTCCCATCAAGCCAAGGAATTTGATTCCAAGACTGCTAATGCTCAGTTATTTTAGACATATTTTCAGTAAATTTTGTAAGTTTGAGTAAGAAACTTATATTTTACCTTGAAAAAGTTATGGTTTTGTGTTTTTAACGATTGACACTTGGGATTATATACATTTTTATGAATGAGAAGATATATTTCAGTAGTGTTTTTTTTTTTTTTTTTTCAGTAGTGTTCAATTGGTTATTGCTGTTAAAATCACAAGCCCAAAAGTGACACACTTTAGTCCTAAAGGTAGCACACTCCAAACATAAAAGTGACACTCTTATTGATACAAATTGTATGATTATAAAAATGGGTTGTTTTACCAAAAGTGACACACCTAATGCCTAAAAATGACACAATTAATACCTAAAAGTGACACACTAAACGTGACACTTATAAATAAAAATTTAAAGATGAAAAGTGATTTTTTTGTCAAAAGTGACACACGTAAAACTTAAAAGCAACACATTCTATGTTTTAAAGTGATACTCTGATTTAAAGTAACTAAGTAAAACTTAATCAGACCTAAGACAACAATTATCCAAAAGTGACACACTTTTATTCTCAAAGTGACACACGCCAAGCCTAAAAGTAACACTCTAATTGATCGTAAATGTAAACAATGCCAAAATAACACATATCTAGCAATAAAACTTAAAAACAATGAACCATCTCAACAGATTGGTTTTTATGACTTTTTATAACGTATTATTAATTTATTATGACCCGTGAATTTTTAAATGGGGCTCCATCTTACGGATAAGGATCCGTAAGACCGTCTTACAGGAGACCACCTCATTAATCATATACGTGCAAATAATGTGAAATTTTTAGGGTAAAATAGTCATGTATCATTAAACAATTTTACAAATGCAAAGACTTGTGTAGGATGGTATTACGGATCCTAAATCTGTAAGACGGAGCTCCATCTAAAATTTGTGTGTTAATAAGTAAACATGTTAATAAAATACACAAGAGCATGCTAGTTGAGTTGGTCAGACTTAACTATTTAGTTTTAATGCTCATTAATGTGAAGTTTCTCTATTTTCTCCGTTGCCCCTGCACTTTTAATATTTGTCGTCGAAATTCTTATGTTTCCCACGCTTTGCAGTTTAATCATTTGTCAGCTCCGTTAGTTATTCGTTAGCATCAATTGGCTTTGGATACTTAATGGATCCTAACGAACTTTGAAGAAATGCTAAATGACACATTTAAAGTCAAACGTGACATATTGAAAACACAAAAGTGTCACATTTTAATGTTAAAAGTGACACTATAAAGGGAAATTTATTATAATTCTTATTAAAATAGAAAGTAACACTCTTAATACTAAAAAATGATACATTTAATACTAAAAGTGTCACTTAAAAACTAACAGTGACTGTCAAAAGTGGCACATAAACTTTCAATACTAAAAAGTGACACTTTTAAGATCAATAACGACGATTTTTAGTTATAAGGCAAAATGATTTTTGTAGAGTCAAAAGTAACATATTTAATGCTAAAAAATGACAATTTTAATGTTTTAAAGTAACACTTTAATGTCAAACGTAATGGTTTTCATTTATAAAAACGAGATATTTTTCAAAGTGAAAGTAGCACATTTAAAACTAAAAGTGACACATTTAATCTCAAAAGATAACACTTTTTTAGGGAAAAAAATGATTTTCATTAAAAATGCAAAATGGCACTTCTAATGCTAAAAGTGACATATTTTATACTACAAAGTGACACTGTTAATAGTAAAAAGTGACAATCTACATATATAAACATGAGGGGTGGCACTGTAATTTTCAAAAACTAAGGGATTGTATTGAGATTTCTAAATTTTGCCATTTAACCTGAATAGATCCGTCTTACGAATAAAAATCCATAAGACCGTCTTACAGAAGACCACCTCGATTACAAAAATCCGTAAAAGTTCAATCAAATTAACTTAGAAAGTCAAAATGAAACTATTTTTGAAACAGAGATAATTCATCCTCCGTCTTAATTAAAGAGACATACACTGTATTTTAATCTGTCTTAGAAAAGGAGTCAGATTTTCCGAAAATATAAAAATATATTTTTAGTATATATTTTTTATTTTTAGAAAGTGTTATATTATACTAATGAATTATGTTGATCCTTTTCTAGCTTTCTACCGTAATGAACACTAGCATCAAGTTTATCCCATTTTGGATCAAATGGCTCGGCCTTATCCACACCATAGTTTGCTGACCCTCCTAATATGGAAATATCAGTGTGTGTACTGGGTGTGTGTTTCATGAGATGTTATTATATGAAACACACGTTAAATTGTACTCCTTCGTGGAATTCTAAAGTTTTTGTGACTATTAAGGCCGGTGGCGGATCCACATGTACTTTAGGGGTGTACATGGACACCGCCTAAGAAAAAAAAATTTGAAAGTAGGCTGTGATATTTGACAATTGACCTCCAAAAATTTCATCGACCCTCCCAAATTCTTTGCAATGAATATTGTTAAGACGGATTTACGAAATCCAATATTCGATCAATTTTTAAATGATTATTTTGTATGTTATATCGAAAAAGACGTGTTAATGAATATTAGTGATGATGATGTAATTATGCGTTTTCAACGTATGAAAACGCGTAAAAGACATGTAATTTTTTTTTTTATGTAATAGTTAAAATTTTAAACACCGGTTAACATTATTCCTCGATCCACCACTGAATTTAAGGCATTACGTATCTAAAATGACCGAAAACTCACCTATTCATTTATTTTAGTTAAATCTAAAAATAGTCACAGAAGAGAGTTACAATCTTATATTTTGACCAAAACTGGGAGAAAAAAAAAAGGAATTTCTTCCTCCGTTTTTTAATTATTGGCATCTTTTTTTTCGTTTCAAAATAATTGTCATTTTTTAAAATAAAATTAAATAAAAAATATTTTTATTATTTTATTTTTATTTTTCTACCTACTTTAATTATAGTGATATACTCAAAAGTATTTAAAAAATTATATATTATATTAATATTTATAATATAATCGATTACTTTTTTTAAAGAATGTATCAAATTATTGAGAACCATTATTTAAAAATAGAAAAGGAGTATTAAGGCACGTCTTTTCACTTTCAAGTGCCTTGGAAATCTATATATATATATATATATATATTTAAAGTTGGTGAGGAGCACTATGGTTGTGCCACCTCACCCATTTTAGATAAATATTGATTCTTAGGCATTCATGCAAAACTTTTTATCTTCCAACCATTACATATTAATAATACCTATTAATATTCAATATGATAATGGGTATTATCATATAGCTATATATAACAATAGATATAACTTCTTCTATTGTCAATAGTAGAAGACTTATATTTAAAAAAATTTACAACTAACATTACTTCTAACCAATGTGGGATAAAACTCTTCAAGGTGAGATATTGCTTCTAATGACTCACTTTTAACATTATACTTTAACCTTTGATATCTTATTCATCCAAAACTTGATTTGGACAAATAAATATATAATTTCGATGTTCTTGCCGAGTAGAACACATTCGCACAATTTGCACAATTACTTTTGTCAACAAACAATGACACGTAAAGAAATTTGTGCCTCAAGTTGCACAATTTCTTTCACTAAAACACTAATTTTTTAATAAGTATTATACTTTTAACTCTTGATATTTTATTTATCCAAAACTCGATTTTGACAAATAAATATATCATTTCGATGCTCTCAACGAGTAGAACACATTTGCGCAATTACCTTCGGCAACAAACAAATGACACATAAATAAATTCGTGCCTCAAGTTACACAATTTCTCTCACTAAAAACACTAATTTTTTGAACAAATATTGTACTTTAAGTCTTGATATCTTATTATTCAAAACTCGATTTGGACAAATAAATATATCATTTTGATCCTCTCACTGGGTAGAACGCATTTGCGCAATTATCTTCGTCAACAAACAAATAACACGTAAAAAAATTCATGCCTTAAGTTGCACAATTTCTTTCACTAAAAACACTAATTTTTCAACAATTGAAGAGATGTATCTCACATTGGTTAGAAATTGATGTTGGTTTCAAAACTTCTATTATTAAGTACCAATAGAAGAAATGTATCATACATTGGTTGGAAAGTGATGTTGATTTTCAAAGTCACTAGAAAACCAAAAGTTTTTAAAGCTTCCACATGGATGCTTTAGAATGAAGATTTATTCAAATGACAAGTAAAGAAATTTGTGCCTTAAGTTTCACAATTTCTTTCACGAAAAACATTAATTTTTAATAAGTATTATACTTTAACTCTTGATATCTTATTCATCCAAAACTCGATTTGGACAAATAAATATATCATTTTGATGCCCTCACCGAGTAGAACACATTTGCGCAATTACATTCGTCAACAAACAAATACACGTAAAAAATTCGTGCCTCAAGTTGCACAATTTCTTTCACTAAAAATACTAATTTTTCAACAATAGAAGAGATGTATCCCACATTGGTTAGAAATTGATGTTGGTTTTAAATATTCTATTATTAAGTACTAATAGAAAAAGAAATGTATCAAAATATTGGTTGGAAAGTGATGTTGATTTTCAAAGTCACCTCCACATGGATGCCTTAGAATTAAGATTTAAAGGTGGTGAGGTGGCACAACCATAGTGCTCCTCACCAACTTTATATATATATATATATATATATATATATATATATATATATATATATATATATATATATATATATATTACCATTATTACCAATAAAAGAGATGTATAATACATTGTTTAAAAAGAAAAATGCTAGATTTTAAAGTCTTTAGACTACAAATTTTCACTTTTACAAGAGATGTATCTCACATGGTTAAAAAAAAATATATATATATATATATATATATATGATAAAAGATTTTTACCATTATTACAAATAGAAAGTGTATATCTCACATTGGCTAGAAAATGATATTGAGTATAAATTATTTTATATTATTACCAATAAAAGAGATGTATAACACATTGTTTAAAAAGAAAATGTTAGATTTTAAAGTCTTTAGACTACAAATTTTCACTTTTACAAGAGATGTATCTCACATGGTTAAAAAATATTCTACTACTATTACCAATAGAAGAGATGTATCACACATTTGTTAGAAATTGATGTTTGTATTAAAAATACTATTATTAATTGCTAATTGAAAAGATGTATCATACATTTGTTATAAAGTGATGTTGGTTTTCAAAGTTTTTTGATAAAAGACTTCTACCATTATTACCAATAGAAGATGTATATCTCACATTGGTTAAAAAATGATGTTGATTTTTAATTATTTTAGATTATATAAAAGACTTACTATTATTAGCAATAGAAGATATATATCACACATTTGTTATAAATTGATGTTGGTTTTAAATTACTATTATTACCAATAAAAGAGATAAATCTTACATTGGTTAAAAAGTTATGTTGATTTTAAAAGTGTTTAAATAAAAAGACTTCTACTTTTATCATTAATAAAAGAGAAGAGAAGATATATATCTCATTATATAGAAAGAGATGTTGCTTTTTGATATTTTTTAGATAAAAAATTTCTACTATTATTACCAAATGATGAGATGTATTACACATTGGTTAGAGAGTGATGTAGGTATTAAAAGTCTTTTTTATAAAAGACTTAATACCAATAGAAAAAAATATGTATTTCACATTAGTTAGGAAAGTGATATTGGTTTAAAATGTTTTTAGATAATGTATATCGCATTGGTTACAAAGAGATCCACATTATTTAAAAACATATATTGGTTATAAAATTTATATATAAACAAAATTTTATGCTATTATCAATACAAGAGATGTATCACACATTGTTTACAAAGAGATGTTGGTTTCAAAACTATTTAAGATAAAATAATACTACTATTATTATTTTTATGTTATAACCAATAGAAGAGATGTATCCCACATTGTTTAGAAAGAGATATTGATTTCAAAAGTTTTTATATAAAAGACTATTATTATTACTATAGAAGAATGCATCTCACATTTGTTAGAAATTAATGTTGGTTTTAAAAATACTATTATTAACAATAGAAAAGATGTATACCACATGATTAGAAAGATATGTTTGTTTAGAAAAAGATGTTTGTTTTAAAAGTATTTAGATAAAAGTTTTAAACTTTTATTACCAATAGAAATAGAAAAGAAGTATCTCACATTGTTAGAATACTACTACTATTATTATTTCAGGGATAATTAATACAACACTTATAAAATACTTAATACAACACTTTTTTAAAAAAGTAGACCAAATTGCCCTTTACCATTTTTATTAAATGAAAAAAAAAAAATTTTTTTGTTTGGAATTTGCTCTGGAAACCAAAAAGTCCAAAAAAAATTTGGAATCAAGTTAGAAACATCAAAGTCCAAAAAAAAAAATTCTTTGTTTGGGACTGCTCTGAAACCAATCCAAAAGTCCAAAATTTTTTTTTTTTTTTTTTAGTAGAAAATCACCAATGCCCAAATTTTTTTTTTGTTTGGGACTGCTGCCAAACCAATCCTAATGTCCAAAAAAAAAATATTTTTTTTGTTTGGGACTGCTGCCAAACCAGTCCCAATACCTAATTTTTTTTTTTTTTTTTTGGTTTAGGACTGCTCTCAAACCAATCCCAATGTCTAAAATTTTTTTTTTAAGGATAATATAGTATTTTTACAACAAAAAGTGATGTATTAAGTATTTTATAGGTGTTGTATTAAGTATACACCTTATTATTTTTATGTTATAACCAATAGAAGAGATGTATCCCACATTGTTTAGAAAGAGATGTTGATTTCAAAAGTTTTTATATAAAAGACTATTATTATTACTATAGAAGAATGCATCTTACATTTGTTAGAAATTAATGTTGGTTTTAAAAATACTATTATTACCAATAGAAAAGATGTATACCACATGGTTAGAAAGAGATGTTTGTTTAGAAAAAGATGTTTGTTTTAAAAGTATTTAGATAAAAGTCTTAAACTTTTATTACCAATAGAAATATAAAAGAAGTATCTCACATTGGTTATAAAAAAATGTATCTCACATTATTTATAAATGAGTATTGGTTATAAAAGTCATTAGATAAAGATATATTTTGTTATTACCAATAGAAAATATGTATACCACATGGTTTAAATGTGGTGTTAATTTTAAAGTCTTTAGATAAAAGACTTAAACTTTCATTACCAATAAAAATACAAAATTAGTATTTCACATTGTTTAAAAATGAATTATGATTTTAAAAGTTTTTAACAAAATGACTTCTAATATTATTATCAAGTTAAATGTTAATTTTAAAAATATTTAGATCAAAAAAAAATTATTATTATTATTAATACAAAATATGTATCTCACGTTAGCTAGAAATTTATATCAATTTTAAAAGTATTTAGGTAAAATAATCGTTTAATATTAGTAACAATAGAAAAAAAAAATATAAACATGGAAGAGAATAACAATCTAATTATAATGTCTAAAAGTTATATTGTTATTATAAAAATATATATATCTCATATTGTACACGTGCAGAGCACGGGCTAAATAACTAGTAAAAGTAGAAAATAAGGGTGATGTTATCACTGACTAGTGACAAACAGGTGTTTCCACCACTGGTAACATAAAAGTATGGTGTTGAATCTAAAGCATCATAAGTAAAATATGTTTAAATTAAATGTGATAAAATTTATTTTGTATTAACTGATTTTAACAGTAAAAAAGTGTTTAAAATTTTGATCATATGAATATGTAATTGAAAGATTAAAACCTATGAGAATTAATAAAATTTGCCAGCAAAAAACTTTTACCATTAAAATTTAGAGTACTATTCAGGTGAAACTCGGTTAAATCAAATGTTGTTTTAATTAGAAATTGATCATATGAATATGTAACTGAAATATTCAAAAGTTGTTTATAATGAGATGTTTTTCTAAACTTGTACTCCCTCCGTCCCTAATTTATTGTCCTGGTTGACCCAGCGCACCGTTTAAGAAAACATATTTGACTGAATTATTAATATTGGTTTAATGTGTAGTTTCCTTTAAAGCCCATGTGTATATGGTCCATAATTAAAGTAGGGTGAAAAAGTAAGGGTAAAGTGGTAAAAGTGATGTTTTAAAAAGGTAAGTTTCAAAGTGGACAATTATTTTGGGACGGACGAAAAAGGAAAGGAGGACGATAATTTAGGGACGGAGGAAGTAATAAATAATTAAAAAATTTAATTAGAATAATTTTAAATAAACAAAAAATAAGGTATATATTCAAAATTGATCATATAAATATGTTACTGAAATATTAAAATCTATGAGAATTGATAAAATATATCCGCAAAAAAACACGTTTGCCATGAAATTTTAGAGTATTAATCAAGTGAAACACATCTAAATCAAATGTGATAAAACTATCTCGTATTAACCGATTTTGGCAGCAGAAAAAAAAACAAAAAAAAAAAACTTTTAGCATATATAAAGGAGGTACTGGTTTAATTTTTGGCAAAAAAATAAAAGAAAAAAAATTACAACTTCACAAGAAGGTGTCACATCAAAGTATATAAATCCTTTAAAACTTTAAGTATTCAACTGAAAGTTGTCATGTGACAGCAGCGACTTTTGTTTTAATAAACTAATAGATAAATAATAGAATATTAATTAATGATTAATAAATATAGATTAGTAGAAGAATAAATAACATAAAATTATCCCGTGTGAAGTGCACCGAAATATCAGGCTCAAACAGGTAAAAGTATATTCCGAAGTTTACTTGGAAGCTTTGGCCGGAAGAAGGGCCCAAGCCCAATTCATACTAAAGCCCATGAGGCCCAGAACCTTATTTCTATAAATCGCAGGCAACCTCCTATGAAGAAGAAGGTAACTTTTTATTACAGATTTCATTACAATTTCTCTTTTTTCTGATTATATACAAAGATACTGATTATCACACCGGAGGGTTATGGGGGACACCCCCACCCACTCACGGTGCTTTATTTTACAGGTAAACACATGCCAGATATCCTACCGCGACAACCACCGTCGAACACGACGCCACCTTCGGCACCCCGAACACTACACGACAAGATCACCACACTTTTTGCGTGATCACCGTGGATAATTTGCATAAATTAAAAAGTAGGAAAATGAAAAGAGATGGAAATTGAAAAGTTTCAATCAAATTAAACTTGTATAAATTGTATATGATAAAATCTAGTTTCATTAAGTGATATTTGAAAAAAATAAAAACAAAATTCTAAATTTATATCATAAATTTACTCGTAAAACTATATCATAAATCTATTTTATCTAATTAGATTTATGATTTTTATCTTAAACTAATCAATTTAAAACTCAAAAAACAAAACAAAAAAAACTTCTCAATTCGAATGTGACACATGGCAGCACCGAATTCTTTTAAAACTTTTAGCTTTTCAAAGAAAACCGCCACGTGGCAGTAGAGGTTTTTGTTTTGGTAATAGCTGTAGATTTCAACCAGAGCATACATGTAGGTCAAACAAAAGTTAAGATCAATCATTGCCGAGGCTCAAAATGGGTTGAGCCCTGGCTAGCCGCCCGCCACCTAAAAAGTCAAGTTGGGTTGGTATTTTTAAGCCCGCCACTTTTTGGGCCCTGCCTGCCCGCCAAATGGCGGGTTCAAGTGGGTTATTGGGTTGGCTCGCCTAGTTGTTAAAGTTGCTTGGGCCCGTTGGCTAACCCGCCCGCCACCTAAAAAGAAGTGGGTTGGGTTGGTATTTTTAGGCCATGTTTTGGGTTGGCCCTCCCCGCCCCGCCAAATGGTGGGTTGAAGTGGGTTGTGGGCTGGCCCGCCCCGCCAACCCATTTTGACAGCTCTTATCATTGGTACTATCATATGCAATAACGAATAACAATAGTTAAGGACAATCATTGCCGCATCTATATTGGTTCAATGCAGGTCATTAGGTTAACAAATCGTTTTGGTTTAAAGATATTGATTGATATGAGATAAATTAGGAAACACAATAAAATAACACAATAAATATTGTGTATTATGAATTGAAAATATATCATATTACCGATACAATAATATATATTTCTATTTAGTTAGTTGCAATTCATTCTTTTAATTTTATTTATTGTCTTTATTAGTTTATTTTGCTTGAATAAAATTTATTTTAAAAAGCCTAAACGAACGGGTGTAAGACTAGTTTGTCTTAAAGTTAGAACATGTTTTGATGATGTATACTCCCTCTGTTCCAAAATATATGTCGTTATGAAACTTTTCACACAGACTAAGGAAACATATTACAAAGACTAAACCGCTAATGAGGTGTTTTTTGATACTCTTGTCCAAAGAGTCAAACACAAGTTACGGAGTTAATAAATATAGGTAGAATTTGATAAAAATGAAAAAAAAAAGTTTATTAAAAATTGCAAAGTGACATTTATTTTTGAACAAAAAAACTCTTCCAAAATAACATATATTATAGAATGGAGGAAGTAGAATTTTCCAGTATCATGTACCACGTATTATTCCCTTCGTTCCGTGCAAAAAGTCAAGTATTTCTATTTTATTATTAATGAGTAGGTCTAGCAATTAGGTGGGTTGAGTTGGAATGAGTAATGGGTTGAAACAGGTTAGAACCTAAATGTCAAACTGGTTGAAATGGGTTGGGTCATAACATATTGGGTTGGAACTGGTAGCAGATTAAAGTGGGGCGCCCCAACCCGCCTTTCCTCCCCCAAAATTATAACATAAAAAGTCACGGGTCGAAATGGGAAATGGATTCGATCTGCTTTAACTCGACACAACTCAACTCGTTAATATTATTGGATCGAAACGAGTTACCCGTTTCAACCCAAAATTATTAAGGAGTTGGGTTAAATAATTATTGGGTTAATGAGTTGTAATTGTCAGATCTACTAATGAGTTATTAAAATTATCATTTAAAAAAAGTATATGACTTTTAAACGAAGACTATTAAAGAAGGTAGTATATCGAAAAGAGAAGCAACCAAATGAGTAATTAACCCATGTCGATCAGCAGTGTTTATATGTGAAATTGGATTATGCATTGAACCAAGAAAGTTGGAAGAAAAATGTTGAAGTCCGATTGAATAGGCGATCGAATTCTAATTGAGACGAACGTTTTATGTGAACTCAAAATGATTTCCACCTACTGGAACTAAATCCATATGAGAAGGAAACGTGGAAATAGGTAGGAGGACTAACAAGAAAGGCCTCTCTAAACCACTTTAATTAAAGATGGAAAAACATTTGTTTCCGTCTTCTACTTTTTCTAGTTCATCTCAGGGTTCTTCATGCTCCAAGCTTCCAGTCTCTCAACAGTCACGGGCTCGGCCCCATTGTTGAACACGTGCAAATGAGCATCATCAAGGACCGCCAGAGTCGGATAAACTCTAGATGATATACAAGTCTTTCCTCCCGCAGCAAAACTTTCGACAACAGAATGATCAATCTGCAACAAACAGATTCGTTAAGAACTGCTAGTGTGACCAATAGTAGTGACAGTTTTTACAATACAATCATGTTCATGTGTGTGTGAGAGAAAACAAGAGAGAAAGAGCATACCAAACTCCTAAGAGAAATCTTCTTGTCAGCTGCTAAATCGACATCTACATAGCCTGCAAATGGTGGTTTGTACAATCCTGCTTTCAAGGAGGAACTATTCAAAGAAAAAAAATTAAGTTAGAAGGCTGATCAGGGGAAAAAAAAGAAAGAAACTAACTAGTACTACTACTAATTTTTGAAGAAACATGGTATGAGAGTGAGACCTTTTAGCATCAGAGCACAAGAGAACCTTGTACTTGTCCTTGGCCTTAAAAATTCTAAAGAAGACGGGGGTGTATTCTTCTTTGTTCTTAGAAGCCAGTGTCACCAGTCCAAACGGACCTAGGCCACCTTTAACGGTTGACCCCTTAAGGTCACAAACATTTAAGGCATCAAGTTCAGCCCATCTTGGATCAAATGGCTCCGCCTTATTCAAGCTCGCAAAGGAGAATGTTACTTCAACATCGGCCTGTGACAAAGTACATATTCAAAGTTACAGTTTGTACGCAACATGTGCTCGTGTGATTCATCTGTAAGACATTTGCTTGATCGCATCCCATGTATGATAAGTGAAAAACATGGTAACTCACCTGGGAAGCTGTAATTCCATTAATTTCCTTAGAATGTCCCGAGTTGAGCTTTACTTTGTTCAACTCGACCTTCTTACCTCTTAGGCTTTCTAATTCCTCGATTGGCCATTGCAATAATTGTTTTCCACTTGGATGAAGCCAGACCGTGCGTGGAACCAACTGAACAATAAGATAGAAAAGTTATGAAATATAGAAATAAATAGTTACAATATGAACACGATAATAGTTACAATATGCTTACCTGAATACCAGCCCATCCCTTGGTAATATCATCATTAGCAGTGTCAGACTCATTAGCCCAACCCCACAAGATCCTTCTATTCTTTGAAGGATCGTAGAATGTCTTGGATGCATAGAAGTTTCCATAATCGTATCTCAATCCACCCCATCCATCGACCAATGTGTTATGCGGCACATACTTGTCCTTGATGGGATCATATGTTCCAAGTGTGTAGTAATCCCACCTAGTCACATCGAGGCTCGCCTTCAGCACGTGCTTTACATCTCCCCCTAACACCGAAGTATCCAAACCACTCGTATTACTAACGGACACGGGGTAGAAATCGGGGCATTCCCACATACCCGTTTTGCCCTTGGAGTGAAGAGGGTGCTTGGCCTTAACCCATTTCTTGAAATCCCTACTCCTATACAAATGTGCCATTCCTCTATGCCTTCTCCTACCACCTACCACAAGATTCCAATGGCCATTCTCGAACCAAGCGGTAGTTGGATCACGGAATGCGGATGCATTCTCCCCGTGGATGGGAGCAATGATCGGGTTGTCATCAGGTTTGATCCATTCTCTGAGATACGGGTCATTATAATCGGCGGGAACCGCATAGTTTTGAACTTGGGTTCCGGGTTTCGGATCCGGATGCATGATACCGGTGTAGATGATAATGGGCTTGTTACCCGGTAGGATAGTAGCTGACCCGGACCAACAACCATACTTATCAAAGGGCTTTGAAGGATAGATTGCAGACTCTAATCCCTCCCAATTGATCATATCTTTTGAGACCGAATGGGCCCAAACAATATTACCCCATACTGCTCCTTTGGGATTGTACTGGTAGAATAGATGGTATAATCCTTTGTAATACAATGGGCCTGTTTTCATTCAAATAATATCAACTCCATTAATAACACTGTAAAAACTTATTACTCCATTCTTTATTAAATTATTGTCCGGATTTGACTTATTTATTCAAATCGAGTATTTTTCAAATGATAAAACACGTAATTTGTAAATATTATAATGAATTTTATTTAAAAAAACACTCGGTTTGATTCAAATAATCAAATCAGGACAATAATTTATAATCGAAAAGGAATTAATTTTAAGACTCAGTAGTTAGATAATGCCATACTCACCATTTGGATCTGATGGTTGTTTATTAATCCAAGCCAACAGCATCAAATCCCGATAAACAATAATAGAAAATTGTTAGTTAGAAACAGAGACGTAAAATATGGAGTGAGTTAATTAGAATGGAAAATGATTGGTTGACACCGCTTGTTTCACGGGATTATACGGTACAAACCCTGTAAGGCCTTGGGCGGTTCGTATGGACGGTACACCACGTAACATTTCACAGTAATACTGTATTTAATTAAATAAACACTAAAAAGATATTGCCAAATACAACGAATATAGATTTATCTGACAACTAGACTCCAGCTAATCTCCGTGCTACAAAATCGGTCAACGATACACATAGATATACACATACATACATACATTATATATATATATTGGCGGATCCACCTTAGTCCTACACACCGCCCGAATATTTAACAAGATTTTATCTGACAATTTACTATCCGATCAAATTTTAAATGATTCTCAGCTAATTATTTCAACGTGCAAATGAAAAATTGTAATTTCTAATTTTTTTATGTAATACAAAATATATCGATAATTTTTTGTGACACTTTGTAATTTTCAAAGAACTTTTTTCCTTTTTTTTTTTCCAATTCTACTCATATTTATTGATTTCACACAAAAATATCAAGACACATTAATATTTGGATACATACATATACGCCATATATTTTATGGATAGTTAAAATTTTATATTATATATATATATATATATATATATATATATATATATATATATATATATATAAATTTTGCTTATTAATTAACTATTGGATTCATTTTTATCAAATATAACTAATTTTTGACTAGTCATGATTCATTTTTATCAAGTATAACTATGCTATAATTAAATCTCAATTATTGGTTTAAAATCTTTCTCTTATTAGTCTGAAATCTTTGTGATTTCGATTTTAAATAGTCTTTTGTTAGTTCACTCTATCTCATACAATTTATTTTATAGTTTTTGTCTGAGATTTTCATTTTAAAATTTATTTCAATTAACAGATGTTGTGTTGGTGTGTGAGAGAATATTTTTGGATGTTTAATTATACTCTTTTCGGATGAGTTACAAAATTTTGAAGTCAATAAAATATGTTTTTCTTTAGTTTTTTGGGAAGGTCGTTTTTGCTTTGTTTAGTATACATTGATCCGCGACCCCTATAAAATCTCAAACATATATTAATTTATTTCGCATCATACTTATTTCATGCACTAATTATCTCCATAATGATATCATATCATAGATGCATACACAAAATCTAGTATAATCGAAAGAGATATCATAACCATTATATACAAATCAATTACAAAAAATAAAATCATCAACTTATATTACTCAAATATTTTTGGTATAGATAATGACAAAAAAATTGTGTAAAACAAATCTTCCTTACTTAATTCATGATGTGTTAATGGGTGTAAGAGAATAATACTTCACGATATTACAGAAGACGTACTCATAGATAATATAGTAGTGATTTAACAAATTTTCTTATTTATGTAAATGTATAATTGTTAATAAGCACAAGTTTATTATGAAGAATATATGAATGTGTTAATGGGTGTACGGATATACTGATTTTGGTTTAAATGTTTAGTTATTTTCACGTGAGATTTAGGTCTTTGTAGACTTTTGCATTTATCGAAAGAGTGGGAATGTGGGATCAACCTCCTCGTAGCCACTTGTTCATTTGTTGGTATGTTACAGTTTTTTGTAACATTATTGGGAAAGAATAAAAACCTACGCGTCAAGTTACGACAATAGATCGGCATGAGACACTGAAACAAAAAAGACAAAACACCCTTTCAATTTAGTCTGACTTTAATTTCTAAGTTTTTTTATTTTTTTATTTTTTTATTAATTTTTCTGAGTTATCTTTTGGATCTTGTAGGCAAATGCAGATTTTCTGACAACATAGATTCGACTCTTTCAATATTTGAAAAACGAAACTTAACCTAAAATTAGGAGAAGAGGTCACCTCTAATTATCTTATCTTAATCGTAAGAAAGACAAAAGATTACAAAAGATCTGGACTCAAAGGTCACCACTAATTATCTATCTTAATTTTTAAGAAAGAGTTTTATTCATCAATAAACAGTATTAAACAGAGTTGTTATTCAAAAAAATCACGTGTACTTGAAAAAGAGTTCATTGAGACAAAAACTTCAAACTATCTTATCCTTTTTTTAATGCTTATTATCTGCTTAAAATTAGACAAGTTAAAGTTAATATCATAAAAGTTGATTCCCAAGAAATAATAAAACTTAATCTAATAAACTATTACATTTTTCCAACAACATTTTGTTCAAAGGTTTGATATTACGGAATCAAACTTATGGTGTTGTTACAAATTTTTAGTGTTGATGTCGTCGGATCGACTTTACTTAGATTTTTACACCGTCAAATTAAATTAATCATCCAACAACTTTAATAAGAAAATTTGTAAGAATATAACAAGTTCAACGAGGTGTCACAAAGGTATATTGGTTTTGAAACGAATCTCCACTTACAGAGACTAAAGTCTCTTTTCAAATAAACAATTAGAGATATATTCTAATAAAAATAAAAATCTAGAGAAAGACTAAAAATTTATGGTCCATGCATACATCAACACAAGGACATGATCATTAAGTCTCCGAGTCAATTTATGCTCAATTTGTGTTCCCAAATTAAGAATTATTTTACTCAAAATTTTAATAAAAATAAAAATAAAAATCTCGAAAAAGACTAATAATTTGATTGTCAATACATCAACAGGGACCGGGCTCATTAAGTCTCTGAGTCAATTTAAACTCGCACATCAAAACAGTTCAACCATGGCAGGCCTCTTATAGACAGACATCAAGTAGCATACATTGACTTGTCTTATTTGCTTGAAAATTATAATAAGAAAATATAATATATTAGATTTCTTGTACATACTTATAAAATTGTGTCAGTATCAAACTCTGTCAGTATCAAACTTATTAATATATGTTTAAAATTTTGTAGAGATCGTATCAATATACAACGGAAAACGAAAAGATAGCAAAACTCAAAAACTCAACATAGTATATTCCAGCTATTGTAATTTGGTTCCTCCAAAAGTCAATTATATCTCTTTCATCGGAAAACAAAAATTAAAACAGGAAAATTAAAAAATGCGTAGATTAAAATGTAGTTTATACATTATTTACGAGAACGACTTGATTTACGACGAAGAAGTTATACTATTCCCTCCGTTCTTTAAAGAGTGTCTTGTTTAACCCGAAACGATTGAGGTGTATGTATTTTGATCGGATAATCGCAAACCCGATAATATCAGACAATATTTGAAAATGCAAGATTAAATAAAATGCCGATTTTCATATGCACTAGTAAATATTTCGGTTGGGCCAAATAAAAAAGGAAAAATAATTATATGGAATTGAAGAACATACCGTTGATCCAGTTCTTTTGAGGTTGGAAATGGTAACCAGTTCTGTGGACTCTCTTGACGTTTTTAGTTTCAACGGAGAGGGACTGGTAATGTCTGTAAACGTTGTGAAAGGCTTGGACACCATTGATGTTACTATCATTGAGTATGAAGAAGAAAGATAACAATACTGGCAAACACCAAAGAATTTTGTTACTAACAAACAATAACTCCATTGGACCTTGTCAGAAGAAGAAGAAAACACGGATCAGTAGCCTATACTATTTTATTCGCAGAGACAAGTGTGTGTGTGTGTGTGTGAGAGAGTTTGGAGGGAGGAGAGTGGGTTTGGGCTGTATTTATAGAAAGAGAAAGTTATGGATAGATGAAAAGAGTAAAAATCTTGATAAAATCCTATTGTAATTTGGTCTCTTTGTTGAGAAGAGATCGTTTAATTTTCCATCCATCTAATTCGGTCAAAAAGTTTACTATTGAAGTACCTTTTTATAAGGGATGACACGTCGTGATATTAGAGATTAAAAAGATCATAATTTAAGTAAGTTATTTTACGGGATGACAAAGTCATGATATTAGAGTGGCGTGATTTTCAATTCAATGCTAATATTTTAATAGTTAAATGCAAAATTTCTTAAATAAATTTTTTTATACCAAATGTCAGATGATATATCATGACATTAACCATTAAAAAGTTCACAATTCAAAGTAAGTTATTTTATGGAATGATAGGGTCATAATGTGGTGTTCAATTCAATGTTAATACTTCAATAGATTGACTCAAAATTCCTTAAGCAACCCTAGATCTAAGATCTAACTTTAAAAAAAAAAAAAAAAATTTGAAACATATATCCATTGTACATAGTTAAAGATGAAACGACGTCACACCACATCAAAACAATATAACCGTCTTTTGTGACATTTTTGTTCGGTTAAGGAGCCGAGAATAAATATTGTACACTCAAATAGTCAAATGTGTGAAAGATTTCTTTTATGACACATTCAGATGCTACTAGTATAACTTTATCTTTTAATGACTGTAATTTGTTTGTGGTTATCATGTATGTACGATGATACATCTTAGGACTTCACTTCAATATTGGGTAATTATGTAAGAAGAGAGACGACTTTTCGTTTGATTAGCTTTGGGGTGTAAATCGGAACCACGGAACCGAACTAAATCAAACCAAATCAGTCGGTTTGGTTCGGTTTTAGTCGAAAACGGTTCGGTTTCGGTTTCAAGAATTGAAAAATCACGCGGTTCGGTTCGATTCACGGTTTTTGGTATCGAATCAAACCGAACCGAACCGAACCAAACCACTTTATATATTTTTATTTATCTATTATATAATATATATTATATTACATTTATTAACGATTTTGAACTTTTGATTTATTCATTATATATATATATATATAGACGGATATTAAACCAAACAAAATCTTGATTATTGGAAAACTATTATTTCTTCCATTGTTTGTGTTTATTTTAGAATTTATATTGTTTTATTTATGATAATTTGTTGTTAGTAGATTATTTCATAATTTTGATGTTAATTCCAAATTAAAATATTATTTTTATTATTATTTTTAATGTTGGTTAATTTCATTAAAAATAATTTATATAAACCACAAAACCGAATCAAACCAAACCAAACCGAGTGGTTCGATTCAGTTCGGTTCCAAGTCTTACTCGGTTCGGTTCGGTTTGAGATTTTTGGAACCACTAGGAGGCGGTTCGGTTTGTGATTTTGGCATAAACCAAACCAAACCGAACCACTTACACCCCTAGATTAGCTTATTGTGGCTTTAAATAATTTATTTCATTATTTATCACATTTCATATTTTATTGAATGTCAGTTTTATATGTCTCTTTATTAAAAAAAAGCTAGGTAAAATAATAAAGACAATGTACGGTTAAAATTCGATGAAATAGATAATATAACAAGGGGTGAGATAGACGATTTGAAGTCGCTCTTTCTAGCTTGTACACATATCAACCATAATGTTGTGCAACACTTAAATTTTTGTTCTTGAATTGGATTACTAATTACTAGTTTTTTTTTTTGGATAAACTAAAGAGAAAAGTGTGACTATTTATTTGAAAGGGAGTGGGCATTTATAAATAAGAGTTTCTTGTATAGTATGACATTAAGTAATAATCTTAGATTGACTTTTTGGTAGTGAAATATGACATTAAGTAAAAAAAAAGTAATAATCTTAGATTGACTTTTTGGTAGTGAAATAAGACTATTTTAAAAGATGGCTCTTGTAATGTATACTGAAATGTATTTATTGAAAAAGAAAATAAAAATATAAAGGGCTTATTTTCACTACAATTTTTATTTTTTCATTACATTACCATTTATTGTATCAATTAAACACATGTTTAGACAAAAGTATTCCTTAATTATTTGCATGTGTTAAGTTGTCTAACAATGTTACCTTTGTACTTACCTACCTACATAAGTTTCTAAGTCAAAAAATATCAAATGATATTTGTTTACCGACCACATGAAGAACATAATTATTCTTTTTTATTTATTGTTCCCAAATGTTAAATCAATAGAATTTATGGCTAGTTATGGTACATAATAAATAACTAATATTATAAAACATGTATTTTATCCACTGAATTTTAAGAAAACATGGATCGTTATTTACTGAAATAAAAAAAATAGAATTAGATTAATTACATGTTATAATTGTAAAAAATTATCCAATAGTAAAATCAAATTTTGATATCATATCTTAAAGTTTGTATATTTTGTCTACCATAACAATTGATTCTAAATATTAATTATGAATATATTAACCAATAATCAATTCAATACTAACCATATTATTATTATTGAATTTATAATAATAATAAAAAAATTAAATCAAATTAATCTTTTATTATAGTAATGAAGTATCACATATTACCTAAGATTTTGGTAGATAAATACTTTAATAAATTAATTATTTTCTAATGAAACATCAAACGAGGCATAAGCATGATCGAAAGTATATATCAATCAAAATAAAATAAAATATCATGTTCGTTGATTTGTTAAAAATTAAAAAAATAATATTCAAATAAGAAATATATTGTTTAACTTCAAATGACAAGTAATTAGTTAATAGGTAGTTTTGTCAAAGCATAATAAAAAGAATAATTAATAATTTAGTGGATAAATAAAAAAGATGGTAAAAATAACATCACCCGAAAATATCATTTGTTAATGAAATAGGAGTACTATACAAGAAAGAATTAAATAATAATTTAGTCCCTGGACATTCAAAATGTTTTTGGCCCCTGACAAAAAAACAATAATTTGGTCCCCGGACATGTATTTTCGGACCAATTTGCCCCCTCCCAGGGACCAATTTATAACGGTAAGAGGGGGCAAATTGGTCCAAAAATACATGTCCAGAGACCAAATTTTATTGTTTTTTTATCCGGGGACCAAAACATTGATTTTCGACATGTCCAGGGACCAAACATTATATTAATCCTACAAGAAATGCTATTTTCACCCCCCCCCCCCACACTTTCAATTCATCAAAGGCGCTTAATCTTAAATTCAAATATATTGATGTTTTAGGAGTATAATACTCCTTCCATTCATAAAATCACATTTCCTTTTGCCTTTGTTCTATTAAAAAAATTGTCCACTTTCTAATTAATGTTTCATTTTTGAAAACTAATTTTGTCGATCTATCTTTATTTTCTCAATATTTGAATGATGAATCTCACATACACATGAATTTTAAAAAATTATATATTAAAAAAATATTAATAATTAAATTAATTTTTTTAATCCGTGTGTGCGGGGTAAAAAAGAACAATAATTTCGAGAATATATTTTCAAAAGTATTGATTCTTTTTCAGTTAGTAGATTGCGGTGGGGAGAGACGTGGACGAAGAAATGAACGAATGGAAAAACTCAAGAGAGGCAGGCGCCTTGTAATGCTGTCCACATAAGAAAACCGGAAAAGGAAATAATTGTCAACGAGTGAAACCACTTTACAGAAAATCTTGGACCAAAGGGAAAAACTTTTTCCGTCCATGCCAAAAATAAAAGAAAAAATAATCTCCCCTTGATTCCCAAAAAGTCATAAGTGATGGCCCTTATTATTGGCTGTTCCCAATCCTATTGCCAAAACTAACTTGGGTTCGTAACTCTTTGTCACTCTAGCTCTCACCTATTTAATACAACAAGTCAACTTGGAAGTTTAATTGTTGGGATCCAATATATTTTGATAAAGACTAAAGAGTAACTTTTCTACCGTATAGTCCAACCTATCATAATTAGAGAGTGGAACTTCGTCTTATAAATAAAAATTCGTAGGTAGTTTTTAAGAGCTTACTCATTCATAACATGGGATGTCCTATTCTTATAGCTTAATCCACCGATACACTGTAAATCAGGTCGAGAAGATCCGTTTGTCAAAAAAATACCCCTAACACATACTTTTTTAAGTTTTTTGCTTTTAAAATACCTAAAATAAAATAGGCATGTTAATGGATTTGATATGCATCAGATATAAGTATATCCGAACCAGATCTAAAACCTAATATCGCTAATCCGATCAGATCCGATAACCAGTGGCGGACGCAGGAATTTTCCCAACCGGGTGCATGAATTTAATAAAGTTATAAATCATAATTGACCCATATGCGTTTTCATACTTTAACAACTTTTAATTACATCATCATTTGTAACGTTTTAAGCAAATATTTTTCAATAAAACATACAAGATAATCATTTATAAATTGATCACAAATTTGGTTTCCGTTTAAAAAATTTCTTCATAATCACTAAAACCAAATTCCTTCAAATCAACCACAATTTGGAAATCTACACAAATAAAAAAAATCTCATAAATCAACTACTTTAACCCACAAATTAAAATGCTCTAATTTCGAATTAAATAAATATACATTTCCTACCAAGATATTGAACACACAAATTTATGAAATAAAACAATATTATCATAATATCAATATATCATCTATCACAAATTCATAAATTACAATTCACAACAATTACATAAATTAAATACTCAATTAGGACTATTTCAAAATTATGATTATTTCAAATTAGGCTATTTTTAAATAAGGGTTATTAATTTTTTAAAAATTTAAATCATAATTATAATTTGTTTTTTATTTAGGTGGGGGCAAATTGTAGAAATTTGATTCATGTGGGGGCAAAATGTACAATATAACTTCTTCTTTTTTTTTAATTCCTTCACAGAAAAAACCCCAAGTGGGGGCAAACGCCCCATACCCTTTGCAATGTGTCCGCCATTGCCGATAGCCCGACTAATCAATTGTATATTAATACATATCTGAATATTTTATCGGTTAACATATCCAATTAAATATTCGATTTGATCAGAAATTTGGATTTATGGATATAATAAATGAGTAATAAAATGGGAGAAGACCAAAAGACAACATATATACCTAATTGTTTATACTATGTATATGTATAATAATAAATATGTTATTTTCGAACTGGATCGAATTCTTAACGGGACGAATATAGGTAAATCCATATTTGAACCGCTAAATAAATAGATTATTAGATTCGGGTTATTGTGTCATAATACAATCTAGATATAGACTATTAAATATAATTTGATAATATTCACACTATTTAAAACACACCCTTCGTGAAGTGCTATCCTGTCTCAAAATTATTATCTTACTTTAAATTTTCATCCGTTCTTAAAAAAATCTTGTTTTTAAGTTTTCCTCTTATAACAACATTTTTATCATTTTAACTTTATTTTTTGTTCTCACTTTAATTATGAGTCACACGCATATGAACTTTTAAAAAAACTTTATTTTATACCAATATTAATAATCTATTAGTAATTAGGATGAAATATATTCCATCAGTAATTACCGACTAACAATTACTGAATAACACTAATGAGTTGTTTCGTCTTAAAAGATGAAGATAAAAACTTGAGTAAAACAGTCTTATAAATATTTTTTGTAAGACAGATCCTTCTTACTCGATTTATTGTGTATTTGTGGATTGAGTTGTAAAATAATGGAGTTTCATCTTATAAATAAATATCTGTAAAACGATCTTACAATAGATTTACCAAAAAAAAAAAATTATCGACATAAATTTCACTTAGTAATGAACTTTTGTGGCCAGTATTATCAATTGTTGAAATGATAATGCTAATATGCATGGATAAGAACTCTACACCTTAGTCTATCCATCAAATTAATTAAGCTTATCCATGCTAATATGCATGGATAAGAACTCTACACCTTAGTCCCCGGCAAAGTGAAAGGAGACATAGATGACGCAGCACGGGTTCAATACTGGAAGATTCGCTTTCTTTCAAGGACCATATTATCGCCGCTGTTCTCAAACCATGTATCATTTGTACATTCGCGATTTTCCAGGTAGTAGAATGACGGAACTACTACCTGCGTGATTCAACCTGGTTAAAAAATAAAAAAAAAAATCAAATTAATTAAGCTTATTTTTCCCGTCTTTTGGTCTTATCAAATCATATATCTTATCATATATGTGGATTTTAATCAGATACTCACTTAATCGTCGTCAAAGTCAAATACTGCGTAGTTAACGTTAACAGCTTTGCTACGTTTTTTTACACCTCGAATCAAATGTGGACTTTTCGGCAGTCAACTGTAAACATTATTAATTTGAAATTTCTCCAGTTTCGGTATAATTTCTCAAACCATGTGGAGGTTACTGTGTGTATTATGTTGAAAATCTATACTCACGCTCCGTTCCTATATACATTATTTAGGGTAAATGATACTATTGGTTCTTCGGCCATGGGTCATTTGTAGTATTAGTCTTTTAATAATTTTTTTGTCAAATTTAAGCCCTAAAAGTATTTAATTTTCACAAAGACAATCTTTTTAATGGATGTTAAAAAAATTCTGTTAAATTGCTCATATACCTCTCATGTGTATTTAAAAGGGCTAAACTAAAATTTTATCAAACTTAATATATATCACAATTTACAAACTAAGTCTCTAGGATTTAAAATATATTATAAAGCCTTCTTCCTCAATTATTATGATCCTCCCTGCTTAAACTAACTTCAACAAACTTTTTCCTTGTAATGTAGCAGCTCTTCCGGCGACAGTATCATCTCTCGCTGTAAAGATTCACTTTTATTAGAATGAGCTTATTTGAATATATATTGACAGCGAATGCTTCCTCAAATTTTAGCAGTTAATCATTTGAAATTAGAACGAGCTTACTTGAATTTGATACAAAGTGACTCCAATTTCAATCCCTCAATTCAGATTTGTTGATTCTGTGATGAATAAATGGAGAACAGTGTAGATGGCAAGGATGTGACTCGAGGCTGTAGAACCGACAATGGAGAGGGATTAAGACATCCTTCTTCGTATCCGGGTCCGCTTTTCGTTCTATTGTGTAGGACTGGAAACGGCGATGTTGATAGACGCCGACTAAAGATGAAAGGGCGCGACCGGAGAAAAAGCTGAGAAGGCGGAACTGGAGCAGGGTGATGGTGGTAATGGACTGGAGATGGCGTTACGGAGGAGAAAAAATCGAAGCTGGAAGAAAGAGCTCGGAGATGGTGGTGCTGGAGCAGGGGCGGCGATGGAGGGGTGAAGCTTTGCCGGCTCTGTTCAGGGAGGTTTTGGACGGAGATGGTGGGATGCATAAGTGGAGGCCGGAGATGATGAGAGGGAACGATGCTGGATGTGCTGCGATGAAGAAAAAGAGAGATCGACCGGATCTGAAAACGGAGAAGGCGGGGAGGACCATAATAATTGGGGAAGAAGGCTTTATGGTCTATTTTCAAACCCTAAGGACCTGTTTATAAATTGTGATATATGTTAAGTTTGATCAAATTTCAGTTTAACCCTTTTAAATACACGTGGAAGGCATATGGGTAATTCAACAAAAAAAATTCACGAGACTCATCAAAAAGACTTTCTCTGTGAAAACTGAATACTTTTAGGAGCTAAATTTGACAAAACAATTATTAAAGGACTAATACTGAGAATGACTCATAGTCGAGGGACCAATAGTGTCATTAATCCTATTATTTATTGTTCTACTTTCTTTCTTTTGTCGTTCGTTTTAAAAATAATTATCTTGTTTTTAAATTTATTTTTTAAGAAATTAATTTTACCGTTGTATCTTTAATTTTTATTCGCACTTTAGTATGAGTCACATGCACAGGTTTTATTGAAAACTATATACCATACCAATATTTATATAAAAAATTAATTAGTTTTTCTTAAACTATATGTCCAGTCTAACAGAATAGTTACTATTTAGAAACTGAGGGACAAATTATTTACTTGTTTAATACAAGTAAAATTAATTAAAAATATTAATCCCTCTATCTTCAAAAAAATCTTGGGGCTAGGGATGATTAAATGGGTTTATTTGTTATTGTTAGGTCTGACAATTACTGAATATGGTATCACAGTTTTAGATTTGACAAAAACATGAGTTCAAATATTCAGCTTGCATATAGAAAAATTAGATCTTTATACCATTAGATAAAATATGTTCATTTTTAAGTAATAATATGGACATTTTAAATTATCGTCAACTTAATCATCTAACGGCTATAATAGTAAAGCTCATAGAAATATTACAAAATGTAGCTCGTAATATCGTTCCTCTTTTTCTATATGCAAGCTGAAAATAAATAAAAGTATTGACCCAATATATATATATGTGTGTGTGTGTGTATATTGGCATGGCCATCCTATATACAATAGAGCTCGATCAATAGACCGAGGCTATCCAGCAATCGGGATTGATCCCAATTACAAGATTCAACGGTCATGGGTCAATTACGAATAACCATTACAAATAAATTTCTTCAATTATGGGTTGAGTTCATATTGCACCCCTCAACTACCACTTGAAGCAATGTACCCCCTCAATTACGTATTATTTTTTATCATAATATATATTGACACCTCAAAATATACTATCACTGTGTCATAGATATGTGTACGAAGTTATAGTGATATACATTGTGAGGTTTCTTTCTATATATGAGTTTTTACTTTTATATCATGAGTTGAGTGTTACTAAATTTAATATATGTGAGTAGTATATTCCTACTCCATTGGCATACTTTCATTTCTTCTAGAATCAAAATGATAATTAGCCAAATGGGATGATCGAAAATATGACAAACCAAGATTTTCAGGTATTGTACCCACAATGTTGATCCTTCTCTTACTAATAGCATAGAGTAGGACAGCAAGTGGTGGTAATGGAAGATTGTATGTTTGTGTGGTATGACTAAATGACTCACATTACACCCAACTGTGGTAACCCTAAAATGGATATTTAGGAGAACTTAACAATGGGTGGGAATTCCACCAAACTCAAACTGAGAGGTTAAATCATCATCATGGGATTTGGTGGACGAGATGTTACATCATATATTTCTCGTAATCAAGTAAATATTAATCGTAACGTCAGTGCTATCCTCATACAATCATAATACAACGAATCAACAATGTTACTGGTGTGGTTGCTGATGTGCGTCGCACATCAGCACCATTGTTGATACACATCAACGTACGAAACCCCAAGATAAAACCAACAAAGGTTTGTATGATTTGTGATGTTTTATGATTTTGCAGTGATCAAATAAAAAATCACTTAATTGAATGTTGGATTCAAACTAGAAACTAGCTAGTTGAATTTGAACAAGCATAGAATCATATAAAGTGCATATCACTTTTTATGTGTACTTTTCTTGTGGAGAAAGAAAATGAAAGACGAAATTGTCAACTCATCATGCATATCCAAATTCAAGAAACCCTAACTTTAACTAAGTGTGGACAACCTTTTCAGTGGTCGAGTAATATTCGGCTTGAATCTGCAACATGCATTCTACTTGCACAAATTAATATAATTAGGGCAAAGTTGTTCCTTTTGTATTTTCATGTTTCCACTGCTAGCGATTGATTAAAGATTATAGAATGATGTTGGTTCTAAAATACCCTAAATTTTCAGTAATTTTTAGTTTATCAGAAATAAAAATATGATGATTCATGTTGATAAGACAACTTTATATTGGAATTGGGTAATGCAACGAATTAAGACACCTATTAAGTTGAGTCTAGATCTTTTGTATCACTTGTGTATATCACTGGTGTATCATTTTTCATCTCAATCATTATATCACAACTATTGCATCTTAATCAATGGTTAAGATGAAAAGTGGTATACCAGTGGTACACACAAGTGATACAGGAGATCTGGACTCTATTAAGCTACTACTATATTTTTCAAGGAGACAAAAACTTAGGCTCCGTTTGTTTCAGGGAAAACGTTTTTCGGAAAACGTTTTCCGGAAAATGATTTCCGGAAAATGAAATCATTATATTTTCCGCTGTTTGGTAAGTCTTATGAAAATGTTGTGGAAAACATTTTCCGGTGTTTGGTAAACTTTGTGAAAATGTGTTGGAAATCATTTTTTACAATATCATTTGTATATAAATTTTCACACGAGTTATCAACTCTCCATGTATACTAGCTACTTTACAAACGCAATAATGACCATAAAATGGCAGCATACTTTGGATAATTTTTGAATATATGACTCCGTTTGTTTCACGGAAAATCATTTCCAGAAAATGATTTCCGGAAAATCAAAAGATTTCATTTTCAGGTGTTTGGTAAATCTTTTGAAAATATGTCAGAAAACATTTACGGGTGTTTGGAAAACACACGAAAAATGTTACGGAAAACAATATATGAATAAATACAAAAATAAAATAGAAAATAAATAATGTTTAAGATGTCCATAGAAAATTAATAAGGACCATCTTTTTTTTAATAAGATCCATCTTTTTTTAATCTCACAATTACAAATAATTTTTTTGATAATTGATATGAAAAAAAAATGTTTTAAAATAGAAAATAGACAATGTTTAGGATGTCCCTAGAAAATGTTACAGAAAACTATATATTAATAAATACAAAAAAATATATACTATAATATTAATGCACATATTGAATATAAAATAGTGTTGAACTTTAAGTAATTTTTCTTTATTAACCTTCAATTTATCATTAGTGGTGTCAAATCAATGTCTATATTTTTTCAATCTTACAATTACAAATATTTTTTTTATAATTGATATGAAAAAAAAAAGTTTTAAAATAGAAAATTGACAATTGTTAGGATGTCCCTAAATAATGTAGGTGACACTAATTTTAGAACGTAGTAAGCATTTATTAAAATTATAATTTATAAATAGTATGCACAAACTTTATTTATATTTCTAAACAATTTATTTGTTGAGTGAAATATTGTGTGTGTAAGTAAATATGTGCAATTGTGAAAGGGGACGAAGGGTGCCCGAACATTTGGAAAATGACTTACGGAAAATGAATCCGTAAGTCATTTTCCGGAAAAGAAGTCTTCATTTTCCGTTGACTCGGAAAACCTTTTACGTTGACTGCATTTTCCTAAGGTTACCAAACACCGGAAAATGAGGAAAACATTTTCCGGAAGTCATTTTCCGTGAAACAAACGGAGCCTTAGTTAAGACGGGTTTACAGATATTTTTTTGTAAGACAAATCATTCTGTGTGTTGATGGATTGAAGTATTGAACTGTAAAAGAATGAAACTTCGTCTTACAAATAAAGATAATAAAAATCAGTAAGACAGTTTACAGGAGATTTACCATTTTAAGAAATATTTTAACTTGAGAGCATGGAGTGGATACTATTGACTCCCTGTATTCCATCTTGACAATTTAACTTTAGTTCAAGAAATAGTTTTGAGGTTGAGGATAATATGAAGGACAAAAAAGATGGAGTTGTCAACTTGTCATCACACTTTGATAGATTTTGGAAAAAGAGGCAAAAACAGAGGGGTAATCATAGCGAATCAGTAAAATGAGATGTTGATTTATAACATAACGGGCAAGCTAGATATTATTGTGAAATGTGAAATCTGGTGCGCCATTTGCTGGACAATGGATGACAATGTAAAAAGTGAATCAAAGTGGGGTTAAATTCTAATAATTGTGTTGAAAATTTTGTAATTAAAGTGATGAAAATTGTGCAACTTTTAACATTATTTTTTTAATGACTCGTTTTTTTAGTGACAAAGTTAGTAATAATAATAAAATTGTGTTCAATTATATGAGAATATCGAAATTATATACATTTATTTGTTTAAATTGATGTTTGGATAAAGAAGAATTAAATGCTTAAAGTATAGTGTTAAAATTTGTTAGAAAATATTCAAACTTGGGTTTGTCCTACATTGAAAAATTAACAAAACTTAAGATATTATATTACATTCGTCCCAAAATAAATGTCATTTTAGTAACAACAACAAAATTGTCTCAAAATAATTGTCATTATAGAATTTCAAGAAATATTTATTTATATTTTACCAAAGTTACCCTCATTTACTATGTTTAAATTCGATACTCTTAAAGAAAATTGTTGACATGAAAAAGAATGGACCTAAGATTTCATCCATTGCAGGCACCTGTGAAGAGAGAAGAGAGTCTCTATGCTATGCAGCTTTACTCTTGAATAAAAAGACGTTTGTATGTATACTACCTTCGATTCGTCCCAATGGTCTTACAAATTTTAATCCGTAACACAGATGTGTTTATATTAAATGGGTCAAGATTCAAAAATCTCAATATAATCTTTCAACTTTTGGAAATTACAGTGTCACCCTTCACGTTTATAAATAAAGAGTGTAACTTTTTAGTATTAAAAAATCACTTTTTAGCATAAAATGTGTTACTTTTTGCCTTAAAAGTGTCACTTTGTTTTTTTTTAATGTCACTTTTTGGTCTTAAATACTTTGAAAATGGTCGCTTTGCATTATAAATAAAAACCGTCACTTTTAGCGTTAAAGTATCATTTGTCATTTTATAGCATTAAAAGTATCATTTTTAACAAATATGTCACTTTTTTCCCTAAAAATGTCGCTTTGCATTAAAAATTAAAATCATCATCGTTGTTTTAGTGTCACTTTTTAACATTAAATGTGTCACTTTTTAACATTAAAATTTCACTTTTGGTCCTTAAAAATGTAACTTTGTATTTTAATAAAAAAAATAATATTTTTTTCACTTTAAAGTGTCACTTTTGTTCCTAAAAATGTCAATTTTACCCATAAAAAGTGTCACAATTGTCTTTAAAGGTGTCACCTTTTACACAAAGTGATATTTTGCATTAAAAATAAAGTTAATTAGAGTTTTAAGTTAATTTAGGACTAAAATTAAAAGTTTGGACACAAAGGGATTTTGACAGCAAAGTTTGGAAAGAAAGAGGACACCAGCGCAACGATTTGGAAGTTCGAGGGCACTGAAGCAATTAATGTAAATTTTCATTAATGTGATGTCACACTTGCATGACCCGTGCCTTATGAATGTGGTCCATGTGGATTGAGTTCGGATCATTTGATCCGGCCCGATCCTACCTATTTAGCCCATATCTCTCTCTCGTTTTGATATGTTTTCTTTATGGATAACTAGCAATCTTCTTTGATGAGTTGTCTGCTTCAACCATCACTTTTTTATCAGTATTAATGCTTCGTGTTACAGATTTAAGATCTGTTAGATCATTTAATACAAGTTTTTTCTAAAAATAAAATATCGTTTTGACAATTTGTACAAAAATTAAGGTTATCAAAAAAGACTAATGACTTTGAAAAAGTTAACCTTTTTAAAAAATAAAAATTAGTAGAGAGTGTTATTCAGGGGCAAAGCCGCGAAGGGGCCAAGGGGGACGACCAATGAAGTGTACTAAGATCTACAAATCATGTTTCATATGTTTTGTAGTATAGTAACTTTATTGTTTTAACATGTAACAAGCTTCAAATATTTGTACATCTCTTACTTATTATGTAGGTAAAAACTTAGGGGTGACGGTCTTACGGATATTTTTTATAAAATAGATCTTTTTTTACCCGATCTACGATGTGTTGATAGATTAATTTGTAAAAAATAAAGATTTTATCTTACCAATTAAGATTCATAAGACCGTGTTACAAGAGACTTACTATATTCAGAAATAAAAATAATAATGAATGAATCTAATATTGTTTTGAATGTTGTTCAATTTAGTTTAAGAACATTGAATAGTGTTAATAACGGAGTTATTCTTTTTTCTTTTTTTTTCTTTTTTCTCTTAAAATTTTTACTATAAATTATGAATTTGTAGGTAACTTGAAGTCAAAACTCAAAAACAGTTGACTTAAACAGGACCCATCCTCTTATCCTCCCGCTCAAGCCCATACCGCTGAGTCGCTGACCCTCCAACAATTGGGCTAGGACACCATGCGGTTGTATACTTATTATTCCTTCTATTTTTAAATTATGGTCCTCCTTTTCTTTTTTATTCGTTTTTAAATAATTATTTAAAAAAAAATTCTTTTTTAGTAAAATAGTTTTTCCACTTTACTCTTACTTTTCTATCTATTTTAATTATAGTCTCATACTCATTGACCCTAAAAAAATCATACATTTTACCAATATTTATAATACGTTCAATTATTTTTCTTAAATAATATACATAATCAAAATAAACAATATTTTGAAAACGGAGGAGTACTACTTAATATACTACTTTAGTGGTCTTCTCATACTTCTCTTCAGTTTAGAATTTAGAGATTTTATTTTGAAATAAGAAAATTTTGTTTTAAATAAGAAATTAAATAATTATTGTATCTATATATTTCCACACCCACAGTGTGTGTACCACCAAGACTAGTTTGGATTATGCCATTTAATTTTGTTTCGTTTTCGTAGCACTGACTTTGAAATTTGACTATTTGAGTGTGCAACACCAGACAAGATTTACATTATATAATTACTCCCTCCGTCCCTAAATAATCGTCCTGCTTGACTTGGCGCACAGTTTAAGAAAAAGTAATTGACTTGATTATTTATATTGGTTTAATGTGTAGTTTCCTTTAATGTCCATATATATGTAGCTCATAATTAAAGTAGAGTGAAAAAGTAAGGGTAAAGTGATAAAAATGATATTCTAAAAAGGTAAGTTTCAAAATGGACAATTATTTGGGACGGACGAAAAAGAAAAAGATGACGATAATTTAGGAACGGAGGGAGTATTAGTTTGTAGGAAGCTTTATTATTAGTGTTCAAGATTGTAAAATTATCTTTATCATACATGTCACCGTTTCAACTTTGACTCATAATAAATGAATCGAACTTAGACATGACTCACCAAAACTTGCTTTAAGTTGAGGCTTTGAAAGTCAATTGGCAGTTTGGCATCCTTATTTTCAGCTATATATTGGAATTATTGGAAACAAGATGATCAAATGTTATTGTTTCGTTTCATTTCCATGGCTTATAATAGCCTTATTATTACAAGGAGACTTCAAAAATTCCTGCAAAAGTACATGTCTAAGTTATGGGTCCATTACGCTCACCGGTGACCGAATCCTGGAAAATTCTTTGTGGGATCATAGTTATAATTATTATATAAAAATCATACGAAAACCTCTAACATTGTTGAAGAGACAAAAATATTATATTAAGACTAAATTATCAAATTAGTTTGTTCTTAAAATATCACACACAACTATACATTACAATTTAAACAATTAACAATAACTCAAAAACCATTAAACGAAATAAAACCCCAAACATTACAATTTACGCCCAAGTAAATCTTTAAATCAATATTTTTCCAAATAAAAAAGCTCTAATATTGGATATAACATCAAGAACTCGAGAAAATGACAAACTCAAGTACCCAACAAGGCAACAAATAAATTAATTCCAAGTTTTCAACAAACCTAATAAAAAAATTGATGGTCATATGGATGTGCTCAAATAGGCTAGTGAGGGGGTGAATAACATATGTTACCATTTTAAAATTATCTCACCATTCATTTAAGAATATGGGTGAAACGTTTTTAAGTGATAAGACAATCTGGAGATGAGACATGTCTGCTCGTAGTACTAAGCAGCAGACTTGTTTATAGCCAAGTAATGAACTCTGTTGACATATTGTAGATAAACAGATTTATCTTTAAAAAGTTGGTTTAAATCTCAATTTGGTCAACCTACTTTCGGCTAAAATTCATTAAGCTCACTCTATTTTTTTCCCTCAATTTAATCACTCTATTTAGCTCCGAAAGTCAATAAGGTCACTAGAGTCATTTCTGTTAGTTAAGTTTGGTGGAAATCTTTGAAAAAACAATAATGCCCCTTATCTTTGAAAAGTGTGTTGACAAATTCAAGTCACACAATAAGAAATTATGTTTGAGAGGAGAAGGAGACCCTCAAATCCCCCAAATTTAGTAAGGGTATTTTTTGATTTTCCTAACAAAATTAAACTTTCCATCCAAATATATGGATGGAATGATGAACGTGCTAATTATGTAAAAGTAGAGCGATTAAATTGAGGAAAAAAAAGTAGAGTGAGCTTAATGAATTTTGGTCGAAAGTAGGGTGACCAAATTGATATTTAAATCTAAAAGGTTTAAGTAGATGTACACGAATATATGTTTAGAACAACAGCATACTTAACTTTTCTTCAGATGCATGACATATAAGTTACAGAATAGATAGCTTTAGAAAATCAAAATCTTTTAAGAACTGTAAAGAAAGATCATAAGCTGAGCTTGAAGAATATATGACAGTACAAATTCAGCAGAGATTTACTCAAAGGCAACCATGCTTAATACATCAATTTAGACTCTCTAACCTAACTATCTACTTTGTTTCCGTGGATTCCATCCCTACTCAAGAACTCATTTATCATAGTTTAATGAACAAGTCAGGAACATGTAGAGTCAAGGAGATGCGACATGAGAAGACAATTTTATGGATTGCTCAAATAAAAAATATTTGAGCAATTGAGTGCAAAACACTCGACTCCCTATGATGACATATAGTTGCACAACCAATAGCCCTTACAATGAAATACAAGTCTGTTGGTAATTGGTTTGAATGCAATGCAGACCGGTTCTTCATCTTCCTTGGACATATTTGGAGATTTATCTTCAACAGAATCTGGAGTGCTTGGTCTCTACCAAAGGATTGGATTTCTGAAGTGCTGTAGAGACTGAGTTCTATGAAGGAGATCAAAAAGCTTAAATCAAGAAAGGGGTTTCTTAATCAAGACAATGTTCTTTGTCGTAGCTTTTCAGATCACACATCCTTACTTCTAACTTTTCTTCCTTGCAATCCACAGAATGTGTTTTGTAAAGGTTTGAGTTTTTCACAATGATCTTAGAGATCGCTTGAATGTTGATCTAGCTTTATCTCCATGTCGATCTCTATCTCTCTTTCATGCTTGAAGAAATGAGAAGATGTTTCTTTTATAGACGAAAAACAATAGATCAGTTGAGATTATCTTCGAACAATTTTTAGATGTTGGAGTGATCGTTTGGCTAAAAGTAAATCTTATGCACTGTAGGATAAAGATATTCTAGAAGATATCTCTCTGAAAAGGTTGTCCAATAGTTTGAGTTGATGTGTCACTGTTTTGCAGGTTTGACGGAATAGTACACTGACATTTGGTTTTCTAATAAAGTAAATACATTTGAAATTGAATACCAATATTTGTTGAATAAATTCAAACTAGATCTTGCATATCTGAGAGCTGTCAAGACTTTTCTGCAAGTTGATTTTTGAAGAAGCTTGAGCCTTTTGTCGTTTCTGAACATCTACAATGATTTCACTATAGTTCGTCAATGCAGCCTAAGAAGCTTAAAGGTCTGCTTGTTTGATATTCTTTTAGTGATATTGTCTTCCAGTAGAGAAGTTTGTTGTTTGACATATTTTAAGGAATGAATCATCAACCCCTAACATGTCTACTGGTTTGATGTCTTTGAATAAGCTATCATCCTGTAGCCAAGTTCTGAGAATAGCTAGGCGGGTGTTAGGCGTTAGACCAGGGCCTAGCACCTAGTCGAGGCTGAGATTGAAGGCATAATTATAGTAGTTTTCAAAAAAAAAAATCTTATTAACAAACATTAAAACCTTCACATATACAATAGTAAATAACACCTAATAATCTAAAAATATTAAAATAATAATCATATTACAATTTACAAGATTAAAAATTTTAAACTAACACTTTAATTTCACTTTAAAATTCAAATTTTAAAATAAAGTTCAAAATAATGTAATAATAGTCGATAATTTAACACATATAGACATACTACATATTGTCTATTTGGATAATAAGAAGGAGTGAAACAAAAAGAAAATAAAGTATGAGGACTAATTAGAAAGAAAAAAAAGGATGAAAACTAAGTACCTGACTTACACAGTTCCACTTATTTGAATTTTGAATAGTCTTCTATTTGAACACCGAAACATATCATTGTTTTTTTAACAACCAAACAAGAAGACAATATCACATATCTCACTCTTTAGGGTTTGACATCTCATTCTACCGTCGACACCTTTCTTTTTCTCTCTTGTTAACAATCGCTCAAAATGACTGACAACAGATTGGGTCTCTTTTTTGCTCAACACCTTCACTCTTTCATTTTCTGCCCCTTTTTTCAATGGTACTATAATTCCCCAAGCCTGTCTAGTATGATCTCAGGGTCACTCACTGTTCGAGTCTTCAAGAAATCTCGAAGACACCATATCTCTCTACTCTTTAGGGTTAGATCCCACACAACACTGTTGACATTCATCTCAGTCGTCGTCGTCACCGTAAGTCCTCCCTTTCTTCTTCTCTTTCCTACCCCGCCTCTCCAACTCTCGACGCCCATCTGTCTCTTTATGCCCCTCCATCTCACGGTCGCCTTCAAAAATTAGATCCTTTCACTCTTCGAAGACGAAGCCTAGGATGACTCGGCGGCGATTTTTCCGACTTGGCGGTGATTTTTCCGTGAACGATTTTTTTGCCCAATTTGAAGGAAATTGCGGTGTTGGAGAGGCGCCACCTAGGCCGAGTTTTAGAACACTGCGTGTAGCAAGTCTGTTGGTGCCGGTGTACTGAATAACTAGCCTGTTGAGGTCATCACGTATGAGTAAGACTAAGACTCGGACTCACCTAGTCTAAAACCTATGTAATGTTCAACAAGTTACCACATTAACCGGTACGCAACCCTTTTAGTCACTTGTTAGAACATGTAGTAATGGGAACAAGTAAATCAAGGTGTTCGGAATATGCAAATGAATAAGTCATGTTTCCGCAGGCATATTCCAACAAAAACCTTAATTTCATCTCTGATATGCGAAACCGCAACACGGGCAAGATTACTCAATCGTATCAAGTAATAAAGTTTATAAGTACGAGTCGATCCCACGAGGATAGAGGTAGAAATAAATCCTAAGTGCTAAAATTGGGCACACCTAATTTTATCTAAACTAACAGAATTAGATTTAAAATAAAAATAAAATAAACTAAATTAAAGCATGAAAGTAAACTAAATTAACGCAACGATGAAATGGCGGCAACATCAAATCAAGGTTAAAAAGTAGGATTGTGATATTTCTAGTCTAGCCAATGTTTAATCTAACACTCTATATTTTTCTTAACTCAAATTTTTAGTAGTCGAGCGCACATTAATATTTGCTGTGAGCTTTCGCTACGTATAGCAAATCTAATTATCACTCATCCTAGCTATGGACTCATCTCATCTCAAACATAACATAGGGGAGAAAATAGTCATGTGGTCGATCATGCACCCAATGAATATCTACGATTTTCGACAATCGATGTGCTTTCGAGACGTAAACAATTATCATGATTTTCAAAATAATTGGAAAGGCTTTCGTATCCTATCATTCTATGGTTCATTTAATGATTCATAACTTCATTAAAAGTATTAAGCACACAATGATAATAACCAAAAAAAATATGAGTAATACTTCATATGGAGAGAAATTAAATTAAAACAACGCATTCAACATATACAATAATCACAATCCAAAAATATATTTAGCTCATCATCAAGATATCAAGATATATGCAAAGTTTCCCTAAAAATTACAACAATAAAATAAATGGCAAAGTGAAAGAATTAAACCAAATAAAGTTGTAATTCTTGATTTGACTTCACTTAATCTTACTCCCTTGACCCTTGATTTGATGCTCCAAGCCTTCAAAATGGATGCATTTTAATATAGGTAAGAGAGGTGGAGAAAATGGTTGAGAGAAAGCTTTAGGGTTGCTGCCCTAAAAATAGGGGCCTCGGGCTTCCTCTCTTCAAATGGAGGCTAGCTGATAATTATAAGAGAAGGAAATTGGGTCTCCAATATGGCCAAAGGCAAATTTGGAAGAGCGGGGAGATTTGGGGGCAAAATAGAGAAGAAAATGGAGGCACGGATCATAAGCGAACTACCCAAGGGAGGAGGCGGGTCGCTGTGTGAGGAAAAGAGGGTGAAAAGGTGGATTGGAAAGGAGAAATTGGTCGGATCTGAAGCGGGCCAAAATGGATGATGTTGGTAACCAGCGCTATGCAGTTGGGCTACGTGGAGGCTTCCAGGCACAACAACGCATAAATGAGGCACTTTAAGGAATTTGTGTCGTGCTCCCCTATGATTCTTGGTTGTGCGTCGGTGCCCCTGCCTTTCATAATCTGGCTGCCATAGACCCTCTCCCTCCAAACTTTACAATTTGGTCCTAAGACTGCCCAATCTTTTAATCAACTTCAAGTTTTCTTCTGATTTTGCCTCGATTTGCATATATTGAGCCTTGAATCCTCGAATATCTTTGAGATACCTACATGAAACACAAAATACATAAAAGTAGGTTCTCAAATGCAATTAATCATTAACCAAGACTCAAAATAATCAATAAAATTTTGAAAAATAATGAAAATAATAGAAAATTACAAGCTTATTAGTCTCCAAAGGTTGTTTGATTGTTTTCCTACACAAATTCATCCCTTAAATTAACTATTTTAACCTCAAATTAAAAATCCTAAGTCGAATAAAATAAAGAAAAAAGTGGAAGTTTCAAGTTTGTTGATTACCTTAAGGCTCAAAGTTTGATTTGAATCTTCGATGTTGCTAAGGTGTTGAATTTGCCTCTCTTCATGGTTGTTGTCGGGGGCCGACCGGCCTGCCTTGTTGGTAGTGAGCTGCAAGTTTTCCTCCCCAAATCCTAATCGCGAACAAGTACTCGTCGCTCGCATTCACTTCTCTTTCCGTGACTCCCTCTCCGTTCGGTTTAATTTTTTGTAATGTCGTTGTTCTCTCTTGCTCTACAAACGGGACACCAGTTAGGGATTTGGAAATTTTGGATGGGGTCATTGAGTAAAACGACGCCGTTTTACAAGCTAGAACATTAAAAAAAAAAAGTGGAATCACGTGACCCCAACCCATGTAACGTGCGTCCGCCCCTGACGCTTTAGGGGTATACATCGAACCACGAACCGAACCAAACCAAACCAAACCAGTCGGTTTGGTTCAGTTTTGGTCCAGTACGGTTTGATTTCGAAAATTGGAAAATTGTTCGATTCAATTCACACTTTTTTAGAGTGTGCACGGCAAAACATGAAGAATTATCTTTATAGGTGAAGCCTCAGGTGTCTCTCGTTTTAATTTTGGAATTTGTCAAATTTCAATTGCTCTCTTGTTTTTTGACATGAAATATTTAACTGGAAAATAACTTTGATTTTGGATAAGTGTGTTATGAGCTATAAATAGTTGGTCGGAGTGAAGGAAAAAAAAAATTACTTACGAACACTAGAAGAGACTGCTTTATGCTTGGCAAATTTCCTGAAAGTAATTGTTGATTAAGGGTAAAGAGTTCAGGTTGGACACTCCACGTTAAAGTGTTAATGAAAGTTGTAGACTATACAAGTTGGTACTATTTCTAGTCTGAAAGTCCATTCTTCACACACTATTCTTTTCGTCCACAAAGTCGTCTTCCCCTACACCTAATTCTTTTCTAGATTTTGTGGATAGTTTTTTCTATTTAAGCCAGTTCCCTGTGATTGGTATACTTCCAGTATTACCTGCAGGCGCCACCAGTTTGGGCGCGTTTTGAATATTACTCTACTTATCAAAAATAATAATAATTACGTTCTAAAGCGCGTTAGGCTAAGGGAAATGACACTTAGGTCTCTATGGCCACAGCCCGGCTTATCATGAGTCTCCACGAGCAAGCTGGCCCAAAAGGGAAAGTGCTTAACAAGAACTCTAACCTCGCTCTAGAACCCCGATCTCCAATTACTAACGTTTCTGAGGAAAACTCTTGCCTAACCTCTAGGGGTGGAATAGGCCCATAAGAACTGACCTCCGACAACAAGGGTTTCAAGGAAATAGCTTTACGCCTGAGAGGGGAACAACCTACATCCTTTAGAGATGACCTGGCTTAGGGCTGTGCATAGTGATCTACTAGTGAAATGTTTTGCGCCAGCGAAGTGTGTGACCTGTTTACTGAGGAGAGAAAGAGCTAATTTTGGTCTTTACTTACGGGACACTTGCCGTAGAATCATTGAATCAATAGGATGATGACACCTGGCAGGAAATCATAATGTAATATACAGATCATTAATTGATAATGTTTTTTTTATAGGTAAATATGACCCTTGACCCTTGTTAGTATGGGGATTGGAACCAAGGACCTCAAAGTCATTGCTTGAGTGCCCTTGCCATCTCACCCACCCCTTGGTGTCATAAGTTTCTAGGTCAGTGCGACTTGTACTCCTTCAAATTCTTTGATAGTAATGTGTCACTCCAAGTATATGTCACCCAGCACACATCACACCCGGGAGAACACTCGCATTCTACAGCTACAATTAAGAATACACCTTCTAAGTATAGACATGTGAAAAGTGAGAAAAAGACAGAAAAGCTCGTGAGAAGGCTAAAACTATGGGTAAAAGGGAATGAAATGGCTAAGAATAAAGGAAAAGTGGAGGGCAGAAAAGATAAGGAAAAATAAATTTTCAATGTGAATTTGGAGTTCTTTTACATACCTGCCTGTGCACATTGCTCACCAAGAAGACTCGCTTTTTCAAATTTCAAGTAGGCGCCTGAAGCTGTTCTCTTAATGCAACTAGTCAGCACCACGTAGTAGTTTCCTTCAATGATTTCTCTTAACTTCAAAATTTATGGCATCAAAGAGATCATTCGAGCATCTATCATGACTCAGAAAATCAAAGAAGTAATTGATGCTTCTGATCGAGACCATACATCTGAAAGATTGAGCTTCAACTCTTCTCTCTTCATCATTGAGCTACCACACCAATGTACTCGCTGAGAGAAAATAAGTAACACCACTAAAACTATGGTACAGATCTTTGCTTAAAATCTGCTCGTAATAATCAGTCTCAGAAACTATCTTTAGATAGCACGACCATTGAAAGCTGACTCTGCCCTTCCCAGCAGTTCATCTTTTCTATCTCTGCCAAAGCTTTGAACACGCACATACACTCAGATGACACAGAAAAGAAATTATCATTTTTTATAAGTAAATATAATATAAACACAGCGCCAAATCAGGTGACGCGTCCTTGTACACAGGGAGTATAGAAGACCAAAAGAATTAGATGTGTAAACTATCCATAATATTAACAAAAGAATCCCCTGAACAAGACACCACATCAGAATGCCAGAAATGAAGAAGCTGATGCACTTTTTTCTGTAGCCGATCAAAGTCCAAGTGTCTAACTCCACATTGACAAATCACCTTATGATTCCTCTCCTTCCAAACGCTCCACCAAATCACCAAAGAAATAGACTTTCATCTACTTTTTAACTAATACTAACCATGAAGCAGTTGAAGAGAAGACCTAGGCATCACCCAAGAGTCCCCTAGCAACTGGCAGTGCAGAAGCAAATGATTAACTGATTCCTCCTCCTTTTTGCACATGAAGCACCAATGAACATAAACCCTCCCTCGAGCTCTCAAGTTGTCCCCGGTCAGAATTGCCTCCCTCAAAGCTTCCCATGCAAAGAACATCACTCTACTAGCTCTTGACTTCCAAATTACTTTCCAAGGATAGTGTTTCCGGTCCTCATTGTTTAAGTATGAGTAAAAAGATTTCACCGAGAAAGTTTTCCTTTTCGAACCATCCCATACAACTCTATCCTCTTCCAAACCTCTCCTCTGAACATCACATAGCATTTCGAAGAATCTAGAAATATTGTCAATCTCCCAATCATGTAGATTTCGGCGGAATGAGGGGCTCCAATAATCTACCCCATTAGAACACTCCACCACAGCACTCACCAACTCTTCCTGATTAACGGCTATATTGAAGAAATTAGGGAATCCCCACTGAAGAGAAACTTCTCCGCACCACTTATCCTTCCAAAATCTCACCTTCTCCCCATTTCCAATGTTAAAGGAAACCTGACTTTTGAAAAATTCCCAGACTTTCATAATGCCTTTCCAAACACTTGACCCATAAGAGCACGAAACTTCCTTCGGGAACCACACACAGAAAAGAAATAACTCACAGCTTTATAATCCCATCTGACAAGATAACGGAAGGAAAAGTATCATGAACCATATCTGCAAGGAGGTATATGCCTTTTGACTATACTTTGATTGGCGCTGCGGTAAGTTCAGTATCATGAAGCAACTTTTGTCTGCAAGTGTACGACACCCACTGTTTCTGCATTGATGTATAACTTTTTTTGAATTATGCTTAGCTAGATTGGAGCTAAAATAAGTAATTATATATATATATATATATATATATATATATATATATATATAATAATCACAGTCTGTCTACCTTAGTGGTGGTTGTTGCAACATGCATGATACTCCTATTCACAAACAAAAGCAGGTCAGGAGTTTGTGTTCAACAATCTCATAAAAGTCCCAACTCTAGTCCATTTTAAAAAGGCAAAACTCATCTTTGGGCCACCCAACTTTTCAAAAACTTGCAATGCGGCCACCAAAAGTTTAAAATTTTCATTCTTGCCACTGTCATTAGTTAGGTTGCAAGCGAACCTATTTTTGGATCGACAGTCCAGTCATTAAATCAGAGTCAAATTTCTATTGTGTCCCTTTAAATAGACAATTATTCCCTTTGTGTGATATTAGAAATCCAAAGGGGTCCAAATCTCTATTTTTTGCAATTGTTGCCGGTTGTACTGTAGCCCCAATTCCTTCTTCAGTTTCACACCATTTTCACTTCTGCTCATGGTAGTCATCCTAGCAGCAAGCTCACTAGCTCCAAAATACTTGCAATGCCATCAAAATCTGGTTGTTAACTTAAGGTAAATAGAGGCAACAACACATCAACTGGGTCCCGCTCAAATTGCAAGATTGGCAACTCCCCAGCTAAAATAATGGGTATGGGAAAAAAATTGACCAAAAAAGTCAAACACCCTTGAGATCTGATGGTGGGTAAGGGAAAAAAATTTGGCGGAAAAAGTCAATCTTGGGTTTTGCCTCATCTTACTATTGCTTCTCCTTCTCAAAACATTATTGGATATGATGGTGGGTTAAAGGCCAGGCGGATGGCTCCATTGCTCGTCTCCCGTCTCCCGTCTCCTTGCCTCTTGGTCCTCGCTCTCTCTCCTCCCCCGCTGAATCTCCGTTAGCTCAAAATTCGCCCCTGAAATCTCTCGATGTCGCTAACCCAATCCAAACACCTTTCTTTCTCTCTCTAGATCTGTACATCGACCGAATTCTTCTTCAATCCTCGTCCATCCTTGACACATAAGCCCTAATTTATTCAAATTATGGTGATTTTACCTATCGTTGCCTCTAATATTTGGGGGTTTTGTTTATGTGGAGATGGGTCTCCAATGTGTAGGGGTTGCCCTCTGAAAGAGATTGAAGGTGGGAGGGGGGGAGGTTACAGTTGGCGGAGGTTGAAGATGAAGTGAAGAAACATTTTGACCCCTTACTCTTTATACAAATGACATGTGTTTTATTTTCTATAGGACCCCTTTGAGTTTCTAAAATCACACAAATTAAGTTTTATAGGGATAAAATAAGGATTTGACTCAAACTTAATGTCTAAGTCTAACGTCCGTCAAAAAATGGGTACACTTTTAACCTAACGTTTGTACAATGGCAAGAATGAAAATTTTAAACTTTCGGTGGTAGCATTGCAAGTTTTTGAAAAATTGGGTGACCCAAAGATGGGTTTTGCCTTTAAAAAAAGGTTAATGGCAAAAGCAACCATCAAATTTTGCTTAATGTGCCCAGTATACCATTCAACGAATTCAAATATTGAAACCACGCTAACTATTCAAAAGGTGGCAAAATTAACCTTAAATATTAACGAAAGTAATTATGTGGACTTTAATGTTGTAGACGAGGAAAAATAGCCAGGTGGAAAGAAGAAAAAAAATCAAAATTCTACTAACAATTAATGTACCTTAAATCAGGTTTATACTGCTAATCATTTATTATCAAAAGAATGATAAATCAACCTACATGGAAAAAAAGGAAAAAAACGGACTTACCAAAAAGAGAAGAAAAAGACTTACCATTTGTTATCTATACAATTATAACAGGGGATGACTCAAAATTAATAGTGACATTTGAGCCTGTCACGCTTTTTTGAATCACCCAAATTACTCCTAAAGTTATTATAATATCCAAAATACCCTTTTGAAAAAGCATTCACATAAATGGAGTAGTTACCAACAATCTAAAATATAACCACTCTGAATTTTGTTACTCTATGGTAAGCACATCCTAGGAAATAAGAATAAGAGAGAGACATAATCAAGAATGAGTAGTAATAAAACTACGAATTTGCCTGAGTGGTATTGAAGCCCTCAAGGTTGGGGTAGGGAAGAGGGTGTGTGTGCTATTAAACATCAAAAAACAATAGCCAGGTTGCTTAATTTTTTTAGGCCAAGTGTAAGATCTTTTGTCCAGGTCATCTACTCTGTTAAATTTTTTAACAAAGGACTGACGGCAAGCTTATTTTGGCTACATTTTTAAAAGTTTTTCAATAATTTAGCAAGTTCAATTGTATACTAGGCATCTCAAGTATTGTTTGATAGTTGATTTTGCCATTAACCCTTTACAAAATACAAGGCATAAAATCTTAATTTGCCGATTCATATTGGTAACTCATTTGCCAACTTTCAAAAATTCTCACTAACATTTGAAGCACCTGAAAGGTATTTGATAATCAAGCATAAATTTTTAAGTGTGAACCCACAAGTTTCCATGTTTCTCATTCTGCGATGCCAGTTCTTCAGACATGCCACAATCATATTCTCTCTTTTTGTGAAGGAAAAAATCTCGTAAAACTTTTTCCTCAGGAGATACAGTATACATTTCAAGAGAAGCATGGACCATACATCAGTTATTCATTGGAAATTCAATTTTCTTAAAAAATTTAAGTTACGGTCTAGGAGTCACGTCATCCTGAAAGAAAAATGAATATTAAACAAAAAGAGAAAATAAAAAGACGAGGGATACAAAGGAAAACGAGTTTTCTATGTCAAGTGACTATCAAAACTCAGGTTTAATTGAGATTCTTTACCTGATGTAGCGATGTTTACTGGTCCAAGTAAATTGATTCCTTCAATGTAAAACCCTCAAGAATGATGATGAGTTAAACTCTTCGCCAAGTTTTGACTAATAAGATTGAATACTTGAGTTAAGGACACTCAGCTGTTCAGGTTCTTCTGAAAGTTCCTCAAGCAAGATGTCATGCGATTAAATGCAGGAGAAGCGAACTTACCTGGTGGAAAGAGGTCGATCACCAGTAATCTCCACAAGAACAAGCGCCTTCCTTAAAGTGGTGAAATCCTTTTGCATCGCGGACAAAAATCGCCCTGTGCTCAACAGCTGACACAAATTTACTGAACGAGTGACAGTCAGCACAAACACTGGTATTCTTTGTAAGCCTAATAGGAGTTCCATCAGCGGTGTCAATAAGGCCAAATGCAATTGCCAGTTTCTCACTATGCATATACAGCATTTCCAGCTTAAGTTCATCATCCACATCCTGTAACAAAAAATTCTGTATCAGGAATATAGCCAGCTAACTCCAATTTCTTGCTCAAACTTTTAAGCTTCTCATATATCTCTTTCGATCGAGGATGTGTATGGTCTCCAGAACCAAATCTATGGCTATCATTGTCTGCTTCAACCCATGTCCAACCTGGAACCTTTTTCAATTTGCGAGTACCCATTAGTTCTTTAATCTGGGATAACTCTGCCTGCTTCCCTGATTTGGCATAAATATTTGAAAGCAATACATAGTGACCGTAATTATTGGGCTGCAATTCAAGAAGATGTTCTGCTGCCTTTTGTGCAAGCTCTACATGACCATGAATCTGGCAGGCCCCAAGTAATGCCCTCCACAGGCCACAATCTTTATCAGCTGTCATACTCTCAATCAAATGCAAGGCTTGATCAAGTCTTCCAGCACGACCTAAGAGATCAACCATACAAGTATAGTGCTTCACATCTGGTCTAATAAAGTATTCTTCTTGCATTGACGAGAAAAATCGAAGACCCTCTTCAACCAACCCTGAATGACTACAAGCATATAAAAGAGAAACAAAGGTGCTCCTATTTGGGGAAATCCCACTTCTTAACATCATAGGAAACAACTCAAGAGCTTTCTGACCTTGCCCATGAGAACCATAAGCTGCAATCATGGCACTCCATGATATTACATTCTTTTCCCGCATCCCATCAAAGATTTCCCTAGCAATTTCAACACTCCCACACTTGGCATACATATCAATCATAGCTGTCCCCAAAATTACATCCACAGAAAAGTGCTTATCCTTTACATAATCATGTACTAGTTTAGCCTTTTGCATCGCCCCTAACTTTGCACAAGCATGAACAACAGTCACCATCGCAACCTTATCTACCACAACACCTTCCTCCCTCATCCGATCAAACAAAACCAATGACTCATTAGCACTGCCACACCCAGCACACGCCCCAATCATAACAGTCCAAGTTGGAAGGTCTCTACTCACCATCCCATCAAACAGCCGCCTCGCATCGTCAAGAATACCACATTTTGCGTACATATCCACAGAAGCAGCACAAACAAAAGGATCCAACAGAAACCCAGACTTAAACACGATGGTATGAACCATCCTACCCATTCTGACATTCACTCTATCTCTACAAGCCCGTATCACAAGAGGCAATAAACTGTTACTCAGTCCTATACCAGACCTTACACACTCCTTAAACGTCCCTAAACAGTTCCTGAAATCACGAGCTTTCGCAAACCCACCAACCATAACACTCCAAGAACCAGAGTTTCTATCAGACATTCTCTCAAACACCTTGTTCCCATCAACCAAACCGCTATGATTAATGTAAGCATACAGAAGCTTGTTCACAACACTAAGGTCATAATTAATCATACCATTGATTGTTAGTTGCGCATGAACTTGCCTGATTTGACGAATATTTTCACAGTTGACTAGTTTAGAGAGATCGAATTCTAGGTCTGAAGAGAGAGAAAATCGAAAAGTTGAGGTTTTTGCATCGTAAAGTAGAGGCTCTGTGAGTGTATTCGGTATCGGTGCAGCTGAAGTGAAGAAACGTCGGATTTCCTGCTTAGAAAGAGTTGTTTGGAAGCTAGGGTTTTTGTATTTGAACATGGCGCCAGACACGACATATGACTAACAACCGGAGCAGTTGTTTGAGCATCCTGCTGATATTTTTAATACAACTTCTTAACTTCTCTCATCTACCTTTTATACTTTTTTTATTTTTTACTCACTTTAATTATGAGCCAATATATGGACTTCTCATTAAACCAATATAAGATAATCTTCTTACACAATTTCTTACAAAAGGGATTGAGATGGAATATGTTACAAAAAATATTAAATTTAACACCATTTAATATAAACAAAACCCCCCACCCCCCACACACACACCCGGCTGATATCCCCTCACTCTCTCTCCACTTGCACGTTCTTAATTAGGAAGTTGGGTCTCTCTCTCTCCTAGTTGAACTCTTTTTTATTCTATGTGACCAGTATGCACAAATTTCAAAGCCTTAAGAATTAGCATTTTTGTACAATGGAGATGCTCTTACTAGGACAAAGCAAATTATTTGAACAATTAAAATAACCTATTTTAATAAATTAAAATATGTAACACCTAAATCCCTAAATTTAACACCATTTAAAGGGTTAACTGCAAATTAACTTCATAATGCTGGCTAACCGAAGTCTTTAGATTACAATTATATATAACTACTGTATGTGTGTCAAACTTTAAAAGTTTGGCATGACAAACTTCCTCCATGTCAAAATGCTACTGTTCAAAAAGTTTATGATCTTTGTCCTTTTGTTTTTGTTATCACAAATACAACCTAGTAATTGACTAAGCTCGACTTGTTTACTGCCCCAAAAAGAGGGGATTGAAATGGAATATGTTACAATTCTAATTTTATACTTTGTTTTGGTTACCAATGTATATGGAGGTGATGAAACTGAAATATGTTGTGAATTCTAATTTTGCACCTAAGCCAAATCTCCGATCATACCATGCTTGGAGTTGATCAACTTTGATGGTATGGAGTTAATCAATCTTTAACTTGACCTGACAAGTTTAAAATTATTCCTCATGCCCTAGACTTGATTTGATAATTTTGTATTTAATTTGAGACTAAACTTTACTTTTATAACAAGTCAAAAGTTCTTTCTTGTCTCACACCAACCTATTGATTTAGAGTAAGACAAAAAAATCATTTAATCATTTGAACCAACCTTTAATCTCTCCTTTATCATTACATTACAACATATACTAAACAAATTTTGGAATGCACCACAATTTACTTGTAATTTGTGACAACATGAATACACTAGTTTTTAACGTAAACCCGAAGGCTAAGGTAATCAACAAAGAAAAGTTTAGATGAATAAGTCATACTTAACGATTTCTTGTCACAAGAACAGAAAGAAATACATATTTCCTCTTCAGGTTTACAAAAATATTCTTACATTACAAACAAATCCTCAAATGGTTGCAGAGGAATAAAACAACTGAAGAATAACCCTTTTGGAGCTTTGCCTCTAATCAACCTTTACCCCCCAAACTATAGATGCTAAATCCCGAGCAGGGATTTATGTCAGTTCATGAAACCTTTAACACTACGAGCTAGTACAAGCCCCCCTTCCTCTCCGGGTAATGGTTGCCATATCATTTGTATACTTTGAACAATGACAGTACTTGATAATATACATGACAAAGATGTACATATGGGACAAATTTAATTGATCTGGGTGAGGGGTGAGCGTGGGATGAGAGAGATCTTTTGTTCCTTTAATTCAAATGATTCAAATGTATGGTTTTCCCGGAATTCATCTAGTAAGGTCTCCATTGGCATTGCTCGTAACGCCTCAATTGTTCCCTTGCTTGGGACATCAGGGTCACATCTGATGGGTGTGCTTCCAGATGGCTCATAATCCTGGACATCAAAAACCATCTTGTCAAATACAACCTTGGTTTTCTTACAGGCCTACCCGAATATGCCACCCAGTTGAAAAGGAAAATACATTCATAAGTTCAAATTATGGGGCCAAATAAATTTTAAAAATTCAGGATAAGTGAGTTGTTGTATCACCGATACAGCTAGTAATGTCAAGAGAAAGGAGGGTCATAATGGGTCATAATTTTCCAATTTCAAACATTCTTAACTTGTAAGTTTGACACCATTCATTATCATGAGAACCAGAAATTTAGACTATAGGGGTTGAACGCAACAGTCAGACAGGTTGATGAAGTACTCTAGAATCTGGAGAAAAGTCTGTCAAATTTTGATCATTGTAGACAATAGGCAACAGAGTAATTCATACTTATAAGTCTCATTATTTTATGACAGATGGCTCCAGTCAGCATTATGCAGCAAGAAACTATCAGCATTAATCCAATGGAAGCATAGACAAAGTCCAGAAATATATTAGTTCCAGTTCAAGATGAAATTCCCTGAACCTACATCTACCGCTAACACCAACCTTCATATAATGATAAAATTAGTTATTAGATGAATGCATACCATATATTTCTGCTGAAAAGTGTCCTGAGCCTTCTGTTCTATAGAAGCAGATTGCACAGAGTGGTCCTCCCGGAGAACTTCAAGAATTTTGGCTTCAACTTTTGTGGCATCTAAAATTCCAGCTACAGCTGCTTGCTCTTGCTTCGATATGCCTGAAATGAATATCCAAGAAACACCATAAATAACATAATAAAAGCACCATATTGTTCCCAGAAAGGTGAAAACACAGCAATGCTATATCTGCTGCTACAATAACAAGAACATCCACAGCACATAATCATTCCCCACTCAAACATCATTACAAAGAAAAGCAGATAAATATGTAAAACGAAAGAAGCAGTGATGCAGCTCCTAGTGATCTTGTGCAACAGTGTGAAGGGTAGCAAATGACATAAAAGAAAATAAATGCCAGCTTCCTATTCACATACATGCATTTTAAGTTTGCTATCAATTGCATAGTCAAGCAACCATTTTGATTTTATCGATTACTAATACAGGAAAAGCTGGATCAACTGTGAAAAATCACATGCAAGTCAACAACAATAGCTGCGTGAAAGCCCTAAAAAGGCTCGCAGTAAGTGAACAAATGGCATGTCAGCTGGAAATCATTTTGCAACTCAGGCATTTTTGGTAAAAATCAGAACAATGATCAGGCCCAGATGTCAAAAAACTGAAACAAACAACAATAGTATTGCTAAATAAAGTTAAGCAACACCAGAGTCATTTAGTCTGAAATCAGCGTAACAAGTCCGTCCAAACTTCTAATAAGTAAAAGAAAGAACAAAAACATTACAAAAAATGCATTTATTTTAAACAATCTTACCCTCCAAGCGCTGAATGATATCCTCATTATTCTTTGACACAACATCTTCAGCAGCATCTCTTGCTGAAGCAATCTCGGAATCATGGTGCTCGTTACTTTCAGATGCATTTCTGCATTGAAATCCAGTAAGTTTGTTTCATTAAAACATGTATACGAGATTATATTATAATGTTATATTCCCTCCGTTTCTGAAAAAGAGTCCATCGTTTCTTGTTATGGCGTTCCAAAAAAAGTGTTAACTTACTAACTTTTATTTTTTCTGGAAGTTACTGTTACCATTTCACCCTTGATTAGATTCCTACAGAAGTTGCACAGAAAAAATAATTGATGGACCCCACTCTCACATGGGTATCCTTGCAAAATACACATTATCCTAATTCCTAATATTTATAAAAGATTCAATTATTTTTTCTGTGTGTCAGGTCAAACACGACACTTTTAGGAACAGAAGGAGTAATCAGAATGGGTAAGTATCATGTCTACTGCAAAACACCTTATTAGATTCAAATGGAAAAATTTGGAAATCAACCATCAGCATTAGGGCAGAAAACCACAGACAGATTGGCAATCCTATTGTCTGCTTCTAGCAGATAAAGACAATCTAGCAAAGTACAGATAACTCACCTGACAAACAAGGCCATTTCTGAAACATGTTGTTTTTCCATTTTATTGACAGACTCGCCTGTCTTCTTTGAGTGCTTCAAAGCCAGTTCAGTTGTGCCAACACTGGAGATACAGGAACGACAAATAAATTTAACTGTGCAGCTTAATCATAGATAGAATAAAGCCACACTTGTAATTATGATAACCACTTCACTTACCATTTCTGTAGCAGTGACTCTATGCGGCAATGTTTGGCAGCAGCGAAATCAGCACTGTCTTTTGCATCATTCTCTGCTTGCATAGCAAACTCTTGCCATTTTCTTTTGGCATCACTTGTAATTCCCTCGATGGAAGAAACATGCCCATCCATAACTGTCTTGCTTCCAATAGCAGTTTCTCTGATGCTAGCTAGCCGAGCATCAACCTGTAAGCTCAACCATCAATCTATATAGAACAAAGAAGCAAGAGAGCAAGAGAAAATGGAAAGGAAGCGATAAGACAAGCAGACAAACCATTTCTTTTTGACGAGAGATGTGATTAGACACTAACATCGTCATATCAGCAATGAGCTTTTCAGCCTCAGATTTTGACTGCTCCTGCAAAATTATGTTTTAGAGCTTAGATACACCAGATACAACTTCCTGGTTGCCCTTAAAACTTTGATAATCTACCTCATAATCCTTCTGAAAATCATCAATACTTTTGGTTTGTATCTCATCAACTTTGATTGAATGGCTAGATAGCTCTTTTGATTCTTCCATTAGCTTATCAAAAAATCCATGTACAAACTTGGACGTATTCAACATACGCTCAATGCTTTCATTAAATCTCTGAAAATTTAAAAAACCAAATGGCAATCAGAAGATGAACTTGAGAAGATCATATACTACAGAACACCACGAAAGACTACTAATGACCACACAAGTATGAGATACATGAAAAAATCAACAAGCTTATAAAATCATGATTTCCCTCACTGATACACTAATAAATATAAGACTTCAATGACACATCATTTCAAGATACCTACTTCCAAATGGCCGAACTTCAGACACTTAACATGAGAGGTTTAATATAAAAGACTGTATGGACCTGACGAAGCTCCCTTGCAAAAAGGGCCATTTCTCCTTGCTGGGTTGATAAATTGCCATGAAGTTCATCAAAAATAGAATTTGCTTCAGCGGCTTCTGCAGCTAGAAGCTGGTTTAACAAGGGAAAAGGTGTCAATTTGAGTACTGAAAAAGACTTATTTTATGGAGAAAAAAAAAACCCTAGGATGCTGAAAGAGGAAACAGAACAAATTGCTTCTTCATACTTCTTCGAGTGAACAAGCATTTGCAGAAGAAAATGCAGAGATCTCCTCTAAACAAGCATTGGAGCTTGCTTTGTGCAAACGAACAACGTTTTGCATGGCCTCAATATGAGAAATATACAAAGCTCTTGAAGCTGTTACTTTCTTCTTCAAGTCAATGATGGCCTGAAACAGAAATTCATTCAGAAATTCAAAAACCCAAGAAGAACAGCAATCAAGAAAAAGAGAGGAGGCATTAGCTTTTTGGAAACTATTAGAGCTAGCAATGTGGAAACACACAATAATTTAAAGGTTTCAAGGCACATTGAGCACTGTCTTGTAGAAAATCATCCATCCCTTGGTATAAATTAAAGGTTTCAAGGCAATTTTATTGATTACACAAATTCATAGAATAAGTTTGATGCCAAAGATGCACAACACAGCAATCTCTTTACCATAATGTTTTTTCCTCTAGGTTGGTGATCTATTTGTTGAAACGTCATGGATTTGTCAATGTTAAAAATGGACAACAACAATGCCATCGATTAGTACAATGACACAAGACGTTACACGTGCAAATGTCTACACGTCTAAATCATGCTCATTCAGATCACTAATGTGTGATGTCCTTGCCAACCAACATTTGTGGCACCAAAGCAAATACCACATAGAGAAATGACAAACAAGGAATAAATCTCATTGCATGCCTTCGTTTAAGAGTAACCCTTATATGAAAATCAAGAATGGAGTCCATACTCCATAGTGCTACGAATGATATCTAGTGGTATGAAAAAAACTGGTTCCCTTAAACAGAAACTCATTCACACAAACAGCAAAAGTGATAGCCTTCAGGAGGCAATGAGGCTTATAGTTCTTTCTTTCATGACCAACCTTCTACAGTGCCCTACTTTATAGGAGTGTCACCACAATATGTCCATGTTGTGATTTGCAACTTAAAAGCAATGGAAAACACTATTCCCGAATATAATAACTACCTTATCATTAATGTCAATAAAAGAGTGGCAAAATTTCTCAATGCACTGGAGTTGTTCATTTTGCTGAGACATTGATGAGCTCACTGTGTTGCAAAGAGAACCAATATCTTGTGCAAGCTCGGCTTGATAATTGTTTACGACTGACCTATTACCAGCATTCAGTTTGTCCTCTCTAGCTGCATGCATCATAAAGCAAATAGTTAGATTTTCCATTTGGGAATAGTTCATGTACACAGATTATAAATGAGAATAGTTACCAATTTTCATGAACAATGAAGCTTTGTCCTGAAGTGATTTCTCAAGGTCAGACCGTAAAACACATGCTTGATGAGCCAATGCATTTTCTGTTTCCAATATTCAACAACACTGCTGAGATACAGAAACAACAACAAATCAACGCCCAAAAACATTTAAATATATACCTGCTTTTTTCTGTTCTGATATGATAAAATCTTGCTCCTTAAGAGCATATTGGCATCTTTTCAGTTGTTCCTCAGTACTTGCCAACAATTTCGAGGTATGGTTCAGATTTTTCTGCAAAAATTTCATTTAATAAAATTCTAAGAATGAATTTCAAAACAATGCCAACCACTTACAAATATAATTCACCTGGGTATCATCAAGTTTGCTGCTCAGCTCAGAGCACTCTTGAATCTTAAAGTCATATTTTCCTTGCAGTTCTTCAAATTGCTGATTTTTCAAAATAAATATTTAAGATGTGAAATTAATTAAACCAATCACAAATACCTGTAAAAAGAAAAAGAAAAAAGGCAAAAGCATCTAAACCTTTTGATGGTTTTCCTATCTTCACACCCATCTGCTCAATCTGATCTGCCATTGCCTGAGCACAAGTAAACAAGGATGAATAAGGTACAGTACGATACAGAAATCAAGAAATATAAATAGACAACAGTTTCTCAGTCCAAGAACAGTTGTATTGTTCACATAACTTAATCAAATTTTTGGAACAGAAAATTATTTATATAAACTAAAGAAATTTTTATCAAAAGGACTACAAAATATCAGAGCAATATTAAGTGACAAATAGTGATGAAAATGTGTTACCTTTCGCTCACTTTCTTCCTGGTAATATCGCTCCTTTGGTATATAAACACCATTTTTCTCACGTGCAGCATATACCTCTAGTGAGAACCAAGAAATAATCGTCAGAGAGTCAGTGATAAATTCTAAGTTTCATCAACAATCATCAGTATATGTCTCTTTGATAGCAACAGAAATAGCTTTTACCGGTCTTAAGACGTTCAATTTCACCATAAAGATCCTTGATCAGAGTCGATTTCATCATTTTCTGATTCACCTACAAAAAACCATAACAAGAAAGATTAAGCGTTTGTAAAGGGGAAAAATCACACGAAAGAACTTCTATTGAGAAAATCCGGCAATTTAAAGTGACAAGCCACCCAGCAGGCAAGCATGCAACCAGACATAGCACAACAACAACAACAAACATGAAGAAAAAGTAGTTTGTCAAATTAAGAGGAACATTGTGGCATATAACTGGTATTGCTTGCCAATACATAACTAGCCTATCGAGGCATAGCACAAGAAGTCTACAAGTCATAATGGCTACAAGAGCAAGGGCACAGAAGATTGGTACATTTTACATTACTATACCCTTTTCATCAGACTAGTAGATTTCTAAAAGCCATTAACGCTATAATCTCTATTCTTGTATGAAATATCTAACAGAATTGATCAGAGAAAGTGAATACACGAATCTATTTTCAGAAGATCAACATTTCATTTTTAGAAAGTAGAAGACCAATTAAGACAAGATCAAATTTGTCTCGAATGTGGGTTATAACATCCCCCTCAGTTAAGTAATTCAAATATACCAAGTTAGTGTCCTGAAAAAGACAATAAGTGAGAAAAAAAAAACAGAGAGAGACATGAGATCATTTCAATAAAAACTGAAAATTAAGTTATGGGCCAGCATTTTGAGTGTCATATATAAGTTAAGTATAAATGGATGTAAAGAAGCCAAATAGAATGACAAATCATCTAGTAATCTTAAAGTGGGAAGACCTATTTTCAAATGGCATCATACCTTTTTGATAGGTCAGTAAGACAGTAACACCCTTCAACAGTAACCTTAAAGTGGGAGGACCTATTTTCAAACCAAGTCATACATTTTTGATAGTTCAGTAAGACAGTAACACCCTTTGACAATAACCTTCCATAAATTATAGTGCCCAACGACCACAACAGAAGCCAAATAGAATGGCCAATCATCTAACAATCTTAAGTGGTAGGGGACCTATTCTCAAACCGCGTCATACATTTTCGACAGGTCAGTAACACCCTTCAACAGTAACCTTCCATAAATTATAGTGCCCAACAACCACAACCTCCCCCCGCAATAAATTTAAGAAAACAATGAATTAAATTATTATCTAAATTTAGACGCACTTGAGTTGTGTGTGACTGTTGGTCAAGTTTCTATCGTAGTCGTGTAAGTGACATTATTCTTAAGATAAATAGACAATTGATTCAAAAAATATGTGAACAGAATTTCAACACCTATAATATTAACTTATTAAGTACACATGTGACATATATACACATATTAATATATTTATATATAACCACATCAACCCACATAAAATCAGATATAGAGAAGGAAAATTGGGTAAAGGGAGAGAGAGAAAGAGTAGAGAGCAACGAACCTCAGGCTTATTCTTTATATTCTTTGCCCTGTGGGCATAATCCAAAGTGCTCAAGGTCTCTTCAAGACAATGCACAGCTGGTGATACCGTGGCAATAATGCATGTTTTAGTCCTTCCTCCCAGTGAATCACGAAGTAAACGAGTGAGCTTACTATCCCTGAAATTCAAAAATTCGAAGCTTAAAGGTTGGGGAAAAAAACAGTAGAAGAGCAAGAGAAGTTAAGAAACAATTCTAACCTGTAAGGGATGTGTCCAAGATGCTCTACAAGCGCATTGATTACCCGTCCTAGAGTAAGTAAACTTTTGTTTATCTCCCCAGCTTCTCTAGCACGACCCTGACAATTAAAAATACAGTGTTCAACCAGAAATAAAACAAATCAAATAAGCTGAAATAAATTACTCCCCTTAAAGCAACTTGAAGGTAAAGTATCCAAACCCAATTTGCAAAAATAAGACAAACAAACTATCATGCATATTTACGGAATTACCTCCCTAGCACCAGATCGAGATATATTTTCTGAACCAGCTAAATCTACCAAATTCAGTTTGCCACACTTGATTAGTTCTTCGCCTTCTGGGGTTGCTTCTTTGATGTGTATTGTTATAGAAAATAGGGAATGGGAGCGACTGAAAAACAATAGTAATTCTTAGAACTTATGATAAAATTCAATTTTCTAAAAAGTTCAATAGCAGTGGAAGAGCTGAAACCTTGATTGTTTGTTTAAGAAGGTCTCAGCTGTGCGACGTTTTGAAGAGCCCCTTTCAAGCAAGGTAAATATCTCACTAGCACTTGTCACAATCTCCTCTTCTAATCCTCTAACAAGTACTCCACCTTTTCCGTCTTCCATAAGAGGCAGTAGTTTTTTTTGCTTGTCCTCGACAGCAATTCTGGATAATTCTTCAGGAGCCAGCAAGTCAGTGATCTCCTCATTGTACAACTCTAAAAATGTGACTTTAACGCTGTACTCTGCATTTTGGCCCTCCAAAGTGTCAAATATTTGCTTCACCGCTCTAGGTATGACACCTGCTTCTGGAGGTAACTCTCCATTGGGCCCACTCTGTCATAGAAATTAAAAACCATTTGTAATATTTAAAAAAAAAACTTAGGCCACACTTTAAGAGAATGTGATCCAACAATACCTTTGACCTCTTACATTCACCTTCCATGGTGTAAGTTTTTCCTGTGCCTGTTTGGCCATAGGCAAAAATGGTACAATTGAAGCCTTCCAAAACTTCATTTACTATTGGAATAACTGCTTGCTCATATAGATCCCTTTGCCGAGCTGCGGGACCAAAAACCTGCATATAACAATAATAAATCAATCAATACATATAAGTGGGATAAAGCAGCAAATAACAACTACACAGTTGATAAAACTTATATAAGTGTGTCACTATAGCAATTTCCAATTTCAAAAAAGAGGTTGTTATAGGTATTCTCAACTTCCTTAAAAGGCCAACTTTGGACCCCTGAAATTTAGATCTTTTACTTTTGACATAATAAATAGATTACCAACCCTGTCAAATTTCGCAATGCTAATATAAAAGCAACTAAAAGAATCTAGTGACCCCCACACCATCCAATATCTCATCTTCTGGCTTTCAGAAGAAAAGAACAACGTCCAAAGCACTGTCACCTAAATGATCTCGAATAGTTGAAGTAACAAATATAGGTGAGAAAAAAATTCCACACTTTACTCCAAGAAAACCCATCAACACCTAGTCACTATTAAAAAGAATAAAAGAACTCTCAAATATGATAGTTTACAATATCCAAATTAACTCACGAGTTGTTTTCTGCAAAAATATTTTTATATAAACTTCTTCCACTAACCCCACTCCTTGACCAGGTTATGATGCACAAAGCATGTCATTATTATCCAAAAGTGAGATGAGAAAAAAGTAAGCAAAATTATGGAATAATATCAAAGCTTAGGACTTTTCCTGGAAACCTAACCAAAGAAATGTCTAGGGAAATAGGTGATTACAGAAATCTAAGGCTCAACTGAAGAGAAACCAGAAAAGTGTGTTGGCTATTTGAGACTAATGGAAACATGGGTTGCAAAATCACGTGCACTCAGAACAGGGTTCTTTTGAAACAAATCCTTTCAGTTGCTATCACTCCTTTCATATGCTTATATAGTTATATCACATTGATATATTACCTTGAAAATATCTATCAAAAATTCAAATTTAAAAAATAAAGAAACATATAGGTACTTCCCATTGTTGAATAAGGATTACCATTTTTTATTAACAAAAATTTATATTAGTATCCCAAGTACTTACTTTTAAAGTTAAGAATGTTCTACTTGTGTACAAGTCTAAACCCCATTGTACAAGCTACTCATTCTAATATACATCCAACAAAGTAGCCCAATTTACAAATCAACAAGGCAAATAAAATAAATAAATTGATAAATAAACATTCAAGACTAACAAAAATGCAAAGCAAAAGAAATTTCAAGCCAAAAATGTAAGAAGTCATGTCACCTTGTCAAAAGTAAAAACCCTATCAATTTGCTTCCCAGCAATGCTCTGAGAAACCGCAACTTCTCTTAGATAGTCATTGCAAGTTACGACCTGAGGCGCATTGTTCTTTAACTCATCCTCACTAAACGGCCTAAGGATTTCAACCAAAATACCAACAAACAAATCAATAATTACCCCAAAAGGAAAACGAAAAGCGACAAATTTGATAGCAATTTGAACACATATATAAACTAATCTGAATAACTAATTCGGGAAATCAAAAAAAGAAATAAATCAAAAAAAACCTAAGCTCTAGAGAGAGAAACAGTACCTACAGCGGAGAAGAACCTGGACATTCACGCCTTTCTCATGGCGACCAGACATTCTCACACAGTTCTATGTGAAAGAAAATTTGCTCTACTAGATCGAATATTTTGGCTTTCGCTCTCTCTCTCTCTCTCTCTCTCTCTCTCTCTACTCGTCGGAAATGAAAAGCGGGATGAGTATGAGTTTTTGAATTTTTTGAGGCCCGCTCTTGCTATTTCATCTAACCGTTCGTTCCAGGCGAGCTGGATCTGACGGTTTATATGCTGTCGGAGTCTTTGGTCATTTGAATGACAGAATTGTCCTTGTTAACAGGGAAGAATTGCGAATCCGGATTTTTTAATTTAATCGTTAGTAACGGCCGATATTTGAGTGACGTCTGTAAGCTGATGTGCTTATGGGCACGGGCCATGGGCGGCCCATATATTGGGTTGTCAGGCTCATAGATTGGGCCTATATCAACTATAAACTAGAAGAAATTGCGGTCCACTTTCTCATGATTTTAATTATAAAAAATTACAAGTCGGTATATTTTTTAAAACATGTTTTTAAATCAATCCACCTATTTTTTGCACATATCTTTTAGATATAATTTTGGAGCGAAAGTATGCGTCTACCCCTCAATGTCGTATTTGATGAGCGGGAAGCAGATATTACGTTCTAGTTCATCGTCACTGAAAGCTTAAAGGCCCTAGCAAAGAAACAGCAGAGAGAAACCGGGGAGGGGTTCTGTCTTTTGAGTCCCGTAGGTTGTAGTAGCCATGTTTAACCGCTGGAACCTTATCGTCTATAACCCTCCCTCGACAAATCCCTAATCGTATGGTCCACCGAAACCCTAACCCTAATCTCTCACCTAATCGGTCACTCCGACGGCATCTCCGACCTCATCTGGTCCTCTGACTCTCACTACACCTGCTCCGCCTCCGACGATCATACCCTCCGCATCTGGGATGCCCTCTCCGCCGAGTGCTTCAAAACCCTCCGCAGTCACACCAACTTCGTCTTCTGTGTCAATTTTAGCCCTCGGTCGAACCTCATTGTTTCCGGATCGTTGGATGAGACCGTTAGGGTTTAGGATGTTAAGACCGGGAATTCAGTACACGTTATCCAGACTCACTCGATGCCGGTTACCGCCGTGAATTTCAATCGCAACGGCTTGCTCATTGTCTCTGGGAGCCACGATGGGTCATGTAAGATCTGGGATGCCGCCACTGGGCCTGCTTGAGGACGCTTATAAACGATAAGGTTCCGGCGGTCTCTTTCGCCAAATTCTCGCCCAACGGGAAATTCATACTAATGGTCACTCTGGACGATACTTTAGTGAGTTCTCATTCCCTTTTTTACATTTCAGTGTAAACTAATTTTTTGCAAAGTAGATATCATGTTTAGGGCTGTAAACGAGTGCTTACTTGGTTTGATGATATCATTGAGAATGGATAAGTGCTTAATCTTAGATTGTTTAGTTCTTGAGCTGATTTCAAACGAATATTTAGTTGAGCCGAGCTCTGAGTAGCTTGGTATTTTCAATATAGCTTGTTGGTGAGTTTTTCTTGTGGAGCCTAATAATCTAACGAACACACACACACACACACACACAGTTTGGTTTTGTTACCTTGAATTGGGTCTCAAACTATCTTGTATCGAACCAAACACAATACAAGCTTGAGTAGCTTGGTTCGTTATTCAGCCCTAACCATGTTAGCAAAAAAAAAAAAAAAGAAATTAAAGCATTGTGATTAAAAGAAATTGGGACTAAATTTAAAGTTTTGTTCTTGATAACTCTCAGGTAAGGTATATCAGCATTTAGTGATTGGTAATGTGTTAGCATGACTGTGACTAAAATTTGAAAACTGCAAAGTATTTAATTAGCTATTGATAATTTATCGAGTTTATGAAAAGTTATCAAGCTATAACACCTGTTTGTTTTGTTAATTTTTTTAAATTCTATTTGTAGAAGCTTTGGAATTACGCTACTGGAAAATTCTTGAAGGTATATACAGCTCATACGAACAGAGTGTACTGCATAATACCAACATTTTCAGTGACAAGTGGGAAATATATTGTGAGTGGATCAGAGGATAAATGTGTATACTTGTGGGATCTACAGGGGAAAAACCTTATTCAGAAACTTGAAGGGCATACGTCGATATCATGTTTCAAGTTAGTTGTCTACTACGGAGAATATGATTGCTTCCGCAGGGCTTGATGGTGATAAAACAATCAAACTCTGGGTTTAAGATTAGCAAATGTTATGCAATGGTTATCTGGAATCTTTTGCAATTGATTTCATGAAGTTACGAAATTGTCATCAAATTGTAAATTATGGGAAATGCAATATGGCAAATTTTGAAGTCGTGAATGCGTCAATGGTTAGCTGCAAATTCTTGGGTGAAGGATTTGGGAGATGAGGTGTAAAAGGTCAAACACATTAAGGATATAGCTTTCTCTTTTCCATCTTAAAAAACAATGACAAATTTGTTTGAAAATGCGATAATTAAATGTTTATATTTATTCCATGTTTGTGTTAGTGTATTTTGTTCTGTCATCGTAAAATGTTGATTTTTTTTTTGCTTAAATAAACTCTCAAAACAGCCCTGATGCCAAGCCTTGGCATCAGTTTTTTTTGGATTTTTTTGGCTTGAATAAATTGTCAAAACAGCCCTGATGCCAAGCCTTGGCATCAGAATTTTTTGAAAATTTTTTTTTGCTTGAATAAACTGTCAAAACAGCGCTGATCAGAATTTTTTGATTTTTTTTGCTTGAATAAATTGTCAAAACAGTCCTGATGCCAAGCTTTGGCATCAGTTTTTTTGAATTTTTTTTACTTGAATAAACTATCAAAATAGCCCTGATATCAAGCCTTGGCATCAGAATTTTTTGATTTTTTTTACTTGAATAAATTGTCAAAACAGCCATGATGCCAAGCCTTGACATCAGCATTTTTTGATTTTTTTTTTGCTTGAATAAGCTGTCAAAACAGCCCTGATGCCAAGCCTTGGCATCATAATTTTTTGATTTTTTTTCGATTGAATAAATTGTCAAAACAACCTTGATGTCAAGCCTTGGTATCAGCATTATTTTATTTATTTTTTGTTTGAATAAACTCTCAAAACAGCCATGATGTCAAGCCTCGACATCAGCTTTTTTTGAATTTTTTTGGCTTGAATAAACTGTGAAAATAGCCCTGATGCCAAGCATTGACATCAGTATTTTTTGATTTTTTTTGTTTGAATAAAGTGCCAAAACAGCCCTGATGCCAAGCCTTGGCATCAGTTTTTTTTATTTTTTGTGCTTGAATAAATTTTCAAAACAGCCCTAATGCCAAGCCTTGGCATCAGCATTTTTTGAATTTTTTTTTGCTTGAATAAACTATCAAAACAGCTCTGATGTCAAGCCTTGACAACATCTTTTTTTGAATTTTCTTGGCTTGAATAAATTGTCAAAACAACCCTGATGTCAAGCCTTAGTATCATAATTTTTTGAATTTTTTTGGTTATGAAAATATGTAAAAACAATCTGGATGCCAAGACTTGGCATCAGCATTTTTGGTTTTTTTAGGCCGAATGACTTTTGTCTTTATTAATGGCATTTTTGTCATTTGGCAACTAAGTTGTAGTTATATGAAATATCTAAAAAATTGATAGTCCTAGATGAAAACATGTTTCTAAAATTGTATCCACTTGAAATTTACCATTTTAATTAATCAAGTCCGTTTTTTTTTTAGTAAAATTCTAGCCGGTCCACTTTTTAAAATTTGAAATCCCGAAAGTCCATCGTTTTTTATTCAACCGTTAAAGTCTGTTTTTTAAAAATTGTTCCAAGAATACTCTTATTTTTCACGATACTCTATATCATGACGAAAGGGGCGAAAGACAAAACAATTGCATTGATGTACTTAAAACTTTGTTCATTTCCTTTTAACTTCGGCCTCGAATTAACCAAATCACACCTGAACATTAGGAAGATTCTAAGAGTATGCACAACATAGTGTCAATGAGAAGCATGCGGTTGATTGTTCAATCCAATGGCAATATCAATCGGTAGCTAAATTAGGAAAGAGGAGATTGAGTCGCTTGTGACGCTCCGGAAGCCAAGGGGAGCAACAATCAAAAACCATAAAAACGACATCTTAAAGACGGGAAAACGACACCACAAACATCTTGGTGGATAAGGTGGCCGACAACTCTTCCAACCACCTTTCACGTGGCACAATTTGGTGGTCATGCATATTAATTTACTTTTTATCCCGTTTGTAGCCTTGTTTTCACCTCAAAAATTATTATTTTAAAAAAATCTACACATTTTTATCTATAAATAGATATTTGGTTTGTTGCATTTGGATATCAACTCGATTTTCTACAATTTTTTGAATTTTCCTTCATTTTCTTTCTCTCCATCCCAAATGATATTTTCAAGTTATTTCAAGATTTTTTTAACTATATTTAGTACTGATATTTTATTTAGTAGTTAATTATTAACATTACGATTATTATAATTTAGCTATTAATATTATTGTCATTATTATTAATTATTTTGTTATTATTCTCATTATTATTGTCATTTACTTCATATTAGCATTGAATAAGTTCTTATTATTATTGTTGTTGTTACTATCATTAGTAATCTTATTGTTGTTGTTATTATTATTCTACAAATTTAATTGTTGTTGTTATTATTATTATTATTAATGAATATTGATTTTTGAAAAATATTATTATTACAAATTAATTGAATTTTGAATTTAGTAATTTATGCAATAAAAAATTTATATTGCATAAAAAATATTTATTAATATATAATATATAAAGATATAATATAATTGAGATAAAAATGGTGGAGTATGTAAAATTATTAGGGTTTGTGTCACCGCTGGAAGGAGTTATTTTGTTAGGTAGCTTATAGTAGCTTAAAGATATTTTTTATTTGTTTTTAATGATTTGGGTAGCTTGTGGGTGCAACATTTGCTTCCCCGTACATGCTCTAAGTATGCACATGGAAAACATTTTTATGAACATGCAATGTTGGATCCTTGAATTTATGAGTTCGAATTAGCTCAAAATAGTGAACCAATCTATAATACAATAGAGTTTAGTGTGGCACGCTTACAATTGACTTGAGATAAAAAGGGGTCAAGATTTACTGTTTTACGGTGATCTAACGGCCCTTATTTCCCTCAGCTCTCACATATGCGAATGACGGTTTACTGTTTTACGGTTTTACAGTTTTATGTTATCCTAATTAACTTAATCAATTTAATTTTTTTTCGATCCGTAATTTCTTGTAAATATTAATTGACATATTTGTTTTTTTTTTCTTTTTAACTGTTATCGTAATCTTTTTTGTCCAGCCCGTTTTTTCCGACCCACAATTTCGTATACAAATTAATCAATTTACTGTTTTACCAAGATTCTACGGCTATTGAATAAAAAAATATTTTGCAACACCAATTTCCAAATAATGTCTCTCAATTTTTTTTAAAGAATTTTCATAGTTGGTTCCGTTGTCGTCCAGCGGTTAACATGGGCGTTAGTTCCAATTTATCTCGGTTGACTGTATTTTCAATAAGGGTTTCTTCAATAATAAAATTGTTTCGAATGAAAGTGATTGCGTACATGGATTGAAATTTTCGAAGTTGTGCATGTCAAAAGGAAAATATACTCAAACAAATATAAACAAAACTTTGCTTGAAAAATCGAGCAAAGTGGGACCCTGCCCGATTTATATTTTTAAGTTTGAATGCCTCAACAGGAGAAGGGGAGCAACCCGGTGTTCGATATTATTTGACGGCTTTGTTCGTTTTGGCGGCAAAGGGAGATAAATCTCGCTCAAATCAATATCCAGCCTAAATAATGTTAACGGTTTGATGAACCAAGGCCATGCCCACACGGGCACAACTGCCTCGATAACTCGGGCAAGAGCCAATTATTTAGATGTCGAATTAAGTGGGCCCGCCTGATGATCCTAATTGTTTTCGCTAAGTGCAAACCGAAATAAAACAAGTAACAGAAAGACATTCATACACATTTTTGAAATAAAAGTTCTCATTATAAATCTTTCAATTACATAAGAAGGGAAACAAATACAAGGATGATCAAAAGCTATCTAGTTCCCTCCTTGCTCAGTGGCTGTCCCCGAGGTGTCTAGCTCGGCAAATATTCTGTCCATCTCGGACTGCATGTTCGGAGGAAGAGGTGGTGGAGGAGGTAGCCGTCAAGCACTGGTTGGGAGGAGGAGGCAAATTGCTTTCCGCCTGGCAGGAGGAGTAGCCTCGATTCTCCTCGACATCTATTATCACCGGCCAACAGTTGGGGAGCAGATCCTCATCCTCATCGTCGTTGGCCTCGCTCTCGAAAATAGCGCTCATTTGATCAACCACATTATTGGCCAACGAGTCTGAGGAATCCACTCCGGCTCATCGCTCTCCCTATCATTATTCGCAATGATCCCCGCTCATCCACTGTGCAGTGGATCAAAGCGTGGCTACTCCGAGCCAAGAAGACACCAGGCGGCCGCTCCCCATCTTGCCATCATCTCAGAGTTATATCCTAAGAGCCAAGCCGCCAACATGCGCAAAACATGGTTGCACCTTGGGAATAATAGTGGAACCGCTTTGCATCCACGAGCTGGTCAAGCTCTACTGACCGCTTAAAATCTTCAATAGTCAGTTTTGGCACCGCAACCTCCCGTGTCACCGGCTCGCCAAGCTTTCTCCTCTCGGCAAGAATCCGCGCTGCCCTCATTTCTTCCTCTCCTCGCTCAATGTTCTCGAGCGAGACCTCCCCTGCTTCGAGCAAACCTCCACGGGCTTTCAAAGGATAATATCTTCCTCGAGCTTGGCCGCCTTTGCTTAAGACTTCTTTGTCCTTAGCCAACAAGTCTTCTTTGTAAGACCCGGGCAAATTCATCGACTTTCACGCTCAAACAGCTCCCGCCTTTATACTCATCTCGCACGCTTGTGCGTAAGAGTGACCTGGAGGTAAACTGCAAAACAAAAACATACAAAGCGTGAATATACATTATTAGCGCAAGTTATCTTCATCGAGTAATAAGCATGACGCACTCGACCAAAGAAACCAATCTCACCGAAAGAAGACGTTCTGGTCTCAAAGATCTCCACGAATGACATCGCCGACGACCTTTCAGATCCCCGCCTTGCAACAAGACTCATGGTTCCCCGATCACGAACGCATTCTTCGAGAGGGGGAACGCAGCGAAGCCTCGTTCACGAAAGCTCTAACCCCATCTCGGGATACGGTGCAACAAAGTTGGCTTTCACCAACTAGGAGTACCACTCCGAGATGGCTCTTCGCGACGAGGAGGAGGAGGAGGAAGCCCAAGGAGGCGGCCTAAGGACGGAGAAGGCACGGATCGACCCGCTTGAATTGCTCGTTCATTCCCCCTCGCCGTGGTCGAGTACTCTCGCCTCCTCGCTCGGGAATCGGGCACAATGGTCTCTTTCGAGAAGAGTGCTCGGTGGTCGGCGCCGGCCCTAGAAGGAGATCTCTGGCCAAGAGGAACCAGAGCACGAGATGATTTTTTGCTCCTTTCAAAAGGGGGCCTTGGGTAAGGATTCGAGGCAGGCCGCGCCATTAATCAACTCACCGTGGCGAGCAACAAACTCGCCTGAACTCAATCTTCCTCTCGCCTCAAGATATGTCTTTCACCACCGCAAGCAAAAAGAAAACAAGTTAGAAAATGTCGAGATACTTTCCGTTAGACTCATAATGGACAAGTAAAGAGCGATACCAAAGATCCTCAAAGTCAAATCGAGGTGTGCAACTTCCCTGACCGCATAATCCGCACTCGCCGGGAACTTGTGATCATGACAAGTTCCCCCAAAAAGGATGAACGGCTCTGGGGCTATATCAATCAAAGGATCCACACCTCCACGGCATAGCCATAGTGGTACATCCCGGCCAGCGTAAGATCCGAGGATCTCCGCACGATTGATTTCCAGCTAATCAACCACTTCTAACCCCGCCATGCTCGGTCACTCCCCAACGCCTCGCAACATATCCATACACCTATCCTCTCCTGAAGGTGGCATACCGATCATAAGTCGAGGCTTCATCACATAAGGGCCTGTCGGGCAAATGGCCACCCGACCCGAGATTCCACAACAACAATCCTTTTGTCCCACTTATCGAACTTTATGGGAAATTCGTGAAACAACTCGTGGCTCCAAATTTTTGATCGGCCAATAATCCTACCCGATCTCTTGTCCTTGGTGAATTGAAAAGTTTTCTGAGAATGGTTGTCTCCGGCTCAAACCCAATCAGCCCGGCAAGTCGTGCTAAAGGCACCGACCAAGATCGTAGTAAGTCGGAGGTCACAAGGAACTGCTGGTCTCCCTTAAGAACTCGACAACAAAAGGATCTAGCGAAAACGCATCCCGACACGAAAGAAATCATAGAAAAAGACCACTCTTTGGTCTTACTCCTCATCTCGAGCAGAGTCATCTCGATTCATAAGGGACCCCTCTGTAATCTTCCCCGGAAATCCCAATGGAGTCAAACCACTCCCCACCTCTACAACCGAGTCCATAGACTCCCAAAGGAGCAAGCGAGCTCAAATTAAAATAATCCTCGTTGTGAGGTCTCCTACCCGCCGAGGCCGACCACCACTTCCTCGCCGCCGGGCATCTCACTCGAGCTCGCCCGCTCGCCTACCTCATCCTGGTCGGTGGTCACATCGTTCACAACCCTTTCAAGGAAAGCATGACTACTTGCTTCTTGAATATTCCTCCTCTCTGAAATCAACACGTCAGATCCCGTTCTCTCAGAATCTACGGGTGAATGATGCTCCTGAGCACCATGGTCATAATCATAAGCTTCTTGCTCATGGTCAGAACTGTCATCGAAAAGTCGAAGAGGGGAAGACATCCTACAACATATCGAGCAATATCTGGATTAATCCCGTAAAACTTATGATTCTTCAAGATTTTTCCTTGATCTCCCCGCAAACTACCCAAGCCTAAACCGAAAGTCCTAAGAATCTACCCGTAAAACCATGAACATGAAGAACACAGAAAAAACCGAAACCAGAAAACTCAAAGAAACAGAAGAGAATTAAAACAGGAGAAACTTACTTGTGCGTTGAACGGGAATCAATTTGCCAGAAGCTGAAATGTTGAAGTGATCCAGAATGACAGAAACGAATTTCTTGTTAGCACAAAGAATCGCCACTGAGGAAAGTAATAGCAAGAGCAAGGCGGAGCAATTGAAGGTTAGAAGGCAGTAAAAAAGAAAAAGGGTTAGGGTTTTGCCCCTTTTATAGGCGCAATTTTGGGAAAAAGGCGCCCAAATCACGCGCCCATGAATTAAACAAAGGCGGCCATAAGCACCCGATCAAGCCCGCCATTAATGCACGCTCGAAACACGCAGCCTCATCATGACCGAACTCAAGCACTGCCACTTTAAAAGTTTTTCGCCTCGCCTCCGCAACCGGCCCTTCGAATGCACTTACTGTCAACAATAAAGCAGCTCCCTTCACTTCGACCACAATAAAATCATACAAGTGTATTGCTCCCTGCGCCGAGCATAAATACTCGCCGAACAGGGAGCAGGGGGCCACTGATGAGCTCGGCCCAAACTTTGGTCACGAGCCAAGCACAGGCTCCAACACGTGATAGTCACGTGTATGACAGAGACCAGGAGAGAAATTACCCGAGCAGGATAGCCGCGAGATGATCATCATACCTCTATCCCGAGCAGGAATTTCTATGTCACTCAGCGAGCAGGGAGCAAGGCTGCCCGATTGAGCTCGGTATTAATTTCGAGATAACCTCGCTGATCCAGAGATTTTAGCCATGATCCATTCGGTTACGCGGTCAACCCGCATTTATGGCATTACAGTCCTAAAATATCTTCGTGATCATAGCCTAACCCGGATCTTACTCCCAAAAGGGCTATATATACTTCATGAAATCTCATTTGAAAGGTACGCACTATTCTATATACCGAAACCCTGTTATTTTGCTTTCAACTAAGCTCAATACTTACTCTCACACCTGAGGGGTTTCGCGAGGCCCTGCCTTGCATTCCATCTAAGGTGTTTCTTCTTTTGACAGGGTTTTAGGAGTTCTCACATTCAGTTAAACCCAGATATCCTATAAACCGCAAGGACCGGCCCAAGACTAGATTGTGCAGCATCAATAACTAAGCTATCTGAATTGAGTAATTTATACATATGCTTAAAAGAGAATTGGCTAGGTTTCAGTATATAACTGTTATAACATATTACTTAACTATTGTAAATTCAAATCAATTACGAGACAGTTTTGTGTGGATCAAATACTTGCAAATTGTGAATAGTATTGTCCTGAATAGTAGGCATTAATGGCCTTCTTCTACAATTGATTTGAAACTCAAGACTTATAAGCTTGGGTGTGGTATTGGTGGAGAGTGACTAACCAAGTCTAAGGTAGTCGTGGATAAGTTGCGAGACTTATATAAAATGGTATAGTACTTGTAGGTATTGTTTGACAAAGTTATGAATAGCGGGATCGAGAACCTGCTCTTATTGTCATATGTATACCACTCAAGTAATGATAGTTATAAACCAAATTATAAAGTTTACGCATGATATAGGTTAACAATAGCAACAAGTTGGTGTATTGTGTGTAATAGAGTCATTGACCTACTCTTGGCCTATCCAATGCTTAATAAGTATTATTGACCTATGTTTGTGATTGGGTACGATGTTTAATATTTACGAAGTCATCAATTGTCTATTGTTATGAGTGGTAGGACTAGAGGATACTACCCTTGTGTTCATCTTGGTTTTCAGTAGCTATGGGCATAATTACGATTCTAAGGTAAAGTGTGGTTACATGTGTGTTTAATGAATAATATAGATTCAATGGTCTGCTTGACATTTTTACAAGAGAATCTAGTATTTACAGACTTGTCTTCTGCAGTAGGTGTTTATGATAGGATCAGTGACCTACTTTTGTGTTGTTTAACATTTAGTCATTACGAACGTTATTTAGTTATCATTAAAATGATATAGTCATAGTGTTTGTTTTAAGTAAATATATGCTTCATTGTGAATTTACAAGCAAATAAGCATGCTTGTTATGTGTGTTGAGCTCCCCCACTTTGGGATTCAACAGTTGTGTTTATTACAAATAAATATGCATCGCACTAAGTCCAACTGATATTTGTGGTTATGTCGATAATGGGACGACATTATCCTTTCTGAGAGAGTTAAATCTCGTGATCGCTACGGGGTCGTTGCATGGGTCTCTCCATCACTATTGGTCATGACGTAGCTCCTTTGTTAGAGCAATTCGCATGACATTGGGATCAGAAGCTATACTTTTGGGTAAAACTCGGTGTAATGAGAATCCTGGTTAAATCCCAATATCATTGATTATGGATACTATTGGGTTTAGACATTGATTAAACATGTGCACGGACATGACTTGAGCGTGTGTACTGCAACAGCAACACAACTATCATATTTGAGGTGCAGGTTGAGACAGAAAGTTCGCCTACAGTTGTATATTCTGGATTATGTATTTAATTATGTTGATCCAATGTGCATTATAATATGTTCAACGTGATGTGTTCAAATATATGTACAAATATATTTGATTGATTGATGTGTTTATAACATGTGCATAACAACATGTCATGTAGTTGCATGTAATAATTTACTGAGTTATCACTCACCCCGTGTTTGTTTACTTTAGTGTGCAGTTATTCAAAAATTTGACCCAGCATGATCGGGAGTTCCTGTGAGGTTGCCAAAACACGCGAGACCTAGCAAGTTAGTTTGAGTTGTAGCTCCTAAAAAGCTTCTTTTGTTTAGTTGTAAGGACAGTGATATATGAAGTTATATAGACTCTATTTTTGGAAATTAACATTTTCAGTGTTGTACTATTCTTTTAACTCCGATGTTTAACATCGTGCTTGTGTATTATATTACACTAGTTGATTGGTCGAGGAGCCATGCGTTCAGTTCACGAGCAATAACTTGTTGACTTTTGTTTTCTCGGCTTTTCAGAAGCTGTGGTGTAAATATTAATAATATGAGTGATTATGTTTTATTAGGTGCGTGTATTTTGCCCGTAATTATTACGGGCTTAGCATATGTTTTATGTGTTTGTTAGACGCTCAACTCGAGGCTCATATAGAGATTATGGGTTGGGTCGTGTCATATGAAGTAGATGTAAACTAATCTCATCCAATTGTGATTGAGTAAATACTATTGAGATCTAGGAAAAAGAACATGGATGAAAAGAAACTCGAAGTCACAGTACAAATTGATCTGGACTAGATGTGATTACCAATGTGACGACATTCAATAGTGCATCCAACCTTCCGAGAACATTAGGTGCTTTGGACTTCTAAATTGTAATTTCTCTCTTCAAAACTATGTGAAACCGACTCTATGAATTCTGGAATTCATCACTTTCAAAGTGGGAGTTCTTCGCTTTATATATACGCTTCAAAGAATCCTACACAATCTCGACACTTGAGAGCCAAGAAAGATCAATAACTTCCAAATATATTAGATGTTAGTGAGTCAATAGAAGTCAATCACAACATTTTACAAAGTAGGGCATGGCTTCCAAGCAATTCTAAAAAGAGGTATGATATTACAAGCTAGAGCTTGTGGTACTATTACAAGCTTTAGTATTAGTACCATTTAATCAAATCTATTTAGATCTCTGCACTGTTAGATCAAATATATATTTTTTAAGTAATAACATGGACTTTCCAAATCATCACCAACTTAATCATCTAACGACTCTAATGCTAAAGCTTGTATTAATATTACAAACTCTAGCTCGTAATATCATTTGTCTTCTAAAAATATAGTCCTTCCAAAAATAAAACCTTTCCATAATACACATTAATTCCTACAAAAGTAAATAAAGTCAATTAATTTTATTAACGAAAACCTAAGAAAGGCAAAACTAAAATTTTATCAATTTCCTAAATTACTAAAACGAATTATTGAATTTCAAATTCCAACCGTTACTACTACTCTCTTTTGGGTGTTTACATTGTAAATTTAAATAGAGTTCAGACAATGTTATGGTATTATATATTCTTTCATTTTGTTAGTAATGCATTCATTTGTATTACAAAAAGAGTTACATTTTGACTTGAAGGATCAAGTTGACCGTTGTAGAGTTGATTTTTTCATGTAAAGATCAAACAATAACATATCCAAAAATGAGTACATTACTTCAAATTTGAAAAAAAGATTCAAATTTTATTAAGGGTTAATATCAGTTTTGATACCCTAACTTTGCCCGCTTTTCAAGTTTGATACCCTTTGTACCAAGGCAATCAAATTTAAGCCAAACGTTTCACAAATTGATCAATTACAATCCAAGTTGTTAACTATTTGTTAAATACTAACGATTGACCTGCTATCCTAGGTTGGAAACCGACAACTGGCTTGGCAACAAGTATGTGTATACGACCCTAGTTCATTTCTCCAAAATTTCTCCTATCTTCCATTTGCCCCAATTGCTTCTTGCTTGGGTGGTTCAGGAGATTCGGACAGCGACAGCGACGACGACGAAGCTGTGCCAAAAGTTATGCACGGTTGGCTCACTCTTTATACTTTTGAAGACCCGAATTCTCCTTTCACAAAACAAAGCACAAGGACACAGCTTATGACTTTTATCAAACAGTTAGTGGACAAGTACAAAGAAAGGGAATTAAGCATAACATTCACAGGCCACAGCCTCGGGGCAAGCATGTCTATTCTAGCTGCATTCAATCTGGCCGAAAACGAATTACCGATATCCCGATTTCAGCCATTGTATTTGGTTCCCCACAGGTGGGTAACAAAGCATTCAATGAAAGACTGAATCAATTTTCAAATGTCAACATTTTACACGTCCGAAATAAAATTGACCTGATTCCGCTTTACCCAAGTCCATTATTGGGATTCGTGAATTCCGGTACGGATCTGTTTATCGATACATGGAAGTCACCGAGTTTGAAGGCGTCGAGGAATCCGAGCGATTGGCATAACTTGCAGGCGATGTTACATGTGGTGACGGGGTGGAATGGGGAAGAAGGGGAATTTGAATTGAAGGTGGAGAGGAGTTTGGCATTGGTGAATAAATCAAGTGAGTTTTGAAAGAGGAGTGTATGGTTCCTGGGTCATGGTGGGTTGAAAAGAATAAAGGGATGGTGCTCGACAGAAAAGACAACTGGGTTTTGGCGCCGCCAGCTGAGGAATGATCATTTTTGAAAGAGGAGTGTATGGTTCCTGGGTCATGGTGGGTTGAGAAGAATAAAGGGATGGTGCTCGACGGAAAAGGCAACTAGGTTTTGGCGCCGCCGGTTGAGGAGTGAACGGGTTCTGGCAGAGGGCCATACATTTTGCTCTCAAATTTGGTTAGCTCAAATGAAGTGGGATTTTGACTTGGATTGGGATAATATATTTTTTTCATTTTTGTTGAGAATCAAAGATGAAAATGGAGAAGAAATGGGAAGTAATTGGGGGAAGAAATGACACTAGCACTTACATTATACGAATTCTATCCGGTACCAACCTACAAAAACAAGTTAACCGTTAGTATTTAATGGATAGTTAACGACTTGGATTGTAATTGATCAATTTGTGAAACGTTTGGCTCAAATTTGATTGCCTTGGTATAAAGGGTATCAAAATTAAAAAACGGGTAAAGTTAGGGATATCAAAACTGATATTAACCATGAAAAGTCTAAATGTTGGGACATAGGTTTACTTTTTCTGTTAAACCATTTTCTTTTGGAAATTGTTATGTAAGACAAGATTGGATGATTTTATTTTTAATATAATTTTTGGATTTATATCTAGCAATAAAACTTAAGGGATTAATTTGATCTGGTTCAATGGGAGAGTATTGTAATTTTTATAACAATAAAGAAGTGCTTTACCTTAATTAACATTTTTTATTAATGAAAAAATTATGTAGAGAAGATGAAAAGGTTATTAACAAGTAATTAATCTAATTAATCTGAGTCAAAATATATAAATGATAATTAAATATGTCTTTTTTAAATGGTTAAAAAAATATTACGTACATATTTTTAATTCGGATCAATTTTGAATTATTTAGCACTACTTTTATATTGAACGGGAGATGTTCCGTTTAATCCAAACATAGGTACTTAATACAGCACCTATAAAATACTTAATATAGCACTTTTATAAAATATTTGACCAAAATACCTTTTACGTAATTTATTTTTTTGTTTTTTTAATTAAATTTAAATTAACTAAAATTTATTTTTTTATTATTAAATTTAAATTAGATAATTTAAAATTTAATAATTAATTTGGTTTGAATTAGGTTTTATTTGAATTAGGTTTAAATTTTAAAAAAAAACAAGTTTTGGGGTAAAAAAAAAACATGTTAAAAAAACATTTTTTTGGTAATTTAATTTTTTTGTTTTTTTAATTAAATTTAAATTAACTAAAATTTATTTTTTTGTTTTTTATTAAATTAAAATTAGCTAATTTAATAATTAATTTGATTTGAATTATGTTTAAATTTAAAAAAAAAACAACTTTTGGGTTTAAGGACTGGATTGAAACCAGTCCTAAACCCATTCATTTCCCATTTTGGCCTGCTACCAGCCCTCAACCCAGCCCACCCTTTTTGGCCTGCTACCAGACCAGCCCTCAACCCATCCGCCCTTTTGGACTGCCACCCAACCAGGCCCAAAGCCTTCCCCCCCATCTCCTTATTTGGACTGGTACAAAACCGGTCCAAATGCCTAAACCCAAAACTTTTTTTTTAATTTAAACCTAATTCAAATCAAATTAATTATTAAATTTTAAATTAGCTAATTTAAATTTAATAAAAAATAAAAAATTAAATTTTAGCTAATTTAAATTTAATTAAAATAAATAAATAAATTACCCAAAACTTTTTTTTAATTTAAACCTGATTCAAATCAAATTAATTTTTTTTAAATTTAAACCTAACTCAAAGATAATTTTTCACTTAGTATAACTAAATCAAATTAATTAGTAATTTAATTGTGTTTATTAACTAAATCAAATAAATTAATAAATTAATTGTGTTTAAAATATTTTTAAATTTAAAATTTGTTAAATTAAATTTAATAAAATAATAAAATAATAAAATTTGTTAATCATTTTCGAAAATTAATTATCCCTTGGTGTAATTTCGAAAATATTATATTAAATTCCAAAATATTGAGTTGTGTCAACAAAAATATCTTATTAATTAAAGGATTAATATAATGTTTGGTCCCTGGACATGTCGAAAATCAATGTTTTGATCCTCGAACAAAAAAACAATAGAATTTGGTCCATGGACATGTATTTTTGGACCAATTTGCCCCCTACCACCGTTATAATTTGGTCCCTGAGAGGGGGCAAATTGGTTCGAAAATACATGTTCATGGACCAAATTCTATTGTTTTTTATCCGGGGACCAAAACATTGATTTTCGACATGTCCAGAGACCAAATTATTATTTAATTCTTAATTAAATAAGATATAAAAATATTTAAAAAATTGAGATATGTTATAAAGTAACTACAAAGTAGAACAAAGAGTGTATGAGAGATAGAGAGAGAGAGATTTATTCAGAAGAATCGTCTGTGTACAATAACTTTACATTGCTTGGTATTTATAACCGAGCAATGATCGAAGCATCTACCAATTCGTTGCCCATTGTTGACAAAACATGCCAACCTAGTATGCTAGCTATGGTTATGTTCATTTATAACAATAAAGAAGTGCTTTACTTTAATTAACATTTTTTATTAATGAAAAAATTATGTGGAGAAGACGAAAAGGTTAGAGCAACCACAACAATAACACCCAATACCATATTCTACCCACCTCGTTTTTGTTCCTTTTACACTTTTTCAACACTCTAAAAAATAATTCACTCCAATAATCACCCTTTATACAATCATCTAAAAACTTCAAACCTCTCTCATCTCAACTAACAAACCTAACTACCACCATATTTTTTAATTTTTTTATCCCTACTTTTCAACACAATTGAAATAAAAAATACATATTTTAATTACTATTCACGATAAATGAATCGCAAAAGCTTGCGATTCATTTAGTGGCCGATTGGGATGGAGGCTTCAATTGGGGGTCTATTGTGGGATGAAGTTCCTCTATAAAACTCAAAAAGTAGATATAGAGTTTGCATAAAAGTCTCCACGGTGGAGGCTCTTATTAACAAGTACTCCTATTTAGCACTACTTTTATAATGAATGGGAGATGTCCCGTTTAATCCAAAAATGCATCATACATGTACCGTTTTATCACAAGAGGTGACAGCCCCTGCACATCTATGGAAACCTACCTAGTAGTACCTACGTACCTGTGCAAACCTACTTTGCACAAATCCCAAATGTCTACTTTATTTCCCGCTTCCCGTTGACATTTTTTTACACAGAAAAATATTATTCAATCCATCTCAAAATTATTATTCAACTTTTCTTTTTTTTTAACAATTCTAAAATAATTATTTTCTTTAAAATTTTCTTTTTTAGACCAATACTTTTATTATTTTACTTTTATTTTTTCATTCTATTTTAATTATGAGTCACATACACACGAGTCTTAAAGTAAACTACACATCAAACTAATATTAAAAATTCAATCAAATATAATTTTTTAAACCGTGTGTCAAATCAACCTAAACGATAATTTTAAGACGAAGAGATGTATCAAATAGATATATCTACATTTATTAAAAAAAAAGATATATCTACATTTATTAAAATAGATGTTGGGTTTTAAAATATTATTATTACCAATAAAAAAGATATATCTACATTTATTAAAAAAATAATGTTGGTTTTCAAAATCTTAAGACAAAAACCTTATACTTTTATCATCAATAAAAGAGAAGAGATATATCACACATTGTTTAAAAAGAGATGTTGGTATAAAAAAACATTGTTTCTGCCAAACATGATCACATACTCCCTATATATATATGGGTAGGTCTCCTGTAAGACCGTTGTACGTATCTTAATTCGTAAGACGGAGACTCACTCTCTCACAGTTCAACCAACCAATACACGGTGAGTCGAGTAAAGAGGATCTGTCTTACAAAAAATATCCGTAAGACCATTTAACACAAATTTTTGCCTCTATATATATATATTCAAAAAGATTGTTGCCTTTGATTATGATACAAATTAAGCAGTATATAGAAGGATTAATATAATGTTTGGTCCCTGGACATGTCGAAAAACAATGTTTTGGTCCCCGGACAAAAAAAAATAGAAGTTGGTCCCTCGACATGTCTTTTTGGACTAATTTGCCCCCTCCCACCGTTAGCGTTAGTTTTTCCGTCCAATATTATTTCAAATGTCAAAAATACCCTCACTAAAAAGTTTAATATGGGCTCTTTTCAAAATATTGAAAATATAGGGGGTTAAGGTGTCAAATTCAAAAAGAATTCATCTTCAACAATCGTGGTCCAAACTCCATCTTCAACCTTCGACAATGATGAGGTCGCCGGAGATTGCGAGCATGATGTTTAACATTGTAATGTTAGAATGCTACTGGTATAATATTGTAATGTTAAGTAGAATGAGGGGTAAAGTACCGGTGACGGAGTAATTGTACTCGGCGGAAGCGAAGAGGTAACAATCGGTTGCTAGAATCTTCTGACGGAAACTTGCCATCGATCTCGAGATCCGTGTTCAGCAATGGCAATTCCGATATGTCCATGTACTCAATTTGCATCCCGTTCATGGACTCGTTGCTAATCTCAGTCGCTAATAAATTTCAAAAAATAAACAAAATCGTATTTAATTATTGAGGTCTGAAATTCAAATACAATAATGTACATCGGAGCAGACCAAATAAAGAGAAACGAAACGAACTGAGCCGAATGAGTTGATGATGTTTGACGGTTGAACCGAGTCTAATTATGAGTTTGCCGGAGCTGCCATGGCTGGTGGTGGAGGTCGGTTGTGATGATTGAATTAAGGAGGAGAGAGAAATGACGTCCTTAATTGGGTATAGTTGATTAAAGCTATGGTGTTATTCAGTATTCATCCCAGATGAATTTCTAATCAAAGATGAATTTCCAGAAAAACCATGAAGACAAACCCGATTACCACCACAATTCAATTTGCACGATGTCAGTATACCCGAGTATACTTAAGCAACAAATATCCAACAATTAAATTCCCACATTTCAATATTTATTGGAAAAATTAGAACAATCTTACTTGGACTTTGCAGAAAATTTTGGAGGAAGAGAATTGCCGAGGCCAAAGTTTCCTTCAAACCCACTGGACCATATGAAATCAGATAGAGACGGACCTCGATTTTCTGGTGGCGAAGGCGAAAGCGATACGGCGTGGTGGTTGAAGATCGGGGTTGACATAGTTGGTCGAATCAGCAGGGTGGCATGATTGTGGGGTTAGAGATAGATTGGAGGTGGATTTGATGAGAAGATGACGCCGGATTCGAGAGAGGGAGGCCAAGCAATGGTCCCACGGGGTGGTGATGGCGATTGGGCGGGGTGAGGTCGGAGCGGGGGGAGAGAGGTCGGAAGTGATGGCGATTGGGGCAGGGTGAGGGAGATGATTCACCTGAAGATGGCGATTGGGGAGAGAGGTCGGAAGTGATGGCGATTGGGGCATGGTGAGGGAGATGATTCACCTGAAGATGAAATTTGGAATGTTTCAACTTTCAAGGCAAACTAGTTATTAAACCCTATATTAAACCCTGAATATAGATCATGTGCTTGTTTAGATCGAGGGCATTCTCGTCAATTAAAAGAAACAACGGTAAAACTAACGTTAACGGTGGGAGGGGGCAAATTGGTCCAAAAAGACATGTCCGGGGACCAACTTCTATTGTTTTTTTGTCCGAGGACCAAAACATTGTTTTTCGACATGTCCTGTGACCAAATTATTATTTAATTCTATATAGAACTACAACTAAATCAAAAAAAAAAACCCTTTTGTTTACGTGTCAGCTTGCAACAATTTTTTTCTCACCTAGTCCGTTCATATGCACTTCTTTTAGAATCCTTTTATCGGAAAATTCTAATTGCACATCTTTTAAATTCTCTTTTTTAAAGAAAATTCTTATGCACATATTTTAAGTTCTATTTCTACAGCAAATTTCAATGCACATATTTCAATTAGTCATTTTTTTTTTATTTTTTGAGACTATTACTAAAACAAAATTAATTGTTCCAAAAAAAATTCCGCTCATATCGTCCACTTGACAACTTTATGTTTATTTACTAATATTTTAACTATTAATAAGAAATTTTGATTTGTATTTGTATTTTCAATATTTTGTTTTAAAAATATTTTCAATTTATTATGATGAGTTTAGAAAAAAAAATTACTATACACAACTTTTGCAAAAAAAAAAAAAATTTATTATTATAACCATACATTGTACAAGTACTAACCTAGTGAGTTAACAACAATATTATGATTATAATTTCAAAAGTACTGTAGAACTTTAGCGAAAATCTAACCAACATGATTAAAAGCGGATTAAGTAGCAATGAGCTAGCTGAAACGTCCTAATTATGAACCGATTAAAGGCATTGAAATCTGAATGAGTTCCCCTAACAATACTTCATCAATTAATCCATTCAATTTCAAATTTCAACTACTTAAAAAGCCCTAATGTGCATTTAGTAGCAATCAACCAAACATAGTACTCCGAATACCCACAGAGAGTATAGAGTGTGTGGTCCAATTCAAGTTGATCCGACCCATAAATAATAAAAACCCAACATTTCAAGAAAAATGAGATAATCCCACAAAGAACCTGTATACAAAAGGGGAAACTCTCCAGTCTCCCCCCAAGAGCCCCCACACCCCAACTTCATGAGAATGTGAGAGGAAAAATCACGGTAACTCAGCAAATAAGGAGCTAGGAGGACCCGTGTCTAGTACCTACAAGGAGCCACCCCCACAAGAGGATGAAACCCCCATACTGTGGTTGATAGGACTCGATTCTTTGTCCTGTATCCAAATTTACTAGCTCTTAACCAACTGACCTCTCGGAATTAAGTGAAAACATAACAGAGAGATAACAATGAAAACCTTAAAATAAATATTGTGACTCTATAAAATATTTTGGATCCAGTGGGGCATCCAACATCTTTTCTTGCACTTTTCCGTTTTTCCCTAAAAAAGGGAGAGTGAGAATGAAAAGGTGATGTATTCCTATATCCTGGTATCCCCTAAACAAGGGATAACTTGATGCAGGAAACTCAAAGCACCCATAGTGATCCGAAATAGGCCATAAGACTATTTTCATAAAATCCATAGTGGGGCCTCGCAACATTTCTTTCTTGCACTTTTCCGTTTTCCAATAAAAAATGAAGAATGAGAATGAAAGGTTGATATATTCCTATATCCTGGTATCCCCTAAATAAGGGATAACTTGATGTAGAAAACTCAAAGCTCTCATATTGGACCAAAATCCATTAAAGGCAACCGAGACGTATTCAAACGCGCTATCTTAGACAGCATTCCTCTCGCACTTTTAATTTCGTCTTCCCCTAAACAAGGGAGGGTGGAATGAGAGCAGTGGTGTCCCGCATCCGCACGTATACGCACCCCTATCCAAGGGCGCAGGCGCAAGTTCCGGGAACCCACAGTGGCGACTCTGCTGGGGAGATCGTTTTATTTTAAATAAAATGGAGGGCTAGACTCATTAAAAAAAAACTTTTTTTGTTTTTCTTTGTTTCTGGCTAAAGTATGTTTGTTATATTAATTTATACATTTGAATATGGCGTTCCTATACATCCGTATATATATTTGTGGATATGATCATCTATCTTGCAGCAGTTTCGTTCCGATGACTGTTACGGATATACTTAAAAATATATGTATTTTTCAAAAAAAATATAAATAAACGAAAAAAAAGTTTTCGCAAAAAAAAAGTTTTCAAAAAAAAATCAAAATAAATAATATATATATATATATATATATATATATATATATATATATATATATATATATATACATGCAATAAATTTCCGGGCTGCACAACAATAAAAGGGCCGGTGCTTTATCTTTAATATTGCTTTATTTTCGGCCATATATATTTATTTTGTTCTGTTTATTATTTTTATTCCGCTAAATATGTACATATTTGCATTCATTATGTCATTTTATTTTGGGGATTAGGACCAATTTGTAATTAATAGGGATAGATAGATTCCCCACTTTTCTTTCTATTGTCTTAATGTGATGTGCTTGCTTGCTCACGCTCAAACTAAAAAAACCGAGAAAATCCACAAATAACAGCAAGACAGACCATATCTGTTTTTATTTTCTGTTTCTTATATCTGAAAAAAAAAAAAAAGATTTTACTACTTTTTAGATACCGCACACACGTGCACGCATGTAAATATATTCTGAACTGCTACCCTACACCATGGCCGACCTACCCTCTGCATAAGTCATCGTTAGAATGCATATAGATTTTCAGGACACTTCAAAGACCGACCGATTTTTGCATTGTTGAATCGTGGGTCAGCCCCTGTGAAAAAAAATGAGATCGAAAAAAATGATGAAAAAAAATAAAATAAATGCGCATAACAAAAAAAAATACACAGGGGCTGATTTATTATTCTTTGATGCTCGGCCTAGACCATTTTGAATGGTGGATCCTGGAAAGAGTATAGGCCCTTCACTTGGGATCAGTCCGATCTTGGGGAGGCGAAAGGAAGGTGGAATACGTTGGTCCTATACTCTAGAGAAAGAATCCACTATTCCAGGAAAGTCATGAGACTGTCAAAATAAAGCGGGTGTTTATCCGGTCAACTGTAGGGAAAATAAATGATAATTAAAAAAAATACTAATAAAGGCACGATGTACTCTAAGCACAGAAAGTCTTCAGCCAGCCTTCTGATACCTCCAAACTCATTTTTCTCAGAAACCTTGCCCGAATTTGGAAAGGCAGAGATAGTACTGGCCGGTTGATACGGGAAATAGGCACAGAAAACAGATCAGAGGGTATCAGATCAAATAAGGGCAGAATCAGTTCAGAAGGTACAGATCCGAGAAGTATGGCAGCAGAAAGTGAGCAATCCGCTATGGGTACAGATACAGGGGCTCTAGGGTACGCTCCGACTCCAACAATGCAGCAGTGGCTAGACCAAAATCTGGATGCACGAAATAATCACTTCCTAAGCCAAATAGCAAGTCTTATACAAGGTCCAAAGCCAAGTGGTGAGGTAATCTCTTCCCCTACAATTCCCCAAGAAGCATCAACCTCCCATGTGCCTCCAAACCAAACACCCAGCCAAACACTAACCTACCAAATACTGCCATTACCCCAAATCCAAATCCTTCACCAAGTCCCTACTACCCAAATATCAACCCGTACCCATCCTATTCTCCATATCCTTTCCCAAGCACCAATATTCCCAAGAGCCCAAATGACCTCCCTTTTCACGTAACCGACCCGTTCCAGAATAGTCCGCATATGGACCCACAAAGCTATAATCCACCAGGCCAAGTTACCACCTTTTTGCCTTTTAACGATCCTGGCCGCCTGACCGAAAATGCCAATAACCCACTAGCTCAAATTCCACCAGCCCAAAATCCTTATCCTACCCAAATTCTACCAACCCAAAATCCTTATCCTACCCAAGTTCCACCAGCCCAAAATCCTTATCCTGCTCAAAATCCACTAGCCCAGAATCCTTACCCAGCCCAAAATCCGTAACCAACCCAAAATCTTTATCTTGCCCAAAATCCTTACCAGACACCACAGCCAGAAATTAACCCAGCCTTTCCTAATCTTGCCAGCATATACCAAAAGCCAACTCCCTCAGCCACCAAAATGGAGGCTGACATGGAAAATATGAAGACCATGATGCTCAAACTTCTCAACAAAGGGGAATTTTCTACGCGAGCACTAGCATTGCAACCCTCAGCAATTCTACCTTTAAAATTCAAAATGCCCGACATAGAAAAGTTTGATGGGACTGGATGCCCTATATCCCACTTGAAATCTTACTCCACTGGCATGCAGTCAAGGGGAACTAGCTTTGAGGCTATGGCTTCCAATTTTCACCTCACCTTAATAGGGGCTGCCAATCAATGGCTAATGTTGTCTGATAGTAGCACCATGAATACTTGGGACCAGATAGCTGAAGGGTTCCTTGAAAGATACAAGGACAACACCAGCCCTGAATATAAAAGAGACCTCGAGTCGTGCACCCAAAGGGAAAAAGAAACATGTGCTGAGTTTGCAGTCAGGTGGAAAAGAAAGTTGGCCCAGACCTTTGACAGATCTGATCCGGCCGAGTCATGCAGAATGTTCATCAAAAACCTCCAGCCTATTTACCTGGAACATATGCGGTATCTCCCCTATACCAATTTCAAAGAAATTGTGGAGATATGAACCCGTATTGATGAAGATATACGGACGGGGCAATTACAAGTCAATACGCCTCCCAGCTCTTTCTGTTACTCTAAGGGAAAGACAGTCGCACCAGCACCAGCCGTCAATATGGTAGGAAATGCTCCAGCCACTTTTCCTACCCAAAATTATGGCACTGTTCCATGGTCCTACGGGTCAGACAGGTCTGTCAGCACAGTCGGATGAGATAATGGCCCAGGCAGAAATCTCAAAAATCAGAACAAGGTGAACCGATATTATGATAAACTGCAAGCTCCCCAGTCTGTAATACTACAGGGGCTAATGGCACATGGAATGCTAAAGCCTTTGGAAAACTATAAGCCACCGAACCCCTTGCCCAGGACTTGGAATCATGCCCAGTACTGTGAATACCATCGCTGCAGTGGTCACCTCACCGATAAATGTTATATGCTCAAAGATGCTATCCAGGATCTTATAGATGATAAGGTTATTGAAAAGCCTCCTCCCAAACCAAATATAGTCAATAACCCTCTACCTCAAATCAATATGATTGAGGTTGATGAAATTTTTGTGTACCCGAGTTCGAAATAAATAAACACCCATTACCATATATCCTTATTCCTTTTTCTCCATCTCTATCCATAAAAGAGCCTAGCTGCAATATGCTCTCTTGGGACACTATCCTGGGTAGCCAAAATACTTGCAATATTGAAAAAGCCACTTGGGTCGGTAGAGATGTTAGCCACCTTACCCGATCTGGCCGAGCCTACCAACCAAACCTGGAAAGAGGTGATCACTCTGGCAAAGACCAAGCGACAGCTTCCTGGGTATGATAGGCAGAGGCACTGATTATGAGAAGCTCCCTGCTGAGTTTGAGTTTATTTCTAATAAGCCTCTGCAGAACTTGTATACTACGACCGGCCCGCTTTTGACGTCCGCAGATCTGGTGGACCGCTTCGGATATTCTATCCCTACTCCTTCCCCTAGCTTTACAGATTGGTCATCTACCGATCCGCTCCCTAAAGTTGAGGATCTTAAACCCCAGGTCCTCAATAATGTAATAAACCCTGTACAGTTTGCTTTTAATGATAATCTGAATGTCTTTGCTTATTCCTTAGTTGCACCTACATTAAAAAACGCATTAAATAATTATAATAATGAGTCATTCAATGAAATGGACCCAAAAGATAAAAACTATTTGTTTGAGCTTGTAAAGTCAGTTGAGCACCAGGAACAACATCATTCATCAGCAGCAACTGAAGACTTATCCACTATCAATCATATCTGGGGCTGGACAATGAAATCAAAGAAATCAAAATCGGCAGCTACCTACATGGCTTTGAAAGGGTAGCACTTATTGATCTCCTTAAAAATTTTATGGACATATTTGCATGGTCTTACGAAGATATGCCGGGGCTAGACCCAGCCATAGTCAAACACCGGATCCCCATATATCCGGATGCTCGGCCAATCAAGCAAAAGCTCCGCCGGATTAAGCCGGGATGGTCACTACAAGTCAAAGAAGAAATCATGAAGCAGCTACGCATCAATTTCATTCGAGTAGTTGAATACCCGATCTGGTTGTCCAACAATAAGTGACAGTTCCCAAGCCCAACAGGAAGGTCCGGATCTGTGTAGACTTCCGCGACCTCAACAAGGCGTCGCCCAAAGATGACTTCCCTCTACCCAATATTGATATTGTGGTAGACGCCGTTGCTGCTCACAAAGTCAGATCCTTCGTCGACGGCATGCTGAGCTATAATCAAATCAAAATGGCAGCAGAGGACCAGGAGAAGACCTCATTTACCACTCCTTGGGGGACTTATTGCTATAATGTCATGCCGTTTGGGTTGAAAAATGCTGGGGCTACTTATCAAAGGGCTGCCACCACTCTCTTCCACGACATGATCCATAAAGAAATGGAGGTCTGTGTCGATGACATGATCGTGCACTCCAGCAACGCCAACGGTGCCCATATCAAGGACCTTCGAAAATTCTTCCGAAAGGTTGAGGAAGCACCAAATGAAGCTCAACCCCACCAAATGCACATTTGGGGTTACCAAAGACAAGGCCCTGGGATTCTTGGTGACCGAGCAGGGCATCGAGATCGAGCCAGCAACGATTAAAGCCATCCTAGAGATGTCGCAGCCAAAAACTCCAACCGAAGTCAAAGGCTTCCTAGGCCGATTGCAGTATATCAGCTGTTTCATCAGGCAGCTAACAACCACATGTGAGCCTCTTTTCAAACTCCTAAAAAAGAATATTGACCAAGTCTGGGACGAAAAGTGTCAGCTAGCCTTCGAAAAAATAAAAGCCGATCTTACCAATCCACCTGTGCTAGCTCCACCCCATACACGTAAACCTCTCCTCATATATTTAACCATCATAGACACGTCAATAGGGGCTATGCTCGCCCAAGAGAAAGAAATTTCTACATTGAAAATGCCATATACTTCATAAGTATGAAGCTGCAAGGAAGCGAGCTAAATTACTCAGCTTTGGAGAAAAGCCGCACCGGCCTAGTCTGGGCCACTCAAAAGCTCAAGGCCTACCTGCAGGGACGGACCATCAAGCTCATATCCAGAATGGACCCTATAAAGTACATCTTCAGCAAGCCATCACTTTCCAGCCGACTGGCCAAGTGGTCCTTTCTTCTCAACGAGTTTGACATAACCTATGTCACACTCAAATCTATCAAAGCAGCGTAATTGCAGACCACTTAGCCGATCTGCCCTTAAAAACCGAAGATGCAACTGAGCCTGGCTTCCCAGACGAAGGTGTCTTAGAAATCACTGACCATGACACCAGCTGGCAGATGTTCTTTGACGAGGCCGCAAATAAAAGAGGCTTCGGCATATGAATCTTGCTCATAGACCCAACCAATTCTCATACTCCGCTAGCCATAAGGTTGGAATTCGAATGCTCAAGTAATACGGCAGAGTATGAAGCCTGTATTGTTGGCTTAGAAAAAGCTCTCAAAAGGGGAGCTAAAGATCTCAAAGTATATGGAGACTCTGCCCTAATTATAAATCAAGTCGAAGGAAAATGGAAATCCTCGTGGATGAGACCATATGTTGTCAAAGAAATCCGGTCAGGAGGTGTCATACTCCTCACAAAACAAGAAGGAGAAGACCTTGTTCAGCCCTTCAATCTCGACAAGCTCAAAAGGTACTATGTTTGAGCCAATTTGTCTAGCAAGTGTTTCCCTCTCCAGTTCGCTAGGCTGAAAACCCGAAAGGGCGGTCTAGGCAAAAATTAGAGCATAAAAAAATAAATAATAAAAAAAAGAACAATAGAAGGAGAAATAAGGGCTCGCTAGGTTGAAAACCCGAAAGGGCAACCTAGGCAAAAATTAGAGCATAAAAAAAATCAAATCAGGAGAAAAAGGAGAGGGAAGACACCATTTGAATCATTGGCATTCTACCTCCAATTTTCAGCATACGAGGGGCTCGACTGACAAAAGGAAAAAAGAAAAACCACGATAAAGCTTATATTAAAATACTAAAATATAATACTACAGGTCCTAAGGTGCAACTTATGAATAATTGCTAAAGAAATTTGGACTATACATTATGTGCCTGTACATATCTATTATTGCCTCTACCCCCTTTGTTCCCTCCAAAATATTCCTTCATTCGCAGCTTAAGCCCCGGAGCAGTCCATCAGCACCTACGGCGTCCACCCAACCGGGCCCATACACTTCTTCTGCAAGGCACAGAAAAGGCTCAGTCTCATCAGAATGAGAAGCACCAGAAGTGTCCTTGCCCTATTCATTATCCGCATTGCCGTTGTCCTGAAACAGTCGGACGACTTGGGTTCCGACCATTCACTGCTGCCCTGTCTGATTGCGAAGAAAAATGCAGGGGCTATGAGAATAGCCTTATGCCAAGTGTAGCCCTGCAGCAATTATATGGCCAAGAACAGGAGGAGGCGGCTGCTTTTCCTTCCCGCATATCATCAGAAAAGTCTGCTCGAGCCCGAAGGTATTTTATTTTTAAAATCCGTTTCTGAGATACAGCATGCCATTACCCATTAGATATCGGTATAGCTTTACTTTGTGCGTACATTTTGAGTCTGCATTTTTAATTTATTGTATCATATAAAATTGTATTGCATTGCATAATAAATATTTGAACAAATTCTTGCATAAATATATATATATATATATATATATATATATATATATATATATATAATAATAATAATAATAATAATAATAAATAAATAAATATATGTATTACATTCGAAAATTTTTAAGTGCATCCTTGGCATTATCAGAAAAATAAAAAGTGCATTCATGCATTTAAAATTTTTCGGGTATAAAATAATCATCTTTGTTAAAATACAAAAAAAAGTAAATATAAAAATAAAAATGCATCTTTTTGCATCTAAATATGTATTTTGGCATTTTAGGCATCATAGAAGTGTATGTTTTGCATTTAAAAGTATATACTACATTTTGCATTTTCGCATGCATGATAAAATAAGTGAACCCATGCATCATATTAGTAAAGCATCCTATAAATTTTTAGGCATTGCATTTGCATCAAATAAATGATATATGCATCCATCATTTGCATTTATAGTCCAATAAGCTGCATTATAGCATGAGCGAAAAAGAGAATAAAATGCCACCAATCGTGAAAAGAAAATATTCTCATGGCATTTATTATATCCCTGCAGCATAGGCATGCATTAAAAGTGAATCCTGGTGCATAAAATATATCTGTTTTGTCCTGTATGTATCCGAAAATGCGTCCGAAATTATGTCCAGAAAAACTTGCATTATGCTCTGAAAAGTCCGTCTCATAGGCATATAGCGTATAAAAATATTTTTAGGCCTAAAACATGCATCATATAGCCCCATTTGCATTAATAGTATAAATCATGTATAGTAGGGTCAATAGTGACCACTAGTTCAATTATGCATCGCAAAAATAAATTGCATAAATTTCATGCATCATCACCAAATTGCATCATTTTAGCATAAATATTGCATGCATAAGCATTATTAGTAGAGCCAGGAGTTCCAAAAAAATGAAACAAAAAAAAAAGGAAAAAAAGTGTAAAACAAAAAAAAAGGAAAAAAAAAGTGTAAAACAAAAAAAACCAAAAAAAACAAAAAACAAAGATAAAACAAAAAACAAAAAAAAGAGAGAGGGAAAATGCATGCAAAGAAAAGGAAAGTGCAAAAAGAAAAATGCATGCAACAAAAGAAAATGCGGCGGCAAAAGAGGAAATTCCAGCTGGAACCAGAAAATGCAGCAGCAGAGAAAAGAAAATTTCTAGCCAAGGTTAGAAAGAGCAGCAAAAGGAAAAATGCAGCAGCATAAAAAAAGACTTTCCAGCTAAAGCTGAAAATATAGCGGAAAAAGGGGAAAGGATTTCCAGCAAAGGCTGGAGCTGCAGCATAAGAAAAATCCCCAGCAAGTGCAGCAAAAGAGCAACATGAAATAGCAAGTGCAGCAAGAGCAGCATGAAAATAGCAAGTGCAGCAAAGCAGCAGCAGCGGCAGATTGCCGCAAGGCAAAGCAAGGGTAAGGAAAGGAAGGTAGTTTCCTTTTCTGTGCATTTGTTTAATGTTTGGAAAACTTTCCCTGAGGGGGCAGGCAACCCCGGATCGAAGGAAAGACTTTGTTCTCCGACGAAGGCTGCGTTCCTGAAGAGACAATGCATTCCATGCATTTTTAGCTGTGTTGGAAACTTTCCCTTAAGGGGCACGCAACCCCAGATCAGGGGGAAAGGTTTTGTTCTCCGACGAAGGCTGCGTTCCTGAGGAGACATTACATTCTGCCCAGCAGCGAACTACGATTGGTCTGATTCCTTGGATAAGGATACGTAGGCGTACTTATTTCGTAGGCACCCACCATCGCAAAGACTTGATAAATTACCTTTGCAGCACTCGTTTGATAAGCTTTGCAGCACTTGTTTGATAGCATTGCAGCACTTGCTCGTTTAGCATCGTAGCACTTGGACCGCAGCACTTGATCCCCAACAAGAGTGAACTACGTTTCGGTCTGATTCCTTGTATAAGGATACGTAGGCAGCCTATTTCGGTAGGCACGACCGTCGTGCGCATGATAGTTTAGGTTTTGGCCTGAACTACGTTTTGGTCTGAGTTCCTTTATTAAGGGATACGTAGGCAGCCTACACTAGTAGGTCCGACCATCAGGGCATTTTATTGCATTTCTGCTTAAAAATTACGATAACCTGCTATAACCGACTAAATATGTCTAGGATATGGAGGTTTGGTATGCATTATAAACTGCTGCATTATAACTGCTATCTGTTGCATCTCTCCCCCGTATTAATTGAACGAAATTTGGGAGTATATTTCTTATCAACGATATTCGTCTACTCAGTAAGTTAAGGGTTACCTGTAGACTCCATCGTTGAGGGGCTCTGTAGACACCCCAATTTCGTAACCCTGGTATGTAACATGACAAGAAATATCAAGACCTGTTAAAACTTAACAAAATGTCAAGTTACAGGGTTGAAAATGCAAAAGGACAAAGCAGGATGCGCAAAACAGTGAAATGCAGGGGTTAAAGTGCAAAAGATGAAAGAAATTGGCCTAAGTTGGCGCCACCCATGGATGAAATGGGAGTGGCGCCAGGTTCCAAGCTACAGTGCTCTCAAACTGCTACAGGACTGCTATAGTTCGCCGTAATGTGCAAAATTGTCCGCGTTCTGTACAACTGAGTGAAGCACGAATGAGAGAAAATTTAATTCCCTTAGTGTCCTCTCTCCAGGCTATAAATAGAGCCTTCGGGGTTCACTTTCAAAAACACTTTTCTTCCCCAAAGAATTCTCCGCGTCGTTGTTACGCTGGAGAAATAGAGAGCGAAGTGAGATAGGTAGTGATCTTCCTAAAAAGCCTTGAAACCCTGCCAAAACTCCGCCAAACCTAAAACCAACCGGTCAAAGTAATCCCTAGCCCTCTAGTTAGGTATCCACTCTATTTCCCCGGTCCAAAAACTTCAAAATAAGTCGTTACTCTTCCCGAGTAAATAGGCCAAAACCACTAAAAATAAGTCGTTATTCTGCCAAAATAAATAGGCCAAAACCACAAAAAATAAGCCGTTACTCTGCCCAAACCACCGCAGTAACAGCATAAAAAGTCTTCCTCTCTCGAGAAAGACAGAGCGAACACACTCCGCTCTGAAAGGTAAAAACCTTTAAGAGCATTTCTTTTATAAAAGTTATTTTCAAATCCGGCCCAATGTAAAAAATATAAGCCGTTGTGCTGCCCGGATTTAGTTAGGAAATACTATGTAAAAGAGCCATTATTATGGCCAAATATTTTTAAATATACTTGTAATTATTGTAAGGAGACGGCTGCGAGTCCGTAAATAATGTAGTCGCGGATGTATTTGTTTTATTTCCTGTCTTTTAATGTTTTATTTATTTGCTAAATAAATATAACAAAAAGCATACTTTAGCCAAAAACTATTTTTGAGACCGAAAGGGCGAGTTGGGTGCCTAGCACCTTCCCAACTCGTAACTTAGCCTCCGAACCCGTTTTTACAATCTCTGGTTTTCTTTTTTTAGTTTTGCTTTATTTATTCCTTAAAATAAAGATGACGACTCTATAAAACATTTTGGATCCAGTGGGGCATCGCAACATCTTTTCTTGCACTTTTCCGTATTCCCCTAAAAAAGGGAGAATGAGAATGAAAATGTGATGTATTCCTATATCCTGGTATCCCTTAAACAAGGGATAACTTGATGCAGGAAACCCAAAGCACCCATGGTGATCCGAAATAGGTCATAAGGCTATTTTCATAAAATCCATAGTGGGGCCTTGCAACATTCCTTTCTTGCACTTTTCCGTTTTCCCCTAAAAAAGGGAGAATAAGAATGAAATGGTGATGTATTCCTATATCCCGGTATCCCCTAAACAAGGGATAACTTGATATAGAAAACTCAAAGCTCCCATATTGGACCAAAATCCATTAAAGGCAACCGAGGCGTATTCAAACGCGCTATCTTAGACAGCATTCCTCTCGCATTTTTAATTTTGTCTTCCCCTAAACAAGGGAGGGTGGAATGAGAGCAGTGGTGTCCCGCATCCGCACGTACGCGCATCCCTATCCAAGGGCGCGCGGGGCGCGGGCGCAAGTCCCGGGAACCCACAGGCGCTATTTAACATGAATGAGGGAAAGCTAGCACGAAAATCACAAAATATCCTCAACTATGCATGTAATAATCTCAAGACCAAATCCAATAAAATAATGCACATACAACTCAATAAGCCCCAAAATGATGAGATGAATGATCAAAACATAATTAATGAGGTCCAACTAGCTTGAAATTTTCTAAAAATTTTCAAATTTTTCTCAAAAATCGAGGGCAAAGATAAGACCGACCCCACCCCCAAACTTAGAACCGAACATTGCCCACAATGTTCATGATCATAAAAATGCATATAAAGGGGGGGGGGAGAAAAGATAAGAGAAAACTCCCTCAAAGTCGGTGCACTTGAAGTCCAAGCCATGAATACGTCGCTCCATGAATCTCCGCGAGTCACCCCCAAACTTGAATAATTGCTCAACCCCTACATCAAATCAAAGCTCAAAAGAAATATATGAGAGAAATTATATTGTAAATAAAATAAAAATAAAAAGAAAATATTTTTGGTGTGGGGACTCTATGTACACCTCCTTACAAACCCACAAACTTGGGAGGGCTTCGAAAAGCGACTCAAAATACAAGATATATAAATACAAAAGAAATAAAAGAAACCAATTTTTTGCCTACGGAGGCACCGGTTCATTTAGAAATGCGGACATGGCATTCCCATAAAATCCGTAACCAAGGAAGTGCTTTAATTGAAGTCCTTTAAGCTTGAACACCTCCTTAGTTGCCGACTCCCGAAAAATAGGCCATTTGAACATGTCGACAATAGGAAATATCACACCCAACTCACTTAAGTGTATGAATTCTTCTTGATGCTCAAGAGGCGGGTGGAAATAAGAAATTTGAGCCTCAATGCTCGGTGGAGTGAAATGAGGGAACGGTTCCTTGAAGCTTTCATTTGGGCCAAACGAATCATCCTCTTCAAAAGTGCTTAGATGCTCCATTTCATTACTAACATACTCTTCAAGGGTGGGAGAACTCGACATAGGGTGGGGAGCATGATTGATCACTTCACACTCACAAGCTTCTATACTTTGGTCTTCCACCGCGACATGGATATGAGATTGAGGTGCTTCCAAGTGAGGTTGTCCCAAGATACTCGAAATTCCACTCTGATTAGTGAGAGAGGGATCATTGCAAAGCTCCATTTGCAATGGGTTTTCCTCGACATTGAGTTGAAGGTTTTCTTGAGGCGATTCTTCAAGGGCAATACCAAATTCCCGCATTGTAGCTTCCCAATTGTGAGGAGGGACATTGAGCTTGATGGCTTCTATCAACAAGGCTACTTGAGCCTTTAGACTTTGAATTGTTTCTTCTTCCGTGAGCGAGCCTCTCTCAACTTCCCAAGGGTAGTTGTTACTCACACAATTCGGATTAAAGGGGTGATGATGAGGGTCTTCATGATGATAGTGAGAGGAAGAAGCATAAGAATTTGACTCCATCCCAAATGCACACGGATATGGAAAATGATTTCCATAACAATTTTTTCAAATTAAGCTAGGATGGGGCGGAGTATAATTCATAGCCTCGGTTGACGCCATCTCATTCTCATATATTCCCGGCATTTCATTCCATGCCCCTTGATCAAAGTCCCAATTGACATTGTTCCAAGCCATCGCTTCAAGCTAGCTACAAGAACACTCACTAAACAAACAAGATCAAATGCAAAAGAACAATATAAAAAAAAAACTACTCTAAAAAAAAGTAAAAACTAACTATAACTAAAATTAAAGCAAATAGAGAAGAAAAAAATGCTTAAATTAAAATTAGGCAAGCTTGGCATTAATATCAAGATAAATTCTAGAAATCTATCCCCGGCAACGGCGCCAAAAACTTGATGATTGCTAACGCAACACAGGCAAGATTACTCGGTCGTATCAAGTAATAAAGTTCGAAGTACGAGTCGATCCCACGAGGATAGAGCTAGAAATAAATCCTAAGTACTAAAATTGGGCACACCTAATTTTATCTAAGCTAACAGAAATTTGATTTAAAATAAACAAAATAAAGGCAAGAAAGTAAACTAAATTAACGCGATAATGAAATGGCGGCAACATCAAATCAAGGTTAAAAAGTAAGATTGTGATATTTCTAGTCTAGCCAATGTTTAATTTAACTCTCTATATTTTTCTTAACTCAAATTTTTGGTAGTCAGGTGCACACTAATATTTTCTACGGGCTTTCGCTACGTATAGAAAACCTAGCTATCACTCATCCTTGCTATGTGCTCATTTCATCGCAACACATAACCTAGGGGAGAAAATAGTCGCGTGATAGATCAAGCCCCCAATGACTATCTACGACCTTCGACAATCGGTGTGCCTTAGAGACGTAAACAATTATCACGATTTTCGAAATAATAGGAAGGGCTTTCGCTTTGTATCCTATCATTCTAGGGTTCATTTAATGATTTATGACTTCATCAAAAGCATTAAACACACAATGATAATGACCAAAAATATATGAGTAATACATCAAATAGAGAGAAAGTAAATTAAAACATCACATTCAACATAAATAATAATCACAATCAAAAAATATATTTAGCTCATCATCAAGGTATCAAAATAAATGTAAAGTTTCTTTAAAAATTACAACATTAAAATAAATAAAAAGGTGGAAGAATTAAACCAATTCATGTTGCAATTCTTGGTTGACTTTACTTAATCTTGCTCCCTTGACCCTTGATTTGATGCTTCAAGCCTTCAAAATGGATGCATTTTGAATTAGGTGGAAAGGTGGAAGAATGGAGATTAAATGGAGATAAGATGAGTTTTAGGGCTGCTGCCCTAAAACCTGAAGGCTTCCTTTCTTAAAAATGCCGGCTGGAAGGGAGAAAATGAAGGGCAACAAGGCAAGGGCAGCCAAGGGAAAAATGGGAACAACAAGGGAGTTTTAGGGCCAAAAAGGAGAAGAAAAGGAGGGCTGGGTCAACCATGAAGAATCTCACGGGTCACCCAGGAAGGAAATGGGCTGGAGTGTGAGGGGGATTGAGTTAAATGGTGGGCTGATGGGCTATAATGGGCTGGAGCATGCGCAAGATGACCTAAATCCGGATGGGAACACGCGGGTCGCGCACTAAGGGACTGGGCGACGTGGTTGATTCTGGGCTTGACAACACATTAATGAAAGCATTTTTCATGGAATTGCTTCGATGCCCCTCTTCTTCTGGATTGAGCGCCAAAGGTCCCTCTGCTCCCAGGCCTTGCAGATTCATCCTCCGTTAGCTTATGTTAGGCTGCTGCACATTGAAATCTTTGACGGACTTTAACGGTAAGTGTCAAAACATAACATTAAAGCCCGGAATTGTCTTGATTTGCATTTATTGAGCCATAAAACCTTGAATATGTTTGAGATACCTACATGAAGCACAAAATACATAAAAATAGTATCTCAAATGCAATAAATCATTAACCAAAGCTCAAAATAATCAATTAAATTCCAAAAAAATATTGAAAATAAAAGGAAAATTACAAGCTTATCACCCTTCCCGAATCCGTCGTCCATAAAGCGGAATCCGAGCTCTACAACTACCGCGGTTCCGACATGAGTGTCATGGAAATGTCTCACCGAGGTAAAGAAATCACTTCCATCATCCAAAAAGCCGAAAAGAGATCAAAGAGAAATGAGAGAGGAAGACGATTGGGTTGGGTTGGGAAGAGAAAAGAGAGAGGAAGACGGTTTGGGGGGAAAGAGGGAGATGAACTGTCAATTTGGGGGGGGAGAGAATTTAATTACGTATTGTTTAGGATGGGTCCCATTAGGTAGATCACATGATTTAAAAAGGGTAAAATGGTAAAAAATATTTTCAAAAAAGAAAAGTTTTAAATCGAACAATTATTTTAGGACGAATAAAAAAAAAAAAAAAGGACGATAATTTAGGAACGAAAGAAATATATAGAGACATCGATAGATACATACGGAGAGAGAGAAAGGGAGAGAGAAAAGAGAGAAAAAGAGAGAAAAAAGAGAGAATGTGGAAGCTGAGGGTTGGGGAAGGAAATGGATCAATGCTGACATCAACTAATAATCATGTCGGCCGACAATACTGGGAGTTTGACCCAAATGCCGGAACCGACGAAGAAAGAGCTGAGGTTGATAAACTTCGCCTTCACTTCAAACAAAATCGCTTCACTGTTAGGCAGAGTTCTGACTTACTCATGCGCATGCAAGTAAGTAACTTTCTGTGCTAGTTTGCTAGTTTGTTTTTGTTTTTGCTTTTAATGTATTATAGATATAGAAAGTATTAACTCAAAATGGGTGAACGTGGCAAGTTCTTGAGATCCCCACAGGGGATCCATACTTCCGACTTGGGGTGCCGAAGTCAGTGTTCTGCCGCCTAGACGCTAGCGGCTCCCAACGCCGCCACTTCCTTCCAATCATCCAAAAAAATTGTCCCGAGAAAACTCGCCGTCTAGTCGGCACTGCCTAGTCGTCCTAGGTGTTACTCGCCTCCTAGACGTCGATCTTTTGGCTCTTGAAAGATTTAAGGGCGGGGAAGGAAAGATGAAAAGAAAAAAAAAAGATGAAAAGAAATTGGGAAGACAGCAAAGGTGAGGGTGAGGGCGACGTCAAGGAAAGATGATGGAGACCGAGCGTTTAGGAGAATTCTAACCCGAGAGAGGAGAGAGTGTGAAAGAGAGAAACGAGTTGCTGCTTCATCTTCAAGAGAGACTGGGAGAGAGATTCTGGATATCGATCAATTTTGAAAGTCTCAAAATGAAAGAATGACTCCCGCTTGCGTCGTCCACCATTCAAAGCCCAAAGTTTCAAAGTCCCAAAGTTAGAAGGGATACAATTAGGGTAATGGCCTAATTGATGGGGTAAGGGTAGGTTGGCAATGGCCTGTGGGTAGGTTGGCAGTGTGGAAAAATGGGTGAGAGACAGGTAGGTAGTAACTTGATGTTTTTTTTTTTTTTTAACTTTTGTTTTCTTTTTTGCTTCTTTTCAGTTCTCCATTATTTCTTTTTTTGTGATTTTTTAATTTCTTTCTCTACTTCTTTTCTTTATTTATTTTTTCCTCATTTTATTTATCTTGAAACATGTAAAAAATAATTGTTAGTCAATTTACGATAATTATTGGACTATTTTACGATAATTATTAGATAGGATACGAAATTAGAATATCTACATTTATACTTGTTTATTAGTTTTGGGCATATGATATCTATTTTTTCACTGTCATGTATGGTCTGATCTCCCTTAAGTTTAGAAACTTATAAATGATCCTTAAATTCAAAATTCTTATATTTTTCGTTTGTATATTTTTTTCAATTCTAATTGATTTACAATGAAAAAATAGATAGTATATGTCCAAAACTAATAAACAAGTATAAATGTAGACACATCATTGTCAATGTGTTTGACGTATTGTCAAAAATAAGAATTTTACAAAATTTTAAATTGTAGTTAGTGTTCGATGTATTTTTGAAATTTACACTAAAAAATTAAGGACTATGGTAATTATAACTTAATTTCTAGGCCCCGCTTAGGTTCCGACTAGTCCCCTAGGCGCTAATGTGACGCCTGACGCCCGTCTAGCGACTTTTAGAACATCGGTTGAAGTAATTATTTTTTAAGTTTTACACAAAAATCGGCATCGTTTTAATTTCTTTTGATTTTCATATACTCCATCCGTCCCTAAATTATTGTTCTCCTTTTTTTTTCGTCCATATCAAAATAATTGTCCAGTTTGAAACTTACCTTTTTAGAACAATCATTTTTTATTATTTTATTTTACCATTAAACCAATATAAATAATCAAATCAATTATTTTTTTAATCCATGTATCGAGTTAATTAGTATCATAATTTAGGGACGGAGGGGGCAATAAACAAATTGTTGAATTTTATTTTTACATCCCTAAATTCTATATATCTGGGTCTCTTTCGAGGAATTAAATTGAGTCACATGCTAGTAGGCGCAAACGACTTGATTTCGCATCCAATGCCCCATGCATTTAAAGCTTGGCTCTTTGATTGTAGACTTAAGACAGACACGTATCAGAGTTTGCAAGTGGTCCAAGTTTCCAGTTACCACGCAAAATTGTAAACTTAAAAACATGTTTTTTTTCATTGTAAAAATTGTGGACCAGTCCAATTTCTAAAATTTTAATTCGCTTCAATACTCAATTTTTTTTTTAAATTAGAAGAAGACATTTTTAGATACGAAAAAACAGCGATACCCTTAATAAGCATGAGACACATTACAAAATGAATTTTGATGTATTGATTATTGAACCGTGATTCATTAATTTTATTACATTAATTTTTTCACCGTGACTCAATAGTTTAATTATCTAATTTAATTGCATCGCGATTTATCAAATTTATTGCATTAATTTTCGCACTGTGGTTTAATAGTTTAATTGTCTAGTCTAATTGCACCGCGGTACCAAATTTTATGCAATGCGATAAATTAATTTTTGAACCGCGATACATATACATAATCCAAGTTGTACCCCGATATTAATTTTTATGTACCGCGATGAATCAATTTTTGAACCGCGATACATAAAACATTATCTAATTTATTTTTGCACCGCGATACAAAATGATAATGAAATAGGCTATGTCATCCATTTTTTTCTTCCATCTCCTCCGTTGTTAGCCTTCTTCTTCCCCCTCCTCCCTACCTTTGTCCTATTGAAAATTCTTTAACTCATCACATATTCACTATAGATCGATCCCTATTTTGTTGTCTAACAATAGTGATTTACGAAATTGACTTATGAAAACAAAGAACAATTTTTTTAGGGTGAGTGATTATTTGTTAATACTCCCTTCATTCCTAAATATTTGGACACCGAATTAAGGAAAATTACTTGATTCTATTTTAATATACACTCCCTGTTCTAAAATATATGATGTTGTGAAGCTTTTCACACAAAACAATAAAGCATATTGTAAAGACTAAACTGTCGTTATTAAAAATTAATAAGTTGTTTTGATATTATTGTCCAAAAAGCCAAATACGACTTATGTAGTCAATAAATATGAGTGAAATTGGAAAAAAAAAATTCCTTAAAAATTGCAATATGTCATTTATTTTGCATCATAAAACTCTCCAAAAAACATTATATATTTTGGAACAAAGAGATTAAGCATTTTTCGTTAGCGATAAGTTTATAAACTAAACGGGCAACTTTTCTTGAATGGACAAAAAGGAAAGCATTACAATTACCCCCTTCGTACTTAAATAATCTAATTTGTACATCACCCACCACTTAACTTTACTGTATAACACCAACACCCGTAATTAGTGGATAGCTAATACTTTTAAAATAATTTGAAATAGAAGGAAATACCGAAATATTAGTTACCTATCTACCAATCGGGGGTTTGATGCAACATTAAGTGTTGGTGTGCAAATAAACAAATTCATTATAATGTTTGACCTGATAAGGCTAAAAAAACAAAATAACTCTAAAATAAATATTGGTAGAAATTATAATAATTTTCTTAAAAAGCGTTGTGCATGTGACCAAAGTTGAAGTTTGATGAAATAACAAGAATAAATGAAATTAGTATTTTTTTAACTTAAAAAAGTTGAAAAACAAGATAATATTTTTAGAAATAAATAATGTTCCTTCCATCTTTCGTATTATTGTCATATTTGAGCCGACACATAGTTTAAGAAATGTGTAGTTTCTTTTAATTCTCTTGAACATGTGGTCATAATTAAAGTATGTAGAAAAAAGAATGATAAACTAATAAAATTATTTTTTAAAAAGAAAGTTTTGAAAGAGGATAATTATTTTAAAACGGACGAAAAAGAAAAAAAGATGATAATTTAAAAATAAAGGAGTAAATAAAAGTAAAAGGTGTTGCGAGTAGGACAGAATATCTAACATTTAACTAATTAACTAACATTCAAAAAAATGATTTCTAGAAAATGAAAAAAAAATTCATTTGTAATTGTTTGTTAAATCTTTTAAAAATATCGGAAAACATTTTTAGGTGTTTGACAAACATACATAAAATGTTACGGAAAACAATATATGAATAAATACAAAAAAAATATTATAATATTAATACACATATTGAATACTTATAAGATAATGTTGAACTTTAAATAATTTTTCTTTAGTAACCATCAATTTATAATTAGTGGTGTCAAATCAATAAGGTCCATATTTTTTCAATATCACAAATACAAATAAAAAATTGATAATTGATATGAAAAAAACGTTTTAATAAAGAAAATAAATAATGCTTGGGACGTCCCTAAATAATATAGTTGACACTAATTTATTTTTTTGATAAGTAAGTATATTATAATAACAAAAGCGGGAAAGAAGGTGTCGCGTCCTATGTACACAAGATGATTATTCCAATAATTATAGATTACAAATTTTAGGACACTAAATATTATGATTATTTATTAAAATTAAAATTTATAAATAATGTGTACAAATTTTATTTATATTTTTTAAATAATTTATTTGTTGAATAAATATTATATATGAATGTAAATATGTGATAAGATGATCCATAAGTTATTTTTCAAAAAAGAACATTATATTTTGTATTGATTATAAAACCTTTACGTAGACTAAAAAGGAGCCTAAAAAGTAAATGAAGCTAGATCACGTAATTCTTTGAGAGGTGTGACTATTCGTTCGGAACTTCGAATGGGTAGGAATGTATAGGATACGACTATACGAGAAATCGAGGATGCGTGGGGCCGTGAATCCGTGATGTATGGGGTAGACGGGCAGGCTGACCGTCAACGTCAGCGGGCTCATTTAATTGTTGTACCAGACTGGAATGACAGTCAACATAAATTGCAACTACAGTTTGGTAAAATTGCGGGGTCGGTACATTTTTTTAAGGGAATCTACCTTTTCGACCACAGTACAAATTAGAGAAATCCAATTTGATAACGATATTTCATAACGATCAAATTAATCAACTAATTTTTAATGTGATTGCAATGTCGTCCTCCTCGTTTCATAAAGATCAAATTAACTAACCAACTTCTGTCAATATCTTCCATCTTTGACAATTTCTTGGTCTGATATTAACAAAAGTTGGTTGGTTAATTTGGTCGTTATGAAATGGCGAGGACGACATTGCAACCAAATTAAAAGTTGGTTGGTTAATTTAATCGTTATGAAACGTCGTTGTCAAATTGATTTCCCCAATTTATACGGTGGTTAAAAAGATGGTATTCCCTTTTTTAAAAAAATTATAACTTCTTTAATCTAGTGTATTTTTGTAAGCACACTTTTAATGGGAAAATTGTTGTGATATCCTTAATTAGATTGAAGCGCTACGTTTTTATATCACAATTTAAAAATATTGGGTTAAATTTATGAATCGTAGTGTAAAAAATAATATAATAAAATTTATGAATCATAATTTAAAAATAAACTAAAAAATTAAACTTTGAGATATTAAAAAAATGATAATATTTTTGAAACAATATTTAAAAATAAGATGGTTTACGATTCAAAAAAAATGGTAAATTTTTGGCTTAAAAAAAGACCTGCCGAATTTTACCCTACATTATATTTGTTGGTACGTGCTTTTGTGTGTTTTGGTTTTGGAATAAGAGAGAAAGACTAGCTTGTCCTTTACTTACAAATTTATGAAGAAGCCTACGTCTATACCTACCCTTCTTTTCCTCATAACCCTTTTTAGTCTAAGAAATAATTTTAGTTGCATGCCGACTTTAATAGAGAGAATACCACCTTCTTGACCATCGTATAAATTAGGGAAATCTAATTTAACTAACAATATTTCATAATGACTAAATTTACCAACTAATTTTTAATTTGGTAGCAATGTCGTCCTCACCGTTTCATAAAGATCAAATTAACCAACCAACTTCTGTCAATATCTTCCTTCTATGACAATTTCTTGACCCGATATTGATAGAAGTTGGTTGGTTTATTTGGTCGTTATGAAACGGCGAGGACGACATTATAACCAAATTAAAAGTTGATTGGTTAATTGGTCGTTATGAAAACGTCGTTGGTCAAATTAGATTTCTCCAATTTATACGGTGGTCAAAAAGGTGGTATTCCCCTTTAATGGACAAGTCTAAATTTATCTATATCAATTAAATCTTCTGCAAGACGGTTTTACGGATCTTAATTCGTAAGATATAGCTCCAATCTTTTACAGTTCAACCCACTAATATACAGTGGGTCGGATAAAAAAAATTCGTCTTACAAAAAAAATCTGTAAGACTGTCTTATATAAGTTTTTACCATTAAAGAATTGTTTTTCGTCGGTGAAAATTATGAAGAAGCCTACGTCTATAGACTCTATACCTACCCTTCTTTTCCTTATAACCCACTTAGTCGAGAGTGTAAGTTAATAATCTTAAACCCTAGATCTTGAACTCAATGATAATTACAATGGTATACAAAATACTCTTAATTAAAATAACTGATGAAGACATATTGCTTCTAATAATTTGCCCTTGATCTGAAATCTGCAGTATAATAGAGAAGAAGAGGCAGAATATGGTTTCTCCCTTTTGGCCTAAAACTCTAATGAGTTGATTTAACATAATAGATGAATATGATGAGTATTACATTTCTTTTATAGGCAAAGGGAGGACCAAATTCCTATTAGGGTTTTAATCTCAACTGTCCATCAAGGTATAGTTTATTTAGGAAACTTACCCTCTTTACAAATCAAAATTTATTGTAATTTAGTAATTTCCAAATCAATCGTGATTCTCACTTATTGACCATATTTAGATTTTCTTGACCTGCAAGAAATATATCTTACAGTCTCCCACTTGGTCAAAGATATAATCCTTTAATGGTTAATCTTGAAAAACAAAAGGCGCGCATAATTACTAAATTAATAACATGATGATTAACATAATACCTTCGCAAAACAAGCTATCCATGAGAGTCATAGCGGTTCCACATTATCAGGTTTTCAACATGGTTCCTTCCATGTACTACAACATAAATAACTTAGTTTACTAGGCCTTTTAAGCAAGGGTATAAGGGTCCAATAATGTTCTTTCTTCAAGAACTATTTCTGTTATCAATTATCCATTCACATAAAGTATACAAAATATGGAAACAGAAATAAAATTCAGAATGTCATAAATAAGAGTTCAATAGAAGTTCAATGTATAAGCATAATAAACGATAAATTAATAATCAATCACTCTCTCTAGACCCATACTTAAAGTATGTTCATGAAAAGTCTTAGGAGGTAATCCCTCCGTAAGTGCATCTGCAACCATAAGTGTTGTGCTTATTTGTTCAATGAATAAATGTTTCTTCTGAAATGTTTGCTTCACCGATAGATACTTAAGGTCCATGTGTTTTGTCCGTTTAGAGTATCTATCATGCTTAGAGAAAAATACTGCTGCAGCATTATCACAATAGAGTTTCAACGGTCCAGAGACAAAATTCAAGTCTCTAAATCTTGAGATGAAATTTCGCAGCCATAAGCAATGATTTGTAGCTTCAAAGCAAGCTACAAATTCAGCTTCCATCGTGGAATTAACAAAAATAGACTGTTTTGCACTTTTCCATGAGATTGCTCCTCCAGCTAGTAGAAAAACATAACCAAAAGTGCTCTTTAAAGTGTCTTTGCATCCAACATAATCGGAATCTGAATAGCCAACCAACTCTAATTGATCTAGGGCTTATCGTTTATCATTCTAGGGCTGATCTTCCGTCTCATGCTCGTAAAGCTTTGTTGTTAGATGATAAAGGTTTATTTTCATTTCGAAAATAGTTGTTGTCAGCTTTTGCCTGTTTTCCAGATGTTAGACTCCTTTGTCCCCACTTTAGTTGGGTAAGGCTGGTTGTCCCCCTCTTGTTTGTATTTTTTAGTTTAATAAAATCTCCGCAGGTGCCGTCCTGCTTCTCTAGAAAAAAAAAAAAAAACTCTAATTGATCTGACTTCTTGAATGTAAGACAATAATCCTTCGTACCCTGTAAGTATCTCAAAACTTTCTTTCTAGTTCTCCAATGATCAATTCCTGGATTTAATTGGTATCTTCCCAACATACCAACTTAACTTAACTTAACTTAACTTAACTTAACTTCACATAACATAACTTAACTTAGCTTAACGTAACGTAACTTAACTTAACTTAAACGTAACATAACATAACTTAACTTAACTTAGCTTAACTTAACTTAACTTAACTTAAACGTAACGTAATGTAATGTAACATAACATAACGTAACGTAATGTAATGTAACTTAACGTAACGTAACGTAACTTAACTTAACTTAACGTAATGTAACGTAACGTAACTTAACTTAACTTAACTTAACGTAACGTTAACGTAACTTAACGTAATGTAACGTAACTTAACTTAATGTAACGTAATGGTCCATAACATAACTTAACTTAACTTAACGTAGCGTAACTTAATTTAACTTAACTTAAGCAACTTAGCGTAGCGTGGCTTAACAACTTAGCGTGCGCGTGCGTAATGGTCCATAACAGCAACTTAGCGTAGCGTGGCTTAAGTTAACTTAAGCTTAACTTAACGTAATGTAACGTAACGTAACGTAACTTAACATAACGTAACGTAACATGAAAACCCAATCGGATCAAATATTTGTTCACGACAAAGCATCAATTTGTTTAGCGGGTTTCCCTAATTTTAAATTCTGAAAATATTTAGCGACGAAAAATTTTGTTGTTGGAATTAAATTGAAATTAAATTATGAAAATATTTAGCGACGGAATGTGCTAGAGACATGCAACACAGTAAATTTAATATTTGTTTTGAAATATTTGTTTTTGTAAATAAATAATGTTTTGAAATATTTTTTTTTGTAAAATCCGTTTGTAAAATCCCTTTGTAAATTTAAAATAAATATTTTTTTGAAAAATTTGTGTTTTTGTAAAATCCTTTTGTATTATATATATATATATATATATATATATATATATATATATATATATATATATATATATATATAGGAAATATTATAATCATTTTAATGAATGATAATTTTATTATTAAATTAATATTTGAAATGTTAATTTAATAATATAATATCAATAATTAAAATGATTAGTATCAATATAATTTACAAAAATTAAAATATTCACATTACAACTTAACTTAACTTAACGTAACTTAATGTAACGTAACGTAACTTAAAAATAATTTTGAATATTTTTTTAAATTTTTTACTTAAAAATAATCGTGGTAGTTAATCTTTTGATTTTTAAAATAAATTGGATTTAGTAATTTAATAATATTATATTATAAAATATAATAATATTTAACTAGTTTTACACCCGTGCGTAGAACGCGCTCACATTTTGTTTTTATTAAATTAAATTCAAGCAAAATAAAAACTATAAATTGAAAGTATAAATTTAGAAAATATTCAAATAAAATTATTTTATCTATTTAATAAAACAAATTCAAGTAAAACAAATATATTTAAATACACTTTTTTTTTAGAAACATATAATTTCACTCTCCCGCCCTCACATTTTCCCCCAAATTCCCTCCTAAGTTTATATAGGTTTTCCCAAAATTTCAAACACTTTATTTCTAAACTCACGACACTCACTCCCTGTTCAAACAGATCGGTGAATCCCTTCGACTTCTTTCATCCCGACTTCAACGACATCTCCATCATCACTCTCTCTCTCATTCACGAATTCGCGTCTTCAGGTTCCGGCATCCTAAGTTTCCGGCTTTGCTCCTTCAGCTTTGCTCCTCAGTTTCCGTCTTTGCTCCTCAGCCTCTCCGTCTTCTTTTCCAAAGTCGATCCCAAGCTCCTCCCATCCGACCATCACGCTTCCGGATCGGCGGCCTTGCCCGATTTCTTCTCCTCCTACCGATTTCGCCACCGCCGATTTCTTCTCCTCTCGGTGGCGCGTATCACCGATCACCGCCACGACTTTGCCCCGGGCCCTCAGAATCGCAGTATTGCTCTCCTACCCCTCTTGAATGGACTTTCAATTTGCGTCCTAATTTTGTACCATTATAGAGAAATGGTGATTCTTTTGATGTTCCTAATCGATTGGCTGTTGGGGATGCAATTGGAGATATTAATGTTGCTAGCATTCTGATATATGATATGCAAAGGTACCTCAAACTATGATCAATCTTTGAGAATTCAAAATATGGTTTTCATTCATTCTCAATGTGTTGTTCCGTAATTGTTGATTTGCCCAATAAGAGGCAATGATTTGAACTTTTCCTAAATACGTGTTAAATGTAATAAATGGAATGAGAGCTAATTTCAGGTTGTGGTTTTCATTTCATTGAGTGCTCTGAGTTCCTCAATACTGATTGTATGATGATAATGCAACTGGGTGGTAGATTACAGAGATTGTGGTCCATAAGATTAAATGAGAGAGGAGTAACTTGACTGCCTTTTTATAAGTCATGTGACTATCATTTGACTATTCGCTTGCCTTGTAACATATGGAGGTTAATTGGAATGTGCAATGACTCGTTGTTGTAAGCCGTAAATCGTTACCAAAAAAATCTTTCTTATTGGGGCAATGGGTAAGGTAAAGAAACTCGAACGTGCTTGTCCATACCTCATATTTTGGCTTTATTTTACCACTTTTGTGTTCAATTTAATCAATTTTTTGTTGTTGCAGTTAATCGTAGCATCCTGCTAATTGATAGGCGGTGTTACGCTTTCTATGTTATAGTTAGAATTCATGCTTGGCCTTATGCTTTGGATGACAATAGATATTAAAGGATAAAAAAAGGATTTTGAATTGCTTCAAATCATCTACTTGGGTGATTAAGGGATTAGGGCTTCTAGTCCATTACCTAAAAGGGCTCAATGTTGAATTTGCTCTATTTTAGGGTTGAGGGAGCCTGTTGATAGTTTGATGACATTTTTGGAAGATTTTTGGATAGGAACTTAGTATAGGTTTTTGTTTATTTTCCTGTGTTTATGGGTTTAGTTTTTGTCTTCTTCAATGTTTTTTTTGGTAAGTAATATGTTTTATAAACAAAAAGCGTAAAAACAGTCTTTGCTTCCTTGTAGACCAGGAAGTATACACAAGAAATTACGAAATACTAAAGCTATCCATAAACTCTACCAAAAAAAAAAGAAAAGAAAAAATTGGCCAAATGCCCACCTGTGCCACCAAAGAACAACAAATGAAGAACTTCATTCTTCAAAACAGAAAACAACCCTCTCCTCATTATTAAAAACTCTTCAATTCCTCTCCAAATGACCCTATCCTCAATATTAATCATACTGTACATGGGCTGTATTGTCTGCTGCTTGTTGGAAATTATACTTTTGTGACTTTGTATTGTTTACAGGAGAAGTAACTTTATTTTTACTGCTTCTCCTAGTTAACAACTAAACATCCTTATTTATTAATGTATAATGTTAATTATCATTTTAAATCATATAATTTGTCTTAATTTAAATGTTGACTAAGTTGATTAATTTTATTTCTATTTGAACCATGAAACAAAACCCAAACCAACCTTAAACCCCAAACCCAAACCCTTCCCTCTAAACCTGACCCCTAAACCCCTAAACCTAAAAACCCTAAAACCCCAAACCCTAAAAACCCTAAACCTAACTAACCCTAAACCCAAACCTAAACCACCCCTAAAACCTAACCTCCACCCCCTAAACCTAAACCCTAAACCCCCCCTAAACCTAAACCATAACACTAAAACCTAAACCTAACCCCACCCCACCCCCACCCCTTAAACCTAAACCCTAAACCCTAAACCTAACTCTTACACCTAAACCCTAAACCCTAACCCTTAAACCTAAACCTTAACCCTAAACCTAAACCATAACACTAAAACCTAAACCTAACCCCACCCCCACCCCCAACCCAAAACCTAAACCCTAAACCCTCAACAAACCTACCTAACTCCTACACCTAAACCTAAACCCTAACCCTTAAACCTAAACCTTAACCCTAAACCTAAACCATAACACTAAACCTAACCCTAACCCCACCCCCACCCAAAACCTAAACCCTCAACCCTCAACCTAACTCTTACACCTAAACCCTAAACCCCCCTTAACCTAAACCTAAACCATAACACTAAAACCTAAACCTAACCCCACCCCCAACCCTACCCCCACCCCCAACCCAAAACCTAAACCCTAAACCCTAAACCTAACTCTTACACCTAAACCCTAAACCCTACCCTTAAACCTAAACCTTAACCCTAAACCTAAACCATAACACTAAAACCTAAACCTAACCCCACCCCCACCCCCAACCCAAAACCTAAACCCTAAACCCTCAACAAACCTACCTAACTCCTACACCTAAACCCTAAACCCTAAACCCTAAACCCTAAACCCTAACCCTTAAACCTAAACCTTAACCCTAAACCTAAACCATAACACTAAAACCTAAACCTAACCCCACCCCACCCTCACCCCACCCCCAACCCAAAACCTAAACCCTCAACCCTCAACCTAACTCTTACACCTAAACCCTCAACCCTACCCTTAACCCTAAACCTAAACCATAACATTAAAACCTAAACCTAACCCCACCCCCCACCCACCCAAACCCAAAACCTAAACCCTAAACCCTAAACCCTAAACCTAACTCTACACCTAAACCCTAAACCCTACCCTTAAACCTAAACCTTAACCCTAAACCTAAACCATAACACTAAAACCTAAACCTAACCCCACCCCCACCCCCACCCCACCCTCGAAACCTAAACCCTAATAGTCATTTGTGTTCAGACTATTTTGTTGGTGATGATTTGTTGTAAGGTCATGCTCGTTTGGTTGGAGATTCCCTGGTTTCATAAAAGGTGTAGCTTTACTTGAAGGCCCTCTAAAGTGTATCTATGAGTTATTTAGTTTTTTTTTGTTTATATTGGTGTATTATATTTGATTTTTACATTAGTAGCAATGTTGGATTTTTTGTAGCTTCTTCATATTAGTAATAAAGTTATTGTTTCTTTCATGATACTTGTACGTAAATAAGAAACCTTTTGTGTAGAAAGGTTGCGCATTTGTTTGGTTGTAAACTTCTTCAAATTGTTTGCCATTCATTGCAAGTTTTTTTTTTTTTTTTGTATTCTTAATGACAGAGGTAGTATTTGGTTATTTCATTGGAACTATGCAGGTTTCATAGTGTAAGATGAATAGAAGGCCCGATGCTCAGCAGATTTTGAGGATAGAGACTTTGGAAGCACGCTTGGCTGAGCAGCAACGTTTGTTTGCGGAATATCGAGAGCAAACAGAGCAACGATTTGCAGAAATGATGGCGATGATGCAAAGCATGGCACACCAGATGCATGGGTCTTCGAACAGTACTCCCTCTAGCAGTATTGGGTCCCCTTTTCATCCCATAAATCTCTTCCAAGATCAGCCCCCCCTCCCCCACTTTGATTATTGGTACTGCTTGAAATTGAAACATTGATATTTGATATTGTTTGATTTTGTATGTACATATTTGGTACTTCGATGTAATAACATTTAGAGTTCGATGTAATAACATTTAGAGTTTTATATTATTGTTTATTTTGTATTTTTAGTTTTGTATTAATTGTTATATTATCAGGTACAAAAATTTATAATGATAATATTTTTGTGTATTTTTTTTAATTTTTTCCATTATTAGCGACGGAAATTTCCGTCGCTAAAATTCAAATTAAATTATTTTTTAAAAACCTTTAGCGACGGAATTTTCCGTCGCTGAAATTCAAATTTATTATTTTTTAAAGCCTTTAGCGACGGAATTTTCCGTCGCTGAAATTCAAATTTAATTATTTTTAAAAAGCCTTTAGCGACGGAATTTTCCGTCGCTGAAATTAAAATTTAATTATTTTTAAAAAGCCTTTAGCGACGGAAATTTCCGTCGCTGATGTTAACCTTTAGCGACGGAAATCTGTCCGTCGGACATCAACGACGGACCACCGACGGAAAAATTCCGTCGCTGGAGAGCCATTAGCGACGGAATTTCGCCTTTACCGACGAAAAATTCTGTCACTAAAGGTCATTTTTGTAGTCGTATAGCACGAAAATCACAAAATATCCTCAACTATGCATGTAATAATCTCAAGACCAAATCCAAGAAAATAATGCACATACAACTCAATAAGCACCAAAGTGATGAGATGAATGATCAAAACATAATTAATGGGGTCCAACAAGCTTGAAATTTTCTAAAGATTTTCAAAATTTTCTCAAAAATCGAGGGCAAAGATAAGGCCGACCCCACCCCCAAACTTAGAACCGAACATTGCCCACAATGTTCATGATCATAAAAATACATATAAAGTGGGGGGGGGGGAGAAAAGAGAAGAGAAAACTCCCTCAAAGTCGGTGCACTTGAAGTCCAAGCCATGAATACGTCGCTCCATGAATCTCCGCGAGTCACCCCCAAACTTGAATAATTGCTCAACCCCTACATCAAATCAAAGCTCAAAAGAAATATATGAGAGAAATTATATTGTAAATAAAAAGAAAATATTTTTGGTGTGGGGACTCTATGTACACCTCCTTACAAACCTACAAACTTGGGAGGGCTTCGAAAAGCGACTCAAAATACAAGACATATAAATATAAAAGAAATAAAAGAAACAAATTTTTTTCCTACGGAGGCACCGGTTCATTTAGAAACGCGGACATGGCATTCCCATAAAATCCGTAACCAAGGAAGTGCTTTAATTGAAGTCCTTTAAGCTTGAACACCTCCTTAGTTGCCGACTCCCGAAAAATAGACCATTTGAACATGTCGGCAATAGGAAATATCACACCCAATTCACTGAAGTGTATGAATTCTTCTTGATGCTCGAGAGGCGGGTGGAAATAAGAAATTTGAGCCTCAATGCTCGGTGGAGTGAAATGAGGGAACGGTTCCTTGAAGCTTTCATTTGGGCCAAACGAATCATCCTCTTCAAAAGTGCTTGGATGCTCCATCTCATTACTAACATACTCTTCAAGGGTGGGAGAACTCGGCATAGGGTGGGGAGCATGATTGATCACTTCACACTCACAAGCTTCTATACTTTGGTCTTCCACCGCGACATGGATATGAGATTGAGGTGCTTCCAAGTGAGGTTGTTCCAAGATACTCGAAATTCCACTCTCATTAGTGAGAGAGGGATCATTGCAAAGCTCCATTTCCATTGGGTTTTCCTCGGCATTGAGTTGAAGGTTTTCTTGAGGCGATTCTTCAAAGGCAATACCAAATTCCCGCATTGTAGCTTCCCAATTGTGAGAAGGGACATTGAGCTTGATGGCTTCTATCAACAAGGCTACTTGAGCCTTTAGACTTTGAATTGTTTCTTCTTCCGTGAGCGAGCGTCTCTCAACTTCCCAAGGGTAGTTGTTACTCACACAATTGAGATCAAAGGGGTGATGATGGGGGTCTTCATGATGATAGTGAGAGGAAGAAGCATAAGAATTTGACTCCATCCCAAATGCACACGGATATGGAAAATGATTTCCATAACAATTTTCACAAATTAAGCTAGGATGGGGCGGAGTATAATTCATAGCCTCGGTTGACGCCATCTCATTCTCATAAATTCCCAGCATTTCATTCCATGCCCCTTGATCAAAGTCCCAATTGACATTGTTCCAAGCCATCGCTTCAAGCTAGCTACAAGAACACTCACTAAACAAACAAGATCAAATGCAAAAGAACAATATAAAAAAAAAACTACTCTAAAAGAAAGCAAAAACTAACTACAACTAAAATTAAAGCAAATAGAGAAAAAAAAATGCTTAAATTAAAATTAGGCAAGCTTGACATTAATATCAAGATAAATTCTAGAAATCTATCCCCGGCAACAGCATCAAAAATTTGATGACTGCTAACGCAACACGGGCAAGATTACTCGGTCGTATCAAGTAATAAAGTTCGAAGTACGAATCGATCCCACGAGGATAGAGCTAGAAATAAATCCTAAGTACTAAAACTGGGCACACCTAATTTTATCTAATCTAACGGAAATTTGATTTAAAATAAAAATAAAATAAACAAAATAAAGGCAAGAAAGTAAACTAAATTAACGCGATAATGAAACGGCGGCAACATCAAATCAAGGTTAAAAAGTAGGATTGTGATATTTCTAGTCTAGCCAATGTTTAATTTAACTCTCTATATTTTTCTTAACTCAAATTTTTGGTAGTCGGGTGCACACTAATATTTTCTACGGGCTTTCGCTACGTATAGAAAACTTAGCTATCACTCATCCTTGCTACATGCTCATTTCATCGCAACACATAACCTAGTGGAGAAAATAGCCGCGTGGTAGATCAAGCACCTAATGACTATCTACGACCTTTGACAATCGGTGTGCCTTAGAGATGTAAACAATTATCACGATTTTCGAAATAATAGGAAGGGCTTTCGCTTCGTATCCTATCATTCTATGGTTCATTTAATGATTCATGACTTCATTAAAAGCATTAAACACACAATGATAATGACCAAAAATATATGAGTAATACATCAAATAGAGAGAAATTAAATTAAAACATCACATTCAACATAGATAATAATCACAATCCAAAAATATATTTAGCTCATCATCAAGGTATCAAAATAAATGTAAAGTTTCTCCAAAAATTACAACATTAAAATAAATAAAGAGGTGGAAGAATTAAACCAATTAATGTTGCAATTCTTGGTTGACTTTACTTAATCTTGCTCTCTTGACTCTTGATTTGATGCTCCAAGCCTTAAAAATGGATGCATTTTGAATTAGATGGAAAGGTGGAAGAATGGATTAAATGGAGATGAGATGAGTTTTAGGGTTGCTGCCCTAAAACCTGAAGGCTTCCTTTCTTAAAAATGCCAGCTGGAAGGGAGAAAATGAATGGCAACAAGGTAGGGGGCAGCCAAGGGAAAAATGGGAACAACAAGGGAGTTTTAGGGCCAAAAAGGAGAAGAAAAGGAGGGCTGGGTCGTGGCTGGAGCTGGGTCAACCATGAAGAATCTCGCGGGTCACCCAGGAAGGAAATGGACTGGAGTGTGAGGGGGATAGGGTTAAATGGTGGGCTGATGGGCTGGAGCTGGCGTGGGCTGACCCAGATCCGGATGGGAACACGCGGGTCGCGCACTAAGGGACCGGGCGACGTGGCTGATTCTAGGCTTGACAACACATTAATGAAAGCATTTTTCATGGAATTGCTCCGGTGCCCCTCTTCTTCTGGATTGAGCGCCGAAGGTCCCTCTGCTCCCAGGCCTTGCAGATTCATCCTCCGTTAGCTTCTGTTAGGTTGCTGCACATTGAAATCTTTGACGGACTTTAACGGTAAGTGTCAAAACATAACATTAAAGCCCGGAATTGCCTTGATTTGCATATATTGAGCCATAAAACCTTGAATATGTTTGAGATACCTACATGAAGCACAAAATACATAAAAATAGTATCTCAAATGCAATAAATTATTAACCAAAGCTCAAAATAATCAATAAAATTCCAAAAAAATATTATAAAAATAAAAAGAAAATTACAAGCTTACCACCCTTCCCGAATCCGTCGTCCATAAAGCGGAATCCGAGCTCTACAACTACCACGGTTCCGGCATGAGCGTCATGGAAATGTCCCACCGAGGTAAAGAATTCACTTCCATCATCCAAAAAGCCGAAGAGAGAGGAGAGAGGAAGACGATTGTGTTGGGTTGGGGAGAGAAAAGAGAGAGGAAGACGGTTTGGGGGGAAAGAGGGAGATGAACTGTCAATTTAGGGGGGAGAGACAATTTAATTACGTATTGTTTAGGGTGGGTTCCATTAGGTAGATCACATGATTTAAAATGGGTAAAATGGTAAAAAAACATTTCCAAAAAAGAAAAGTTTTAAATTGGACAATTATTTTGAGACGGACGAAAAAGGAAAGGAAGACGATAATTTATGAACGGATGGAGTATATAAAGACATCGATAGATATATACGGGGAGAGAGAGAAAAAGAGAGAGAGAAGAGAGAATGTGGAAGTTGAGGGTTGGGGAAGGAAATGGATCAATGCTGACATCAACTAATAATCATGTCGGCCGACAATACTGGGAGTTCGACCCAAATGCCGGAACCGACGAAGAAAGAGCTGAGGTTGATAAACTTCGCCTTCACTTCAAACAAAATCGCTTCACTGTTAGGCAGAGTTCTGACTTACTCATGCGCATGCAAGTAAGTAACTTTCTGTGCTAGTTTGCTAGTTTGTTTTTGTTTTTAATGTATTATAGATATAGAAAGTATTAACTCGAAATGGGTGAACGTGGCAAGTTCTTGAGATCCCCACAGGGGATCCATACTTCCGACTTGGGGTGCCGAAGTCAGTGTTCTGCCGCCTAGACGCTAGCGGCTCCCAACGCCGTCACTTCCTTCCAATCATCCAAAAAATTTGTCCCGAGAAAACTCGCCGTCTAGTCGGCACTGCCTAGTCGTCCTAGGTGTTACTCGCCTCCTAGATATCGATCTTTTGGCTCTTGAAAGATTTAAGGACGGGGAAGGAAAGATGAAAAGAAATTGGGAAGACAGCAAAGGTGAGGGTGAGGGCGACGTCAAGGAAAGATGATGGAGACCGAGCGTTTAGGAGAATTCTAACCCGAGAGAGGAGAGAGTGTGAAAGAGAGAAACGAGTTGCTGCTTCATCTTCAAGAGAGGCTGGGAGAGAGATTCTGGATATCGATCAATTTTGAAAGTCCCAAAATGAAAGAATGACTCCCGCTTGCGTCGTCCACCATTCAAAGAAAAAAATCTCCCAAAGTTTTAAAGTCCCAAAGGGATACAATTAGGGTAATGGCCTAATTGATGGGGTAAGGGTAGGTTGGCAATGGCCTATGGGTAGGTTGGCAGTGTGGAAAAATGGGTGAGAGATAGGTGGGTAGTAACTTGATGTTTTTTTTTTTTACTTTTGTTTTCTTTTTTGCTTCTTTTCCGTTCTCCATTATTTCTTTTTTTTTTATGATTTTTTAATTTCTTTCTTTACTTCTTTTCTTTATTTATTTTTTCCTCATTTTATTTATCTTGAAACATGTAAAAAATAATTGTTAGTCAATTTACGATAATTATTGGACTATTTTACGATAATTATTAGATAGGATACGAAATTACAATGTCTACATTTATGCTTGTTTATTAGTTTTGAGCATATGCTATCTATTTTTTCACTGTCATGTATGGTCCGATCTCCCTTAAGTTTAGAAATTTATAAATGATCCTTAAATTCAAAATTCTTATATTTTTCGTATATTTTTTCAATTCTATTTGATTTACAGTGAAAAAATAGATAGTATATGTCCAAAACTAATAAGCAAGTATAAATGTAGACACATCATGGTCAATGTGTTTGACGTATTGTCAAAAATAAGAATTTTACAAAATTTTAAATTGTAGTTAGTGTTCGATGTATTTTTGAAATTTACACTAAAAAATTAAGGACTATGCTAATTATATCTTAATTTCTAGGTCGCATTTAGGTCCCGACTAGTCCCCTAGACGCTAGTGTGGTGCCTAACGCCCATCTAGCGACTTTTATAACATCGGCTGAAGTAATTATTTTTTAAGTTTTACACAAAAATCGACATTGTTTTAATTTCTTTTGATTTTCATATACTCCATCCGTCCTTAAATTATTGTTCCCCTTTCTTTTTTCGTCCATATCAAAATAATTGTCCAGTTTGAAACTTACGTTTTTAGAATAATCATTTTTTATCATTTTTCCTTATCTTTTTCACCCTACTTTTATTATGCCATATACATATGAACTTTAAAAGAAACTACACATTAAATCAATATAAATAATTAAATTATTTATTTTTTTAAATCTGTGTACCGAGTTAACTACTACGATAATTTAGAGACGGAGGGGGCAATAAACAAATTGTTGAATTTTATTTTTAGATCCCTAAATTCTACTGTATATATCTGGGTCTCTTTCGAGGAATTAAATTGAGTCACATGCTAGTAGGCGCAAACGACTTGATTTCGCATCCAATGCCCCATGCATTTAAAGCTTGGCTCTTTGATTGTAGACTTAAGACAGACACGTATCAGAGTTTGCAAGTGGCCCAAGTTTCCACGCAAAATTGCAAACTTAAAAACATGATTTTTTTTCATTGTAATAATTGTGGTTCGATCAAACTTTTAAAATTTTAATTCGTTTTAGTACTTGAATTTTTTTTTTTCAATTAGAAGAAGACACTTTCATATATGAAAAAACAGCGATACTCTTAATAAGCATGAGGCGCATTACAAAATAAATTTTGATACATTGATTATTGAACCGTGATTCATTAATTTTTTCACCGCGACTCAATAGTTTAATTATCTAATCTAATTGCATCGTGATTTATCAAATTTATTGCATTAATTTTTGCATTGTGATTTAATAGTTTAATTGTTTAGTCTAATTTCACCGCAGTACCAAATTTTATGTAACGCGATAAATTAATTTTTGAATCGCGATACATATACATAATCCAAGTTGTACCCCGATATTAACTTTTATGTACCGCGATGAATCAATTTTTGAACCGCAATACATAAAAAATTATCTAATTTATTTTTGCACCGCGATACAAAATGATAATGAACTAGACTATGTCATCCATTTTTTTCTTCCATCTCCTCCGTCGCTAGCCTTCTTCTTCCCCCGAGGACCCTTACCTTTGTCCTATTGAAAAATCCTTTAACTCATCACATATTCACTATAGATCGATCCTCATTTCGTTGTTTAACAATAGTGATTTACGAAATTGACTTATGAAAACAAAGAACAATTTTTTTAGGGTGAGTGATTATTTGTTAATACTCCCTTCATTCCTAAATAGTTGGACACCGAATTAAGGAAAATTACTTGATTTTATTTTAATATACACTCCCTGTTCTAAAATATATGATGTTGCGAGGCTTTTCACACAAAATAATGAAGCATATTGTAAAGACTAAACTGTCGTTATCAAAAATTAATGAGTTGTCTTGAAATTATTGTCCAAAAAGCCAAATACTAGTTATGAAGTTAATAAATATGAGTGAAATTAGAAAAGAAAAAAAAAGGAAAAAGTTTCTTAAAAATTGCAATATGTCATTTATTTTGAATCAAAAAACTCTCCAAAAAAATTATATATTTTGGAACAAAGAGAGTAAGCATTTTTCGTTAGCGATAAGTTTATAAACGGGACAACTTTTCTTGAATGGACAAAAAGGAAAGCATTACAATTACCCCCTTCGTACTTAAATAATCTAATTTGTACATCACCCACCACTTAACTTTACTGTATAACACCAACACCCGTAATTAGTGGATAGCTAATACTTTTAAAATAATTTGAAATAGAAGGAAATACCGAAATATTAGTTACCTATCTACCAATCGGGGGTTTGATGCAACATTAAGTGTTGGTGTGCAAATAAGCAAATTCATTATAATGTTTGACCTGATAAGGCTAAAAAAACAAAATAACTCTAAAATAAATATTGGTAGAAATTATAATAATTTTCTTAAAAAGCGTTGTGCATGTGACCAAAGTTGAAGTTTGATGAAATAACAAGAATAAATGAAATTAGTATTTTTTTAACTTAAAACAGTTGAAAAACAAGATAATATTTTTAGAAATAAATAATGTTCCTTCCATCTTTCGTATTATTGTCATATTTGAGCCGATACATAGTTTAAGAAAAAAATAATTGATTGTATTATAAATATTGTTTCTTTTAATTCTCTTGAACATGTGGTCATAACTAAAGTATGTAGAAAAAAGAATGATAAACTAATAAAATTATTTTTTTAAAAAGAAAGTTTTGAAAGAGGATAATTATTTTAAAACGGACGAAAAAGAAAAAGAATATGATAATTTAAAAATAAAGGTGTAAATAAAAGTAAAAGGTGCTGCGAGTAGAAGGACAGAATATCTAACATTTAACTAAGAGCATGTACAATGGTTTTACCAAATCAAACCAAAAATCAAATATATTTTTTTTTAAACCTTTTTTTTTCCTCCTAAGGGGGGCATAAGAAGGGATCGAACCTGAGACCTTACAATTTGTGAAATCTCATGTCTACCACTGGGCCACCCCCTTAGGGGCCAACCAAAAATCAAATATAACTCATTAAAAATCAATAAAATAATTCATTAGATACTTATTTGATTCAAAACCAAAAAACCTTCCCAATGATGACATAAAATCCAACATATTTACATACCCCACCATATTTATCTCCATTAATAATGACTAGAAACTTGAAAAAGCATAGAAATTTTTTCTGATATGCAAATAAAACAAACCAAGTATCTATTTATAGGTAAAAATGTGTACTTTAATTCAGGAAAAAATTAAATTAAAAAATTAAATTTTTTTTGGCTAAAAATTGGTCAAGAAAAGCAATGAAAGAAAATAAAATGTTATCCACTTAAATGATGACTCTTGGAAAGGGGACCTGGGATTTGGGAACTTTGGGGTTCAAGGGATGATTTTTTTTTTGTTAAAATCATTGGTTGATTTGGAGATGATTTTTTTAAATTCTCCATTGAATTGGAAGATTTAAGTTTGATTTGGGGAAAAACCCTCATTGTACATGCTCTAAGGCTTCGTTTATTTCAAAAAAATGATTTCTGGAAAATGAAAAAAAGTCATTTGTAATTGTTTGTTAAATCTATTGAAAATATATCAGAAAACATTTTTAGGTGTTTGACAAACATACATAAAATGTTATGGAAAAAATATATGAATAAATTCAAAAAATATATTATAACATTAATACACATATCGAATACTTATAAGATAATGTTGAACTTTAAATAATTTTTTTTTAGTAATCATCAATTTATAATTAGTGGTGTCAAATCAATAAGGTCCATATTTTTTCAATATCACAAATACAAATAAAAAATTTGATAATTGATATGAAAAAAAAATGTTTTAATAAAGAAAATAGATAATGCTTGGGACGTCCCTAAATAATATAGTTGACACTAATTTATTTTTTTGATAAGTAAGTATATTATAATAACAAAAGCGGCAAAAAAGGTGTCGCGTCCTATGTACACAAGATGATTATTTCAATAATTATATATTACAAATTTTAGGACACTAAATATTATTATTATTTATTAAAATTAAAATTTATAAATAATGTGTACAAATTCTATTTATATTTTTTAAATAATTTATTTGTTGAATAAATATTATATATGTATGTAAATATGTGATAAAATGATCCATAAGTTATTTTTCAAAAAAGAACATTATATTTTCTATTGATTCTAAAACCTTTATGTAGACTAAAATGGAGCTTAAAAAGTAAATGAAGCTAGATCACGTAATTCTTTGAGAGGTGTGACTATTCGAATGGGTAGGAATGTAGGATACTAGGATACGACTATACGAGAAATCGAGGATGCGTGGGGCCGTGAATCCGTGATGTATGGGGTAGACGGGCAGGCTGACCGTCGACGTCAGCGGGCTCATTTAATTGTTGGATCAGACTGGAATGACAGTCAACATAAATTGCAACTACATTATTGGTAAAATTGCGGGGTCGGTACATTTTTTTAAAAATTATAACTTTTTTAATCTGGTGTATTTTTATAATCACATTTTGAAAGGGAAAATGATTGCGATATCCTTAATTAGATTGAAGCGCTATGTTTTTATATCACGATTTAAAAATATCGGATTAAATTTATGAATTGTGGTGTAATGAGACTATGAAATTAAATTATTGAATTGCGGTGTAAAAATAATAAAATGTAATTTATGAATTATGATTCAAAAATAAATTAGGAAATTAAATTTTGAACTGTGGTGAAAAAAATTAATGCAATGAAATTTATGAATTGTGATACAAAAATAGAATAGGAAATTAAATTTTGAATCGCGATTCAAAAATTAATGCAATAAAATTTTTGAACCGTGATTCAAAAATAGATTAGGAAATTAAAATTTGAATTCTAGTTCAAAAATTAATGTAATAAAATTTATGAATCATGATTCAAAAATAGACTAAAAATATTAAACTTTGAGTTATTAAAAAAGATAATAATATTTTTAAAATAATATTTAAAAAAATGAACTTTTACGGTTGCAAAAAAATGGTGAATTTTTGGGTTAAAAAAAGACCTGCCAAATTTTACCCTACATTATATTTATTGGTACGTGCTTTTGTGTGTTTTGGAATAAGAGAGAAAGACTAGCTTGTCCTTTACTTACAAATTTATGAAGAAGCCTACGTCTATACCCACGCTTCTTTTCCTCATAACCCTTTTTAGTCTGAGAAATAATTTTAGTTGCATGCTGACTTTAATGGAGGGAAAACCACCGTATTGACCGTCGTATAAATTATGAAAATCTAATTTAACCATCAATGTTTCATAACGATTAAATTAACTAACTAATTTGTAATTTGGTTGTAATATCATCTTCACCGTTTCATAAAGATCAAATTAACCAATCAATTTCTGTCAATATCTTCCTTCTATGACAATTTCTTGACCCGATATTGACAGAAGTTGGTTGATTTATTTGGTCGTTATGAAACGACGAGGACGACATTACAACCAAATTAAAAGTTGGTTGGTTAATTAATTGGTCGTTATGAAAACGTCGTTGGTCAAATTAGATTTCTCAAATTTATACGATGGTCAAAAAGGTGGTATTCCCCTTTAATGGACAAGTCTAAGTTTATTTATATCAATTAAATCTTCTGCAAGACGGTTTTACGGATCTTAATTCGTAAGATATAACTCCAATCTTTTACAGTTCAACCCACTAATATACAGTGGGTCGGGTAAAAAAAAATTAGTCTTACAAAAAATATCCTTAAGACTGTCTTATATAAATTTTTACCATTAAAGAATTGTGTTTCCCGGTGAAAATTATGAAGAAGCCTACAACTATAGACTCTATACCTACCCTTCTTTTCCTCATAACCCTCTTAGTCGAGAGTGTAAGTTAATAATCTTAAACCCTAGATCTTGAACTCAATGATAATCACAATGATATATAAAATACTCTTAATTAAAATACCTGATGAAGACATATTGTTTTTAATAATTTGCCCTTAATCTGAAATCTGCAGTATAATAGAGAAGAAGAGACAGAATATGGTTTCTCCCTTTTGGCCTAAAACCCTAATAAGTTGATTTAACATAATAGATGAATATGATGGGTATTACATCTCTTTCATAGGCAAATGGATGACCAAATTCCTATTAGGGTTTTAATCTCAACTGTCCATCAAGGTAGAATTTATTTAGAAAACTTACCATTTTTACAAATCAAAATTTATTGTAATTTAGTAATTTCCAAATCAACCGTGATTCTCACTTATTGACCATATATAGATTTTCTTGACCTGCAAGAAATATATCTTACAGTCTCCCACTTGGTCAAAGTGATAATCCTTTAATGGTTAATCTTGAAAAATATAAGGCGCGCATAATTACTAAATTAATAACATGATGATTAACATAATACCTTCGCAAAACAAGCTATCCATGAGAGTCATAGCGGTTCCACATTATCAGGTTTTCAACATGGTTCCTTCCATGTACTACAACATAAATAACTTAGTTTACTAGGTCTTTTAAGCAATGGTATAAGGGTCCAATAATGTTCTTTCTTCAATAACTATTTCTGTTATCAATTATCTACTCACATAAAGTATACAAAATATGGAAACAAAAATAAAATTCAGAATGTTATAAATAAGAGTTCAATAGAAGTTCAATGTATAAGCATAATAAACGATAGATTAATAATCAGTCACTTTCTCTAGACCCATACTTAAAGTATGTTCATGAAAAGTCTTAGGAGGTAACCCATTCGTAAGTGCATCTGCAACCATAAGTGTTGTGCTTATATGTTCAATGAACAACTGTTTCTTCTGAATTGCTTGCTTCACCGATAGATACTTAAGGTCCATGTGTTTTGTCCCTTTAGAGTATCTATCGTGCTTAGAGAAAAATACTGCTGTAGTATTATCACAATATAGTTTCAACGGTTCAAAGACAAAATTCAAATCTCTAAATCTTGAGATAAAATTTCGCAGTCATAAGCAATGATTTGTAGCTTCAAAGCAAGCTACAAATTCAGCTTCCATCGTGGAATTAGAATAATAGACTCTTTTGCACTTTTCCATGAGATTGCTCCTCCAGCTAGTAGAAAAACATAACCAAAAGTGCTTTTTAAAGTGTCTTTGCATCCAACATAATCAGAATCTGAATAGCTAACCAACTCTAATTGATCTGACTTATTGAATGTAAGACAATAATCCTTCGTACCCTGTAAGTATCTCAAAACTTTCTTTCTAGCTCTCCAATGATCCATTCCTGGATTTAATTGGTATCTTCCCAACATACCAACAAAGAAAGCGATGTCGCCTTGTGCAAACTTGTGCATACATCAAACTTCCTACTAAAGAAGCATAGGGTATGTTTTCCATTTGCTTACGCTCCAATTCATTTTTAGGACATTGATAGAGACCAAACTTGTCTCCCTTCTGAATTGGAGCAACGCCCGCAGTACATGTTGTCATTCCAAATCTTTCTAAATCTCTTTCGATGTATGTTTTCTGAGAGAGTTTAAGTAATCCACGTGATCTATCACGGAATATTTCTATCATAATCATGTAGGAAGCTTCACCCATGTCCTTCATCTTGAAATTTTTAGAAAGATAAGCTTTGGTTTTATGCATTAAGCCAAGATCACTACTTGCCAATAATATGTCATCAACATACATAACCAAAAATATGAACTTACTCCCACTGATCTTGAGGTATATGCATGGATCTACTATATTTTCTTCAAAACCAAAAACATTAATGGTTTCGTTGAATTTTAAATACCATTGTCGGAAGGCTTGTTTAAGTCCATAAATTGATTTCTTAAGTTTGCAGACCATGTCTTCCTGTCCTTCCAAGGTAAAACCTTCAGGTTGATGCATGTAAACTTCTTCTTGTAGCTCACCATTAAGAAATGATGTTTTCACATCCATTTGATGTAACTCCAAGTCATAATGAGCTACTAATGCCATAATAATTCTGAGAGAGTCTTTCTTTGACACAGGAGAAAAAGTCTCTTTGTAATTTATGCCATCTTTTTTAGTAAAACCTTTGGCTAGAAGTCTAGCTTTATATCGCTCAATATTGCCATGACAGTCGCGTTTGGTCTTGTAGACCCATTTACATCCAACTGTTTTGTGTCCTTCCGGCAAATGAGTTAGTTCCCAGACTTGATTATCTGCCATTGATTTCAACTCATCCTTCATGGCATCAATCCATTTATTAGAATTATTACTTGTAATGACTTGTGAATAAGAAACTGGGTCATTCATTATCCCTATGTCAGAATCAGATTCTTGTAGATAAACAACGTAATCATCATGGATAGCACTTCGTTTTTCTCGTTGAGATCTTCTCAATGCTGGTTCCTGTGATTGTTCTACAATTTCTTCATTATCAATGATTTCATTAGGGGGTTGTGGCTGATGTGGTTGTGGCTCTTCATCATTTATCGGTTCAACGATGAGTGGAGCCACATGTGATCCTTCGACGTTTAACGGTTCAATGATGGAATGATTCATATTGTCTGTTTGATTACTGGGTAATGGGATTGTTACCCTAACTTTGTGAACAGACTTATCTTCCACAAATATACTCCCACTAATCATGCCATCATCAATGAATTTGACATTACCAGTTTCCACAATTCGCAGCTTATGGTTAGGACAATAAATTATATACCCTTTGGATTTTTCAGGAAAACCAATGAAATAACCACTTATGGTTTTCAAATCCAATTTGTTTGCTTGAGGATTATATACCTTCGCTTCAACCGGTCGCCCCCAAACTTGCAGTTTTAAACTAGGTTCCCAAATTCTTTCTTAGCATGGAACTCAAAATGAGTTTTTCATGAACCCTATTTAAAATATATACGGCCAAGAAGAGCTATTTAAAATATATGTCCACAACGCATCGGGCAAAATGACTCATCATATGCTTCTAACTCATCAAAAGCGTGCATTGCCTTTCAGCGGCGCCTACACCATTCTCCTGCTACACCATTCTCCATGGAGAATCGACATTGTGTATTGAGCTACAATTCCAAGTTGTTCGAGGAGTATGACAAAAGGTCCGTGATGTTGTCTGTTTGTACTATAAAATTCTCCTTATAAAATTCTCCACTCTATCGACCTTATGATTTTCACTTTTCTTTCTAATTGCCTCTCAACCTCAGTTATGAATGTTTGTACAAAATTCACAGATTGAGATTTGTTATACAATAGATAGAGATAGTAACATGAATAATCATCTATAAAGGTGATGAAGTATGTTTCTCCCCCTAACGTTGGAACATCAAAATGTCTACAAATGTCTATATGTATTATTTCAAGAAGCTGAGAACTTCTCGTGGCTCCTTTCTTTGTGTGTTTTGTTGCTTTGCCTTTAATACAATCCACGCAACTATGATAATTAGTAAAATCTAGGTTCGGTAAAACCCCATCTTTTACTAATCTTTGAAGTCGCTTCACGGATATATGTCCCAACTTCGATGCCACAAGAGTGAAGAGTCTTTTTCATTACATGATGTACAGCTTCCTTCATTATGATGCGAGTCAATTGGGTTTCGTGTAAGGATGGAGAAAACAAAGTAAATTTGTAAAACCATCCACAAGAATTTCGTAACCAAATTTAATAGAATCTTTATATAAATTGAAACTTCCAGTACCCAAATCAAACATAAATCCTTGTAAATCAAGTTTTGAAACTGAAACTAAGTTGCGGGAAGTAGATGGAACATAAAGAGTTTGAAATAAATCTAAATAATGTCCTTTTGCATGAACAAGACGATATGTTCCAATAGCTTCGACATGAGCTTTATTGTCGTTTCCCACAAATAAAAAGTTTTTAGTTGAGTTTATGATTTGGGTTGTAAGGTATCCCTGCATCGAATTAGAAACATGAACATTAGCCCCTGTATCCAACCACCATGAATTTGAAGGCACATTAGAGAAGTTACATTCTGAAAAACTTACGAATCTCAAAGGTTTACCTTTACTTTCAAACCAATTACTTCTCAATCCAGTGTCCGCATTTTAAACGACAAACTTTCTTTCTTTGCCTTTGCCTCCTTGAGGGTTGGACGTTATTATTCTTTTGTGGTTTTTTCCGGTCTTTTTCCAGCCCTTTTTTTCCCAAACTTATGATTTGCTCCTTAAATTGTGGCATGCGCAACATTAACACCTTGTTGAGTTAGCCTTACTTCCTCTTGAACTAGCATGTTAGATAGTTCATTCACTGTTCACTTTTCCTTAATGAAATTATAGTTCACTTGAAAAGGGACATATTGTGGAGGAAGAGAATTTAGGATAAGTTGGACAAGAAAATTCTCATCCACTTTCATTCCTTAATTCTGAAGTTTAGCTGCAAGATTTTGCATCTCAATAATATGATTGTGCATTGGCCGTGCACCATCAAACTTCATAGTAGTGAGTTCGGATTAATTTCCCCCAAGGGACTTATCTGCAGCCTTAAAGCATTCTTAACGATTCCATGAATTCCCTAGCCACTTTTGCCAGAAGAAAGTCTTGATGTTTGCAACAATTGTCATTCTCGCATGAACATAAGGCTCAATCACATTTTCTCCTATAGTTTATGGAGATCCTTATCCTCTTTGGAACTTTCTGCGGTTAATGCAAGGGTTTTTCGCTAAGGATCAAGATGAAAAACACCCAAAAGTGAATTCAACGTTCTCACGCCATTCTGAGAAATTGGTACCATTGAGAGAGGGTACAGATAAAGCATGTGAGTGCAAATTAACGGGAACAAGAGCTGAAATATTCTAGAGATATACACAAATTAGAAATTGTCTAAATGTACATAAAGAAGATTCTCCTGTGGGTAGAACTTCCACTAAATTAATTATGAGTCATAATTCCAAATTAATCATGTGTACAAAAACAAAATAAATATCTGTGGATATTTTTCTTTTCTCTAACACATCAATTTTAACGTTGTTCAAACACATGGATCAGAATCACATGTGGGTGATTACCATTCTAATATGTATGTACAACGTAGAAGACTCATCAATAAACATTAACATTAAATAACATCAATTTAATTATCAATTATCACTGTGGTGATAATTAGACTTTATACATATCAAAACGGTTAGTGAAAAAACATAAGTAATTTTTCTTAAAATAATATAAAATTCATAAAATTTTGAAGAAAAACGCTTGAAGGCCAAAATAGGATATTGTAAACAACTTCATTGCCAATTTCATATTTCAAATTCTCAATCCGAATATAAAAATCATATTATTTATTATTACTAAAACTCATTATTAGTATTATTTGCATAGTAAAAATAAATAAATAAATAAAAATTCCATGAAGTGTCAGCCGATGAACTCTCAATAAATGGGTTTAAACATCTTATATTTAAAATAAATGACAACATAAACTTTTTAACATTAAGATGATTTGCATTAAAAAAGAATAGTAACCCCTACTTTCGTGTATGGTTTTATATCATATGAAGTTGCATACATTCCTTAAAAGTTCTGTAGATGGTATTCATAACAATAAAACAATTTCTTCATAATATTGCATTCAAGTTCAATCATTCACAAGGAAAAATGTGGCTGACAAGAACAATTTAGAAGCCCGATGAAAAAGAAAAGTAAACATGTGGCTTTAATTTGTTTTTAATCAATAATAATATTGCATGCCTCTTTAATGGATGATCACGAGTTCGTAACATTGCTTTCCTGTTAATAATCTTAAACTCTAGATCTTTGAACTCAATGATAATCACAATGGCATACAAAAATACTTTAATTAAAATACCTATGAAGACATATCGTTTCTAATAATTTGCCTCGATACGAAATCGCGGTGATAATAGAGAAGAAGAGGCAAAAAATTGATTTCTTTCTCCTGCCAAAAACCCTAATGAGTTGATTTAACGTAATAGATGATGAGTATTGCATCTCTTTTATAGGCAAATGAAGGACCAAATTCCTA
>CM028380.1:19130334-19215642 GCA_013146195.2 Codonopsis lanceolata | reverse complement strand
ATTCTAACCTCCAACGACAACAAGACAAGTGATCATAAACCAATTTTTTATTTTTGATTGATTTGTCACGTTAACTCCTGGAATTATTAGCCGTTCAAACTTTAATATTATATAAATTTTATATATATATATATATATATATTTAAAGTTGGTGAGGAGCACTATGGTTGTGCCACCTCACCACCTTTAGATAAATCTTCATTCTAAATCATCCATGTGGAAGTTTAAAAACCTTTGGTTTTCTAGCCATTAGCTAATAATAATACCTAATAACAATCAATATGATAAGGGGTATTAGTATTAGTATATATAACTTCTTCTATTGTCAATAGTAGAAGACTTATATTTAAAAACTTTCAACTAACATTACTTCTAACCAATGTGGGATAAAACTCTTCAAGGTTAGATATTACTTCTAATGACTCACTTTTAACATCATACTTTAAGCTTTGATATCTTATTCATCAAAAACTTGATTTGGACAAATAAATATATCATTTCGATGTTCTTGCGAGTAGAACACATTTACACAATTACTTTTGTCAACAAACAAATGACACGTAAAGAAATTTGTGCCTCAAGTTGCACAATTTCTTTTACTAAAAACACTAATTTTTAATAAGTATTATACTTTAACTCTTGATATCTTATTCATCAAAAACTCAATTTGGACAAATAAATATATCATTTCGATGCTCTCACCAAGTAGAACACATTTGCACAATTACATTTCCAACAAACAAATGACACGTAAAAGAAATTAGTGCCTCAAGTTGCACAATTTCTCTCACTAAAACACTAATTTTTTTTAACAAGTATTATACTTTAAGTCTTGATATCTTATTATCAAAAACTCAATTTGAACAAATAAATATATCATTTTGATGCCCTCACCGAGTAGAATACATTTCGCAATTACCTTCGTTAACAAACAAACGATACGTAAAGAAATTTGTGCCTCAAGTTACAATTTCTTTCACAAAAACACTAATTTTTCAACAATAGAAGAGATGTATCCCACATTGGTTAGAAATTGATGTTGGTTTTAAAAATTCTATTATTAAGTACCAATAGAAGAAATGCATCATGCATCATACATTGGTTGGAAAGTGATGTTGATTTTCAAAGTCACTAGAAAACCAAAAGTTTTAAAAGCTTCCACATGGATGCTTTAGAATGAAGATTTATCAAAGGTGGTGAGGTGGCACAACCATAGTGCTCCTCACCAATTATATATATATATATATATATATATATATATATATATATATATATATATATATATATATATATATATATATATATATATATATAAAATATTTTTACAATTATTACCAATAGAAGATGTATATTTCACATTGGCTAGAAAATGATGTTGAGTTTAAATTATTTTATATTATAACACATTGTTTAAAAAAGAAAATGTTAGATTTTAAAGTCTTTAAAAGACTAAAGACTTTCACTTTTACAAGAGATGTATCTCACATGGTTACAAAATATTCTACTATTATTACCAATAGAAGAGATGTATCACACATTGGTTAGAAATTGATGTTTGTATTAAAAATATTATTATTAATTACTAATTGAAAAGATGTATCATACATTTGTTATAAAGTGATGTTGATTTTTAAAGTTTTTGTTAAAAACTTCTACCATTATTACCAATAGAAAATGTATATCTCACATTGGTTAAAAAATGATGTTGATTTTTAATTATTTTAGATTATATAAAAGACTTACTATTATTAGCAATATAAGATATATATATACTTTTGGTTTTCTAACCATTAACTAATAATAATACATAATAATAATCATAATGATAATGAGTATTAGTATTAGTATATATAACTTCTTCTATTGTCAATAGTAGAAGACTTATATTTAAAAAAAATTTACAACTAACATTACTTCTAACCAATGTGGGATAAAACTCTTCAAGGTTAGATATTCTTCTAATGACTCACTTTTAACATCATACTTTTAAGCTTTGATATTTTATTCATCCAAAACTTGATTTGGATAAATAAATATATAATTTCGATGTTCTTGACGAGTAGAACACATTTGCACAATTACTTTTGTCAACAAACAAATGACACGTAAAGAAATTTGTGCCTCAAGTTGCATAATTTCTTTCACTAAAAACACTAATTTTTAATAAGTATTATACTTTAACTCTTGATATCGTATTCATCCAAAACTCGATTTGGACAAATAAATATATGATTTCGATGCTCTCACCAAGTAGAATACATTTGCGCAATTACATTTGCCAACAAACAAATGACACGTAAAGAAATTCGTGCCTCAAGTTGCATAATTTCTCTTACTAAAAACACTAATTATTTTAACAAGTATTATACTTTAAGTCTTGATATCTTATTACCAAAAACTCGATTTGGACAAATAAATATATCATTTTGATGCTCTCACAGTAGAACAATTTTGGCAATTACCTTCGTCAACAAACAAATGACACGTAAAGAATTTTCGTGCCTCAAGTTGCACAATTTCTTTCACTAAAAACATTATTTTTCAACAATAGAAGAGATGTATCCCACATTGGTTAGAAATTGATGTTAGTTTTAAAAATTCTATTATTAAGTATCAATAGAAGAAATGCATCATACATTGGTTGGAAAGTGATGTTGATTTTCAAAGTCACTTGAAAACCAAAAGTTTTTAAAGCTTCCACATGGATGCAAGTATTTTCACATTGGTTACAAAGTATTTTACTATTATTATCAATAGAAAAGATGTATCACACATTGGCTATAAATTAATGTTGGTTTTAAAAATACTATTATTACCAATAGAATAGATGTATCATACATTTGGTAGAGGGTAATGTTTGTTTTTAAAGTCTTTAAATAGAAGACTTCTACCATTATTATCAATAGAATATATATATATCTCACATTGGTTAGAAAGTGATGTTGATTTTAATTTTAGATAAAAAAAACTTTTACTATTATTACTAATAGAAGAGATATCTTACATTTGCTAAAAAATGATGTTAGTTTTAAAAGTCTTTAAATAAAAGACTTTTACTTTTATCGTCAATGTAATAGAAGAGATGTATCCCACATTATTTAGGAAGAGATGCTGGTTATAAAATTTTTAAAATAAAAAACTTCTTCTATTATTACCAAATTAGGATATGTATTACACATTGGTTAGAGAGTGATGTTGATTTTAAAAGTTTACAATTATTAGCAATAGAAGAGAAATATTTCACATTGGTTATAAAGTGATATTGGTTTAAAAAGTTTTTAGATAATGTATCTCACATTGGTTACAAAGAAATGTATCTCATATTATTTAGAAATGAGTATTGGTTATAAAAGTCATTAGATAAAGACATTTTTTGTTATTACCAATAGAAAATATGTATCCACATTGTTTAGAAATGAATATTGTTTAAAAAGTCTTTTATCCACTACTATTATTATTAATAGAAAATATGTATACCACATGGTTAGAATGTGGTGTTGGTTTTAAAGTCTTTAGATAAAAGACTTAAACTTTCATTACCAATAAAAATATAAAATATGTATCTCACATTGTTTAAAAATGAATTATGATTTTAAAAGTTTTTAACAAAATGACTTCTAATATTATTATCAAGTTAAATGTTAATTTTAAAAGTCTTTAGATAAAAAAAATTACTATTATTATTAATACAAAATATGTATCTCACGTTAGCTAGAAACTTATATTAATTTTAAAAGTATTTAGGTAAAAAAATCGTTCAATATTAGTAACAATATAAAAAAATTTATAACAATAGAAGAGATTAACAATCTAATTATAATGTCTAAAAGTTATATTATTATTACAAAAATATATATATCTCACATTATACCCGTGCATAGCTAAATAACTAGTATAAAAAAAAAACTTTAGACATTGTTTTGCTCCTACGTTTAGACAAAGGAAAACGCACACTCACACACATTATTGCTTGTACGTAAACTCGCAATTTACTACAGTAAAAATCTGATTGTATTGCAGCGTAATTAGTAGATTACCTTGAATTTGTTGGTTTTCTGGTATGATAGTTAAAAACCTCAGTTAATGTCATTTATAGTTTCATGGGTACCGATACCTACAACCATCATCCCCACTTTCAAATCTTCTCCTATAAATAACAAGAAGTCGAATTTTCTTTACCCCAACTCTCTCTCTCTCTCTCTCTCTCTCACACACACAAACACACACACACACCGCAATGTCTGATTGCCCACAAAGACATGAGCTTGAGGGTCGGCTGTTGGGTGGCACAGAGCTCAATTGGTGCAGGGCAGTGTCATGTGGCACGGGGATATCAGTATTGGCACTTCAAGTCTCAAAAGAGCCGGACATTTCACTTCTCCAAAATGCCCTCGACAAACTCCAGAATGCCCACCCTGTCCTCAAATCCATGCTACACAAACACACTTCCACAAACACCTTCTCCTTCATCATCCCCCCTACCCCTTCACTCCGACTAAAACCATTCCATCTCTCCACTACCTCTGATCTCCTCCAAACCCTCTCCACCCCATCTAACAAATCTCTTTCTCCGTTTCAATTGATCCTCGAACACGAGTTGAATATCAACTCGTGGTCCGACCCTAGCACGGGAACATACGTGTTCTTTGCTAACTTATACGCATTGCCGGACACGAAATGGGCGCTTGTGCTGCGGCTGCACACCGCAGTATGTGATCCCATCACTGCGGTGTCGTTGCTTCATGAGTTGATGGAGCTGGCGGTGAAGGGGGATGGAAGCCGGACACAGAGGGAATTAGAAAACAAAGGGGAGTTTAGTTTGGGAATAGAAGATCTTATTCCGACAGGGAAAGCAAAGAAACCGTTGTGGGCTCATGGACTGGACATGTTGGGGTACTCAATCAACTCATTAAGGCTAACGAATTTGAGGTTTAAGGATGTCAAGGGGCCTAGGTCTACTGAGGTGGTGAGACTGCAGATGAACAAACAAGAAACTGACATGTTACTCGCTGTAAGTATATTCTTAGTAGCACTAAAAACCATGAGAATCTATTATGTTAAAAAATTAAGACGTATACAGATCCTCTTTATCCGATTCACAATGTGTTGGTGAGTTAAATTATGAGAGAGTGAGACTCCATCTTACGAATTAAAATTTGTGAGACGATCTCACACTAGACCTACTCAAAAATTAGTGTGTGCTCTCATCCTGTGATTTAGTGATTTGATATACTACCTCCGTTTCAAAATAAATATTATTTAGTAATTAATATATAGATTAAAGAAGACTATAAAAGATTAATTTTTAAGATCATTTATTATAGTTAAGTTGTACTAGTATTTTTTCTCTTTCATATAAAAAATCCTCTTTAATAACAATTTGAGCGTAGTAATTGTTTTGGCAAAACATTGACAAATTTTTCTTGGAATCTTTTAACGATAATTATTTTGGGACAAAAAACTTTGTTAAAATGACATTTATTTTGTGATCGAGGCATTATTTTCTTCAATAATTACAAAAAAATAAGTTCAAAACCCCAAAATCAAACCACTGAATCGCAAAACCAATTACCTAGTGTAACATTCCTTCTGTTTCACCCAAATAGTCTATATTTGAAAAATCTAATTATTAAGGATATATAAATATTATTAAAGTTAACAATAATTACAAAAATGTTTGAGAATATTCAATATGTTTATACCACATGTAAAGTTGAAAGTTGAAAGGTTAAAAATATTGTACGCTTGTTTTTCGTAAATAGACTCTTTAAGGAAAATAACGCAAAATAAAAAAAGTAAATTCTTATGACATGTGAGATCATTGCATTGCATTGCATGTTAATTAGGTTTCATTGCATGTGAGATCTGTTATTTTCAGTCATTTGCTTGATCAATAAGACTTATGACATGCAATTAAAAACAAACTTGCAGCCAAATTTGTCAAGTCCCGAATCGCATATAGAAATAATCTTTTTGCATTTGTACCAAATATCAACATTTTGAGGTATTGTCGACCTGAGCCAGCTTGAGCAGCTTTATGAACTCGAGCTTCATTTGTCAAAGGATTAGTTATGGTATGAAAATGGTAGTGGAATGGGTGGCCCCAGACACCATAATTTATAAGTTTCTCTTTAATTATACCCACAATATATATATATATATATATATATATATATATATATATATATATATATATATATATATATCAGAAAAAGAGTTGTAGTATGTTTTAATTCAAATTATGTATCTTCATTGTTTTTAGTTCTAATACTATTCCCTCTGCCTTAAAGTAGGCAATCATTGTTTTTTTTTATAAAAAAAATCATATTCTTTTTTTTAGTAAAACTAAGAAAATCGATTTTCGGTTCATAATAAATACATAAATAAAAATGTTCTTATGAGCCGTTTTATAGCCATGATAAATGTCCAAAGATAATTATGACGTTAAAGAAGCTGTGTGATAAGTTTTGTGCTTGGGAGACAACTTGAGTTAATAAGAGCATCTCCAATGTACAAATTCTTCCCACTGGGGGTCACCATTGCAGCGTGCGTTTTTCTCTTTTCTTTTCTTAAATTCAATCTTCCCATTGTATACGATTCTTAACATGTATTCTTAACTTGGTACTTGCCATGCCTCATTAACTATTTACAATTCTTATTTTTATCTTCCAACAAATAAATTTATTTCACAATATTTTATATATTTCATATTTAAATATTTAGTATAAATAATAAATTTATAAATTAAGACAAAAATTAATTTAAAAATAATAAATTACATTATTATTTTTAAATTTTTAAATTTATAATTTATTTAATAAATTATCTATAAAACACATATTATACATAACTCGTACAATAACATAAAATTAAAATTACATAAAAACGTTAAATACATAAAATATTCAAATTACATAAAACATATTTAAAAGAATTTAAAAGAATTTAAAAGAGTTTTTTTTAATCTTAAAAGAATACATAAAACGTTAAATATATTTAAAAGAATTTAAAACATATTTAAAAGAATACATAAAACGTTAAATATATTTAAAAAGAATTTTTTAATCTTTTCTTTTGTACAAGCGGTCACATTGTTTTAAAAAAAAAAAAAAAAACGTTTTTTTTGCTTTGAGAGATTGCGGCGGCAGCCGGGCCTCCGCCTTGGGCCTTCTCGTGGCGTGTATGACACGCGCCCTCTACAATGCGTGTGTGCAGCCCACTCTCCAGCCTTGTGACTTCAATTCTTCAGCAAAAATTGGTTTCTTAATTAAGAAACCAATTTTCTCTCTCATCTTTAGAATCCTATAAGAATTATACATTGGGGAACAAATTTGGATTCTTAATGGAAGAATCCATTAAGAATCATACAATGGAGGTGCTCTAATGACATCAAAGAAGCTGTATGATAAGTTTTGTACTCGAGAGACAAGACAACCTGTAATTAGTGTCCACGTATACTATTTCGGACCTATATATAAATAAAATTAATCAATTTTACATAGATTAAGAAAATAAGTTAAATTAATTAAATTATCTTCATTTTATATAAAACAAAAATGTACTTACTAAAATATCCTTAAATATCCTACTTAAAACTGATGATAATTAATGCAATATTAACTCATTATCATAAATTCATTATACCTCATTTTATAATTAGTAGTTGTTTGTGTATAGGGAATGTGCACACATCTTGAAAAACAAAAAAAATTAACAAATTGTATTTTTGGTACCAAACTTTTTGGAAGTTATAAGTAGAGTTTAATACGGTGATTTTTATTTATATTTAAGTCCACCAAAATTTAATATTTTTTGTTTAAATATAGGTCCGGAGGAAGTATATTGCAAGTCGATGCGAGGTTAACATAATAGATGCCAAAAGTGAAATTATTAAATGTATACAAAAATAATCATTTAATTTAGAAGAAGATTTAAAAAAAATAATAAACACTTAGTTTAAGACGATATAATACTACTTGCTATTAAAAAATCTCGTATAATATTAACCTTTCTAGTATCTTGTCTTTTTGTCGAATTGAAGCCTCTATCCTCTATGTCTGAACTGCTTCATAATAAGTGTTTCTTTTATATTCTTATAATATTTTTTTAATGTAAATTATTTATAATAATTGTGAGATAAAAAAAGAAGAAAGACTCGAGCAAGGTGGGTAACATTTATTTTATACTTTATGTTATGTGTTGAATATACCTTTGCCTTTCTGGTAGGGTTGCAAAACAAGAGGGATTAAGCTATGCGGAGCATTGGCAGCGGCGGGGCTGATCGCCGGCCATTCCTCCAAACACCACCACCGTCGTAACAAGTATGCAGTCGTCACCCTTATGGATTGCCGTTTAACTCTCCAACCACCTCTCTCAAGTAATAATTTTGGTGAGTTTAACTATTTTTGGTCAACCACAATCACATAATAGTACTATTCCATCCGTTCCTAAATTATTACTCCCTCCGTTCTTAAATAATTGTCATGCTTGACCCGGCGCACAGTTTAAGAAAAAGTAATTGACTTGATTATTTATATTGGTTTAATGTGTAGTTTCTATTAATGTCCATGTATATGTGGCTCATAATTAAAATAGAGTGAAAAAGTAAGGGTAAAGTGGTAAAAGTGATGTTCTAAAAAGGTAAGTTTCAAAGTGGACAATTATTTTGGGACAGACGAAAAAGGAAAGGAGGACGATAATTTAGGGACGGAGGGAGTATTATTATTTTTTCGTTCGTTTCAAAATAATTGTCTTATTTGAAAATTTCTATTTTTAGACAATATTTTTATCACTTTATCATTATTTTTTTATTTTATATTAATTATGAGTCTCATACATATAAATTTTAAAATAAACTATATTTCAAACTAAAATTAATAATCAAATCAAATATGTTTTCTTAAATTATACACCAAATCTAACGAAACAATCTCCAACGTGGTCTATTTTTTATGTCAGTCGCTTGATTCGTACATGTCATTATAGCGTGGGGTACATATTTTGTAGTAGCAATTACACCATCATAGACCTTCTGGTAATTCCTGATTGGTTATGTCAGGTAACGATTCATTAAATAACCAAACCTACCATCAGTACCATGTTCATGTTCCACTTACCAAATGTATGATCAAACCCTAGCATTTAGTCATTTACTTAGTGACGCACTTGTTCGGGCATGATTCGTACTCAAGTGTAAAATTATATACTTAATTAAAGTTAAATAATATATAATTAAAAATTTAATAAAATAAATAAATAAACAATAAAATAAAAAAGATTACATATTTTTTTTAAAAATTATTATAAATTTTAAAATATTTCTTTATATACAACATTTTTCGTTAAAGATGAATAATTATTACAACTATTACTGTCAAATAAAAAATTCAAAGACCCTTAATATTAGTAACTCTAGACAAATCGACATATTGGTCATAACTAAAAATAGGGGTTTTCAAAAGAAGTTCGACGTAGACATTTTTATTTATAGACATTTCGTAAGACACCATTAGCCGAAACTGTATTATTTGAAATTTGGATGGAATTATATGATCAGATGGTGTCAGTGATATTTTTAAAATAAAACAATACAATCAGAATCATCATTTGAAAGAACTCGACCTCTTCTTAGCCTTGTAATAATTAATCTCATTATAATATATAACCCAAGGAAATAATCAATGTTACGAAGTAACATTATTGAAGTTCCAACCTTCAAATTCAATTCATGAATTGAGATTCCAGAATATGAAATTCCAACTAGAACTTTAGGAGTATCTATATCGTTCAAAAGATCAAAGTTTTTATCAAATTAACATGAAAAATATGAGCTCAAAAACAATCTTTCTTTTAAATTGTTCTTCAATACCATGTAATCATTTATTGAATTAACCATATCAAGAGTTGGATCTAAAATAGCTCCCTTTTCCAAAAACGATGAATCATCGGGACTGCTTCCAAATGAAAGATATGTGTTTTGTACAATTGGAGCGATTGAATTTTTGAATTCCTTAATTAAGCAGCAGTTGATTGATAATATCAACAATCAACATAAGCACATTTATCATTTGGTTTATCCAATTTTACCATCGTCAATCTTCACAATTCAATCGACAAAAAGTTTCAAATTTTCGTAACTCTCATTGGACCCATATTTTGTATCTCATATTCATTGTCAACCTCAATACAGATGAATCTCTCCACAAATACAATGAATTAAGAGTGTGATGAATTATATCTTGTATACTTCATTTTGGAATCGCATGCAATATCTATAAAAAATTTCCACCAAACAACAGTTGTTTTACCTCCAAATGGAATATTAGAATATCATATACGTACTTAAATAAAACTGAACATATCAATAGAATATCATATACTTAAATAAAACTGAATATATCGATATATACTCAAATAAAATTGAATATAATATACAATTAAGAACTTTAATGTGAACAGAATAAATAAAAATTATACTAAAATTAAAGCTAGAAAATCACATATTTTTGAAAAAAAATATTATAAATTTTAGAACAATGCTTTATATATAATATTTATCTTTAAAAACTAACGATTATTATTTTTAATTCTAGAAGAGGTGGTTTTAAAGCTAGAAGTTTTATTTATCATTACATACGACATAAACTGTACTTCGAATTGCTAATATTAAAATAGCGAGATAATCTTTCATGATACCAAATAAAAGCACCACACACACACACACACACACACACACACACACACACACACATATATATATATATATATATATATATATATATATATATATATATATATATATATATATATAAATTATTCAAATTCCAAATACATTGCAATGTAAAAATACTTCACAAATAAACAAATATGAAAATATAATAATCAATAGATATGACTCATTTCCACATGAATTTGATTTAAAAAGTATACATAATACATAATATCTAATATCTTTTTTTTAATGTTAGTTTAACCATTTCACGCTTTATTTGATTCACATTTTGATTGAAACACACACAAAATAGTAATTGTAAAACAAATTTGAATATTCCTTATTAATGTGTATGTCAACGTAAAAATATAATCCTTCAAAATTATTATATAATTGTTAATTACCGTATATTACAACAACAAAACTAATGCAGTCTATTTAACAAATAAATAATATCATTAATAAACAAAGGAAGAAGAAAGCACATTTAAAAAGTACGACCTAAATAATACAAAATATAAGATATAACAAAATTACATTGAGAAAGTGACTGAGATTATCTAAATGCATTTTCTAGTTTGGAAATGCATGATTAGATGGAATTGAATTATCTTCATCATTTGTTAAGTCAACAATTGATGAGAGTCTTGTGTATGCAGATGACATTAATTAACCGATATAGATGATAGTTTCTAATATGTTATACTATACTGATGTAATGAGAATAAAAAAATATTGGTTATTGAAATACAAACATATAAAAATAAATAAATGAAAATTACTTTATTAATTAAATAGTCAAATATCAAACTGTTTGTTATATCTAATAAAAAATGAATTGATGTCGAAATAACAGAATCTTAGCAGAACTTTGAACACTAAAATGTTAGGAATAACATATTCTGCAACATAATTTTTATACAACTATTTAATAACAAAAGTTATTGAGTCTAGATTCTTAATGTGCCTTGGGAGAAGTCCTATAACAGATAGTTGATATTTCGTTATGTCCCCCTCCCTTCTTCGGAATATGTAGCCACATCATCTTCTTCATCTCCTCCAACCCTTCGTTTCAAGATTCCATTTGTCGTCTTTCCCCAAGAAACACTAACATTGAATACCTTCAAACCATTTCACAACTAGGTTTTTTAGAATTCATTTTTATTTTTTTAAATAAAATTTTATGAGAAATTTGTATAATACAAATTTGAATTTCGATTATTATTAAAAAAATTGAGAGTTTAATTTAACTAAATATGGAAAATAAATAGATCTTATAGTTAATTAATTATATCCAAGTATATATCGATATGCATCTTTACTTTAAAAAACTGTTTATAAAAATAGAAATTTAGATCTATCCTATCTGAGAAATTTTTTTAAGCATATGAAATTTTTTTTTTCAATTTGTTTTTCAAAATGGATAAAAAAAATCTTCAGATCCCAACTTTTTATGTAGGACATTTGCTTTATAAAATTTATTTTGACAAAAATGGACAAATAAACATAAGATATGCACTTTTTGGCTTCAGATCTGCATTCTATTTTCAGATCTGATGAAAATGGAGAAAAACATCCTAAATCTGTATATTTTTGTAAATATTTGTAAAATTAAAGTTCAAATTATCATTGGCCTATTACCGATTAAGTTGAATAAATATATATCTTTTATAAACTAACTTTAATTAGGGGTGACAAATCGGTCGTGCTAGGCCGTTATCGGGCCGGCACGATAACAACACGACATGATAAGCACGAACACGAACACGACACGATAAAGCTTATCGTGCCTAATATTAAAACCCGAACACGACACGATAAAAACACAAAAAACACGGCACAACACGATAAACATGATAAACATGATAAACAAAAAATATGATTTACTTAGTCAGGCCCGTTAAGCACGTTAAGCCCAATAAACATTATAAAATATATAATTTTGATTTTTTAATACACATTTTGAAAATTTATCAATATAAATAGTCAACTAGTTTAAAGGTCATAAATGTTTAAATGATAAAACTATGAAATAATTATGAAAATAGTTCGAAAGAATTGAACAATCCCTATTAAATTTTAAAAAATATATTTTAAAAACATATATATTTTAGTTATCGTGCTTTACCGTGCTTATCAAACCAGACTGACAACAACCAATTTTTTTATCGTGTTGGCCCTATAACGACCCGAACCCGATAAGCCACAGCCCAAACCTTATAATTTCGTGTTGTGTTCGTGTTGATCAATCATGTCGTGCCTCAAATTGCCACCCTAACTTTAATATGTTAAAGTTTTTTTACAAATATTATACTTGGATTTTTAATATGTGTGTGTGTCTATATATATATATATATATATATATATATATATATATATATATATATATATATATATATATATATATATAGGTAAGTGTGTCCCCTAGTCTTGTCATCTCTCTCACCCCTTAGGATAGATATATATTTATTTTCTTATAACCTTAGCCTATGTCCGATCTATAGATTTCATATATAAAATTGCTTGAATTTTTATAAGTATTTAACGATTAAATACAAAATATTTAAATGACAATAGGAGTAGTACATATGCTGAATGACAATAGGAGTAGTACATATGCTGAATGACAATAGAGTAGCGTAAATTTCATAATATGTCATAATTATGTCTGTTTATATTATTGTTGTATGGAGTAAATTATTTGAAATCTAACAGTTATATAATTTATTGATATTATTGAAATATAAACTTGTTATAAAATGTAGAAAACATTTTTATTAGAGTATTGGAAATACCTAATCATCTCGAACAACGGAACTGGTTCTAAAAATCTTTAAGTTTTAGAACTATAAGAATCTAAACTTTTCATAAAACTACTCATATTACTCATAAATTAAGCTTCAAAACATATAAACAAAATGATTTGTTTCAAAAATATTTATTACATTTATTTTATTCACTTCATATGGTTGAAAATAACTATGATTGACAACCATTTTATATACTCCTTGGATAAATATTAATTTAATGCATGTGTTCTTTTACTAATTTGTTTTTGTCTATTAACAAATTTATCTGGCATCCATCTGTTATATTTCTTATTACATCGATGAATAACTTTTAAATAAATTTAGCTAAAATATTAAAACTTTCATGAGGTAATGCTAATATTCTATGTTGAACAAATGAACAATACTTTATTTAGTGAGGCTATTAATGTAATTCGTTTTTTACTAGACGGAAAAAATATTATCATTATTTTGGACGCTTACAAAAAATATTTCTTTAGTAAACAATTAACTAATTCATTAGTGATAAGAAGTAACTATGTTACTTTGATTTATGGTTTTAATTTAGTTTGAATAATACTACATGGTAATTATTTGTCAAGACTATTATTAATAATAGTGACAAATAATTTATATTGAATCGGTTGTTTCATCATTTAATATTTATTCTCAGAGTTTATATTACCGTGGTGAAGATTTAGAAGCCAATGTGCCAATTACAAATGCAAACAAAAAATTAAATTAAAAAAGAAAAGAAATGTGAAATCGGATATAGAATAAATTATTCAATATTTGATATTATTTTGATATTGTATTTCTTGTCATTTTGTAAATCATATTGAACTATATTAAATGTTATAGAATTTGTTTACATTAAGTGCTTGTTTGGTGGAGCGTTTTGGTCAAAACGCTGGTAAAAAACGCAGCGTTTTCTCTTTAAAAGTGTTTCAATGCTGCGTTTTAAAACGCAACGTTTTAAAAACGTGGAGCGTTTTAAAAATATGCTACGTTTTCAACTAGTCTGTTTATGAAAAATAGCGTTTTGAAATAATTTTCCAAACGTGTTTACAAATATAAAACTCCGTTTTGAAAACGCTGCGTTTTGAAAAAGCTGCGTTTTCAAAACGCTGCACCAAACGATATTTAAATGTACTAAAGATATTTAAAAAATCATTTGAATATGAAGAGTTGTTGTCAACTTCATTTTTCATTTCAATTTCCCCCAAAAAATATGACATATATATACAAATTATAAATGTTTCTAAATTTAGAATCCCTAAATGTTACACCCGAAAACACTAATACCATGCACACTACTTAAGATGTCCACTTACCAAACTGTCCTCCTATGAATTTAAATAAAAAACTTTTTGTCAAGTTACCAAACTGCCCTTTTCGAATTGAATAGAAAAAAAAAATCTAATTTTCATTTTGAGGAAAATGTATTTTTCAATTTTTAGTTTTAAAAAAAATAGTTGTGAAAAAAGAAAAAAAATTAGCCAATAAATATCACATTTTTCGAAAAGAATCGCAAAAGATATCACAATTTTTTTAAAAAGAATCGCCATCCGCTCTTAAGAAAAAAAACACAATCGTTTAGAAAAAAAATTAGACAACAAAGACGCCAGGTATTTTGGCTTTTTAACAATACAGACGCTAGGTATTTTAGTCTTTTAACAAAACACTCGCTATATGTTTTGGCTTTTTAACAAAACATTCGCCAAATATTTTGACTTTTTAACAATACAGTCACCAGGTATTGTTGTCTTTTAACAATACAATCGCCAGGTATTGTGGCCTTTTAACAATACAGTCGCCACGTATCTTGGTCTTTTAACAAAACAGTCGCCAGATTTTTTTTGTTTTTTAACAAAACAGTCGCCTTTTAACAAAATTGTCGCCATATTTTTTTGTTTTTTAACAAAAAATTCGCCATATTTTATTTGGTTTTTTAACAAAAAAAAAATCGCTTAAGCCTCTTTTTCCAATTGTTTTTGACGCAAAATCGTTTTTTTTTTCAACTTTGAAATTTGTTTTTTAATATAGAAAAAAAGAAATATATAACATATATCGTAAAAAAGAATCAACATGAAACGTTGTTATTCGGATCAAAATTCATTGAAAATTTGTTAGAAAGTAGAATAAAAATTTATGATTAATTGTAATAGAGGGTTTGAGGTATATCAGTATTCAAAGCTGATATAACTTTATTTTATAAGAGAAAAAAAATTAATATTTAGAGTTTAGGGTCAGTTGTTTTTAATAAGAAAATTAATTAGTAATTAGACCTTTAAGTGGATGCTGCATTTAGTGTTTTTTGTATTGTATGCAGGGCCATTATTTATAAAATGATTAATTAGTAATCTATATATATATAATAACAACCGTGATTTTCCCGCCTAAATGTTTTCCATAAATGTAAACACAAATATGCATTGAAAGTTGAAACACTTTGTTTTATTACATTTTTCTTAATTTTTATAATAAACATTTAATTAACATGACATTGGAAATTGAAACACTTTATTTTGTTACATTTCCTATATATAATGATAAATGTAATTAGCACTTCCATATATAGCAAAATCCCTTCAAAATGCACTTACCAAAAATAGGAAGATATATATAATGAAAAATATAATTTGTTTATCTCAAGATTGCTAGATAACCACCGTAACTAATTACAAAATAAGGATTATATTTATATATGAACACATATACAAGTATTGATAAGTAAATAAAAAAACATAAAAAAGCTATTAAGAAATTAAATACCATCAATCTAAGAGGCAATGCCTTTTTTTCTTTTTACCAATATGCAAGGGAAACAAGAATAACAATTTAAAAACTTATTATACTATAAGATCTTCCTATATTGATATTAATTTACTTGTGAGTTTTGTTAAGACAAATTATATCCATAGAAGCTAAAGAATAAGTACATAGTGAAATATAATTTGATGAACAATTATGGATCCTTAAAGTCTGACATGTCTAATTTTATACTCAACAAACATTACTTACTCAGTCATAAATGCTATGTGACCACTTTTGTTGCGTATAACCAAGTAATTTCACCGGTAAAATTAATAGCATCAACCAACGAGCTCTAGCTCAACTGGTACTGCTCACTTCTCCTAACGGAGAGGTCGGGTGTTCAAGTCTCACTATAGACACCTGGACTTTACAACTTTCAATAGAAAGGTCGGGTGTTCAAGCATCTTCAGAGGCAACGTTGTTGTTCAAGCCTTACCCAAAGGCCCCATTTAGTTACTCGCTTATCTTAACGGAAACAAGCCTTACCCAAAGGCCTCATTTAGTTACTCGCTTATCTTAACGGAGAGGTCGATTGTTCAAGCCCCCGCCAGAAGCACCCTAGTGCATCACTACTCTCAACCGAGAGGTCGGGTGTTTAAAGCCTCACCAGAGGCACCATTTGTTCTAGCCACACCAAAAGCATCATATATCGATAATTGTAACCTTTCAACGCATTAAAATATTAAAAAGTAAGGGTTGGAGTAAGGTTTATGTCCCCTGCAACCTTTAAAAAAAGTAGTAGCAACAGTTATGGCATGTTGGATGAATGGATTTTTAAAGATAAATATGATCCTGGTGAGAGGTGACAGCTTCATTATTATCGGATTCCATTTTCGCTCATTGACATTGTAGAAAAGCGAGGATGAATATGAGCAAGTAAATCGTAGTCTAATTGCTCTGGGAACATGTACAATGACTCTAGAGGGGTGTGATTATATATATGGGCAAGTAGTTGAGTATCATATTCTGTGAAATGTACAATGAATTGAGAGCAATCATAGTTTAAATGTCTATTTCATAGTTTATTGAATTGAGCTTAAATATTTGTATATATAGTTGTAATAATTAAGTACATATATTATCAGTGTCACCTCATTTGGGTGACACTATTAATGAAAGAGTTTTTGAGTCGGGGATATTTTGGTCATTTCGGGGGAGGGATGACCATAAGAAGTATGTAATTTGAGTTGTTTTTATTTGGTTTATCGTCATTTGAATTTGTTGTGCAATTTTTATTATCTAACAAACATATATTCGTTTAAAGATGCATTCTAATATATATATATATATATATATATATATATATATATATATATATATATATATATATATATATATATATATATATATATATTTCATTCATGTAATAAGTAATAATTAAATTCACTTATATTTTTATCCTTACATTTTAAATTATGTGTTTAATTTTCATAACACACTAACTAAAAGATAAAAAAATTATATTAATATTGATTAACACAGATTACGTGCATTTTGTTAAGTGATAGATAGCAGTAGTAATTGTACATATTTAATCATAGTGATCGTAGTAGTAATCGCACATATTTAATGACAAATGTTGTATTTTAAAAAATATTCTAAGATTTATAAAATATTTTATTTATTTATTGTATTCTCTATTAATAATTTTACTTTTTTCTTAATCGATGTGTTATAATAATTTCAGTTATGTGCATCGAACTCACAATATTTACGTTACAATTATTTGCTTATTTTATTTATTATCGTTAAAGTTTTTAATCATGATATTAGTTTTACAATAATATATATATATATATATATATATATATATATATATATATATATATATATATATATATATATATATATATTTCAACAATTATCTTTAATTTATTCTTTTAATTTTGTTTTTTCACTTCTTGTTGCTTATGTATAATTTGATTGAAAAATATATATGACGTGCGTTTAACGCACGGGTGTAAAGCTAGTTAGACTCTTAAGTGAATGTGGTATTTAGTGTTTTTTGTGTTGTATTTAAGGCCCCATTTCAACTATCCGAAGAGTTCATAAATGTTGGAGAGATAAAATAAATTAATATTTTAAAGTGGACTATTTAAGTAAAATATAGGCAAATAATATTAAGAGGTAGAACTTGTGATATTATTACAAACTTTAGTGTTAAAGCCATTAGATGATTAAATTGGTGACGATTTGGAAAATCCGTGTCATTACTTAAAAAATAGCATATTTGATCTAATAGTGCATAGATCTAATTAGGTTAGATCTAATAACACTAACACTAAAACTTGTAATAATATCACAAACTCTAGTTTGTAATATCATACCTCTAAAATATATACTCTCTCCGTTCCAGTTCCAAGAAAATAGTCCATTATACTATTTTGAAATATTTCAATTTAAGAGTTCACTTTCACAAATTATGCTTACAATTTATATAACATTTCATCTTTACCTTCCACTTGTTTTATAAGCATATTGCTTGTGTTTAAGTATTTTTATAATTATGACTAACTTCAATTACATTAATATATATATCCTTTAATAATTAGATTTTAAAATGATGACACTTTAAATGAAACAAAGGAAGTACAAAATAGTGTACAACATCAAACTTTTTTTCTGGAACAGATGTTGTATTACTTGCATTTTAATACTTCTTTCGTTGTGTGTACATGCACACTCACGCGCGCGCACACACACACACACACACACATATATATATATATATATATATATATATATATATATTAATGAATAATAGTCTAATTATTTAAAAAACCAAAAATTGTAGTTTTACTTGTAGCTTCAAAAAATTGAATTAAAATTATAGATATATATTTTTAAGAAATGAGATTGTTTTTGGGACAAACCAAAAGAGGAAGAGGGATTATTTTAAGAAAAGGGATATTTTTCACTTTCTGTTAATGAATTTTTCACTGAAACTAACAAAATTATATGATAGACCATTTTTAGTAGCATATCAATATTATATGTTGAGGGAGATTGACTGATTGGACAGTTGGACTCTTGGAGTACTCCTCTCATATTTCCATTTCCCTGTATATATTTTACTCGTTAAAGCATGAATAACAAATTGGATCAAACAACTTAAATCAAACATAATTTATTAAAAATTAATAAAATAATTTATTTGATATTAATTTGATTTAAAATAAAAAAACCTCACACAACAGTAACATATAATCTAATACTTTTACATATCTCACCATATTTATCTTAATTACTTTGATATTATTTTAAGAAAATGGCTAAAAACTTAAAAAAATCATAGAATTTTTTTCCGATATCCAAATAAAAGAAACAAAGTCTCTATTTATAGGTAAAAATATATACTTTAAATCAAGAGAAAAAATAATAAATAAATTTTTTGACTGAAAATTGGCCAAAAAAAAAAAACAATGGTGGAAAACTTTTTTGAAATTGCCAACATGGAAGGGAGCTAGGCAGGTGCAGCAGTTTGGCTGTCTGATGTGCTCCATTTTTTTTGAAATTTTCACCATTAAACGACCGTATTTTGTGTTATAAAAGGTTAAAATACGGTCGTTTTGGTGTTTGGCCTTTGGTTTGATTTTTTTTGATTTTGTTTTAATTTGTAGCCTATATTGATCTAAATCAAATAAAACTTAAATTATATTTTATTTAGATACAATATTGTAAATTAAAATTTAATTTAATTCACTTTGATTCACACTTTGATCCTCCATTGTTCATGTTTTTAATAACCACCGGTTTTAGACTTTTAGTAACTTCCCCCACTAGCCTCTTTCAACAACTATAACGCACCCTGCTTATCGTGTGACAGAAAGTTGGGAAACACCCTTATGGGTATTTTATGTATAACAAGAGATACTTCTGACCAGATTGTCGGTGAACTAAGTTGTGAGAGAGTAAAATTTCATCTTATTAATTAACATTCATAAGACTGTTTCACATGAGACCTACTTATAACATATTTGATTAAAAAAATTAATAAAAATTTGAAATTATGAACTATGTAAGATATATTTAACAAAAATGTTAGGTATATCATTACTCTATCACTATTGCTACAACTAAGCTTTAGTGAATATCTAATGTTTTTTAGTAAAAGACAATTTTACCCTTCACGAAGCCTTAGTTGTAATAGTGATAAAAGTAGTAATAAACTTAACATTACTGTATATTTAATGCTATCGAAGTTCACATATAGTATTAGAAGTCTACACTAGGATATAATATGTGCGAAATGTGAAATATGTAAATATTAACAAAAAATAAACATTCATTGTGAGACACTTTTTATTTAAGTTTTAACACTCATTTGAAGACATAATAGGAAAGCTGTTAATTAGTGTTTATTGGAATCCCAAGCTGTACTCAATTTTGAGTACCAAATGATGTGATATTTAATGTGTCATCTTATTTGATATTTTATGAGCTCCACTATAAGTTAAAAAGTTATGTTAATAATATGACACATAAGATGCCACATCATTTGGTACCCAAAATTGAGTGCTATTAGAATTCCCTTGAAAAATACGGATTATATATGAAAGGAAGAAGGGACTGCATTTTGCTTTTCTAATTTAACACTTCCCTTTGATTTTGACCCTCAAAATTACAAATTGTCCTTCACTATATCAGGATTTTACCACTCTGCCATCGTTAACACACATGTTGTCAAAGGTGGGGATAATCTATGGGACTTGGCTAGGAAGAGCTACACAGCATTTGCAAACTCAAAGAAATGTAACAAACATTTCACGGACATGGCTGACTTGAACTACCTCATGTGCAAGGCCATCGAGAATGTAAATATGAAATCCCGTCTTTAACAGTGAAAGCAAACTCGTGCCGTTAAGAAATGTAACATCGTTGATCTCAGTGCAAGGCCATCGAGAACCCGTCTTTAACAGTGTCGTCGTCGTTAAGAACATCGTTGATCTCAGTGTTCGAGGACCCCATCATCGACAATTTTAATGAAATGCATCAGGAGATCGGGCTAGATGATTACATCGGTTGCTCTTCAGTTCATGGCGTAGGTCCGTCCATTGCTATATTTGATACGATACATGATGGGAAACTGGATTGTGCGTGTGTTTACCCTTCGCCATTGCATTCAAGGGAACAAATGCAAGAGTTCGTTGATCGTATGAAGATGGTTCTTGTTGATGCTTAGATATGAGAGATTAATTGCTAATGAGATTGATGGTTTGTATACTCAAAGTTGGGTGGAAATTCTGAGAAGTTAATATGGGGTGGTGATCTATCACTGTAACAAGCAAAATGTTTCAGGATTTATTTCTTTATTAACTAGTATTGGCCACTTTGATAGTATAATTTAAGCTTTCTATATGTTTTCGATCAAAAAATATTAACGGGTTGAGTCAAGTTAAAACATGTCGAACACATTATCCATTTTGACCTGATAATTTTTACTCTACTAATATATAATTTAGGGGGGACCCTAGGTTAAGATGGGTTGATCCGTTTCACTTGCTGCTACCCGTATAACCTAACCACATTCAACAAGATCCAAGTTAAACCCGGTTTTATAAGTGAGCTCTTTTGATCTGCGACCCGACCCAACCAAATGCACACAATTGCTAGGTCTACTTGCACCTAGTAATAGGGTGGTTTAGTTCCGTTCAATACAATTTTTACTAAAAGAAAATTCTTAAAAACTAAGAATTTGAAATATGGATAATTCTATTCTAGTCAGTGTCGTTTGAACGGGTATGGGTCTTAGTTTTTGTCAATAGGTGGATTAGGTCGAATTGGAATGAATAATTGGTCGAAACATGTTATGAAAACTCCAAATATCAAACGGGTCAAAAATAAGTCGGATTAAACCGGATTGACCGTCTTAACCTAGTTTTTCCCAAAAAAATGCATACATTTATAATTTTATAGAGTAAAAACTATAATAAAATAATATTTTGGTCCCTGGACATGTTAAAAAATAATAGTTAGGTTCTCGGGGTTTAAAACATATTAATATAGTCTCATCAACTCGTTTTTTTTATCAATTTCCCCCTCGCACCATTACCATTACACTTTTCGTCCAATATTATTTCAAATACCAAAAATACTCTTATTTAAAAGTTTAATTGGACTGACTTTTTAAAATATTCAAAATACAGAGGTTAATGTGTCAATTAAATGAGTCATTTTAATTAATTAAAAAAAAAGAAAAAAAAGGACAAGGAAAAAGCCCTAAACCATCTTGACTCTCTCTCATCTCTCACGTTTTATTTGCCCAGATCCAGCTGTCAGCTCTCTCCTCCATCCCGATTTCCCCATCATCATCTCCCGAATAATCCCTAGATCCGGCCGCGCCCCTTCATCTTAGCCAGTGTCTGCTCCATCTCCACCAATTCCAGACCCACCATCGATCTACATGTCAAGCAGAGCCCCTTCATCAAGGCAGCTTCTTCAACAACGTGGGAACCCAGCTCCGCCATCCACCATAATCACCGGCTCCTTATACGTTGTCGCCGCCGAGCACTTTCCCCAAATTCCGGTAAAGCTGCGTCCAAGCCTTGCCATCTTCATCTATTGTCGATCCCAATTTCAGTCTCAGGCTAAGCGGCTCCAAGCAGCATCAACACCCACCATCTTCTATCTATCTCTGTCCCTTTTTCTATCTCCTTCCAACCCCGTCAGTATGTTGGCCGACTCCATGGCCGGTCCTAAGGGTGGTCTTGGGCGCCCAAACTTATAATACAATCATATATCGATATAAATATTATAATGTCACTTGAATTATATATCCAGCCAGACTCTTTGAAAGTTACGTAAAATTTATTTAATTTCGAGTTGTGAATTATCAAGATTATATACTCGCTTAAAAGTCAAACTTTTTTAAAAAAATGATATTTTTATTAGTTCATTAATTATAAAATGACACACTTAATCAACAAACAACTTAATTATCTTAGAATATGGATTAATGAATTACAATAATAGAATAATCAACAAAAAAAACAAAAACCAAATGAACATGTAATGAATGAGCCAAAAAATAAGAGAAGGTAATATAATTTGATGATATAGTTGAGAAAGATCTTAAGAAATAATAAATCAAATTTCTTATGATATGCCATTTTGTATATTTTAATATATAAGAAAATTACCAAATCAAGATAGAAAATAACTAGCCAAACGAAGTAATTTTAAATAATTATCATTTCATATACTTATATATTAAGATGCTCGTAGATGTTATACCAATTGAATACTTTGAACAATGAAAAATTGAAAATTTATTTATTTTAAAATTTTATTTTTTATATATATAGGGGCCCATTTTATTATTTTTGCCCTTGGCTCCTAAAAGTTCAGGAACGGTCCTGACCGACTCTTGCTACATTGGCGAAGCCAACCTCATTCTCTCCTTCGCCCAGCCACCATCCTCCATCACGGGCGAGCACCTGCATCCCCAACCGACTCCTTCCCTTCCATTCCTGATTCCACCATGGCTACCACCCAAACCTGAGCACATATCAAAACTGAAAGACTTTATTGACGGAGGAAAGCCCATCTCCAATTCATTTTGTTTGTGCCCCTTTTCAACAAACCCAATTTGAAAAAAATCAACCTCAATAACCCAATTTTGAATAGATCTAATATGTAAATGTAATCACCAACCCAATCGGTCAACATCAGTCACCTTTTTAAAAAGTGTTTTCAAATCAATCCGGAGAATGCATATTTTATTTGAAACATATCTTTTAGATACATTTTGCTTGTCCATTGGGAAAAGTTTGTACTTCGATTTTGACTATTTCTTAGTTTGATGATTCCTGTTTTCATTCAATGTATCGCATTTGGGTTTATTTAGTTTTTGGAATAGTGAACTGGGTTTTTGGTCGATTTCTTTTTCGATAAGGGTTTTACCAACTATTTAAAGGATTTTTGGATCAATGGGAAATTTTGTTGGTCCATGCATCGAAACTTGAATCAGCTTGCAAAGTTTTGTAAAAACTATCCGGTGAGTAATGGGTCTGTTGAATTTCAAGGAAATTATTTCAACAATTTGATCTCATGTGTTCAATCTCTCTTACTCTCTTTGAAACCGATAATTCAATGGCGAATGCATATGGTGAGATCTTTATTTGGTCCGAGAAATAACTTTTCCATTTTGACTTTTCTGGATTTTGTTATTTAGAGCATATGGTGGTGGTTGGGTGGCAACCATTAACAACAAATGATGTCCCTAACCTCTCCCAAGAGGATTCCATCGGAAGGGGGGAGATGGGTTGAAGATGAAGATCTTATATTCCATCGAATGCTGAGGATGACATGTAACCCCTTCTTTTTCTTTTTTCTTCTTCAAACTCCGCCGAGGATCCTTCGTCGAGGAGGAGGTAAACCAGAACTACAAAGGAAGGAATTGTTGGGGTCTCGTCTAAGGACCATAAATCAACCGAACAGATCGCTATTGGAGACAAGAGGCAAGTCCGTAATTCTCTTGCAACCGAGCACTTATCGCTTACGCATCTTATATTCCATCGAAATGCGACGCTTGAGGATGACCTATATATATATATATATGCCTGGCATCAGAAATCAACCTGATGCCAGACAATGAAATTTATGAATCGCGGTGCAAAAATAGACTAGAAAATTAAACTTTGAGCCGCGGTGCAAAAATAATGCAATGAATATTATGAATCGCGGTGTAAAAATAGACTAAGAAATTAAAGTTTGAACCACGGTGCAAAAAATAATGCAACGAAATTTATGAATCATGGTGCAAAAGTAAACTAGAAAATTAAACTTTGAACCGCGGTACAAAAATATTATCTAATTCATTTTCGTATGGTGATACAAAAACATAAAGAACCAGTTTACGTCCTCCATCTTCTTCTTCAATCTCTTTCATGGTAAGCATTCTTTTTTTCCTCCTTCTTCGCCTTCGTCCCAACTTAAAAATCCTTCAACCCATCACAGATCCATTAGAATTTTGTATTTCAAGTTGATCCTCGTTTTGTTGTGCACAATCGTGATTTTCGAATCCAAAATATGTTATCGGAGTTATTAAAGAAGACGATAATATTTTTGAAATAATATTTTGGTATTTCCAAAATGTATTTTACGAATAAAAAAAAATAACGGTGGATTTTGAGGTTAAAATTTTTGAAAAATGGACTGCCAGAATTTTAGGCTTCTTTTAATTGACATTCAAAGTCTGGACGATTAAACTCATCGTTTTCATCTGAAAGTGATTGAAAAATGTTGGAACCTTGCGTCTGAAATTTCGTCTCCAGCGATTCCTCAACCACCCACCTCCTTTTCAAACAATCGAAATATCAGAACCCCCTTTTCCAATCAATCTAATCCACTTGCCGCTCGATCACTCTCGCCGGAAAATTCCACCTCTGTTGAACAATAGTCGTCGGATTCGGTCGCATGGAGAAGCCACGAATCTTTCTTGTCCCTCCCACTTTCTTTTAGTTAGAAGATGCCAAATTCCTAGCCTTTGCTAGCTAATTTGATAATGGTAGGTTAACTAATCTGATTGCCGGACGGAGATCGGGCGATTAATTGAAAATAATGGAATTGTGATGAGGAAGGACGAGAACGTATTTGTTGAAGGTGGAGGAGAGATAAAATGTTATGTACGGTACGATACGATACGATCATATTGAGGAGAGAGAAAATGTTACGATGTCGATGATATATGAATATGCTGACTAGGTTTAGATTGTCCAAATGTCAACGTCACACCAACTGACTAACTCTAGTGGAGCAGTACTACTGTACAGCGCACTGCGCACATCGATACGAACTGAGGCTTCTCTCTCTCTCTCTCAATGTCCGGCGAGACCTCCAACTCAGACCCGGTTCAACCCAAGTCCCGGCCAGTCGGCGGAACTGAGCACAGCTGGTGCAAAGCTGTCCCCACCGGTACAGGCATAACCGTCCTCGCCCTCCTCCTATCTAAACCCATCAACTTTTCGCTTCTTCAAAATGTCCTCCACAACCTCCAAAACTCCCATCCCATCCTCCGATCCCAGCTCCATTTCAATCCCACTACAAACACTTTCTCCTTCGTCACTTCCTCTTCCCCTCCTCACCTCCAAATCCAACCGTTCGATCTTCAATCAACGACCCAGATCCTCCAATCCCTCCCCAACGCCTCCTCTGTTTCCCCTTTCCACTTACTAATCGAGCACGAAATGAGCCGTAACACGTGGCTCAATCCCGATCCCGACCCTTCGTCAAACACTCACACAGATGTCTTCTTTGTGAGTGTTTACACTTTAAGCGATGACAAGTGGGCGGTAATGCTGCGGCTTCATACGGCGGCGTGTGATAGGGCGGCGGCGGCGTCGTTGCTTAGGAAGCTGTTGCAGTTGGTGGGTGAACAGACGGAAATGGAATTAAGTAAAGAAGGGGTGGTTAATTTGGGAATAGAGGATTATATTCCGAATGGAAAAGCAGATAAGCCCTTTTGGGCGCGTGGACTGGACATGCTTGGTTATTCAATGAATTCGTTCAGGTTGGCTAATTTGGAGTTTATGGACATTCAATCGCCCAGATTATCGGAATTTGTAAGGTTGAAGATGAGCTCCGAGGACACTGATCGGATTCTTGAGGTAAGGCTCATTTTTCAGAAAATGATTCCTCGAAAATGAAAAGATTTTTCAGGTGTTTGACAAATTTTTGAAAATTCGTGTTTGACAAACCCACCGAAAATGCTACGAAAAATAATATGCGAATAAATTAAAAAATATATATTCTAATATTAATGCTCATATTAAATATAAGATACTATCGAGTTTTAAGTAATTTTTCATTAATAACCTCAATTTATCATTAGTCGTGTTAAATCAATAAGGTCTATTTTTTTTCAATTTCACAAATATAAATAAAATTTATATGAAAAAACGTTTTAAAAAAGAATATGAACAATATTTAGGATATCATTAAATAATATAGTTGACACAAATTTTAGGACGTAGTGAGTATTTATTAAAATTATAATTTATAAATAATGTGCACAAACTTTATTTATCTAAACAATTTATCTGTTGAGTGAAATATTGTGTGTATATTTACATATGTGTAATTGTGGAAGGGGGCAAAGGTGTACTCGAACATTTGGAAAATGACTTACGGAAAATAAATTCGTAAGTCATTTTCCGGAAAAGAAGGCTTCATTTTCGGAAAAGAAGGTTTCATTTTCCATTGACTCGAAAAAACTTTTACGTTAACTACAATTTCTTAGGTTACAAAACACCAGAAAATAAAGAAAATGTTTTCCGTAAAACAAACGGAGCCTAAGTTATCTATATTTTAGAGTCTAATTTTTCATAGTAACATTTTTTAGGTTTAACTTTTTTTGAAGTCTTAATTATTGGTAAATCAGTAAACCTAAACTCCAGAAATGGAACCTCCAACAAGTGGTTGAGTGTAATTAATTTTTGACAAAAACTTAGGTAAAACCTCTTTCCCGACCTACCGTGTGTTGGTTGGTTGAGTTGCGAGAGAGATTGGTAGTTCATCTTACGAATTAAGATATCTGTAAGATCGTCTTACCGAAGACTTACTCTTAATTTTATCATTAGTGGTGAATAAACTAAGTAACTTATTATTTTGTCCCAAATAAATGCTGAATATATCCAAATTAATGAATGGATTAAATAATTATTTGGTCTCTGAACTATCCCAAAACTCTGTGTTTCGTCCCATTTTTTTTTTGTATGCATTTGGTCTCTCAATTCGATTTTTTTGGTCAATTCCCTCTTCCTACCGTTACCGTTACTAAAAAAATTAACATTGGCTAACTTTTCAAAATATCCAAACTTTAGGGAGTTAATGTCCAAAGTTATTATAGTTGTGTCATCACCTGCCATATGGGTTGAATTAGGGACAAATCTTACTTGAAGTTGCCGGAGATGTAAAACTCACCTGGAAATATAAAACTTAGCCGGAGATGTGGGTGATAATGGATTTAGATGGCCGTTGGGCTCGACTAGAGCACACTGGAGCGGGATTTAGGCGATAATTTGTTGGGAGGCGTATGACTCAGAGGAAGGACTGGGGTCAAGTTGACATAAGCAATGGCGCTGGGGTGAGGCTTCGGCCAAAGCCTGGTGAGGGAAGGTGGTGTTAGATCGGTGGCGAGGCTCGGCCGGCTCTGTGGAAAAAGGGAGAGCGAACTGGGTTCGCTTGGTGATGGTAGATGGAGGGGGAGGTCGACGATGGTGTTGGTTGAAGCAGGAATAGAGTGCTTCTGTAGATCTGGGTGGAGAATGGAAGAGACATATCGTCAGGGTTGGGGCGGTTTTGGAGCAGGAACCGACTGAAGAGAAACACCGGCGGCTATGGAAGAAGATATGGTAGAGGATTTGGGCGGAGGTCTTTGTGCTCTCCTTTTCCATTCGCTGCTTTTAAAACCCATAAAGATGAAGATGCAGCATCTTCGATTTCTCTCTCTCTCTCTTCTTCAAGGTCTTCAAAATGGGGCCACCAAGGAGTTGTGTTATTTGAGACATCCCGGAGCAGAGAGAACTTGAGGAGCAAAATGGACAAGCGTAAGCTCGTTCTTGATGAACCCTCTCAGGCGGAAACAATAGACCCATTTCCAGATTTCTCCAACAAGCATTTCAAACAAACAGGGGAAGAATTAGGGTCAAAATGTTATCGCCATGGGTGTTGGTTAAGAGAGAAACTTATGGCTGCCCTAAGGAGCATGATTGTGAGAGAGAGAGAGTGTGTTTAGCAATTGAGGAGAGCAATGGGTTTTGTTCATGCATGTGTGTGTGTGAGAGATAGTAGGGATGTTATCAATGGGGGAATAGGTAGCCAGGTAGCCCTTTTTTTTTGGTCGAAGATGGAGTGGGGGTCGGCTAGAGGTAAGGGATTGTGACTTTTTCAATTGGGATATTTACTCCCTAAAGTTTGGACATTTTGAAAAGTTAGCTAATGTTGATTTTTTTAGTAACGGTAACGGTTAGAAGGGGGAATTGACCAAAAAAAATCTAATTGAGGGACCAAATGCATACAAAAAAAATAGTGGGACGAAACGCAGAGTTTTGGGATAGTTCAGGGACCAACTAATTATTTAATCCTTAATGAATCAAATGATTGAATTAGGTTTAGGGGTAGCTTGGTCGTGTATATGGAGTATAAAATTACTTCAACGCCCTTAACATTAATGATGAAATATTCTTAATCACCCTTTTTGGATCTATTTGGTTTTAGGAGAACACTAAATGATTATACATTTTCAGTTTTTCGCCGAATAAAGTTAAGTCTGAGTTTTGAGTCATTTTAGTAGTATGTGTACATTAATTAACTTAATGTCGAAATATAACATTAGAAGTCTATACACTAAACCTGATGCGTGTTAAAGGGGAAATTAGTAAATTTAATAATGCCGGACCACCTAATGAGTACTTAATTTTATTTCCTCTAGTAAATTTGTACAAAAATGTACACTAGTTTAGGGACAAAAAAGTTTTAATGACTGACACTCATTTTGGGATGAAAGATATGTTTCTTTATTATTAGTTCTACGTACAATATAATTTTGTACTTATTAACTATAAAATGTAATTACAGAAGCTTTTTTCAGTACGTGAAAGACTGTCCAACTTTGGTTGATCCTCACATTTTGAAGAAGTGGGATGGTCCTTTCTTTAAACAACTTTGTTTGTACACGTAAGTTTAATAAATTAGCGCTTAAAATAATTTGTGTCAAATATTAGTTAAATTAATTCTGTCAATGATATTCTTCTTGGCACCACAAAATAGCCTCAAAGCAATTCCTTGCCGATGTCATTCTTGATAAGTTATTTATTAGTACATTCTCCCCTAATTGAGTGGCTTTTTTAGAGAGCTTTTTGTTGAAAATGTGTGTTGTTTTCCTTGTGAAGTTACTAAACTTACATTTGCGATTCATCATGTTCCAATGTGCACTTGCCATAGTATAGTGTGAACATTAAAGGCATTCATATATATATGGACTACCGAAATGACTTAAAAGTCAACTTCTGAATTTTTTGCAAAATACTGAAAATGTGACAAGGGATACTCAATTTGGGATAGAGAGAAGTACTAACAAAGAAAGAATTCAACTATGTATTCTTTCTTTAATTCTTTCCTTATTCTAAAGGATAAGAAGTATATGCTTATTGGTTTATTCATTACTAAACGTCTTCCTTAAAAAAATAAAATTAAACACTTTGTCTTAGATTTAATCAACTGAGATGGAGGATATATGGTTGCAAATGAGGCGAGCAATGGGCCCAAATAGTTAAAAAGTGCTGGAAGTTGCTAAGCATGCATCAGAAATATATAGAAAATTTATGGAGAATGCATTAAGTGGTTGTACAGTATTAACAATATTGATAGTTATGCTGTATAACTATTTAATACATTCTCTGCACATTTTTGTATAGTTTTGATGTGAACATACTAATTGGAAAAAAGAAAAAAAGGAGAGATTAATGCATATAATAGAGGAAACACAATATGATAACACTAAGCACAGCCTGTTAAGGGAATGTGATAACAATCCAATAGCTAGAAGCCAAGGATATGCTATAGTAGCTTTCAAAATGCCATTGCTATTGTCAAAGCACTTGCAACAATTGAGGTTGTGCAATTGGACTTTCAAAGTCATAGATTGGTCTTTTAACAATTTTAAATCATTGGGTGGAATTCATGACTTGATGGCAATGGGGTTAAAAACAGAAGTAGCGAGTATCATTATTGCTATGTTTTTCTTGTACAAGTCTGAGCAGTTTCAGAGGACATTTAAGTTAGCATGTGGTACATTTTTTGGAATTCATATATGAAATTCAGTTGAAGAAGTGTGAAGTTATTTAATTTAAGGTCAAGAAAAATTCTTTCATGAATAGTTTTTGTGAATGGAAATAAGGCAGTTTGTATAAATTATTTGCGGCCACTCAATTTTGGTTTTGACTAGGCAGGACATAGTTGACATCGGCTGTAGGCATAAAAATTAAGCAAATCATTATTTTACTTTTAAATCAATCACCTTATGCCTGCCTTTCAAGTGATGTGTGTGTGAACTTGTTCCTAGCGATTTATTACTTAAGATTTGAATTTAGAGCAAAGCTAGAGCCACCTACTTAGTACCTAATTTTGTGCACAAAATGATGTGTCATCTAGTTGGCTTCACTTTTAAACTCATGGTGGAACCCATAAGATGATATGTTGGATACCACATCATTTTGTGCACAAAATTAGGTACTTGTTAGATACATGTAGCATACTCTTAATTTATATGGGTTGGTTGAAATTGGGTGTCCAAAACTAATTCCACTGTTTAGAATCTTTAGATCCTCCCAAAAAATATAGAATTGGCATAGCATTCCAATTCTATATATCCAATTTCAGATTGAATTCTACATCCAAGGCTAAGGATTTGAAAACTAAAATGGTGGATTTCAGGAGTTGGATGTAGGGTGTACACTCATTGCACACTTTTAACAGGAGTGGCCAGCCGGCCATCAATATGGACGTGTGATGGTCACCTATCTCCTAGAAGACTCACTGTCGCCAGGAAAGTTGGTGAAAAATTCTGTCTAGCCTAGCATTTCTTGTTGAACTGGTGATGGTCACGAGGTGACTCGGGGAATAACCTCACCGCTGGTGTAAGTCACTTTGACAGCTAAAACCGGAGCGACCATTGGTATGGACGAAATGTGTAACATAGGGCACACACCATACCAGGTCACCTTATTCCATCAACCACCAGCGTCGCTGTCGATGGTCACCAATCTCAGAGAAGCCTTGCTGTCGCAGTTTTTTTTTTTGCTGGCGACGAATTCCGTCTTGCCTAGCATTTCTTGTTCCTGGTCACGAGGTGACTCAGGGAATAACCTCACCGCTGGCTTAAGTCACTTTGCCTACAAATTTCTCCCTGCCAGAGTAAATTCCATCGATACTCAGATCTGGCAGCTTTTACTTGGATTAGAGTTGGATCTCGCTCTTCATGCTCGTATCTAGACAATCTAACGGAATCTTGGAACAATTGAGGATCTGGGTCACTCCAGTTTGCCACTGACCACCTCACCGGCGACATCCATCATATTGTCAACAGCCGGTTGTTTCAAATATAGGTACTACTGTCTCGAGGTCCCTTTGTAGATGACGGTAGAGATGGTGCTGGTTAAGAGAGGAGAGAGGAGAGCCGAATCTTGATAATATAGGGAAAATATTCTAGCCGAAGATTACATATCTGTGCTCCTCCTCTTTGAAAAGTAGATCTGATAAATATTACTACATAATCCACTCATTTGTTTAGAAAATCATATCAGTTGTTTATTTAGAATAATTATTTAATTCTGTAATAGAGCCAAACAAAAGAAATGTGATTCCGATTACATAAAATCCAATGAATTCTGATTTTATGGAGTTTTAATTCTTGTAGAATTACTAGTCTATGCATTCAAACGGACCGTGAATGAACATAAGGAGGACATGTTCTCCTGCACTGTTCAGTTGTTGGTTTCATGGATGTCATGCCGGCTTCACAGCCTCTCCAATTATGTACTCTCACCTCCTCCCCTCTGCACCACTGGGTCCCGGACCTCCTGATAGTTGCAAACCATTGAACTTTTGACATATGTATGGTAGTTTTATCAGTATCTTTCCCTTATAAGTATGATCTCTTCACCATTTTTTTGTGTCATGCTTGCCTACGTCCAATTCTTGGGGGCTCGCTTACTTCGATGAATCTCTTTTGAGATACAGCTATGCATTTAAATTAAATCTGGGATCTTCACTAGCTTACATTAATGCCAAGCACTAGTGGCCACATTGAAAACCTGTGCCATCAATAACCTAGCAAAGATGAACCTTGACATGAAAGTTGTTTAGCTTGGTGTACATTGTGGCCCCTCTTTATTAGCTTAAACTATTAGAAGAGTTGGTGACTTAACATGGCATAAGAACTTTGGGTTTGGCAGTTCAAAGTCATTCCACTTGTATTAGGAGCACACATGTTGGTACTGATTGGTTTGTGATGCTTCTAGCGAGGCACTGTGTTTATCTCTCCACGTGTGAGCTGCTCTCACGTGAGGGAGTGTGTTAAGATTGATATACATTGTTCGACCTCTATCTAAAAACTTCAAGCTTTTTGATGAGTTGGCAACTTAACATTAGTAATTTTATTCAATAGATGCATGGAAAAGCTTTCGGATATTCCTTTCCAAGTCTGCAAAGCTTACTTTGAATCTTGGGCTCTGGTACCCTTTCTACATTGACAGTGTTTTTTAAGCTGTAATACAATATACTCAGGCTTGCAAGTTAAGAGGGATCAAACTATGTGGGGTACTATCAGCAGCTGGGTTAATTGCCGCTCATTCATCAAAAAGCCTTCGTGATGAACAATGGGAGAAGTATTCAGTTGCCACGCTTGTTGACTGCCGTACAAGTCTTGATCCTGTTCTTAGTTGTCATGATGTTGGTAAGCCTGGCAGCCTGATATAATAACTTCCCAGTTGTCTTAGCTAAATGATAAATGATAACATTCCCATCTTGAAGTGTGTTGGGTTATCCCACATCAGCTTTGGGAAGGGGCTGCTAGCTCAAAGGGTGAGTCATCTTCCCCTCGCACTTCTAACCTATAACTCATCCCCTTCCACAAAATATGTGGGATAATCCAACTAAGTGGATGGGCATGATTCAACCTTCCTGTATGACATGGATTCAAGTCATTCAATTGTCTTTTACTTGAAAATTTTAAAAAAGAAGAAATCTTGCAACTCTGTAAGGGAAGCAATTTGGAAAGCTAGGTAGTTGTATTCATAAGCAAGATTAGACCATTTAAAACCATTTATTAATGTAATCTATGTTTAGACGTACTCTGATTTATTGACCCTGGTATGTATCTAAATGGTGCAGGTTTCTACCATTCCGCCATTATAAACTCACATGACATCAAGGGTGGGGAAAACCTATGGGAGTTGGCCAAAAGAACATACGGATCATATGAAAGTGCTAAGAACAACAACAAGCATTTCACGGACATGGCTGATCTCAACTTCCTGATGTGCAGGGCCATAGAAAACCCGGGCTTGACACCGTCTTCCTCGTTGAGAACGTCAGTCGTGTCTGTATTCGAGGACCCTGTGATTGATCATTCTAATGAATTTCATCAAAAGCTTGGATTAGAGGACTACGTAGGCTGTGCTTCAGTTCATGGTATAGGCCCGTCCATAGCTATATTTGATACGATACGTGATGGGGAACTGGATTGTCCGTGCGTCTATCCAGCGCCCCTCCATTCGAGGGAACAGATGCTAGATATTGTTGATAAAATGAAGGAAATTCTTCTGAATGGTTGTAACTCGATTTGAGTCAACGACATCGACCTTTCAATCGCCTACAGTGGACCTTATTATCCTCATCGCCTGTTGCGTTCATTTTATCTCCTTGAGAAATTATTCATTGGAGGTTATATATCTTTGGTACTCTTATGTCTCATTGACTCGTTGTTGTGCAATACAATTGAAATTTCAAATGGAACCTTCCTTCTATATTGTGCTAGAAACTCTCAAACGGAAATCTGATTTGGAGTCCTATGTGGACTCCAACGTGGCATGGACATGTGTTTCCGCTTGTTTTTCTTTCCTCAAATGGTATTTTTTTTATAAAAAAAAACCCCTTTTATCCTATTATTTTGGAAAAAATACCAATAAGTCAAAGTTTATGTTTGTAAATTGTAGGGGTGAGCCGATGTCGTCAATGCCCGGTTCCCAAAGACCATGCACACGGGATATACATAGTATCGGGATATACATAGTGTTGAGCTTTAGATGTGTTCAATACCCACGATCTTGGGCACTGGTCTAGACCTTCATCTTTTTCCTCTCCGCCGGGCACATCATTTTCTAATGTTAGGTTAAAAGCAGTAAGTACATACCAGCAGTATGTTCATTCAGACATGATCGCAACAGTGAGGGTGGACCATATGATGCTGCTGCCAAAAACTTCATGATTGTATGAGCAGAGACACAAGGAGAATAGTGATACCAATTTTTAGTGAGAATTTTACTTGATTGGTGTCTTCTTTGCAAAATTCCCATACATTCGGCACCCAAATTTTGAAGGATAAGTCAATCGTCCCAAATTTCTTAATTTCTGGCAGTTCACCTTTGCTAATTAAGGGAATGTTGATTTTGAAACTCCCCTTTTTGTGGTCCATTCTCCAATGAGGCAATATATGCACTTTGAACTCGGATATCGAGAGATTATTTTCACTATAATTTTTATTTATTCATTATATCCTTAATTATTATATTAAATAAATATATATTTGGATAAAAATATTTATTTTAAGTTGACTAATCAAGTTACTATCTTAATTACCTTATAACATTATTTTTTGGAAGAAGCTATTTTCACTATAATTTTTATTTATCCACTACATCTTTAATTATTGTATTAAATAAATACATGTTTGGACAAAACAACCCCTTTTGAAGTTGCCTAATCAAGTTACTTTCTTAATTATTTTCTAACTATAAGAGAATATAATATATTTAATATATATTATATTTATAGTATTAGTAAATATAATATATGTGTAATATATTCTAATTATCTTTAGATTTACTTTCCTAATTTACTTGTATTTAGGTTTCCTAGTTCCTCTTGTATTTAGGTTTCATAATCCCTCTTGTATTTAGGTTTCCTAATCCCTCTTGTATTTAGACTCTCTAGGTTAAACTTGTGTAGCAAGTATTGTACTCCTATAAATATGTTCACAATATCAATGGAAAGGCTATGCCATTATTCCTAAACTTTATCAGTTTCTACATGGTATCAGAGCCTCGCTCTTAAAACCTACAACCACCATCTTCCGCAAACTCAATACTTCCTCAACCCTAAAACTTCCTCCCATCACAGCCGTCGCCAACCCAGATCTGACCACCAAACCAACCCAACGTTCAGATCCGGCGACACTCCACAGCCAAGCGGTTTCCACCCGGCCTCCCGTTGAGCAACCAAAGGACACCTTGGCCAACCAAGCTTTGACAAGCTCGCCTTGGTCCTTCCTCAACCGCCTCTCCGTTAGCACCGCTAAACCACCAACCTTCCGCCTCCTTATATCTTCATCCCACCAAAGCCGCGGCCAAACCAGATCTGATCGTCAAACCCAAAGTTCAGATCCGGCACCCATCACCCAGGTAACGCCCAGTTTCCCCCTGCGCAACACCAAGGACACCTCGGCCAACCAAGCTCTGACGAGCTCGCCGAGGACCTTCCTCAGCCACCCTCAACCAAACCTTACGCCTCCAATCTGCCAACCATCCCAGATCGACCACCAAACCCAGCAACGTTCGGATCACCCTAGTAAACGCCAAGTTCCCCCTACGCAACAAGGACACCTCGGCCAACCACGCTCGGCGAGCTCGTCGAGGACCTTTCTCGGCCACCACCCTTAACGGACTTCCGTAACCATAACCCTTCATCTCACCACACCTCACGCCCCTCCTACACCTTGGCACCTCATTGTTTATCACACCACCTGTCAAAACCCTCTTCACGCTCATCGAGCACCTCCAAGGACTCCTCGGCAAACCCAGTTGTGATCAGCTCGCCGACGCCCTCCCTAACCCAGTCTTCTCCTTGCGCAGAATCCCGACCACTTGGCAAACCCAGCTTGCCCTCCTCTGAAGGCAAGCTCGCCAACTCCCTCCTTCAACAGCTCGCCGAGGCCCCTCTCTCCCACACGCCCTCCCTCAACCCGCTCGTTCTCGAGTAGTTCTGGCATCCTTGGCAAACCCAGCTCGTCCTCCTCCCGGAAGACAAGCTTGCCACCGCCTCCCTCCACTAGCTTGTTTATCGAGCAACTCGGGACCACTCGGCAAACCCGACTTTCCCATTTCGACATCCTTCCTCCACTGCTTGCCTCTCCTGTATCCCAAGGATTCCTCGACAAACCCAGCCCTAACCAGCTCGTCGAGGCCCTCCCTCAACAGCTTGCTCCTCGAGCAACTCACGGACTCTTCAGCAAACCCGGCTCCTGTAGTCCTCCCTCAAACAGCTCGCCCCTTGAGCAACTCACGGACTCTTCAGCAAACCCGGCTCGCACCAGCTCGCTGCAGTCCTCCCTCAAACAACTTGCTAGCTCCTCGAGCAACTCACGGACTCTTCAGCAAACCCGGCTCTCACCAGCTCGCTGCAGTCCTCCCTCAACAGCTCGCCCCTCGAGCAACTCACGGACTCTTCAGCAAACCCGGCTTTCATTTCAGCCTCTCTCAGCGGCGGCGCCTCGAGCAACTCACGGACTCTTGAAGGCTCTCACCTCGCCGAAGACTCTCAACCCGGCTCGGCTTCGAGCAACTCACCTGACTCCTCGGCAAACCCTTCTCTCCACCTAGAAGTCCTCACTCAGCCTCGCTTCTCGAGCAACTCACGGACTCTTCGGCAAACCCGGCTCTCACCAGCTCGCTGAAGTTCTCCCTCACCTGCTCGCTCATCGAGCAAACCATGTCTCCTCGGCAAACCAGGCTCTCACCAACTCGCCGGAGACCTCTCAACCAGCTCGCTCCTCGAGCAACTCAGGACTCCTCGGCCAACCCAGCTCTCGCCAGCTCGCCGACGACTCTCCCTCCACCAGCTCGCTCCTCGAGCAAACCATGTCTTCAGCAAACCAGGCTCTCACCAGCTCGCCGAAGACCCCTCACTCAACGACTTGTCTTCCTCGGAAGACCCAGCTCGCCGACCCCTCCCTCACCAGCTCGCCGCCGATCACCCTCTCATTTACAACTCGCACTTTGTCCGCATATTCTTCTCAAGATTTGTCTCTCCTAACGGTGATCCATCTTGCGGGAGCATATAAGAGAATATAATATATTTAATATATATTATATTTATAGTATTAGTAAATATAATATATGTGTAATATATTCTAATTATCTTTAGATTTACTTTCCTAATTTACTTGTATTTAGGTTTCCTAGTTCCTCTTGTATTTAGGTTTCATAATCCCTCTTGTATTTAGGTTTCCTAATCCCTATTGTATTTAGACTCTCTAGGTTAAACTTGTGTAGCAAGTATTGTACTCCTATAAATATGTTCACAATATCAATGGAAAGGCTATGCCATTATTCCTAAACTTTATCAGTTTCTACACTAACATCTATTTTTTTGATCAAATATCAATTGACAACATAATTATTCTATTTATATTCTTAACATTTTAATTTTCAACAAATAAAGGTACTTATTTTTTTCGTAATAAATATGTTTAATCAATTTTTCTAATCACTAACGTTCCATATTCCATAATCATAAAAATAATATGATTAATACATTTTTCAACCATTTTAGATTATATTGAATATTTTATTATCAAAAATTAATATTCTAATTTAGTTTTAAAAAGTATTATTTTAAAATATTAATTCAATTATTATGGTAGATATTAAACAGAATATTGGTTTTAATCAACTCAAGAATTAAATTTTTGAATCAATTATAAAGGTAGACAAAATATTTAAATATAACGAAACTATTTCATATTATGATTTTGCTATTCGATTATTTTTTACTATTACATCATTTAAATTTCACTTTTAATTTTTTCCATAACCAATGAACATATATTTATTAAAAGTTTGGGTGACAGAATGTCCTTACGATCTTTTTTTATTATACAATATAAATTTAGTCATAAGATTAATTAATAAATTCATTATAATAAGTAAAAATAATAATAGAAATACTATGTTGTTCATAAGTGTTTGAACTAAAAAATAATGTTAAAAGGTAATTAGGAAAGTAACTTGATTAGTCAACTTAAAATGATGAAATACTTAAGGGGTAATTTTGTCCAAACATGTATTTATTTGATGCAATAATTAAGGATGCATTGGATAAGTAAAAATTGTAGTGGAAATAGCCTCTATTCTCACAATATAATGGTCCAAAAAAAAGTCTAGGGTGATAATCGGGCCGGTACCATGCAGTGAAATTATAACCGCAAAAGTCCATAATTATTATTTAAAACAGCTACAGTGCACTTTTGGGGGGGAAAATAACGAAAATACCCTTAATGAAGGAAAGACGCGCACACAAAGCCACTATCCCAATTTGTGCGTCGCTAAATTTTTTTGGGTTGTCGGTAAAATTTTTTGGGCGTCGATCAAAATTTTTGAGTGTCACTATGCAAAAGCCACTTCCCAAAGTTTGGGCGTCGCAAGGAAAAAAATTAGGTGTCGCTCAATTTTTTTTTGGGTGTCATTCATTAATTTCAGGCATGATTGTAAGGAACGATGCCTAATTAAGGAGACACAATTGTAAGCATTGATGCCAAATTATTTATATACCGACGCATGATTTGAAGGCATGATGCTTAATTAAGTAACTCCGAGACAAAATTGCAAATAACAATGACTAATAAACTAAAACCGAGGCATGATTGTAAAGAACGATACCTAATTAAGTAACACCGAGACATGATTGGAAGAACCGATGCCTAATTTTTAAATCATTAAACACGTTTATTTTTAAACCGAGGCAAAATAGAAAAATTCGTTGCTTAATTAAATTACACCGACGCTGAATTGCAATGTATGATGCCTAATTAAAAACACCGAGACAAAATTGGACAGACACATCATAGGCAACGACACTCACATTATAGGCAACAATATCCACATTATAGACGACGATACCCAAATTAGATTTTCTTGCACGTGATTTCTTCGGTTTCTACCCACCTGTGATTCCATTCCATTCCATGTGGTTCTATTCCTTGTGATTCTAGTACAAACCGAGCACTTTGATTACAAAATTACAACGGAGATAGAACACAAATGTTCTAGGTCTGCTCCATATGAAATGAAAAAGCGTAGAATTGAATGAGCACTTTGATTACAAAATTACAACGAAGATAGAAACAGATGTTTAGCCCAATCCTCTTCTCGATGGACGGATGGCCATATATGATATTATGATTTTAGGAAAAAAGAGCTTCAAAGGGAAAATGAGATCAGGAATGACTATGAGATTTTGGAGAAGAAAGGACAGTAGGAGGAGGGCCATTTAAGGAAGAAAATAACGAAAATTGACTTATGCGGTTGAAAACAAAAACATGGTACTTAAGCGGTTATAATCTAAGAAATGGTACCGACCCGCAATTATTCCAAAACTCTACCACAATGAATTGATGGGCTGAAGCCCAAAGGTTGATAGGTAGATTTTTGGGGTAAATTCTTGCCGTTCTCTTTTCTAAAGTTTCTAATTCCTCCAGCACTCTGTTATTTTTTTCAACAATAAAAGATCATTTTTCGAAATATTGTTCCAAAAATGTCATCGTCTTCTTCAATAGCTTCGACAAACACATTGGATTCAAAAATCACCATTGTTGGGCAACGAAACGGGGATCGAGGAGGAGCTCCCCCGAAAGGTAAACGAGTTTTCTGATTCATTAAGTATGAAACTTTAATGAAAATGCGTTGGGTTTGAAGATTTTTACAGTAGGGACGAAGGCAAAGGAAGAGGAATAAGAAAGCTTACGACGAAGGAGAAGGAAGAAGAAGGCTGCAGACATGGTCTGGTTTATTACAATTTTGAATCACGGTGTAAAAATTAATGCAATAAAATTGATGAATCGTGATGCAGTTAGACTAGACAATTAAACTATTGAACCACAATGCAAAAATTAATGCAATACAATTGATGAATCGCTGTACAAACATTGATGTATCACAGTGCAATTAGACTATGCAATTAAAGTATTAAACTACTGAACTGCAGTGCAAAAATTAATGCAATAAAATTGATACATCACTGTTAATAGTAAATGCATCGCGATGCATTTTCGTAGCGCACCTCTTGCTCATTAAGGGTATCGTAGGTTTTTTGTCCTCAAAAGTGTCATTTTCTGGTTTGAAAAAAGAATGAATTGGAGCGATTGAAAGCTTTGGAAAGAGGACCGACCCGCAAATATTCATAATTTTTTTTCTTCTTAAAAAGACAGTCCATCAAAGCCCTTGAAAGCCTGTGTCCACACAACACAGACATGAAGCCCGTCTATTTTAGCACATGGACTCACTGGTGTACTGAGCTTTTTAAATTGATTCCCGCTACTTAATGGCCTCATACCAGACATTGCCAAAGCCCACAGGCATAGGGCCCGTGCACACCCTAATAAATTTTAGGAATAATTACAAGCCGATACATTTTTTAAAACATGTTTTCAAATCAATCCAGCAATTTTTTAGACATATCTTTTAGGTACATTTTTAGGGTAAAAATACATCACTGCCCCTAATTAACATACCTACCGTCTTCCCCCAATTAACACCATTCCCGTCTTCTCTTCAATTCCTCGAAAGAGCAGTGGGGTTTTAGAGGTGTGAGAGTTATGGCGAGATTGATGTACCGTAACTGTGAGAAAGTTAGGCTTTAAAGGAGGAGAGAGTTTATCACTTATTATAAAGGCAAACACATTAGCACTCATTGACTCTTATCACTTGAATTCATTTCTCCACTGAGATAGCCATTAATGAACTTCTCTTTCTCTTCACTTGAATTCAAGAGCTTTTATATGAGGTTCACCAGGGAGTATGCGGGGGTCATCCAGGGGACCGAACCTTGGCACATAAGATTTTGTTCGCAGGATATTATTGGATTACGCTGAGGAGAGATGCAGCCCAGTATGTGTAGAGGTGTGACAAATGTCAGAGGTTTGTACCCAGATTGCCATCAACCGAACAAACGCCAGTAGTTGCTGCCTGGCCATTCGACATGTGGGGGATCGACCTGATCGGACCTTTTCCCCTAGCACGATCTCAATTCAAGTATGCATTAGTGACAATCAATTACTTCACCAAATAGATTGAAGCAAAACCATTAGCCACCATCACTGAGAACAACACCATTAACTTTGTGCATGACCACATTTGGTGTTGTTTTGGGTTACCTAGAGCTATTGTTTCTGATTATGGCACACAGTTCTCGGATAAATTTACAGCAGAATGTAACAGGATGTATGTTAAGCATTAACAGTCTTCAGTTGCATATCCACAAGGAAATGGACAAGCAGAAGTCGTGAAAAAACAAATCCTGCACGCTTTGAAACGAAATTTGGATGATCGAGCCGGGAAATGGGCAGATGAGCTGCCAACCGTTTTATGGTCGATCAGGACAGCGATTAGGGGCTCAACAGGCGAAACACCTTTTGCTCTCACATATGGATCTGAGGCTGTAATCCCAACAGAAACAACTTTCCCCAGTTACAGAGTGGCTTACTACAACGAGCAAGACAACCAGATTACTCAAGCAATTGACCTTGACCTGCTCGAAGAACGCAGACTCGAAGCTCGCATCAGAATGATTAATTATAAGCAGAAAGCTAAGGCTCATCATGACAGAACGGTTCGGGGAAGAGCATTTCAAATCTGGGATTAGGTCCTCAAGAAAATAGAAGTTACAAGACATCGACCAGAGTGAAGAAAATTGTCACCTAACTGGGAAGGCCCATTTAAAGTTACAAGAATCATTAGGGAGGGCACTTACACGTTACAAAACCAAGAGGGCAAGGATTTGAAGCATCCCTGGCACGCCGATCATTTGAAAAAGTATTACCATTAGTTTGGTCTCGAATGGGCAGCTACTTCTTTCTTTGTGTACTTATATTGAAGGATTATTTAATAAAAGTCTCTCGAATGTTCTTGGTCAAAGTTATTTGAAAATTATTACTTTGTGATTGAAAAGTTGGAAGTCCTGTTCGACAAAAGTAAAAACATTCTCAAGCAAATATAAATACAACTATGCTCGATAAATCGAGCAAAAGGGGGCCCTGTCTGGTTTATATTTTTGGTTTGAATGCCTCAACATGAGAAGGGGGACAACCCACTGCTCGGTATTGTTTGACGGCTTTGTTTGCTATGGCAACAAAGGGAGAAAAGTCTCGTTCAAATAGATATCCAGCCTGAGTAATAAGTCAACGATTTAATAAACCAGGGGCCCTGCCCAGTTAACACGGCCAAACAACTCTACCCGATAAATCGAGCAGCGGCAATTATTCGGATGCCTGCCAAATTAGTAGAAGGGGCCCTGCCCGATGACATTTTTTGTTTTTTACCAAGTGTAAAAATAAAAAATAAATAAACAATAAAAGCAAGCATTCATATAGTTGTAAACAAAATGTTGTCTCATTTCATTATCAGTAAAATTACATCTGAGAAAATCATTACAAGACCTATTACAAGCTACTTAATTCCCTCCTTGCTCGGTGGTTCTTCCCGGTGTTTCCAGCTCGGCAAAGATTCTGTCCATTTCAGATTGCAAGTTGGGAGGAAGAGGAGGAGGATGAGGCAGTTGCATCATGTCTTGCCCAGGCGGAGGAGGTAGCTGCATCGCATCTTGTCCAAGAGGAGGAGGCAGATTCATTTCCAAACCGGTGGAGGGAGCAACCTGATTATCTTCAACATCTATGACCACAGGGCCGGCAGGATGGGGAGCAGGATCCTCATCATCGTTGGCCTCACGCTCAAAAATAGCGTTCATCTGGTCAACCACGTTGTTGGCCAGCGGAGTTGGAGGGATCCATTCCGGCTCATCGCTCTCGGGGTCATTATTCACGATGATCCCCAATTCATCTTCATTGTAGGGGATCAAAGCGTGGCTTTTCCGGGCTTCAGCACACCAGGGAAAAGCCGCTCCCCATTGCGCCATCATCTCAGGCGTTATGTTCGGAAGCCCGCTGCTCGCCAGCATACGAAAAACGTGGTTGCACCCTTGAGAATAATAGGGGACCAGTTTCGCATCCAAAGCTCGGTTGACTGCTTGAAGTCATCCACAGCAGCAGTTTTGGCAGCCACGACTTCCCTTGCCAACTTGGCCTGCCAGGCTCTCTCTTTCTACTCGACCGCAACCTGAGCATCCCCAGCCTTCTTCCTCTCCTTGCTCAAGGTCTTCAGTGCAGCTACTTCCCCATTCTGAGCAAAGTCCACCTGGGCCTTCATGCGGATAATTTCCTCCTCAAGCTTCGTCAGATCGACAACTTTGGCAAGGACTTCGTTGTCCTTGGCCATCAAGTCCTTCTTGTAAGAGCGGGCAGCCTCATTAGATTTCTTCTTCTACTCAAACAAGGCCCCAGCCTTGTCTTTATATTCATCTGCACGTTTGTGCAGAAGAGTAACCTTGGAGGTGAACTGCAACACAAAAAACACAAATGAGCAAGGGGATATACATTAATATCAATTATTTTTACAAGGCAATTAACGCAACACACTTCGCTGACCAACATGCCAATTTCACTGAGTATAATGATGTTCGGAGTTTCGGTGTCGCCACAAACAACATTGGGCTAGACGACCCTCTTTAGAATCCCATGTCCGCAAACATCACTCATAGTCCCCCGATCGCGAATATTTATTCCTTTGAGAGGGGGAATGACAGTGACCTCGTTCACCAGTGCCCTTACCCCTTCTCGGGATACGGGCATCACAAAGTTGGCTCTCAACCAACTAGGTGTACCACTTCGCAGTGGCTCTTCACGTCGAGGAGGGAGAGGTGGCAGCCCCGTGACCGGGGGAGTCTGAATAATGGGGGAAGGCAAGGGACCAGACCTTGCTTGAATTGTTTGTTGGGGTTCATCCTCCCCTGTCCGTGATCGGGTGCTTCGACCTCCCGCTCGGGTGTCGGCCACAGCTGGTCTTTTCCGAGATGCGTGCTCAGTAATTGGCGCCGTTACTGGGGAGGACCTTGGCTTAGTGGAAGAGCCAGAAGCCCGGGATGACTTCCTGCTCTTTTCAACAAACGGAGCCCTGTGTATGGAAGCAGAAACAGGCTGCTCGCGCCCTATTAGCTCACCATGGCGAGCAACAGACCTCGCCTTAAAATTAGTCTTTCACTGCCTCAATATATCCTTCACCATTGCCGACAAAAAGAAAACAAGTTAGAAAACGTCAAGATATATTTTCTACAAGGCTAAAAAAAAACATTTACTAGCATCATCAAAATCAAGACGAGGAGTGTAGCCTCCCGCCAGACCACACAGCTCGCACTCACTAGGGAACTTGTTGTCATGACAAGTGCAGGAAAAGAAAACTGAAGCAAAAGAGACACTTACTTGTGCGTGGAACATGGATTAATTTGTTAGAGGGAGAAATTTGAACTTGATCCAGAATTGCCAATAGAGAGGAAATTCTTGCTTGCCTGAAGATTCACCGCCTGAGAAATCAAGGAAACCAGAGAGAGATGTAAGAAGCTTGAAGGTAGGAAGGTAGTAAAAAGCACGAAGGGTTTAGGTTTTCCCCTTTTATAGGCAAAAATAGGGGGAAAAGGCGCCCAAATCACGCGCCCAAGACCTTCCGAAATTCAAACCATGGCGACTGCGATATATCCGATCAAGCCCGTCATTAATGCACGCTTCGAAAACACGCAACCCATCATGACTGCACCCAGTCGCCATCATCATTGAGGAATTGTCTAGCTTCCCACAGCCGTCGTTTCGAGTACACCAGCTGTCACCATCAAAGCAACTCCCCTCACTTCTACCACATCAAAAATAAACAAGTGATATGTTCCCCAATTAAAGTCACAACAAATTTCAAACATGCTCCTTACATCGAGCATAAATATTCGACGAATAAGGCGTAGGGGGTCACTGATGAGCTCGGCCTAAATCCTGGTCACGATCCAAGCACATGGGCATCCATGTGATAAGCACGAGGATGTCAGGGACCAGGAAAAGGGCCACCCGGGCAGGATAACCCGTGGAGAACACCTTACATATCTACCGAGTAGGAATCCTCCCACCAATCAGATCGAGCAGGGAGCAAGGTTGCTCGAATAAGCCAGATATCCATTCCAAGGCTTAATAACTGTCAGATAACTCTGGAGCCCGAGATTTAAGCCGTGACCCCGTCAGTTACGCGGTCAACCCACATTTATGGTCATAAAGACCTAAATTCTCTCCATACTAATAACTCAGCCCGGATTTCACTCTCAAAAGGGTTATATATGCCTCACAATGTTTCATTTCAAAGGTACGCTCTCTTTACACACCGAAACTCTGTTATTTTGCTTTCTACAAACTTAATACTTTCTCTCACGCCTGAGAGGTTCGTGAGGCTCTGCCTTGCATTCCTTTTAAGGTGTTCTTTTTTGACAGATTTTTACAAGATCATACCTTCACATAAACCCAGATATCTTACAAACTACAAGGAACAGTGCAAGACCAAATTGTGTAGCATCAATTAAAATAGTGCATGTTTCCTTTTTAAAATGAATTCTAAATTTGGGAAAACAGTTCGCCTATTTCGGTCCCACTTTCAAAACCGTCAATCGCTTCCGGCTTATGCGTTACATTAGAAATTAGAATGAGAACAAAGAGGAAACTTTTGGGAAAGGGAAGAAAATGAAAACGTATATTAGGTGAAGATCCATTTGCCAGCTTCTTAAGACAGAGATAGCTAACCCGACACCTTCTCAAGATTAACTCAACCTAACTCACCCGACACTAACATGCCTAGTCAACCAATAAGGTGCTGCCAAATCCCAATACTTAGGGAAGGAATTTTCAACCATGTAGGTCGAGTGAGTGTCTCGTGATGCTTTGACTAACCTTAAACATGAAATAAGTTAAGTTAAGGTGCGTGTAAACTAATCATAACTAACAACACACTAATGAGAGAGGAATGTGAAATAAATTGAGATTCGTACAAATTAATCACAAGGCAATGTTAAGTCCACTCTTATTTTACACTAAAATATGAGTACTCTATGATGTGGCATACTCTCATTAGTTGGACATTTTGTGGGTCCCATCACTCTAGCCCATGAGAGCGTGTCACATCACAGAATACCCATATTTTGGTACAAAATGAGAATGACCCAAGCATTATCTTAATCATAACTGCGAACAAACTATAGTGGGAGAAAGAGAGAGGCTAATTAGCAATTGCCTCTTCCAAAAGCTCGAGGGGCACGCATCCGGCTTCTATAATAATTGTGTTATTTGTCCCCCAATTCAATTAGTTGGTGGCTGATCGACTATTGGGCGGCGGACGGCTATTGTAGGATAGAGAAAAGACATATGAGTAGCCTAGATACCTCTAAAACAGAAAAATATAAATGCAAGTAAGCGACACAAGGGCAACAACGAAATACTATGAAACTTTGTTTGAGACGAAGATAGAAGTTTAGCAGTACCTTATTTAACTAAAATTGTGGTTTTAATCTCTTTATTACAAAAATGGGGTAATTAGTTTTAGACTGTAAATTTTAATTTTCTTACAAATGAGTTCAAATAAATTGTAGAAGAATAAAGGAAATTGTCACTCCATTGAATCAAAATTAGCACCACTAACCTTTTTGAAACTCAAGTATGTAGTACATGCATGATCCACTCACTTCATGGATTCATAATAAATCCAATTCTAAGAGATTATTAATAACCTAATAATCACAAGAAAAAAGAGTTGCCAAATCACAACTTGTCTATTCTAGTATGTATTTATAATCCCACTAAAGAAACTCTTGGACTAAATGTCCGAAATCAAACTTGCCATTACAACATTCCACGGCACTTACCACCTCTTGGAAAGCAGTGACACTACATGGAACCACCAGTCCATTCTTGTACTCGAACCCGAATTCATCGGAGGCTTTCTCTAATAGCATCTTGAATAGAGGGTGTGAGAGGAACCCCATGGGTACAACGAACCGTTGCCTCTCCTCTCCTACGTATACGGCAAAGAATCCGGTTGGGGTCGTGGTCTCGGAGGACGGGGACCCTTGTTCTTCCCCGTTCCTGTCCCTTAGCAAACATTGGTAATGAGATGGCTCGCGATATCCGTTGCTTCTAACCTTAACTTTCTTGGCTAGTTTCTTGACTGAGCCAATCTTCTTTCCTAACATTTTGTGTATGTGTGTGTGCGTGTGAGAGAGAGAGAGAGAGAGAGAGAGAGAGAGGCTTGTTGAGTGATGGATTGAGGAGAAGAGGGTGGGTGAGGAGTTTGTAATAAGGTGGGAGGGGAATGTCTGAAAGAGAGTAGGCGTTTTGACTTATTTTTTTTGAATGATTATGAACCTCTTATTGTGGTGGAATTGAATTATTTGTCTCAACATGACCATTTTTTATGGACTTTGACTTACCTATAGTTAAGAGCAAATATTGATTAGACTAAAGTCTATAAACAATTATAAACACTTCCATTAAATAGACCAGATATTATGATTGCAATTTCCCACTTTCACATTTTAATCGACATGAAGGGAGCATGGCATGGTCTATGCATAATGCATGAGATGCATTAATTTTGTACAATTTTATCGTTTTGTACATTCGATGCAGTAGTTATTTTTATAATACGTTCTTCAATAATACAAAAATGCACAAAATAAAAATTTAGGTAAGACGGTTTTACATATATTTTTTGTAAGACGGTTTCTCCTTAATTGACTCACCGTGTATTGAGAGTTGAGTTTTAAGAGAGTGAAGTCTCGTCTTACGAATAAAAATCCATTAAACGGTCTTACATGAGACATATTCATATATTAACTACAGTAAAATTGAATGTTCAAAATATTAGTCGTCTCGCTCTTTCTTATGAGCTTATTCTATTGGGAAAAATACCAAAAACTCCCACTAAAAAATTCTCATATCCAAAAAGTCGAAAAAAAATTTTTTTTATCTAAAAAGTCACAAAATTAAACTTTAATTAATACCAAAAGTTCAAAACTTAATGCTTCTACTAACGTCGTTAGAGTATGATGCTTTATTTAAAAGAAAACTTATTACTTCAATGACTTTAATGATTTAATATTTTAGAATAATAATAATAATAATAATAATAATAATAATAATAATAATAATAATAATAATAATAATAATAATAATAATAATAATAATAATAACAACAACAACAAAAACAAATACCTTACTATTAATAATAACAATAACATAAAAAATCTATTAATATGATAAGTGTTATTAATAATCATAATATTTTTAATAATAATAATAATAATATTCTTATTATTATTATCACTACTACAACTACTAATATTCCTACCATAATTTTATAAAAGTATAAAGGTTAACCTTTTTAATTTTTAGTACGAAAAGATTAATTTTAGATTATATGGATTGAATAATTGTTTTGAGATCATTGGGAAATCAATTTTTAAATAGAATCTTGGTATTTAATACTAATAATATTAATGCAGACAATAATATTACTATAATAATAATAATATTATTGTTGTAATAATAATAATAATAATAATAATAATAATAATAATAATAATAATAATAATAAATATAATACTATTCTTATTATCATTGTCATAAATGAAAAAAAAATCGTCAAAATGAAAGCTTTTAACATAACGACGTTTGTAGACACGCCAAGTTTTTGACTTTTTTGTATAAAAATTATGATTTTGAGACTTTTTGGATACAAAAATTATTTTTGAAACTTTTTGGATATGAAAACTTTTTGATGTGACTTTTTGGTATGACTTTTTGGTATTTTTCCCTATTCTATTAATTTCAGAGCACCACATTAACGACTCCAGAATAGTTATACTCAGTTTCAGGTAAAGAGTCTCCATTTAAAAACAAACTTTTTTTTAAAATGATAATTTTAGTAGCCCATTAGTAATAAAATGACACTTTTATTATTTAATTTTTAAAAGTGAGCTTTTTAAATGAAGCATTATGAAATAGAATATTTTTTTTTTGCTCGGAGGGAGTATATATTTTCACTCATGTGATATTACTAATATAGAGTAATACTATATAATAGTAGAACAAAAACAGAATCAAATTCCCAACCAATGGGTCAGTGCAAGTGTTCTTATCATATCATTAATTAAGAATGCAATGCAAACAACTTTTATTTATCTATATAGTCATAGTTAGGTTATATATATATATATATATATATATATATATATGAGAGAGAGAGAGAGAGAGAGGTGGATGGTTGATAATGGGTTGGGACCATGAACTAAAATGGGAGTAAGTCATATGGCATTTCCTTAATAACTTCTATTTAGAGGCCCATAAACGTTTGGGGGTGCAAATCTCTCCACAAAGTGCGGCATTGCTTCTACTTTGTACTCTGTACTCTGTACTGTGTAGTCGGTCTCGATCCTAGACATGCAGCCGGAAATGACTCAGTCAAAGCTTAGTTTGAAAGTAGAGTTAAAATTTCATTTTAGGTTTCCCAATGTCCTGATTTCGTAATTATTTGGATCATAACAAAAGTTAGGATTTAGGCGTTTTGGTCATTTGACAAGTAAATGTAAACTCAGTCACACGTTGGTTGTGTCCTCACGGGCTTAGCTTGGTTAAGAGCTAGTAGATTTGGGTACATGACCAAAGATCGAGTCCTAACAATCGCAGTGTGGGGGTTTCATCTTCTTGTGGGGTGGCTCCTTGTAGGTACTAGGCACTGATCCTCCTAGCTACTTAATCGCTGAATGACCCTGATTTTTCCTCTCACATTCTCATGAAATTGAGATGTGGGGGTTCTCGGGGGAGAGTTTCCCCTTTTAAGGTACAGTCACACGTTGGTTGACATGGTTTAGGTTTGGTCAAAATTGGGGTGCAAAATGTCTCGAGTAAGAGAGTCAGTATCTTCCACGGGCATTGGGCCCATGTTATATTATGTTAATTAGTCTTTAAGTTGAAGTATTGACAAGTACAATCTGTACCTGATTCACGGAAACGTCATTTCTTAATTACACAATATTAGAAGCTTCTATTTTCTTCCATAACCCACGCCTGCTTGATACTTCAAAAGTTGCAACTGTTGTACTATCCAAAAGAGTTTACGAAGACCTACCAAAAATTTATATTCTTTATTCCCCAAATCATGCCTCACATTCATTTTACTTTCCTTTTCCATGACTATCGATCGAAACAATGTATTCGTTTAATTATAATGGAGTAGTTTTTAGATTTAGGCAAAAATTTGTTTACAATAGTCTTACATATATATATATATATATATATATTTTTTTTTTTTTTTGTAAAACAGATCATCCTTACTCAATTCGTCGTGTGTCTGTGGGTTGAATTGTAAGATAGTTGAGCTCCATTTTACGACATGAGACTTACCGTTAAGGTAAGTCCAATGGTAGGAGTCAAAACAAAATTTTGATACATATGCAAGAATATTTGGCCCTCCAATTGTTAAAGTTAAAAGTATCAAAATTAGGTGTGATAATAGAGAAGATACAAAATTTGATACTCCCTTAGTACCACACCTAATTTTAATACCCTTTATTTTGATACATATGGTTGGAGATGATCATTTGATACCCATGAATAATAACCAATATGTATCAAAATTTGATTTTGATAACTATAGGCAACTATCACCATTAGACTTGTCCTTAGATTTAATTCTCAATTTGGGCACTCTATTATTGCGAAAAGTTCGCTAAGCTTACTCTATTATAGTCAAGGTTCTAAAAATCGTTAGGCGGCACACTAACGCCTAGCGCCTAGGAAACTAGTCGGAGCGTAATCGGGACCTAGAATTAAAGCATAATTACCATTTTTTTTGTGATAATTTACATCAAAGATCAAACACATTGATTACAAATTTAATTTTTTTTATGTTTGTCATTTTATCAAACAATTTTCTATATTTGTAAAATGAACAAAAATATATAACCTACCATTAATCTCAATTCTTAACAACCACAAAGTAATAAACCACCCAAGTTTGTAACTAAAATAATAATAATATATTACTCCACCTACATACTGCCCCTACAACCCACAGTCTAACATATCCTCCCTAATCCCTTCTCATTCTAAATTCTGAGTCTCGAGACAATTCTCTTCTTCTTCATCTTTTTTTCTTCTATCTATCTGGCGGACCGGTAACACTTTTTTCTTCCTTTCTTTTTTTTTTCTTCTTCTCTCTCGATCTTTGGCAGATTGACTCTCCTCATTTTTTCATCCTCTAATCTCTTTCCTCCTAAATCTAACTCTTTAATCTTTCCTCTCTCTCATTCCACCAAATATCCACGAAATCAAACCCATTTTCTTTCTATCTTCCTCTCTGCCTTACCATTACCACTCCCCCTTCCTTCTCCAGTTTACCCCCCATTCCTTCTCCGGTCACCGCATGCCACAAAATCAAAGCTACAAAAATAAATTAAGGTCGACGAGGTTTGACGTAGGCACCGACTTGGTCGATTAGGCGATGACTAAGAAAGTCGCGGTGGTAGAGAGGGGCCAAGCGCTTAGGCGGAGCTAGGCGGGAAGTTTTAGAACACTAACTATAGTTGCAACACTTTATTTATTATTTCTCCTCCTCTTTCTCCCTCCATACAAAACCCTAACCCCCAAATCCCACTACCAATGTAACCTAACACCTCCCTTACATTACCTCCGTCGGACTTCCCTCAAATTTCAAAATCATCTTCTTTGTCCATCCCAATTGATGGAAAAAATTGATTAATTTGATCCCTCGAACGAATGAAGAAAGTATAGTAGGTGCCTTTGTTGTCATCTTTGAGTTTGTAGTCGTTGAATAAGCATAAACATCATACTTCCCTTGTAGTCATGTTTTGTATTTTTGTAAATGATTCCAATAAAATGACGGATGTTCGATTTGTTTAGCTTGAACCCTAAGAGAGCTTTGCTTCTTCCAGGAGGAATCAAATCGGCAGGTTTGGTTCGGTTTTGACGAAGGATGGTTCTGTTCAGATTTGAAAATTTAGTAAATTCGACGATTCGATTATGTTTGCGATTTTTGCTTCTGAACTAAACTGAATCTAATTGAACTGAATCGCTACATTAAAATATTAATATATATGTATTTATAATATATATTATCTATAATTATATAAATATATTTATACTTTAAGTCATATATGGATACATCAAAATATCTTACCATTTACTCTTTTAACTCTCTTTCTCCCAGACCAAACCCTAGGTAGCCTCTCTCGTTTCTTGCTTTGTCTTACAGACGTAGTCTCACTCCCCCTCCAATTTACGGCTTCATTGAAGATTAACTGCTGCCGTCGCTGTCTTACTCTCGACTCGCTGCTACAGTACTATGGTAAGATTTCTTTCTCTCCATCTCTCTCTTACTCTGTCTCCCTCTTCCTACATAAGTTTCTCCTTCCCTATCGATATGTGATTCTATTGGTACCAGGTATTTGAATAGTCGTGCTCTGAGATTTGGGGTGATAACACTGCATCAAAAAGAAAAAAAGAAAAAAAGAAAAGGGTATACCGAGAGAAGATCTTGTAAGTTGTAACTAGTAAAAGATCTAGCAGCTGTCGGCAGAAGAAAAGTAGAATGGTGGCGCAATGACGGTGGCGGAGGGATTTGGGTATGCATTAGTAGCATTAGGCCCTTTCTTTCCCTCTCAGGGGTGGCTTTAATGCAAGGCCTCTTAGGTAACCACCTTAGGCCTCCCATTATCTTAGGCCCCATAATTTCAGGGATTGTGTATATAGTAGTTTTATATTTTTTTGTTAATTATATATTCACTTCATTAAGTATAACAACTAGTAAAATTGAAAAGTTTCCATATTTTGAGATTTGGAAATTAGGAAAAAAACTTTCCAACTTCAAAACAAATTGACTTTTGATTAAAATTGTTCACTTGTTGAAGTTAGACATCTACCAAATCCACTCCTCTTACAATTTTTTGACCTCTTCAACTCTTTCGTGACTTCCGTCTTCTTTTCTTCCGTTCCTTCCACTTACCTGATAATTCTTGGTTCTTCAATCTTCATTCTCCTTCCACCAAGCACATAGAGAAATTTCAATTCTCAAATATGAAAGATTAAATGGATTAGTGATGTTATCAATTGAAAAAGGAATAGTAAAAAAATTATAATATGAAGACTTAAGCAATTGCATCTCAAATGGCTAAAAAAGTACACTTCAAATAATTTTAAAATTGACTAGTTATATATAGCTATTTGAATTACAAAATTTGGCCTTAATTTTGCTCTTCATACACTCTTGCTTTAGGCCCCAATATAAGTCGAGCCGCTCCTGCTCCCTCTTCATTTCTGTCATCTCCCAAAAACCCTTTTTGATTCGCACCCTCCTCTCCAGGTATGTAGCTCTATTCATTCATTCATACATCTCTGAATAGAATTTTAATTTTGTAAGCCCTAAATTAATTCTCTAAATTTGATGAATAAATGTTTTTGTGCTTAGTATGTTTGTTTGGCTGATTAGTTTGATCGTGTCCTCTGGAATTTGGAGGGCTTTTCCTACATAAGTTTATCCTTTCGACTCCTTTTTCTTAAAATATTGTTTGTTTGTTTTTTTCTATTTGAACCACCAAACCGAACCAAATTAAATCGACCCATTCGATTCTATTTGGTTTGGTTTGGTTTGAAACATTACGCGATTCGATTCGGTTCGAGAAAAACTAAACCATTAAAAGTTGGTTTGGTTTGTGGTTTTGACCTCAAACTGAACCAGATCGAGCAATTACACTCCTAGCTACAACTACAGCCATTGCTTGTTGCATAGCCATATCTCTCACGTACTTTTCCAATTGGATTGTGTAGTAAACTGCTACATCAAAGCTTGTTGTTGTTGTTGCTTCAACCTTTGATGGTGATGCATTCTTCGAGATTAGGTGAGGGTGAGTCAACAATGTGACTAGAACGTGCAAATAGTAAGATTATTTTTGGGTTATCACAAAAAAATTGGACGGCTCATCCCAACAAACAGACAGAGTGACTAATGTGATATTTCTTATAAAGTAGAGTTACCAAACTTTGAAAAAAAGCATAGTAGGGTGAGCTTAACAGTTTTTTCGTAATAGTAGAGTGACCAAATTGAGAACTAAGTCTTTTTATTAATAGTATCTTCTGTTTATGAACTGTTGTTTGAGTTGACGAAAAATGTAAATATGAGACTTACGTAATCATCTTCAAATATTTTTTTTGGTTTATAAAGCTTTTTTAGTGTTTCAATTAACTACTTTACTCTTGTTCCTCATATACTCTCTTTGCAGACTTATGTATGAGACTGAGACCGAGCGATCATTCTTGTACTCATTTTAAAATCTCTCTTTCTTCTATGAGTATATACTTATAGAAGAATTTTTTTTCTCGAAGACGAAGATAAAAATGATTGATTGGTCATCTTACATAAGGAGTACAAATAGAGTTTTTGGAAAACAAGAGCGAGATAGTCAATTAAAAGTCAAAAGGATGTTATGGTAAGAAAAAAACGCTTAAAGATGGTCATGTAAGTGTGAGGTGGGTGACGATTTCTTTAAATTCAAATGACAGTGCCTAAATAGAAAATGTGATAGTTGAAGGGGGCACATTTCTTAATTTGTAAATGAGGGGGTAATTTGAACTAGGCCCATAATTGAGGGTGTTATTTGTACTTTACCCATTCCTTAATAATAAATTAAGTTAAATATAAGTATAAGACTAAAAATCAATTTGTCTTAAGAAAATGTAGATCATGGTGATAGGGAAATATCTGAAACAGTTCCACGAAATTCCTTTCATACAATCATTTGTCTTAATTAAAATACACCATGGTAAAGCGCATTCCATAACTTTGCGAGGAAGAACCATCTTAATTAATTTCATACAACTACGGAATTAGGAAGGTGCGACTGGGATCAAGTTATTAATAAACAAAAGAATTAGTATAAATAAAGAGTGATTAATTACAACAACGTAGATCATTTAGTAAGGGTTTATCTAAACTATATGTTTCAGGCTCGTGTTATGGGAACGAAGTTGTATTTAAACATGATACAAAATGTTTTACTGCTTTTACGGTGCCTACCTTTAGTGCTGTGTCTCTGGGTGGGAATAATTAAATTTATTAAATTTAAATGAGCTAATTTAAAATTTAATAATTAATTTGATTTGAATTAGGTTTAAATTAAAAAAAAACAAGTTTTGGGTTAAAAAAACATTTTTTGGGTAATTTAATTTTTTTGTTTTTTTAATTAAATTTAAATTAGCTACAATTTAATTTTTTGTTTTTTATTAAATTTAAATTCGCTAATTTAAAATTTAATATTTAATTTGATTTGAATTATGTTTAAATTTTTAAAAAACTTTTGGGTTTAAGGACTGGATTGAAGTCAGTCCCAAGCCCATTGATTTCCCCCCACAAGCCCAGTGCCTGCTACCAAACCAGCCCTTAACCCATCCCCTCCTTTTGGACTGCCACCCAACCAGGCCCAAACCCATCCCCCCATTTTGGACTGCTACCAGACCGGTCCCTAGCTCATCTCTTCATTTGGACTGGTACAAAACCGGTCTCTAAACCCAAAACTTGTTTTTTTAAATTTAAACCTAATTCAAATCAAATTAATTATTAAATTTTAAATTAGCTAATTTAAATTTAATAAAAAACAAAAAATTAAATTTTAGCTAATTTAAATTTAATTAAAAAACAAAAAAATTAAATTACCCAAAACTTGTTTTTTTTAAATTTAAACCTAATTCAAATCAAATTAATTATTAAATTTTAAATTACCGAATTTAAATATAATAAAAAACAAAAAATTAAATTTTAGTTAATTTAAATTTAATTAAAAAACAAAAAAATTAAATTACGTAAAGGGTATTTTGGTAAAAAATTTTGTTACAAAACTATTCCCTAAACCTTTCACTTTTTTGTTATTTTTTTATTTAAACATTAAAAAATAAATTAATTGTGTTTAAAATATTTTTAAATTTAAAATTTGTTAAATTTAATTTAATAAAAAAACGAAAAAAATAAATTATGTAAAGGGTATTTTAGTTAAATATTTTTTAAAAGTGTTGTTTTAAGTATTTTATAGGTGCTGTATTAAGTATATCCCTAATGCATATCAGTTGTTAGAGTGGGTTGCAACTTTCGAGAGTGTTTTTATTTTGAATTTGGGCTGTGTTATTTTGGCTGCAAGGAGAAGTTAAATGGGTAAAATTCTAATAGTTCGTTTTTCAAAGTTTTTAACATCAAAAATTTATTTGTTTTTAATAGTAAAAGATCATTTTTTAAAATATTAATATAAAAATATCACCATCTTTTTCAACAGTCCCGACAACACATTTTAAATTTGAAAATCACGATTGTGAGCAACAAAACGAGGATCGACCTACCCGGTTAGGTCGCGGGGGCAGCGCCCCGTCGTGGAGGTTTTGGGGCAAGGCCCTCGAAAGGTAAACGAGTTTTTTGATTAATGAATTACGAAACTATAATGGATCTGTGCTATGGATTGAATGTTTTTTTAGTTTGGACGAAGACAGAGAAAGAGGAGGAGAAGAATGCTTACGACGGAGGAAATGGAAGAAGAAAGTGAATGACGTAAATTAGTTATTTATGATTTTGTATCACGATGCGAAAATGAATTAGATAATATTTTCACACTGCAGTTCAAAGTTTAATTTCTAGTCTATTTTTGAACCGTGGTTCATAAATTTCACTGCATTAATTTTTGCACCGCGATTCAAAATTTAATTTCCTACTCTAGTTTTGATCCGCGGTTCAAAATATAATTTCCTAATCTATTTTTGAACCGCGGTTCATAAATTTCATTGCATTAATTTTTACACATCGGTTCAAAGTTTAGTTTCCAAGTCTATTTATGAACCGGTGTTTATAAATTTCAAAGCATTAATTTTTGCGCCGCGGTTCAAAGTTTAATTTCCCTAGTCAATTTTTGAATCGCAATTCATAAATTTCATTGCATTAATTTTTACATCGCGATTCAATAGTTTAATTTCGTAGTCTAATTGCATCGCGGTTCATACATTTAATCCGATATTTTTGAACCGCGATACAAAAATGTAGCGCGCTTCAGGCTCATTAAGGGTATCGCAATAATTTTGTCCTCAAAAATATCTTTTTTTGGTTGAAAAAAAATAAATTAGAGGGCTTATAAACTTTAAAAAGTGGACCGGTCCATAATTTTATCAAGTTAAATTCTGTATTTTGAATTTTAGAAGGAATAAATTTGATATGAGATTTACACTATTATCAATCAAGAGAGTAACATACAGAAAGGAAAAAAAAAAGTGGCACCAAAATTTTTACACCCTTAATGACTACATAAAATATTTCAAATATACAAACTATTGACTCCTACAATTATTTAAGAGATTGTCAACTATTTTCGCAATAAGTTAAAGTTTAATTAATTTCCTAAGTTAATTTTAAAAGATGTAGTTCTCACGATAAAAGAGACACACACACACACACACACACGAGGGGAGAGAGAAGTCAGATTCTACCGAGAAAGTGGTGAGAAAAGATGTAGTCTTTTTTTAGTTTAACATTTGCCGGAACAAATTTATTTTTGATATTTGTAAGTTAATTTAACTATATTTAATAGTTAATTATCTTTATTTAACAAATTTACTTTTGATATTTATAAGTTAATTTAATTATGTTTAGTAGTTAATTACATTTATCTAGTCAATGAACAATTAAATCTCAAATATTCTACTGTTGTAAGATATAAAAAGTGGTTCATTTACTGAACTTTTATTTACTGAATTTTATCAAATAGAAATCTGCATAGTTCATTAAGTCTTTAATTTTTTTAGCTTTAATTAATATTTGTTTGGTGGAGCGTTTTGACCAAAACGTTGATAAAAAACGCATAGTTTTCTCTTTAAAAGTGTTTCAATGGAGCGTTTTAAAAAAGTGTTGCGTTTACAACTATTTTGTTTATAAAAATAGTGTTTTGAAATAATTTTCCAAACATGTTTACAAGAAAAAAATTACGTTTTGAAAATGATGCGTTTTAAAAACGATGTGTTTAGAAAAAAGCTGCGTTTTTTAAACGCTGCACTAGACGAGACCTTAATCTGTTAGTTAGTTCTTAATTTAGTAAAAAACCTCAAATCAAGTTTTTTATTACTTAGTAAAATTATAAAAATGAATAAGTACAACGTTGTTTGTGTATATGATCCCAACATACCTTATACTCGTTATTAGGGAAGTAGAAGAATTAATTTTGACTATTTGACACACGGTCTTATAAAAGACTTATCCTGATTTATATACGGTCATAAATAACCTTATCTTTAAAAAAAGGTAACTAGCTAATAAGTAGTTTTCGATCTCAACTTTAATGTATAATAAGGATAAATCTGGGAATCAAAATTTAATAAACTTAATCTTTCAAATAAAAATCTTCAATCAAAATACACACACACACACATATATATATATATATATATATATATATACATATTTTTTAATATCAAAAAACATGAAGTAATTCTTAACTTGAAATACATTAAATTTTATTTGAAAGTTATTCAGTTTGATTAAAAAAATCAAATACCACAATAATGTAGAATAAAAGTACTTTTTTATTTTGGTGTGAACATGATTCAAAATCAAATTCGATCAACTAAAACGTGCACACTACCACGCAGAGTATCAGTCTGACCTTATGGTTAATCAAAGGGATTTTTCTACTTTAAGTGATAGTGTTTGCTCACCAAGGTATTTTTAAATAATTAATTCAAGGTAAAATTGTGTGTCGATCCATTTTTCAAAGTTTTAATTCATTTTGTTTTTTTTTTTCAACTGAAAAATGACACTTTTGAGTGCAAAATGACTGCGATACGTTAATGAACCCTAGGCGCGCTACGAAAATGTATCACGATTCAAAAATTTATGTATCGCGATTCAAAAATTCATATATCACGATTCAAAAAAGATATATTTCAATTAAAAAATCAATTTTAATTGTCAGCTCTCTCACGGATTGAAAAAGGAGGCGGGCGAATAAGGGAAAGTGCCGTCCCAACTCTACGTCTTTCTAGTTTCTACCATAGATGAAAGCGCTAGGCAGTGTCGTTAAAGGATGATCATTCAAATCCATTTCATACAAGAAAATGGTTTCTTATTTGCATAAATTATTGGGCTTTAAGATTTATCCAAATTTCAAGGTTTGCTTTCACGCCATGGTTCACGTTTCAGTTATTTTCTTAGACTTTTTCCAGCTCGTAGAATGACTTTTTCATTTCGAAATGGGATACTGTAGACCATAGAAAGTGCCATATCTCTCTAAAGAAAGGGTCCGCCATGATATTGAAAGCGCAGTAAGACTAAACAGCTAAACTGGAGGAAGACTAAGGAGCTACAACAAAAGTGGTACTCAAAGCTCGCATTTGATTGTATAATCACGTATCCATGGAAATAAAGAAAAAATGAGAAGAAGAAGAAAAAAAAGGAGGAAAAGAAGAAATTTATAGAGTTTTTTTTTTTTTTTTTGAGTATTATAGAACATTTATTTTAAAAATGGTCTTTTACGGTTTGAAAAAAGAGGAGTGAATTAGAGGGGTTAAAATTTTATAATAAAATTGACTAGAATTTTACCTTTATTTCAAATCTTTTAGTTTCAAGTTTCAAGTTTCAACCCATCTTAATCATAAGAAAATTATCAATAATATCCTGTTAATCATAAACGAATATGCTCCCTCCGATCTCAAATAATTATCTTCTTTTAATTTTTTAAAGTTGCTTTCCAAATAAATATTTGACGTCTATTTTTTTCTAAAAACTATAAAGTAAACAGAAAGTATTACGAATTACGTTTTAATGGTTTCAATTTGACTTTAATGAAATTTATTCATTTAAAAGGAGTTCTATTGAGGCTTGTAAGTTGTAACAACCCCCCCACCCCGGCGATGCGACTGGATTTCCAAAAAGACTTTGAAATTTTGGCATGACAATGCAATTAATGACGCACGAACCATGATAAATGCATTTTGATTGATGTACCCAATTAACAATTTTTAGGGTTTGCCTTCTTGTCAGTTTTTTACAATTTGATAAACATGCTCGATAGGGGTGAGCAGAAGTTTCTTAGAATCGAATCGGATCAATAGAGTCGGACCGAATTGGTCAAAAATAGATTGGATCAATACTTTGGATTGGTCCTGAATCTTAATTTTTACAGAATCGGACAATTGAGTCAGTCCCTGGTTCCAGAAACAAAAAACGTAGAACCGGACCAATGTGTATTTATTATTATTTTATTATATTTAATATACTAATATTGTATAATTAATATATATATATATATATATATATATATATATATATATATAAATATATATATAAATTGATATATAAATTGATAAGAAGATAATAAAAGGGATACAACTTACAACCTAAAGAAAATTATAATAATTTGATTCAATATTCAACCAAGTTTCCTTATTTGATTAAAGAGAAAATAGGAGGGAAAACATTGTTCTTCTCTATTAATTAATTTTCTGTCTCTTTTTGTGATTACAAACATTATTAGTTTGAAGAATTGTTACCTGTAAATTAATTAAATTAACCATAAGGGGATCGGAGAGGAAGATGACTTGCAATAAATTTCCTTACAACTTTCTTTTTTGTTTCTCTTTATTAATTTTGAAGTAATTATTTTTACCTTTAGTTTATTATCACAAGAACAACGAACCCAACAAAATGTTTTATGAAGGAAGAACATGATTTGATTATTGATCATTGTTTTTTAGAAAAACTAGTTATCCTCTTGATCAAAGATACGCATCGTATTAGTTCGATCCTGGTTCACGTACGTCTTCAATTGGTTCTGGACCGGACCAATGTATTGGTTCTCAGACATATTGGGTTGGTCCTGGTTCTATATTTTTTAAGAATCGGACTATTGGTCTGGTCCTGGTTCTCTCAGTTTTTCCAAAAAAGTGGACCGAACCGGACCAAGCTCACCCCTAATGCTCGTCCCAAAATAAATTACGTTTTAAAATTTTAAAATAAATTTATTTTATATTTTTCCAAAATTGTCTATATTAATTACTCTCTAACTAAATGTTGTAATGTATTTAATATGAATTTTTTTTAAAGAAAAAGAAGGGCATATCTGTCTTCATCAAAATTTCCTTAATCTGCATGCAAATCTATAAAAAGTAATTTATTTTTAGGACGGAGGGAGTACTGATTTTGCTAAAATATTATTATAATTATAACAACCCATAATGCTAATTATATACTCCATCAGTTTTGGGCAAATAATTCACATATACTCCCTCCGTCCCTAATTAATTGTCCTGTTTGACCCGGTGCACAGTTTAAGAAAAAACAATTGACTTGATTATTTATATTGGTTTAATGTATAGTTTCCTTTAAAGCCCATGTGTATGTGGCTCATAATTAAAGTAGGGTGAAAAAGTAATGGTAAAATGGTAAAAATGATGTTCTAAAAAGGAAAGTTTCATAGTGGACAATTATTTTGGGACGGACGAAAAAGGAAAGGAGGACGATAATTTAGGGACGGAGGGAGTATAAAATTTTGGATGTTTCACTTTAAGATACAGTTTGGTAGCCATGATATGATTAATAAGTCGAGTTATGTTGTGTTTGACACACAATAGGTGCTCTGGACTAATAACACGAGTTACTCGGATAAAGTCATTATCACTTTGCTAATTTTACAAAAGGATATGGTGGGATTGTTAGCGCCCACCCACTAATTTTTTTTCTTTTTTTGATTAACATTTTTAATTTCAAAACTACCCCCATATACAAACTCAGATTAATACTATTGTTTATTTATGCACGACTACCAAACAAACTCTAATAGTTACCTTTCAAAAAATTATATTTATCATCTCCATATAACATTTTAACTTTTCCCTCTATATTTGTTATTAACATATTGATTATTATCAAACTAATTATAACTAACTTTAATATTAGTTTTATATCATTTAATAATTAAACTTTTCAAACATAAACTTTTTGCGTGAAACCGATAAATTTTACTTAAACATTAGTCTATTTTAAACTATTTGAGTGAAATAGTGGGGGAGGGGGGAACGAGTGGAGCAAGGTTTGTGTTGTTTTCATCAATCATCATCACCCAACTCCTCATTCCTCAAGCCGTTTTTGTAGACTATTTTGATCACCAGATAACATTGTCAAAATGTTGAGTGATAAATCAAAAGCATTAGGTCGAGCCTCAGGCCGGCCAGAGGTTTCTAAAAGAGGAAACTCTAGCAATGGTCAGACTCGCGGTGGTTCGACAGGAAGAATTCAATTACTCAAAAGGGGATAGAGACGTAACTCGTTGTCTCGATGATCTAATATGAAAAAGAAATGTCATATACGCCGTTTTCTCTATCTTGAAGGTTTGAAGAGCTTGCACATATGAAAGCAAAATGTTGATAGAGAATGATCATGCCAATGTCATCGACTGGTTGACGAATACTGTATATATACTATCAATTATCAACAGTTTTTTTTTTTAATCTTTATATTTTAACTACTCCTATTAATTTAATTTACTTAATTACGTCTAGGGCTGTCGATTGGGTGGGAATGTGGGATGAGTCGGGTCGAAACGGATCGTGACCCATTATAACTCAAATATTAACCGAGTCAAAATGATTTGGGTCAAAACGGGTCGGATAAAGATGTGCGACGTAACAAAACGGACCGGGGCAACCTGTTTTAACCCACATTTTAGCAAAAAAAATCATACGCTTATATAACAAAAAATAACGGGTCGAAATAAGTAACATGTCTGATTTAAAAATTACCCAATTCAACCCAACCGACTAATTTTTTTACGTCACTATTTTTATTTATTTATGAATATTTCGTGCATCGCACGGGTGGATTAATGTTATACCAATAATTAAAATAGGTTAATTAATTTTCTTAATTTGATATATACGTCAATTCCGAGCAAAGAGTTTGCGTTTTGTTACAAAGATACTTATGCACAAACAATATCCTTACAACACCAGTGAAGGGTAAAAATGAAATATTATAGAAATTGTATGTATAATATTTGATAATAGATTTTTAAAATAAAAATCTCAAAATAATATAATAAACTATTTACCTGGAACGGAAAGAGTAATACAATTCAACTCGCTTCGGAGACAGGCAATTCACGAAGGCTAACTACTAGCTCAAATTTTATCATCATTTAAATTCTTAAATTTTTTAACCGTTATTATTGACTCTCAAGTCTCAAATTTACATGTGTAATGGTGGTTATCCTTTTTTTTTTCACCCTCCTTTTTCCCATTTTACATACTATGACCTTTAGAATATAAATTTATTAAATTCCTAATTAAAATACCTACATGATCATACATTGTTTCATTCTAATAGGCACATGTGGGTAACACATAATTACGAGGCTCCATTTCTGAGTTTTCTTTCCTACGTAATCGTTTTTCCTTCAATAGTGGACATTACATATTTACATTTTCATGGTTTGGAAAAGTAGATCCCTGTGCTTCATGATGTCTTATTTGTACAAAAATAAATATGGCTAAGCATTGGACAATAATTCATCTATTAACATTGCTAATAAGTTGATGTAGGACAAGATTGAATTAGTTTTGATTTTAAGTTTGAGTATTTTTATTTTATTGTAATTTTCGTATTTAATTTTAGTAGGGTAATATTTTTATGTTTAGAAGTAGATTTAGGTATATAAGTGATGAATTTAAGTCTTATTAGGTTACTATATAGGTTAGGCTACTTTTTAGGAGATTTTAACTTGTTTTCCAAGCATTACTAGTCCTATAAAAATAAGCTACATTGTAATTCCGAATTTAATTGATGTTTTAAATAAAATTATAGTTTTCTCATTTAGTGGATTCTATGTTGGTTAAGGTTTGATGCATTTCAACCTTATTTTGAAGGGTTTCTAGTGGTAAGAGCTCTTGTTGTTATTTCTGCTGTGTCAGTTGATATCAGAGCGATTAACATCCTGTGATGACGACTAACGAAGGCAACAACAACGACACCAACGTTGCACTATTAGTTATCCTTCAACGATTGCAAGCAACGATGGACAATCTGGCTCTTTCAATTCAGAATCGGAATCAAGCTATCGCTGAAGTAGTACGCAATATGCAGTACGGTGGGTGGTGAAAACCCTAGGCAACGGGCAGGGGCTCATGCAGAACCTGTAGGACACGGGGTGAATCCTCCTCGTGATCCGCCGGCCAGGGAAGATGTGAATTCCAATTCAGAAGGAGATGATGTGCCAATAGTACAGAACAACGTAGAACAATACCGAAAAATCAAAGCTGATCTACCGTTTTTTACAGGTGACTTGGAGCTGGAAGATTTAAATTTGTTTGAGCTTGCGTTTGGAAACATGCATGATGATGTTGAACAATTATTTTTCGAGGGAAATAGTTATGAGAAGCATAATTTGGGGGATATATGAGATTTTAGAATTGTAAATTTATTTAATGCGGATGATATGAAACTGTCCGTGATTACTAAGACGTGCACACGACCACGCCTTATGTCAAACGGGTTTCTGTTTAGTTCTCCTAGTTTCTTTCGAGTTTTTGAGTCCTTTTCAATTTCAGACTTGTTCAAGGATTTCGAAGATTTAAGGTTGCGTGAAAAGATATACTACTCAAAATATCTCTTTGTTTGGCATGGACAATTTTAAGTTTCGGGTATGAACTCGGGGACGAGTTCTTTTCAAGAGTGGGTGACTGATGTAGGACAAGATTGTATTAGTTTTGATTTTAAGTTTGAGTATTTTTATTTTATTGTAATTTTCGTATTTAATTTTAGTAGGGTAATATTTTTATGTTTAGAAGTAGATTTAGGTATATAGGTGATGAATTTAAGTCTTATTAGGTTATTATATATGTTATGCTACTTTTTAGGAGATTTTAACTTGTTTTCCAAGCATTACTAGTCCTATAAAAATTTGCTACATTGTAATTCCGAATTTAATTGATGTTTTAAATAAAATTAGAGTTTTCTCTTTTATCTGGTGGATTCCAGTTATCTCTTCCTAGTGGATTCTAGGTTGGTTAAGGTCTTGACTTTAACCTTATTTTGTGGATTCTAAGGGTTTCGTGGTAAGGTTTGACTTTAACCTTATTTTGAAGGGTTGTTATTTTCGCTGTCATAAGTAATACTCCCCCATTCATAGCAAATAGTCATCGTTTGAAAGTCAAACTAAAAAAAAAAAAGACACTTTTGATAATCTACTAATAATAAAATGATACATTTATGTCAATTTTTTTGAAATTGAACTCTTTAAGTAAAAATCCTAAAATGGTATAGTAAATTTTTTTGTCCAAAACGAAAAGAATAATAGACAAATTTACACAAATACTAAAAAAAATCAATAATGTATGAAATTATTTTAATTCATATGTAGACTCAGTTTGTTTCATACAATCTCATACTAAGAAATTATTGATGTTCTAAACAATGTCAAGAAATTTAGTTACCAAAGCTCAACTTCTCTCTTTGAAAACCTATTTTTCTCTTCAACTACTCATCATCTGGTGTTCAAATTCAAGTAGGCTCTAGCATTACCCTTACGGCCTTAATTAACCTTAATGAATACCTCTAAATAAACTCTTGAATTGATTGTCCAAATTCGAACTTGCCATTACAACACTCAATAGCACTTACAACCTCTTGGAAAGCAGTGACACTACATGGAACCACCAGCCCATTCTTCTGCTCAAACTCGAACTCGTCCGAAGCTTTCTCTAACAACATCTTGAATAGAGGGTGCGAGAGAAAGCCCGTGGGCACTACGAACCGTTGCCTCTCCTCTCCGACATATAGGGGAAGGAACCCGGTGGGAGTCGTGGTACGGGATGGACAGTAGTACCCTTCCTCGCCGTCCCTTAGCAAGCATTCGTACTGCGATGGCTCGTGATCTCCATTACCACTAAGTCTAACCTTAACTTTCAGTTTCTTGGCTAGTTTCTTGACTAAACCGATCTTCTTTCCTAACATTGTGATGTTCAGGCTTGTTTGAGAGTTGGATTATAGGGATCGAGGAGGGGGATGGGCGAGGAATCTGTATTGTCGTTAGTTGGGAATTGTGTCTGAAATAAAAGTCTGTTTTTTGCCTTTTAACCTGATGATTGTGGTACGTAGTTTTCATAAATAGTCTCAATTTAGGGTTTTCTTTCTTAATTATGATTTATCAATAGATAAGAATAAGATCAGATAGATATGAGAATTGCACCAATTATTAATGCATTTTATGTAATCGTTAATTTGTGCACTTGCTCCATTATATTCGACACATTAATTTGATTAGTCTATAATAAGTCTGGTAATTACAATCTAAAACTCGTTAGCCTAAACATATTAATATTTTGACCCGATAGTTTTTTACTATACAAATATATGATTTTTTGGAGGGAAATATATGTTAAAACAGCCGACCGTTTAAACAAGTTACACATTTAAACCCGACTCGATTCAACCTAAACGTTTCAAACAATTTGATATTTGAACTATATGGGTCACGACATGTTTCACTGTTACCCATCTCAACTCGACCAACCCAACTCATCCATTTGTCATTCCTAGTCTATAAGATTACATACAAGTAATGCATGTTGAAATAATACAAGAATAAATTTAGAGAGAGACTATTTTCACTATAATTATTGTTTATCTACTACAGTACTCTTAATTATTGCATCAAGTAAATATATGTTTGGACAAAATTACCCATTAAGTACTTGCCCATTTTAAGTTGACTAATAAAGTTATTTTCCTAATTACCTTTTAACATTATTTTTTAGTTCAAACATTTATGAACAATATAGTTATTCTATTATTATTTTTTCTTTTTGTAATGACTTTACTAATTAATCTTATGACTAAATATTTTATGATAAAAAAAATATCGTAAGGACATTTTGTCTACCTAACTTTGAGTAAATATATATTCAGTGGTTATGGAAAAAATTAAAAGTGAAATTTAAAAGATGTAATAGTAAAAAATAATCAAGTAGTAAAATCATAAATATGAAATATTATCGTAATATTTAAATATTTTGTCTATCTTTATAATTGATTTGGAAATTTAATTCTTGAGTTGATTGAAACCAATACTCAGTTTAATATCTACCATAATAATTGAATTAATATTCTAAAATAATATTTTTAAACTAAATTATAACATTAATTTTTGATGATAAAATATCCAATATAATCTAAAATTTTGGTAGAAAATGTATTAATCATATTATTTTTATGATAATGGAATATGAAACGTGAATGATTGGAAAATTTGATTAAACATATTTATTACGAAATAAATAAGTACTGTATTTTGTTTGTTGAGAATTAAAATGTTAAGAATATAATAAAATAATTATGTTGTCCATAATGTTTGATAAAAAATAATATTAGAAGATAATTAAGAAAGTAACTTGATTAATTAACTTAAAAATGATAGTTTTATCTAAATATATATTTATTTAGTACAATAATAAACGATGTAGTTATAAAAAAAATGTAATGGAAATAGGATTTCCCTAAATTTAACATGTAGATGTTGTGCTCAAATAAACCTACGAGTTTAACACAACTCTATTGAAGATAGTTCTTTGACAATTTTCGTACTCATTATTTCTCGTACTAGGGCGACACATGGCAAGATAACAACAAGAGATGCGGGAGATCAATCGGATAAAAAAATTATAAATTCAGGCTCCGTTTGTTTCACGGAAAATCATTTCCAGAAAATGATTTCTGGAAAATGATTTCTGGAAAATAAAAAGATTTTATTTTCAGGTATTTGGTAAATCTTTTGAAAATATGTCAGAAAACATTTACGGGTGTTTGACAAACACACGGAAAATGTTACGGAAAACAATAAATGAATAAATACAAAAAATATGTTTTAAAATTAATGCACATATTGAATATAAGATAGTGTTGAACTTTAAGTAATTTTTTTAAGTAGCCCTCAATTTATCATTACACTACAAGAAAACAGGGCAACTGAAACGGAAATTTGCAACCGAATTGAAATCAGTTTCAATATAAAAAGTACTCAAGGGAAATTGACGTGCACAATTAATTTTGCAACTCATATTGCAATGGAAAACTATTTTGTTGCATCATGTTTCGAGGGAAAAGTTGGAGGGAAGAATGCCGCCTAATTTTGCAATGGTTTTTGAAACAGATGAACTTCTGTTTCAATTTTGCTTTCAATTTCAGTTGTATTTTGCAACTGAATTGAAATCAGTTTCAATATAAAAAGTACTCAAGGGAAATTGATGTGCAAAATTAATTTTGCAACTCATATTGCAATGGAAAACTATTTTGTTGCATCATGTTTCGGGGGAAAAGTTGGAGGGAAGAATGCCGCCTAATTTTGCAATGGTTTTTGAAACAGATGAACTTCTGTTTCAATTTTCTATTTCAATTTCAGTTGTATTTTGCAACCGAATTGAAATCAGTTTCAATATAAAAAGTACTCAAGGGAAATTGACGTGTAAAATTAATTTTGCAACTCATATTGCAATGGAAAGCTATTTTGTTGCATCATGTTTCGGGGGAAAAGTTGGAGGGAAGAATGCCGCCTAATTTTGCAATGGTTTTTGAAACAGATGAACTTGCTTTCAATTTGCTTTCAATTTCAGTTGTATTTATTAATATCATATTTTTATATTTAGAACTTAAAAAAATTGGGATTATGTTTTGGGCAAAAAGTTTGGAGGGAAGACACCCGTCTAATTTTGCAAGGGATTTTAAAACAGATAAATTTTCGTTTCAAATTCTCCCGACAATTTCAGTTGCAATTAATCATAATTAATTTTTATTTTATTAAATTGTAAAAATAAGTCTAAACCTACTACTTATGTTTTACTTATAGTCAACCTAATTAATAACCTAAACCGTTTTACCCCTTTTCTTCACTTCTCGCTCTCTCTCCAGTCCACTGCATCTTCTGCGTCTTCTCTCGTCTGCGCTCCACTTCTGCCTGGCGAAATTCGAGGTGCCGACTTCTCCTCCGACCATTGCGTCTGCTCTCCACTGTTGCGTCTACTTCAAGCAAAATTCGAGGTGTCGGCTTCTCCTCCGACGCCTAAATACATCTTCTTCCCTCTCCGCCGAATTGAACAAGGTACTTCATTGATAACCTTAATTAATATGCTTATATGCCTGAATATGAACTCTCCCATCATGAATGAAACTTTCTTAGGGCTGCAATTGTTGGTTTTGTGATTATTTGTTCTCATTGGTAAATAATTGTTTTGAGCCTTGTTTTTTAATTTTAATTTTAAAATAAAATTGCTGCTTGATGAGGTATGCCCTTCCAATAAGGGTGGCCTCTTCGATTTAGGCCATCTCTCCTCAACCACATCGCTTAGGCTTCGTCAAAGCCATCGGCTTACTAGTGGAGATGATGGGGGAGTCTGCCGGAGATAGCTGGCCCAAAGACACCAACACTTTCCACTGCTGCTAATTTTGTTACAGGGATCTTCTGAGTTGATGTCACAAGCTTGCAGCCTCTTTGTAGTGGCTTGTTTCTTCTCTGCCGTGATTTCTGATCTCTCTTCATCAATATTTAAATGACTTCTCACAGTTTCTGAATGAAATATTTAGTGCATAGCCACTTGCTTATAAGAATTAAGAAGGTGATTGGATTCAACCCTGGATACTATAATTTGAATAATTGTTAAAAACTCTAATGATGCATCTGAAAAGTGAGTTGATCTTTTTTATAATTCAATCACATGCTTGCTCTCTGTAGTGTCATGTTTGGAAATTGTGTGGAAAAAAAGCAAATAGGAGATTTTAGAGCATGCTAGATTTTTCTGCCAGTGTAATTGGATGCGGGTGTAGTGTCCTTATACGAGATGCTAAAAAGAGGTCACATCAGAGACAATAGGCTAGGATTGACTTTCTTGAATCACTAATGGCAAGATGAAATACTTAGATGCTATTTCATTCTTTGTGCTTGGACTGCAGGCTGTTGCTACACTTGGGGCTTGTGATATTGCATTTGACTTGGGGAGAAAGGTGTTATGTACTGTGTGCTTCTGGTTCACTTAAAATTTCAAAAATGGTTATTGGGTTTAATTGGTCTTATTTATGTTTGTCTCGGCTTCACGTGGACATTTCTATACTGACCCTATATGCATGCTATTTAGTGCATCAAAATCTAAATGTCGAAATGATGACTCTTGAGTTAATAGCATCTTGCCTTGATTCTTATTTATCGTTCACTCACTTCGACAAAGGATCCTTCAAAGAAAAAAATAAATAAATATATAAGCCATAATTTTGAAGTAGATATTGTAGCGGGGTCTTTGCTTGTAAAATGGTTTCACGTAAACCCACTTGAATAGAATTTCAATGTTTAAAAATTCACCTGCTATAGATTTTAACTGTATGGTTGTTTAAGTACATCTTACCGAGTGTCTTCATTATATTAGCTTGCCCAGCATTGCGATTATGATCATCATGGCGTCTTACCAAAAAACCATATAACCCGGATCTTTGAAGTATGTTGTTGTGGGGTCTTCGCTATACAAGTGACATGGCACGACTTCTAAGAAATCCCACAAGGATAGAGCTTCAATGCTGAAAAAACCTCACAGTTGGGAAAAAAATATATTTTTTGATAAGTAAAGAGTATATAAATATAAAGAGGGCGCCAAAAAAGGTGACGCGTCCTATTTACAAAGATAGAAAATCCATGATCTCCTATATCCCTACATAACTGTTATACACAAGCTCTACAAATGGGCTTTGCCCATGTGAGACCACATCGTGACACCAAAAGTACAAAGCTGGATTGTTTGCTCTTTAAGTTTCTCGTAGCTCCTCTCGTATTCTCGAACTCCTAGAATTTCGTTCTCTCCAAATAGTCCGTAACGCCCTTATTCCACAGCTTGTTTCAGCTTGCTTTCATATTCACTTTAGTGCCCGTAACACTTTTGGTTTTTAATATAAAATTTAAGAATAACCCATGCTACGCTTGAGGGGTGGTGTGGAGGAAGTTGAGATGGTGCTTGGCGAAGGAGGCAATTGATTTATACCCGATCTAGGAGTGTTTCGCCTCAAGGTCAAGAATGGGTCGGCTTGCCAATAGGGATTGTGCATCCGGATTTGGGTTGTTGAATAAGTTGTTGGACGATAACTATTGGAGTTAAACCTATCACTACAAGAAAAGTGACTATTTGTGACCCCTATTATTTGGGAAGGCTAAAAACGATCACAAATACTTTTTTTTAGAAGGGAAAATTAACAGTCACAATTACTTAGTATTTGGGACTGTTGTGTACAATTACTTAGTATTTGGGACTGTTGTGTAATAGCCTTCCCAAATACCTGTTGTTTTGGGACGCTTGTGCATCCCTCTTACTAAATTTACTCATCGGTTCCATGTCTCAATATATTAATATATTAATTAAATATATTTCCCCCCTCTATTTCACTCTCCCGCGTCATCTCCCGCGATTTCCCCCAAAATTTCCCCTAAATTCCCCCCGCTAGGTTTCCCAAAATTTAGTCTCCACGCACTCTCTCGTTCTCTCTCTGTTGTTCCTTCTCTGCTACAGATTTGTGAAGCGATTCCTGTCTCTCGTTGCTTCTCTCCACACAGGTATTTCTCTTTCACTCTCTCTCTCTCTCCCTATTTCTTGTTTGTCTCTCCTCAATTTCCTTCTCATTCGTACATAATTGCAAAGATACCAATACCGCTCTCTTTTGTCATCGCTACATCCCCTCAATTTTCACATCGCTCACCGACTGCATCACTGACTCAACAACTCTCTTAAGGTATGCCCCCACCCCCACTCTTTGTCGTATGTCTGTATTTGTGTTGTGTGCTATAGTGCTATACTACTGTTAAATATTAGGGTACTATTTTTCTTCATGTACTGGTGAACTTATGATTTAAGAACAAAGTGAATGATTGCCCTAAAATTTGACCCCCTAATTTTGAAAAACATTTACTACTACTATTTTTCTTCATGTCTGATTTCGACGAGAATGCACAGATTGCTGAAAGTCTAAATGTAGATAGCTCTAATGCCATTATGGGTTGATGATAAAATTAAAAGTATTAAATGGAGAATAGATTTAAAAAGATGAATTTGTTCTTTACAAATGCGACAATGATGTAGGAAGCAATTAAACCCACCCATTTTAGAGATGGTCTAAGTTGAAGGTCAAAGTGAAAGGATCGCCTAGACTCTAGTGGATTGTGTTGATGATAATGAAATGGTGTTCGCCCCGCCGCCTAGTATGTGAAAGGAGATAGAGATGCAAAAATGATGATGCCTCTTAACCGGCTTCGCTTCTTGCTTGGAGTATGAAGCTCCTATTTTTGAGTTTACCACCTTCATTACGTGACCAATTGATGACTCTTTGGGCCCCGCCCTTACATTTGGCCATCTCTCTTGTCCTTTTTCTCGCTCCTTCCTTATTTTCACCTCAGCAACCATCATCCAACTCCAAGATACAGTCGCGTGAAACTCAATATAAACAAACACATAAACGACTTGATTACTTTAACCTCTTATACATTCATAAACCAACAAGTTTTGATTTTTTTTCCGAATTGCTAAGCATCGTAAGACATATATTGAAGTGGAGAGGTCCTACCGGGATCTGATAAATTTGTTTGTCATACGTTTTACTTTTTATCTACGAGATTGTAACGAATTCAATTGTATTTTTAATTTGTTTGTCTTACGTTTTTATATTTTTATCTATGAGATTGTACAAATTCAATTTTATTTTCCTGTTTCTATATTTTGCTTTCTTCAAGGGACAAGCTCTGCTTGTACACATTCATGCAAGAGATCAATGGAACTGAAATAACAAACTAAAATTTCAAATTAGTAATGCCTCCGGTTTTAGTAATTTCGCTTGTATTTGTGGAATTTATTGACTCGTCGTGCAACACCGCCAATGGGTCAACGCCTCCAAATTTATGTTTATGGCTATCTTCACCACCGCATTGTCTTTATGATGAAACGCTTAACTTGTAGAAATCTTGTGTTGGGTTTAGAAAATATCTAATTGGTGTTTGTTATGGTCCTGCAAGGCTTAAACCTCGTGTGATTGGCGCGCCTTGGATTTCTTGAAGCGAGTAAGCCGCAAGTTAAAGTTCTTTTATGGTGTCCAGTGCTAGCTCAAAAGTTTATGTTGCTATATGTCGCTATTATCCAATCTTATTGACATCTTAGTTCTATTTAGTTCCACAAGTCCATTGTTTATTTTCAAGATTTTATTTAATGAAACATGGGAGTGGAAGTGCATAGCATGATGAACTTGTTACCTGTATGGTCCTTCTCATGTTATCTAAAATTTTGGAAGCAGAACATCAATGCTAAAGCCTTCTTTATCCATGAATGAATGATTATTGTCTCCATAATTCTCACAACCTCGCTTCTTTAGGTATATACTGCAATGGGAGTCCAAGAATCGATTGTCACAAGATCGCGATTCAGATTGGCTCACTTCAAGTAAATGATTTCGCACTATTAACTAGTTAATTGAGTAATAGCATTAGTGCATGATGTTGACATCGCTACTACATGTTGCGTGGCTTGCAATGGAATTGATGACGCGAGGTGCAATGCCGACGGTATTAAGCTCACTTTTTGCGCGTTGGCTTGGCTCGCAACATTACTCTCACCATCGATCTTATTGACAACAAATGGACTATTGTCAGACAAGTTTATTATGACACTAGATTGAAAGAGAGGAATTATCTCTATGGTTTTTCCATTTTCAATCTCATAGCAAGGGTGGTGAATGAATGAATTTTCGCAAAGGGTGTCAAACAAATGCGTACTTTTTCCGAATATAGTGATGAAAAAGTTGTTCAAAGGACATGTGTCTTTCAAGAATGGAGAAAAGTATAAAAGGAATTAAAAATTTCCTCAATGGTGGCGTATGTCTAGGGTAGTACATTAAGGACCATTTTGATACATGCTTTCATTTTTGTAGTGTTGTAATAGCAAAAAGTATTTTCTATTAAAACAGAGAGGGCCGGGCAAATAGGCCAGCCCTTCGATCAATGTGGCATTGACATCGCTTTGATCGCTCCAAGGCAATGTCATAAAACTTGAGTACTGCTTTCTCTTCCTCTCGCATTGAGCCCCATCCCGAACACCATCTCTATTAGACCCAACAAAATATTTACGAAGTCTTTTGAGTGTGATTTATGTTATCTATCCTCAAATGCTATGGACCACCGAGAAGGCGCTTATGGGTTTTGCTAGGATGGTGTTCTTTTCTTCCCTTCCGCAATATATTAGTCCTTTGCGTGAATTCCTTTTAATGTTTTTACTTTTTTCGAACCGATAAAGCGGAAAGCGCTGTCGACGCCTTACTCAAGGGATTGCAAGGGCATGTAAGTCCAAAAAAGTCGAAAAACATGGGTATTTCATTGTTTCAAGTTCGAGTTGTGCGCTTAACTATATTGAGTTTTGGGTTCTATACATATTCAAAGCCCGTGACACTAGTAGGTTTCTCGCCGAGCACGGGTGATTTTTAAGTGTCTTCGTGTTTTGGTCAAGTCGATCAAAATGGTATCTACCAATTCCAAGTTGTTGTTCTCGCTCATTGGTTGTTTGGCTTGTATGACTAATACTAATGTTTTCGACCGAATTGGCAAATGGACTTGTAGAAAGAGTTGTTCTACTCGGGGCTCCTATCTCTATTAAAGATGAAAATTGGGAAGTCGTTAGAAAGGCAATTGAGAAATATTAATTCCCTTGATAGTTTCTTTTGCTTTCTTGTTTCTAAGCATGTTCTCTCGCCGCTTTTTTGTTAAGAAGTTATTTTGTTTTGCGTGTAGTGGCCGGAGATTTGTAAATGCTTATTCCACAAATGATTGGATGCTTGGAATTGCATTCCGTGCTAGGTATTCTGCTTTTTCCAAAGATCACTAAAAATTATATGGCTTTGAGTCACACCCTTGTGTATCATAATTTTTATTGAGTACACATTAAGGGCCTGCTTCCGAGCTCTAGTAAACGATTGCACTTCTTGTCAAACATTGCCATTGCAGCATAAATCCATAAACAATCGCAAATTCTTTCCCAAGATATGACCATTGAACATCATGTACAGTGCCCTTTTTACGAAGGGGCACAAGCCCATCATGACTCCCATCCAATGTCAAGTAGTTTAATTTTGATTCTCCATAGTAACTCGGTTGGTTTTATCAACATCCGCCTCGACTCGAAATTAAAAGCCCCAGAGAACCATGGTTCCAATTCGCTTGCACTTGCACCGTTGAACACCTAAGAAACTCCTTCGAGCAACGGGTTGAGTTTGAGAATCCTTTGCACAAGCAAATATTTGAACACTAGCAGCATCCCCTGATTTCGGAACAAATGCCGCCACATGGGAACCCGGTGTCTTTGAAAGCTCTACTCCAAGAACTCCAATTCCTTTAGGTCGCTCTATGGCCGAACACAACTCCCCAAAACAATCCCAAAATCTGCTCCAAAACCCTCCAAAACAGCCTTACAACCCGTCACCAACCCTCCCACAATCTGCTCAAAATTATAAAGTTCCCTTTGTAAATCACTACCCAAACTCCCAACTTAATTTGAACAGATTACAATTTAAAAAACTGCTCCAAACTAGGAATTAACTGAACAGTTTGTGTAAACAGAATTTCGCCCTACAAAATTAACTAACCAATTAGCAACCAACTACCTAACAACCACTCTTACCCCACGCCTAATCACAAAGGGTGTTAGGCTGCAAACAACCTCCCAACCCCAACAAACTCACGCACAAAAATCTGTCCAAACCCGTGCCAAACTCACGCTCAATCGGCCTTCAAAAACAAGATAACGCTTTAGTATGCTTCATTGCACCCGCATCAAATTCTAAACTACTAATCACTTGTTGAACCACTTCCTTTCTTATTCTCTATTTCTTTTACCAATTTCACTCTCCAAACCAGAACATCTTAAAATGTCTACAGCAGCCTTCACATCTTCGGTTGTTGGATCAAGCTTTGTTGGCTTAAAGTCAAATGGCACGTAAACTGTTTCCCTTTAATAACTATGTATTATACCCAAGTACTTAATTTTATGCACATAATTAAGTGCTCCGTAAGTGGCTCTAGCATTACTCGTGTGTGTGTGTGTGTGTGTCATTTAAAAAGCAGTCGAGAAAATGATTTGGGCTCTATTTTTCTTCTTTCTTTCTGCATCATTGTACTTTGTGTACTTTTCCTTCTGCTGCTTTCCGGTTGATTTTTCTTTGTTCCAAAAAGTTGATGTTAGTGTTAATATTTTGATAAACCTTATGCAGGCCGAACATAGAGCACTTGAAGAAAGTGAAAGGCTTAGGCAACAGGAGCGTGAGCAAATTGCAGAAAAGAGGAAGAGAGACTTGGATGGTTGGCTGCCTTGGTTGTTTAACTCAACATCTTTCATGGTGAAATCGGGAACTGGTCTTTTTTTCTAAATGTGGAAATTAAGCTTAATTCTTCTCCCCTCCTCTCTTTCTGTTACCTGGCAGACCCTAAGAGCACGCGTTGCTGCTAAGGCAGAGGGGAAAAGGATGGAATTGTTGTTTCTTCGGTGGAGTGAGCACCATAGAAAGCATGGCAATTTCTTAAGGTGTATATTTTCGATATTATTGATCTCCTATGCCTAATTTTTCTTCTCGGGCTCTCATTTTCGTAACTTTCGTGATGATTAAGCTCTCTGTTTCTAATAATCTTGCTTTAACTCACTCTGTCTCAGGTTATATCTAATTTTGGTCCAAACGTATCCATATTCACAGTTTTATTGAGACAAAGAATAGTCTTTTTTTCATGTGCCAAGTGTTGAAGTGACTGGATGGATTCAAGTTTCCTGCTTTGCAGGGTTTTTACTTTTTAAGTATCTCAAATAATCTCTTACCTTACCTGCAAGGATTATTTCTTATTGTTGGTGGATATTTCTTTCAGGACAAAGGCAGTGCCTCCTATATATTACTCGTTTGCAAAACCTATGGATGAAGATGCAACCTTGGTCGAGCAAAGAAAAGAACAGCACATTCATGATCACTTTGATTGAATTGGGGTCGACCAAGGATGAGAAGGCGAGACAAGTTTTTATTAACATAAACAAAATAATGCCGGAAAAAGCGCATCTATAACACACAAGCTGATATTTTGATTTACTTTCATTGGAATGATGTGGATCTTCATGGAGCAAAAAGTCTGCCTCAAATAGTTTTAAAATTAACTGTATGAAGGTAATATATATGTTTCAAACATTGGAATTTTTATGTGCTTAATATATTATTACTATGGAGCACTAAAATATGTTTTTCTTTCAGATGTCTGAGCTGGTCTAATTTTCTTTCAGGGATGAAGTCACAACACAATTACAATCCACATATGAGGCTAAATTTGAGCAAATGAAAAATGATTTCCAATTGCAGTTTCAAGAGATGCTCAATTCGAGGACTTAGAGGCTCCGAGCATCGTCCACAAGCTCCTATGTAGTTTAAAGTATGACAATTTGACAATTCTATATAGTTTAACAAGATAACAGTTTATTATGACGCTTTGTAAATTCATTTTGAATGTAATGTTTGAAACTTTATTGACTTTAATTGTTTGATTTAAGATATTTTAAGTGAAATGTTCAATCAGGTACTATTGAGAAATATTTATAAACATAATATTAGTAATATTTTATTTTCAGAAAATAATCTTCTGCAACAGAATTTTTCGTTGCAAGTTTTTTCTTTTAAAAAAATTTAGTTACAAACCAACAAAGACTTTTGCAACGAAACATTAGGTTGCATACTTGAAACCGAAAAATTCGGTTGCTAGTTTAGTTCCATGTGTAACAAATTTGAAAGAAAAAACCGCTTGCAAATTAGGTTGCATACTTGAAACCGAAAAATTCATTGTTACTTTAGTTATATGTGTAACAAATTTGAAATTTAAAAACCTGTTGCAAATTAGGTTGCCTACTTGAAACCGAAAAATTCGGTTGCTAGTTCGGTTCTATGTGTAACAAATTTGAAACGAAAAACCATTGCAAATTAGGTTGCCTACTAAAACCGAAAAATTCAGGTTGCTAGTTTAGTTATATGTGTAACAAATTAGAAACAGAAAAAACCAGTTACAAATTAGAAACAGAAATAAATCAGTTGTTTTTTGCAACGGATATAAAAAAAAGTCCTAGGAAAGACATCGCAACCGAAACTACAACTATTTTTTTCTGTTGCAAGGTTTTTGCAACCACAAGAAAGTGGTTGCACAATTTTGGGACGAGGCTTATTGCTATGGACTTTGTTACAGACATTTTCCGTTGCAAACATCAATTTGAAACCGATTTTCCTGAATTGCAACCGAAAAATCTGTTTCAGTTGCCCTGTTTTTTTGTAGTGTTAGTGGTGTTAAATCAATAAAGTTCATCTTTTTTTAATCTCACAATTATAAATAAAAAATTTGATTATTGATATGAAAAAAAAATGTTTTAAAATAGAAAATTGACAATGTTTAAGATGTCCCTAAATAATATAGTTGATACTGATTTTAGGACGTAGTGAATATTTATTATAATTATAATTTATAAATAGTGTGCACAAACTTCATTTATATTTCTAAACATTTTTTTTGTTGAATGAAATATTGTGTATGTAAGTAAATATGCAATGCAATTGTGAAAGGGGCAGTGTGTAACATTTGGAAAATGACTTACGGAAAATGAATCCGTAAGTCATTTTCCAGAAAAGAAGCCTTCATTTTCCGTTGACTCGAAAAACCTTTTACGTTGACTACATTTTCCTAAGGTTACCAAACACCGAAAAATGAGGAAAACGTTTTCTAGAAGTCATTTTCCGTAAAACAAACGGAGCCTCATTTCAAAAAAAAGTGTTCACTTTCTAATATTTTATTATTTAAAAATTATTTTTACCATTTATATGATTTTATTTTAATTCATAAGTCTCACTCTCACATAAGTATCATTGAAAAATACACGATATCTTAATATTTGAAATATAGTCACAAAAAAATAAATTAATCTATATATCGGATCAAATATGTCACTCTTTTAAAACGAATGGAGTATGAATTATAGAGGTGGCTAACGCGGATATCGATAGCGTCTATTTGGGCAACGTGATTAAATGAACTGGTTAATTAATGTCCAATTGACAACATGATCCGTATAAACGAGCTTGAGGTCATTTAACCATTCTTAAAATGAATATTGGACAAAACTTTAGCCAGTCCGTTTTTCAAAGTTTTTAACACCTCAAGTAGCCTTTCTATTTTTTTTTCCAACCGTCAAAGGCTACTTTTTTTTTTTTTAAATATTCTTCCAAAAATACAATTGTCCCCTTTAACAGTTCTGGAAAACACATTGAATTCGAAAAATCACATTATTAAGAAACGGGATCGATAAGTCCGATCAGTCGTAGGGTGGATTGATCGAGCAAGGGGTCGGCGAGGATTCAGCTGGTCCAAGAGTACTAAGCTTAAATGATGTGTTGTCGATTTCTTGTGACTCCAATTCCAATTAGATTAGTTGTTAAACACACTTAGAAACATACTTAAAAACTCATCTAGATTAATACCTAACATAAAAGGATCAATATGGGTCTATTAAGAATTATTTTGAAGGGTTTCATTAAGGGTAAAAGAGGAAAAACACAGCATAAAACAAAGCAACAAAAATCTGCTACATTAGCGCGTCATGAACAGTAATGCGACCGCGTCGCGTGTTTTTTCTAGGCTTCCCATTTGAACTTTGTTCGTCGAAACGACGTACACTCTTCTCCTGGCTAACCCTAAGGATCTAAACTAAACGCCTTAAAAGCACCAAACAAAACTAAAATATCCTTGGGTGATATCTCGATCAAACAATCCCGCCGCGTACCAAAACTCGGTCCGTAACTACTGTACGAAAGGTGATACGTTAACGAAATGTGAATCGTGAAATCAAACTTGCATTTAATGATTTACTTAATATATTCTTGAACGTCATGATTACATATATGTACAAACTAATAAAGTTTAGGAATAATGGCATAGCCTTTCTATTGAATAAATCACCTATTTATAGGGGAATTTACAATTAGAGTTACACTAGGAGTAGGATACAAGAAACCTATACAAGGAAGGTAATACAATTAGGAAAGAACTCTACAAGGTAAGTACCACTAATTACTCAATACAAATCAACAAGAATAATTAAAAGATATTATTCTCTAACATGCCCCCGCAAGATGGACGTCCGAGAGGAGAGTCCAATCTTGTGAAGTAAGTGATGAAACCGTTGGCAGCAAGAGGTTGGTCAAAGCATCGGCTAGTTGATCGCCGGGAGAGATGACAAACTCGCATAAGCCCATCCCGAACTTGTTGCCGAATGAAATGAAAGTCCGAGCCACATGCTTCATGCGAGTATGAAAAACCGGGTTAGCAAAGACTTGTAGCGCCCACATTGTCAAAATGATGGTTGAGTCGAGGAGGCGAGACTGAAGAAGTTCGCTAAGAGAGACAATCCACTGACGCAGTGGCGCCCGCCTCTTCAGCTTCGCGAGGAGCCGGCAGTGCGTTGTTTCTTGGAGCTCCAGGAGATCGGGTTGCCGCTAAGATAGACAATGTAGGCTCGGATGTGAAGTCATCCTTGTTGCCGCCAAGATCGAAGGCATGGAGAGCAAGAGGAGATCTGGCGATGAAGGAGGATGCCCGCATCAATGTACCACAGAGATACCGAAGAACTCGCTTGACCGCAATCCGGTTCGCTGGCCTACGCATGAACCTGGGAGAGTTTGTTGACAGCCAAGGCAACATCGGCCGCCGAGTGAGAGACAGATATCAAGACCGCCGACCATTGCTCGAAATTTTGCATCGCTTGATTCGAAAGCATACCGCGGCGGTGTGAAGAGTCAAGGAGTAGCGAGGTAGCAAGCAGGCGTAGCTCCGGGCGAGCATCGGTGCCTGCGCGCGGAGATCGCCTATACCTGGGAGAGCGTAGACCACTTGGGCGCTTTTAACAACTTCAACCCCAAGAAAGTAGTGAAGATCACCAAGGTCCTTGAGAGAAAAAGCAGTATGAGCATAGATGAATGTCCAACCTCAAATGCCGGCTGGTTTCCAAGTGACAATGATGTCATCCATATACATGAGATAGATGATGGTGCCCGCAGCATTTAAGGATGAATGCAATGATGTGTCACCACCGAGTTTGGAAGCCGAGGCAAGAAGAAATCGACGCAAGAACTCATTATACCATGCTCGGGAGAGCTGAGACCATAAATAGCCTCTGAAGTCCGACACATGTTGAGGTTTGTCCTTATCGGTGAACCCAGGCGGTTGAGCCATGAATACCTCCTGGACAAAGTTGCCTTGAAGAAAGGCATTGTTCACATCCATTGACGAAGATCCCATCCTTGACAAACGGCCGCAGAGAGAACAAGACGAGCAGTAACCAGTCCACCGGCTGAAAGTCTCGTGGTAGTCAACCCCGGTCGCTTGGTGAAATCCTTGGCTACTAGGGCGAAGCTTTGTAGCGATCAACAGCAATACCATCGCAAGATGTCTCTTCGATACAGATCCACTTACGTACCAACTATATTGCGAGCATCTTCTAAGGGACTAGATCCCAAGTCCCATTGCATTGAAAGCAAGGGCATCAAACTCTTCAGACATGGCCCGACGCCACCACATCCTTGAGAGTCGAGTAACACACGTGGGTTCACTGTCTTAAACGTAGCCGAGCCGAAGACTCATTTTAATCTTGGTTTGAAGATGTTGTTTTCGAATGAAAGGATTATGAGAGATGTGCCCGGCACGTGAAAGGGAGCAGAAAAAGATGCGAATGGCTAGCCGGCATGGGAACCAATGAAGTGCACAGACTTGCGAGTAATTGGGTGATCCCCTGCACGAGATCAAGTTGCCGAGGAGGACGGAGCACGGCACGGACAAGAGCGAGGCGGTATCCCTGCACAAGAGTCGGTTGGGGTCGCTGGCGAGCCGAGATCAACTAATTGACAGCGGCGTGGAGCCACTTTATGGAGGCACGGAGCACCGGCGATGTATGAGGACCGAAGCGGCTCATGAGTGGGGAGCCAAGACTCACTATCATAAAGTGCCGTGAGGCGGTAGTGACCTGGGTGGACATGGAAAGGTGGACTCGAAAGGCAACATGACGCGATATGTGACGGCTTGGTGGTGTTCGGATCATAGCGAGATAGGCACTCGAGTGATGGTGTAACCAAGGAAGACACACGGAAGGAGTTTAGCATCAGTTTGGGGGGCGAAAGGGGCGAGCGGATACCTGAGACAACCAAAAGCACGGTCGTAGTTCGCAGCCAAAAAGTGGTAGAGGCGGTGAGCAAGGGTGGGTGTAGGTAGTCGATTTATGAGATAGGTCGCGGTTTGGAAGGCAAGCGACCGAAAGGCAGCCAGAGAAGCACGAGAGAAAGGAGAGACCCGCCTCAACAATGTGGCGATACGACGTTCAGAAACCATTGTGTCCCAGGTGGAGGGCGGTAGGTGAGAGATGCCATGGGCGACAGGTCGCTGCCGCAGTCGAGGCAAGCCCCATATACTCGCCGCCATTGTCCGAGTAAAGGGTGACTATGGTTGTTTTAAAATAATTTTCCACTAAGGCTTTAAATTTAAAGATGGTGGCAAACTTGAGTCAAAGCGGATGTAATGGGTATAGTGATCAACAAAGATCACATAGTATTTGAACCCATCAATGAGAAGGGGGAAGTCCAAACATCATTATAAATAGTGTGAAGAGGGAGAGTAGACACAATAGTATTTTGATGAAAAGGAATTTTATGACTTTTATTAGAAAAGACAATCATTACAATGAAGGTGCAAGGTGTTTAAAGCTAAACCTAGGCTAGATAATATATCGACTTAATTTGGATGGCCGAAGGATGGCCAAGACGATGATGCCAATCCGATGAGAGACTTTGGAGTTGACACAAGCGAGAGGGGCGGGAGATTCGGCCATTCATACACACCGCCCTAGGATCGCCGGCCAAGATTCTCCTGCCGCCAGATCCTTCACATGAAAAGAAGTTGGTAAGAACTCAATAGAGGTTTTATTAGAGATGCAAAATTGAGATATGGATATAAGATTCTTTTCATGTCGAACAAATAGAACATTATGAAGGGAAAAAGTGTGTGAGGGTGTATGGGCGGAGGAGAAAACCGCTGGAGATAGTTAACCTAGTACCATCACCATGACCATATCATCCATGCCCGCAGTAGTCGAGTGTGAGTGTAGATGCCGAGGTCGCTAAGTGACATGATGAGAGGCACCGCCGAGAGCCAGCTCGGTGTCCCTGTTCGCTGTGGTTGCAAGGTGAGCCCGTGGTTGCCACTTGAGCCAACTTCTTGGAGTTGGAATGCGGGCATAGAGGTGGTGGCGTCGGTTGAAAGTTTAGGCAGGTAGCAGAGTGGCCTGTTGGCGACATCTTGACACTTGCGAATCTACGATCATTTGTGGCCGGGAAGCGGATCTTGGGGGTTGGGAAGGTGGCCGGGTTGCGGGGGCGTCTGAAGGCTTGCGGAGGATTCTGTCGAGCTATTGCTCCTTGGTGCGGCGGGGTTGGCGAAGTAGGGTGCGAGAAGGGCGAGTGAGGCTGGCCCCGGCTCGCGATTGATGAGTTTTCATGAAGCTCAATCAAGCGAGATGAGGTATCCGTCCTTGACCACATCACGATGTGGCGGTAGTCATCATCAAACCACAGGATGGTCTCAATGAGGTCCTCGTGGTCGAGAGTTTGCCGGCCAGCGTTCATCGGCCAGGCTCTTGTGGTGCATGTAGTCGGTGATCGTGAGTTCCAGCAGTTGCTCGCTTGAGATAATCTTTGATACGTTTAATGTGACCGCGGGTTGGGGAGCATAGGTATGAGCCGGGATGTCGGAGCTTCACGGCGATGGCGGCTTTGTTGGATCGGAAGGAACCGGGGAGCGGGCAGGGGAAGCCAAGAGAGCCCAAGAGGAGTTTGTCTTGGCGAATCCAAGAGGCAGGTAGTGAGGTTTGGGGTGGGAGCGTCCTTGGATGTTTGGGCATCTTAGTGAGGGCCGATGGGGGGCGGGCATAGGTGTGGCCGAGTCTACAAACTTGTAGAGGTCATAGCCAATGAGAGTGGCCTCGACTTGGAGTTTCAAGCTGTAATTGGTAGAGGTGAGTTTGGTGATGTTGTGGTGGGAGATATTGATGAGGTCGAAGGTTTGGGTGGGATCAAGAGGGTTTTTGGTGAGAGAGTGATTCCAGATTAGCCATTGTGA
>CM028380.1:19023806-19130234 GCA_013146195.2 Codonopsis lanceolata | reverse complement strand
AATTATGGACATCGAGCCAGGCCGAAGTTGTGGCTGATGATTATAAAGATTACATCGAAAGGTGAGTTCCCGCCTCGCATAAGGTCAAGGCCACAACAGCCCGGGTTAAGCCTGCTTGCATTTCTGGTTGGGGAATCTTATACAAGCGATCTAGGGTCGACCTTATGCTCTCGCTGCACTCCCCGCAGCTACCGAGGTGTTTTTGTATGAGGCATACGGGGGAACGTGGCGGCCACCCGCACAAGAGCTCTAGCAGTAAAGGGTCTCCGCGAAGCAGATACTACCGATTACCCTTCGAAAGGACGCGAAAGTATGCTCGCGAATGTGACAAATGCCGAGATACGCGGACATGCCAAGGCTTCCATCCACTATGCAAACCCTGCCGCTGCCCGGCCCTTCGACATGTGGGGAATCACGACCTGATCGCCCATTCCCTGCACAATACAAATACAAATACCAGAAGTCACCATAGATTACTTCACGAAGTGGATTGAGGCAAAGCCCTCGCCAAAATTTCTGAGGCGAATATCATCAAGTTTGTATACAACCGTGCATGTGCATTCTGTCTCCTCGAGCAATCATATCCGACCATGGGACCCGCTTCTGACAAGTTCATTAATGTGCTCGCTGGGCGCTAAGCACTCGGGCAATCGTCCGTTGCTTACCCTCAGTGGCAACGCCAAGGTAGGCCGCAAACAAACAAGTCCTCGCACGCCTAAGCGAATTTAGAAGGGCGAGCGGAAAGTGGGCGTAAGAATTACAATCGGCTCGCGGGCTGTAGAACCACATGCTCGGGACCAAACTGAAACTCCTCGTCAGACTTACCTACGGTCGAGGCATGATCCCGGTGGAAATGGCCTTGCTAAGCTACCGAAGTCTCACATTACAAATGAGCAAAACAATCAACTTGCCCTGCCATAGACTTAGACCTCGGAAGAAAGGAGGTCGATGCACGACTCGTAATGGTCAACTACAAACAGAGGGCAAAAGCTCACCATGATAAAAGAGTTCGAGGCGCAGCCTTCTCCGTTGGGATCTAGTGCTCTAAAAATTGAAGTAACCCCATCTGGGCAGAGCTGGGGAAGTCGTCTCCTAATCGGGAGGTCCCTTCCGAAAGTTAATCGGAATAATAAGTGGAGGGCACGACACACCCACTCCGTAAGGAAAAGACCAAGTATCCTTGGCACGCAGATCACCTCAAAAGTATTATCCCTAGGTCGAGGAAACAAAAGGGCAAGACCTCACCCCGCTGAGGGTCATCGATCATTTATCAATAAAAGACAAGTTGTTGTCATATTCACCAGTTCAGAATTTTCAAAGTTATCAGTGAACTGTTATTCTGCAATTGTTTGTACTTGTTTGACTAGATTCTGCTCGCCCAGCGAGCAGACGAGGCCATGCCCGGTCAAAAATTTTAAAATCCCTAGTATCTGTGAATTCATCCTCTGGGGAGGCGGCCATGCCCTGTTCACGCATTAGGATGCTCGCCTGCCCGCAGTCCATTCCTCGCAAGATAACGGTTAACTACCTCTGTTCCTATAGTGACCGAAAGCAACACCGTTAACCGTATATCTCAATACCCTAAGATATACCAACAACCACTCAACTACCCATATCGAAAGCAAGGCCCCGCCCTACTGGGCCTGATTGACAGAGTTGGGCCATGCCCGCTGGGCAATCTTCTCGAGCTCACCCGTTATAAGCCTTCAAGCCGCATCCAAGCATTTCTCGCCTCTAGATACTATTCGGGTAACATCTCAATTTAAATAATAAGAATGCTTTGTTAATCTTGTTATTTTAATAATCGCACTTGGTTAAAGTTATTCATACATTTTTTGCTCGATATATTCTATGGGGAGCACCGGCACTTGTATTAACAAATGACAGGGAAAACATGCAAGCGAGAAACAGTTATCGAGCAAACAAACAGCTGAATCGAAAGCAAGTGCAAGAGAAATTTGTCAACAGAAGGTGAATTGTATGACAGTTAAATCAGAGGTTACAAAAAGGAAACCAAAAATACTGGCGCGCAGGCCAAGTGAAATAAACCTAATCTAAAGCCGATCAAGAGTCGGCCTCGAGGGGGTGGTGGAATCGCCTGAGGAGGTGGAGGCATCCGCTCTGGGAGGAAGACCTTGTGCCAAGCCCGATATTGATCGGTATATTGAAAATTCAGTGGCCTTTCGAGCAGCCTTCGCTGCTCACCCTCGGGCCTCCTCCTCTCGCTATCAACCTGCCTTTCGCCTCCAAGGCCGATTAGAGCACACATTCTGGCCGGGAGTGGGTGGATCCTGTTGGCGGCCATTTTCCTGGTCGACCTTCGCCAAAGATTCCACTGCCGTGAGTATAGGGGACCAAGTGGTGGAACTGGCGAGCCTCCTGAGTAGACGTCGGAACGGCCCACTCGGCCATGGTCTTCATATCAATCACCCCACGGCCCCGAAGTCGTCTAAGGACGTGATTGACGCCATGTGCAAAATAGGCACTATAGCATCGCCACGCCTCATCAAAAGCAAGCGGTTAGTTTGAAGTCGTCCTCGAAGGCTATGGATTTTTTATAATCCTCCACAAAGGCTTGCTGGCCCTTCAATCTCTGGAACAGCTCCTCCACATGCTTTCCATCTTTGACGGCTTGCATCTTCAGCGCGTCCCTCTCGACCTGCAGACGGTCCCTTTGCTCGCTTGCCGCGGCCAGATCAGTTTGAGCTTTTTCCAGATCGGCTTGATTCTTTTTCACCTGGCCGACCAAATCTTTCTTCGCAGCGGATAGGTCACCGTTCTGGGCGACCAACTTCAGATTGCGTTCAAACAGCTTTTTTCTTGGCCGCCGCTTGGGCCTCCAACTCGTCGGCCAAAGCGAGCTAATTGTTCGACCTTCTCTTTGCCGGGCCTCATTAGCCGGCCGTCGGCCTCGCTTTCTTGCGAGTTGCCTTCTCTTCGTTGTACTGCCGTAAAGATTGAGTACAGTAGAAGCGATCCGCGAACAAAGGAAAGGTAATCGGACACACGAGACAAGCAAAGGAAAGGACAAATCCAATTCAAAAGCCTTACCTCGCTCAAACAAAGTCCCACGTTACCAACTAGGACGTGGTCGGCTGTATCTCGATCCCGGGCAAGGTCATCATGCAGCGCCCTCTCAATTATACCTTTTCTACCAGCCAGGCTTCCACGAGCATAAAGGTCGATGCCTCCCAATAATGGGGCATCGCCAGAAATTTCTTTCACCAGTGCCCGGGCAGCACTGGTAGTGGAGGGCATCTTGAATCCAGCCTGCCTCCAGGTTGCTGGCCCAACTGGAGCGGAAGTCGGACAGACACCTACCGAATGGAGCAGAAAGGCAAGGTCGGGACTCCAGCCCCGGTGACGAACCTCCCGAGTAGAAGGAGGAGGGGAAAGGCTCTTCTTTCTTTTCCTTTCCCTTTAGCATCTTTGGTGGGGGCACCACTGCAGGTGTTGGCACCGGTTGCCGGCGGTATCCTCAACGACCGGCCGTGGTTTCGCCGTGCCACCTCTGCGGAGGGATGATGACCTTGGGCACCGGTGCTTCCTAAGCCGGGCTTGCGGCCTTGCCCAAGCCCGGCGCTTTCTTAGCCGGGGGACCAAAGGGCACCTTGGGAAGAGCCACAGGATCATTGACTTTCAAATCAGCTGCTCGCTGACTAGCTTGTAGCCTCCTCGCCTTCAGCAAAGCCACATTCTTCATCCCTGAAACAAGGAAAACAGAAAGAGGGTCAATAACTAAATGCTACGAGCGAGACACAGCCGGGATAGAAACAGTGAGAACATCGCGAAAAATAACCATCATGATCTTCATAAGGCGGCCGGCAGTCTCCGCCCGGGCCCAAACGTTGGCACTCAACGCATTCCCACTTAAACATGTTACCGTGGCAGTCGCCCCAATAAGGATGTGGTCTCTCGGGCACGTGGATCAAAAGAGGCTCAACATCAGGAATCTCGGCCCTCATCACACCGCCAAGCATAAGTTGCGCTGGTTACAAACCAGCTCCTTCCAATCGAGAAGAAATTGCTGGCCAACGCGCTTCTCGTTCTCCTCTATCACCCCCACGGCGGTTTTCAACGCGCCAAACGGACGTCTCCCGAGTGAAGTCCCTGTTTGAAGCCTTGGGATTTTCACTGCTCGGAGGCCGTGGGCATAAATGGCCAGCCGACTCGAGACTCAATAAGCAAAACTCTCCTATCCCAGGAGTCTACCTTCCCGGGAACTTCGGAAAACAGTTTCAAAAAATTAGAATTGGCCCTCACTCCGATCCTCCCACCAGTGCTCGGGGCAAAAATAAACAGCTTCCGGAGCAAGTACATGTCCGGTTCAGATCCTAGCAGCCTGCACGCCACTGTGAAAGCGGTAATGGCTCGAACGGTGTTCAGCATCAAGTCACAGGGGACCGCTTTAGACTCGAGCAAAAAATCAACTAAGAAAGGCTCAGTGGGAGACGTAACCCGACTTCGGAAAAATCTGCGAAGAATATAACTTCATTCCCTTGCTCACGGGAAAGCTTCACATTCGCGGGCACGTCCATCTTGTTCGCCCGGTAATGAGCTGAATCAACCCCAAGGGACGTGAGCCATGCGGTCACCTTGTCCGCTGTGTCCAACGTAGCCCAGTGCGCGGCATAGCGGCTTTCATCAGCATTAATGTACCAGTCGGGCTCCTCCTCCTCTTCTTCTTCTTCGATTCTCTCCTCAACGGGAACCACTACTGGAAGTCCCCCTACCCTGGTCAGGAAGCGGGCAATAGGGATCCTATCTTGGCTATCCATCCCTTCGGAGGCCACCTCTACCTGAGTGCGGCCAGTCTTCTTCAAACGCCGGGCAAGGGGTAGGTTATCTGCCTCATCGGCCTCTGAGGCCTCTCCGGCCAAATCTATTTGCTCAATTCTTGCTCGCCCTACCGAGTCTCCTAAGGTCGTTTGGTCGAGGCCTTGCCCGACAAATGGCCTCCTAACGCTTTCACTGCGAGTCCTCCCCGGTGGAGTCAACTATATCAACCACGAGGTCCACTACCCGCCCGGCGTTGGCCCGCCACGACGACTCCTCCTCGCGCTCTACGCTAATAGAGGGAGACTTCTCACTGCTCAGCGAGTCGTTCCTTCCGCCGTAGCTGAAGGTCTCACGATCGTTATCGGACACGTCTGACATCTACACAGAGATCGAGGAAAATAACTATCAGAGCTTTGTCCGGGCAACTATTAGCAGAAGAAAAGAAAATCCTAAATCTAGGTCAACCCAAAGGGGCCACGCCCGCGGCAGTGGTTGTGGTTTCTATTCCTCGATCTCTATCTAAGGGTAATCTTATCCCCTAAAACCCTAACAGGGACGCATAGAGGTGAAGAGAAACAGCGAAACTCATCCATAAACCCAGGAAAACTGAAAGTAACAACGAAAGAGAGGCTGAAGACTTACTGTGATATCTGTGATGATACGCCTTTGCTGAACAATTCTGGGAAAAATCAACCGTAGCTTCGCTCTTAACCAAGGAATGAATGGACACCGAAAGCGGCAGAATGATTTCGCCAACCTTACAATGGAGAAACCCAGAGCAATGGAGGCAACAGCGTCAAGCTCTCCTGAATTTTCTCTCTAGGAAATTTCTGAGACGGTAAAAGAAGAAAAGGGGAGGAGGGGTTACCCTTTTATAGGTGAGATCATCGGGCTTTGGGGGGAAAAAGGAGGCCGAACGGCGGATGGGCGCCCATCATCACCAAGGGCACGCCGCATTAAATGCGCCGCCGTGGTCCGCGCCCGCCTGCCGCCCTAACTTCGACGGCTCACGCGCTCTTCCGACCACGCACCGACACGCCTATCAAGAAGCTTCCCATTACGCTTCAAGTTCTCCCGATGAACTTGTTGACTTCTTTGAAATTCATAAGTGTTGAAGCATGCGAACATCAAATTTGAATGCTCCCCGCTCCGAGCATGAATGCTCGCCAGACAGGAAGCTAGGGGCCACTGATATACCCGGCCAAACCGGGTCACGAGCGAGGCACGAGTTAGCATCACGTGCCAGACACGAGCATAATACCGCTGGGGCCCACGGCCGAGCAAGACGATGAGCCCCGAGCAAAGACAACCTCACTTAAACCTAGGCGACAAAGGGCTTGCGTCCGACCAGGACCATGATCGGGACTCATGCATGTTTCGCAAAGGAATCATACTTACGCCTGGGGCATCGGTGGCTTTGTCCGACTGGGCCGATCTTGAGCCCGACAAGTTCGAGATCGATACAAAAGTAATATCGAGGCGAGCCTTGCTCGCTCGAGCACACACCAAGTGGGACGCTAATAGCTTGCTTTCTAAGGCAAGTCAAAGGTTTCCATGTTTGGGCAGAATCCTTACCTTATCAACTCCTATAATTACGCGGTCAACCGCCCGTTTCGCCTAAAATCAAGGGATTTCCTCCTTGATTATCTCGGCAGCTATGGAAACTGAATCCTAGACGGATTCAATCACCTTGAGGGCCTATAAATACCCCTCCATAGCCATTAACAAGGTACACACACTTTCTTGAGCCTCGTTACTCTGTCAATTTACTTTTTGACAATCACTGATACTTACTCTCACGGAGGGTTTCGCGAGGCCTTGCCTCACTTCTTCTCAGGTGTTCTTGTGATCTTAACAGGCTCAAGGAGGTCGATTACAAGCCCAGATATCCTACCCATCTCAAGGACGGCCCAAGCTGTGCATTTTGCCACATCACCAAGTATTTCATAGCTTGTGCACGGCACATGTCCTTTTACGAGTACAAAACTTAATAGTAAACGAAAGATTAACCCTAATTGACATAGATTTCACATGCACATTCTTACGAGGATATGCTATTAGACTCGGTGTTTGACACGCTATAAGTTTATTATTTTTACCTTGATAAAAAGTTACGTAGGATGGTCTTACGAATCTGTAAGATAGAGACACAAATATGATAAAGATGAGTCTTTTGGAGCGAGCAACCCATAAAAAACATCACGGGTTATCCAGTAAGAAAACAGGTCAAAATCAGAGGAAACGAGTTAATAATAGATAAATGTGGTGAAACTCGTGGATTAACCCGAACCCGACAAGGAACACGCGAGTCGAGCGCTGGCTGCTGGCCACGTGTACGTGTTGTGGGGGCGCCAGTGCATTAATGAATATGTTCATTAATTTCTCCATTGCCCTCCTTATTTCCAAACTTTGCTTTCGAAATTCCTTTGTGTCTAGACTTTGCATTTTAATCATAAATCAACTAAAAACTTTAATTAACTTCGTTTTTAATGTACTCCCTCTGTTTACAAATTATTGTCTCATTTGATCTAACACATCGTTTAAGAAAACATAATTGACTGTATGATAAATATTAGTGAAATTTGTGGTTTACTTTAATGCGTTTGAACAAGTGACAATAATTAAAGTAGCTAGAAAAAGTAAGAATAAAATGATAAAAGTATTTTCTTAAAAATGAAAGCTTTGAAAGATGATAATTATTTTAGAACGGACGAAAAATGAAAGGAGGACGATAATTTAAAAATAGAGAGAGTAATAATTTTCATTGAAATACAAAGTGATATTTTAAAAGCTAAAAGTGACACATTTAATACTATGAAATGACGTTTTTCAGTCAATAATGACGGTTTTTATTTATAATACAAAGTGACGCTTTTATGGTCAAAAGTTGCACATTTTACGTTAAAATTGATAATTTCAAAAAAGCAAAATAACATTTTCACCGTTTTACACCAAAAGTGAAGGTTTACATAAATAATGCAAAGTGACATTTTTCAAAACAAAGTAACACATTTAAGAGAATAAATAATACGTTTAAAACCAACATTTTTTAAAGAATAAAAAATGATAACTTTCATTAAAGATGCAAAATAACGTTTTTATGACCAAAAATAAGATATTTAATGCTAAGAAAATTCCTTTACAAACGTGAGGGATAACGTTACAATTTCAAAAGGCAAGGATTGCATTAAGATTTTTGAATCTTGACCAATTTAACATGGATAAATCCATCTTGTAAATTAAAATTCGCAAGACCAACTTATGGGAAAGATCCTCTTTCACCATTAACGTATCACGTTCTAGTGTGACGGTGTTAACGTACACACGCATCAACTTTATAAATTTTAATAAAAACTGAAATTGAAGACTAGTTAAGAGACCGGGTCCAAACGAAAGGGAGGGAAAGGGGGGTGTTAGTACCACTCACAAAGAAAATAGTTGTTCATACAACCACCAATTCTCTTTTCAATGAATGAAAGGCTAAAGTTAGAATACCATGAAGGGAGAGTATCAAGGCCATTACATGTTTTAAAGAGAGTACAAATCACTGGTTTCTCTAATACAATCATGTAGCTCCACTGTCACTAAAAACATCCCAGACAAAGAAGCCCCGAATACTTGATAAGAAAATATTACACTTCTTGCCTCTAAAGAGTTTGTCGTTACAGGCAATACAGAGTTAATCTGGGCTATAAAAGACTAATACGGGTTATAACGGCTACGCCCACGTCCACCACTATCACTGCCACGTCTACCACCACCTGAGCCGCTTCCTCCCCCACTACCCCGCCCACCTCTTTGCTGTTGTGGTGGTGGTGTGTGTGGGTGTGCTCCTGGCTGTTGTCTGCATTGTAACAAAGAACCCATATGTTACATAACCATATACCTTGTCCACTCATGTACAATTGGATGCAGATTTTTATGACCGTGCACACAAACTATCATACAATAGCAAGTCCAACCAAGAGTCTACTTCAGAAGGGTAACAATGAGGTAAAAAACTTGGTGCCAACCACCACAACTGAGCCGAAAATTACTCAAGGTGCACTTTATATCACATTTCAAGTGTTTAAAATAGGACAACTTAATACTGGCTACCAGTCAACTAGAAGAGATATTAAATCAGTGCAACTAAGCTTACCAGTGATGAAATGAAATTAAAGAGCAATTACTAATTAATATAGCTAAGTACTCCCTCCGTCCCTAAATTATCGTCCTCCTTTCCTTTTTCGTCCGTCCCAAAATAATTGTCTACTTTGAAACTTACCTTTTTAGAACATCACTTTTACCACTTTACTTACTTTTTCACCTTACTTTAATTATGGACCACATACACATAGGCTTTAAAGGAAACTACACATTAAACCAATATAAATAATCAAGTCAATTGTTTTTCCTTAATCTGTGTGCCGGGTCAACCAGGACAATAATTTAGGGACGGAGGGAGTATAATTTAAATCGTATCACTAGTCAATCAGTAGTACATCATCTCCACTCTCTAATCATGCTGAAGACAGGCACAAAGCGAAAACAATCATACACTCCCCTTCCAATCCCCTCAAAGAATCCAATGTTGGTAGTGCCCTTATTATCAGAAGTTGGTAGTGCCCTTATTATCAGAACTACACTAATTTTCATAGAATTAATAAATTTGGCAAATACTGATTAATTCATTAACTTAATTTTCAAGTAGGAATCTCAGGAGAACAAGTATAACTATCAAAAGTTACGGTCTCAATCATCTCCAAGCCCAGAGATCAAGTAGGTTGATTAATTGAACCTCTTCCGGTGATTATTTGGGGAAATGTTAGAAGAAGCTACGGGATGAACCATGCTAAAGAATGCCATGGATAATAATAGTGAACGTATATATCAAGCTTGCCACATAATTTGCATCAATCTATATTATAAAACAGCTAGGTTCGCACATGTGCAATTGACTAGAGCTATTCAAAGGTCAGGATTTAATTTTTTAACTATCTTACGACTGTGATATTACGGTTATCTTTTTACGGTTTTATGGTTATTGCTTTATTGTTTTACTGAGATATTACGGGACTGAGATTTATTGTTTTATAGTTATTGTTTTAGTGAGATATCTAACGGAACTGGATTTTTTTATGTCCGACCTATGATTTATAAATAAAAAATCAATTTAATTTTTTTCTAGCCTGGTTTTTTTGTCCGGCCTAGATTTATTGTTTACAAATATTTAGTACTCCCTCCGTCCCTAAATTATCGTCCTCCTTTCCTTTTTCGTCTGTCCTAAAATAATTGTCCAGTTTAAAACTTACCTTTTTAAAACATAACTTTTACCCTTACCCCTTACTTTTTCACTCTACTTTAATTATGGGCCACATACATATGAGCTTTAAAGGAAACTACACATTTAACCAATATAAATAATTAAGTCAATTGTTTTTTGTTAATCCGTGCGCCGGATCAACTAGGACGATAATTTTGGGACGGAGGGAATATGTAGTTTCTTAATTGATTTTTATCATAATCAGCTGAATCTCAATTTAATTTTTGTCCAATTTAGATTTATTTTTAAAAAAATAAGTTTGTTCGTAAGTTTTGTACTTTCAAATATTTGTATTTTAATTTCTTTCTTTTTTTTTGGCTAAATTTACCTTATTGGTCAGAAATCTTTGTGATTTAGGTTTCGAAATAGTATTTTGTTAGTTCACCTGTCTCATTCAATTTATTTTATGGTTTTTCTTTGCTGAGATTTTCATATTTAACTTTATTTTAATTAACATGTGTAGGGTTGGTGTGTGTGAGAGAGAAAGTGCTTTTGGATGCTTAATTATACTCTTTTTAGATGAGTTACACAATTTCTTTAATTTTTGGGATATCATCCTTTATTAATTTCTTCGCATCATGCTTGCTTCATACATTGATCACGTCCATACCGACATCGTGCCATAGGCATGGGCACGAAATCTAGTATATATATAAAGGCATAAGCAATTAGCACAGCCAAATACAGCTAGATCCCACCAAAATGTACTTGCCAAAAATAGATTCTATTATGTTGGCAGAAAATCTTGAAATATGAAGAGACTTGGTATTGAATGCACATGTTTCTAGATGCATTAAACTTTGAAAATGGAAGCTGAAGTATTTCTTGGGAAGACAAATCATTTCCATTTATATATCTATATATACCTCTCGAATGCATATGTTTACATCTCTCACCGTCTCCCTCTCCCCCCCTCCCCCTCTCTATATGGTTTCAAAGAATATAACAGGTCTATTCACCAAACAATCTTCTATTAATCTGTTGGGTCAGAGTATCAAAATCATAGCTGTTTTCCTTGATTTTCCTTTTCTTATTCTTTTTTTTATAAGTAAAGTATTATATACCAAAGCGTCTAAATAGGAGACGCGTCCTTTTTACAAATTTTAAGCATACACAAACGGACTAATCTATAGAAAGACTATTCACAAATTTTCCTTTTCTTATTCATTTTGCTTTTGTATAGTTTAATTGTAAAAATATATGTCATGGGTTTAACGCACCGGTAAAAACTAGTTACAAAATAAATATACTTACAGCACATATCCAATCCTTCCATCAGGCAAAAGCATAGGCATCATTGCCATTCCAGCTGGTGAAGGTCCCCTTCCATAGATCATCGGCTGCAGTCAAATTTTAATAGTAGAATGTAAAAAGGATATAAAGGTAGTTCAAAAATGAGGAGCAATAAAAATAATCAGAAAGTTGTTTTACAGGCACACTCATTTCCCCAGCTTATAGTGTCTAGGGGGTAGATAGAAAGGATTTCCAGTTCCATTTAAATATAAAGATGACTGAGCTCAACAATAATACTTCCTCCGTTCCACTCAAAGAGTCATGTTTGAAAAGTCTAACTATTAAGGGATATATAAGTATCATTAGAGTTGATCATAATTAAAAAAATGTAAAGAGCATAGTCAAGATGATTATACCACATCACATGTGGAGGGTACAGTTGAACGGTTAAGGAGATTGTAAGCTTGATTTTAAGTTGAAACATCCCAAAATAGAATAGTGATCTCTTTCCCTCGAACACAACACGAGTATATCAAGTTTACTATGCTACTCTGCGCATGTCCCCATCCATACAAGATACAGCCCTTTCAAGCTCTCCATGTAGTTAAACTAGCTCAACAATTGGTCTAAACCCACAGAGATAGCAAGTGTCAATTTTTCTTTTCAAAGAGTGCAGTGTCAGTTATTATGCTTTTTTTTCTCTATATGCAAGTCAACAACTCTAAAAAACCAGTAAATAGCTTATTTATGTTCCCTGGTAATGCAAGGTTTAAGAATTTCCCAATGAAATTATCCCCTCTTACTTGTCGAAAGCCTGCACCACCATATCCTGCACCCAGAGCACCATATGCACCTCCAACCAAATCATAACCAGCACGAGGAGGGTAACTTGGAAGTAAGGCAGATCTTTGTGAATTTGCAGGTCCTCCAGAAGACTTCTGGTCTGCTTGTGGCTTAGCAAGAGAACAGTCCAACACTTGACCTGTAGGAGAAAATCCAGAATGATGTCAATATATAGACACAATTTATCAGTGTGGCTTAAGAAATAACAAAAATTCTCTAGATGCAACACAGAGGAGCCATTATTACCATCTAATTCATACTTCTCGGTGTTCTTCAGAGCCTTCATGGCACTTGACCTTTCTGCAAAGTGTACAAAACCAAATCTGCTCTTTTCCTGACCTGCTTTCGCGGGAGGAAGAACTACTTTTGTGATCTTTCCATGGTGATCAAATAGCTTTTTCAGCTGATCCTGAGTGATATTTTTGGGCAAATTTTTCACGTAGACTGCTTTAACCTGCACAAGTGAAGGTAAAGTCATTACCCATTACTCAAGTTGCATGTGTTTGCTGGAAGATTGAGGAAGACAGAGAAGAACTTATTTGGATTGAGAGAATGAAGGTCATAGGTACACAAAGATATACAGCAGTGAATAAGATGTACACGCCTTACCACAACTATGGGAACAAGACCCAACAATCGATACAAACTCCTAAAACCAGAATCTAAAGACCTGCTTGCCCAAACCAGACCCGGCATAGCTAGTCACCAAAAGCTCCAACCGTGAAAGGAAGATAAGCAATTCAGTCCCCAAAGTAGAACAAAAGACAAGCACTTCTGTTAGAAATTCTAGCATTTAAACATTCCACCTCCTCAAAAGAACCTTAACCTCTTTTACATGAGCAAAAGCAATGCATTCTCGAATTAGGTAGGCTTCAACTGTCAAAACACGAATGCATTGTACAGGAAGAAAAAGAATAGAGAATCCACAAATGCCACGCCAAACTACAGAGATGTCGTCTTTGGCACTCTCAGTTCACTTCGAAACACAGTGGTTTACAGTTCATCAAAACACTACTGAAATTGGCTGAAAGTCAGTGAAAAAATGGATAAATCTCAAAGGTGCAAAAACCAACAATGGTTATTTATGATCTGAGTTTATTCACTTAAAATCTATATAGAGCAGGCACAGAGGTGTTACAGTTGGTGTCATCAAAATTATATGACAAGGTAAAATGAAACATAAGTTTTTGTTAACATGACTAAGAGATTTCCCATTTCACAACAAAGTTTAAACTCATAGGCAAGTGTTGATTAAACTAATTCATAGCATCACTTCAAACTCTATGAGAGAGAAATCAGAACAACTCTGGACCAAACCTTGCAGAACAAAATACCTGGGATGCAGCTGAAGACTCTGCGTTTTTAGGGTCAGCCCAGCTCACTGTTGGAGCATTATCATCAAGCTTGAATTCTGGGTTCAACATCTTTTGTCTTGAGTACTCAGCACACGCATGATTATAGTACTCAATAAATGCAAATCCACGATTCCGGCTAGAGTTCTGTGGATCCTGCAAAAGGAAATTAGAAAAATGAATAATTAGATAAGTGGTTGGAAACAACAATACAAAACAAACGAAAATCATTGGAAGTCAAACCTTCAGCAGTTCTACAGAAATAATGCCAGGTCCAATACCATTGACAACCTTCTTCATATCGTCTGCTGTCCAGTTTCTGGGAACATTGCCAATGAATAACCGATGTTTCGCTTGAGATGTTGAACACTTGATCTTCTTGCCCTGTGACAAGGAAGGGGGAGTGGGGGAATGAAAGAGTTCTGGCAAGTTAATCATCACAAATAGTGTTAACTAGGTACTATTTATTAATAAACGATCCCCGCTTTCCATTCAAAGAGTTCACAAGTTTATTTTGGGATGTTCCACCCAAAGCTTCCACTGTCAGACTTATGCCTACATCTTCCATAACCTTTTCAACTCATTCACATCTGATTATAGCATCTCGGGTACACTCAATAATTTTACTACTAATGAAAAACTCCAAGGATAGCAATGTTCTTGTACATTCCAAAACTAGTTTGGTCGGAACAGGAGTAAAAATATAATAAAAAACAGAAAGATACAAGTCAAACTGCAATACCTTCAAGTCAGCATTATTAAGCTCTTTAATGGCATTAGAAGCCAAATCTTTAGTTCTGAAAGTCACGAAAGCATAACCCTTGTTCTCACTAGAATCTTTTCCTTTCATTATTCGGACCTGTTGTTGGCAAGTAAAGTAAAATGTTAGGCTTGGTATCACAGCAGTTGAGAGGGGAAGGGGGATTAGAGATAAAACTTACCTCTGTGACTTCTCCTATGGATTCACAAAACCTTCTAAGATCATCTTCAGAAGCATCTAGAGGAATTCCGCCAAGATATACCTCGGAACCATGAGGAGGAAGTGCAAGAAGCTCGGCATGTTTTTTCTGCACATCCTCTTCTTCCTCAGAATTTTGCATCACGACATCTCCATCTCGACCTTTTTTTGCATCAGTTACATCTTCTGCACCTGCTTCTTCCTCCTCCTCCTCTTCCTCCACCTCCTCCTCCTCCTCCTCTTCCTCCTCCTCTACCTCCTCTTCTACCTCTTCCTCCTCTTCTTCCTCCTCTACCTCTTCCTCTACTTCTTCATATTCAACCTCTTCCTCAACTGTCTCTTCAATATCTCCATCAAAGTCTACCTGCTCCTCAGGTTCAGAAAGCTTCTCTGGCTCAGCAGGCTTTGCAGGTTCATCTGACTTACTGGCTGCTGCCTTGGCTCTAGTCCTCGGCATCTTATATATCTAGGAAAGAGAGTTTGCGCCTCAACTGTGATGGATGCATGGAAGCCAGAAGCATTTACCGAAGAAAGAATACAAACATGGGCCGGTTGAAACAAAATGAAAGGCCAAAAGGAGTTCCAAAGTGAGAATATTGATAGAAGTTGTGCCATTAGATATGGCTCCAAGGAATTTCAATGTGAACAAATAGTCAATACAGGGATGATAAAATGTATATATATAATACCAATACCAACAGAAACAGGCAAGAGAGAGTTCTGAATGATATTCAAGAGGGTTGTGATTCTCAACAGGCGCAAAAACAGTGAATCAATGAGTTCTCGAAATTTAGATACCGGATGATTGTCCGAAAGTAATGGCTGACTTTTAGAGTTACTGTCTACAAGGAATAATGCATCCACAACAAAGCCAAGAAAAGGGGGGCGAGAACAAATAATAAGGATTGAGAAATCAAAATACAAGAAAATATAGTTATGCAGTAATGCAAAAACTCAGAAAAAAAGCCGGATAATATGTCCATATAAGGATCATAGAAAGCTAAAGGGGCTGGTCAACAAGAAACAGTTCTAGCTATTTCCCAGCAAAAAAAAAATCAAGATCCAGAATATATGTCCTGACGTTATCTCCCTGCAGCAAGTTAATGCACAGGAATTGAGAATCTCAATCTACTCAGCAATGAGCAATCTGAAAATGCACTTTTACATAACCAGTGCAAAATATCAGAACTGAATGATATCCCAATTTATAACACTTCCAATCATTTCTCCAGAAAATGAGATAGAAAGGTGAGTTCATCCCTTAACACAATTTAAAACGGAGAAAGTCTAAGGACACAGATAAATATGTCAACACCAAAGAAAACAGCTCATGTAAGGAAAGCAGAGAAAAACTAAAAACAGAAGACAAAGAAATCTAGCTAGAATAAAAGGAGCTTCAAAGTAACAAGAACCACTATTTACACTGCAAATACCCTTGTTGGTAATGGTAAATACTTTTGCAGGACACAAAAAACTAGATATAAGGCAATTTTAAGTTTTTCAAACTCTTACAATCCTGATATATTTGCCTTGACAAATAATGTGATAGCAATAAGTCAAACATATCCATTTTTAGATTAAGAAAATAAATATGAAATACATCTACTAAATCCCCTCTTCGTCCCAAAAATAAAAAGAGTTTTGACTTTGACAATTGTTGGTCAATTTGTTTAAACTTTTGACCAAAAATGTATAATAAGTAAGCTTGTTCTTACAAAATTCTAGAAGTAATGATTGAAAGTTTTCTTAATATTGTTCAAGTGACTGAAAATTTACAACCTAAAACATAATAAATGTATGTTAGTACTTTGATATTGTACTAGGTTGACTTTCCAATAAGGAAATGAGACTATTTCTTTGTGACGGAGGGAGTACTTGTAAGGAGCGGTGCATGGCTGTGGCCCTAATATGTTAACCCTCTGCAACTCGCTGCAATCATTTTTATATTTTATTTTTGATAAGTGTGACCCCTTATTGGTATGGGGATTGGAACCAACGACCTCAAGGTCTAAGTGCCCTTGCCATCTATCTTTCAAATTTTAATCCCTAAAAGGTAAAAAAATTGCCAATGCTGCAACAGTCTCCTTTCCCCGTCAGAGGCGCTCACGAACCCCTCCCCACCAGGAGTGGTCAACGCCTCCTTTTCCTGTTGACTGATCCGCTCTTTTCAACATGTTGTGAAAAACGTTTGCTGCAATTGCACTAATGGTCTTGTCTGAAATCCAAGCCTAGAAGTTGTAATGAGCAGACAACCAAACTGTGGGCTTATGTCTTGGATCAACTGACTTTTGTTCAAAGCCTACTTGAGGAACAAGCGTCCAGCACTGTATTAAGAGTGCTGTAGACTTGCCATGAACTTCTCCTATCAAGCACTATGGTCTCCCTGACCAAATTTGTTAATTATTCAGCCTAAACCCAATTTGAAAGCCACAAAAAGTTGAATCAGATCAAGCTCCTGAACCAACAGATCCCCACACTAAAATCAAGCCTGAAAGACTTGGTCCACAAACAACCAACTTTGGTGAAAAGAGAAAAACTTGAAACTATTTTTCAACCTGTATTTCAAATGGCTAATCTCCTCTAGAAACTCAAGAAAAAATCATACAATCAAGATCAACTCAACATCTCAACTCAGACCTTATCACAAATACTTGAGGTCAGCTACACACATCCTTTTTAGCCACTTTCAATCCAAAGCAATATTGTCAGTCAAACCACACTTAGTCATATCCTTGATTATGGTCGCCCGAGTTGGTCTTGATCTTCCACATATAGTAACTTGATTTGTTTTCAATAAAGGCCTTGAAAGAAAAAGAAAGGAGAATGTTTCAAAGCATCTTACAGCCCTTCCTATATCTTTCATATCTTGTACAAGGCAAAGACAAACCAAAAGGAGACAAAGCATATTAAGGTAATCAGAACAGAGAAAGATCATATTTGAAAAGCAGAATTAATTCTATGTTACAAGGATGCAGGTGCGGGTGTCCGGCGCTAGTACTTTTGTAGAAGTCAAACCTGATAAACCATGAACTTGAGGATACTTGGTCTCGGCTTCCAAGAATTTAAAAATAAATAGTGGAGGTACCCAGACACAGTTTAGGGTTATATTATTTAGAGTCCATGTAATATATTTTAATTACGTATAGTGTAGTAAATAAAACATAGGGTGTGTCTATTAAGAATAGTAGTTTAATAGCTGAATATTTGAAAATTTCCAAGATTTGACTGAAAATCATGAACAGTAGGGTTCGGGTTAACCATGAAGAGTCTGCCACAGATCCCCCATCCATGTCTGGGCCATGTCATGTTTGACACTTGGCAAGTGAAATAAATAAGGAAGAAAGGATTAGCTCAATGTTGCATGTTGTGGGTGGTGCAGTTACGGGGGCCCCTCTTTTAGAAGGAACCCCCAAGATTGGAAATTAGATCCTCTTTGGCTTTTCATTGGGTAGCTATATGCTCAAAAGGTGAAAAGTGATAAAAGAAAACAAAGTTTTGAGGGATGGAGCAAAGAGCGGGGTCTTCTCAATCAAATCTTATTATCAACTAGCATCAGCATATCCACTTGGAAGACCGTACGGAAATCAAGGGTTCGACTAGAGTGGTTTTTGTTTTGCTTGGGAGGAGTGAAGCGACTCTTACCACAGATAATTTGTGGGATTGCAAAAAATATATATGTTAATTGATGCTACATGTGTAAAGGAGACTGGGAAAGTGTGAATCATCTTTTGTTGCACTGCCCTCTAGCTAAGGAGATATGGGACTTCATTCTAAGTCGGTTCCAGCTGACTTGGGTTATGCCTCGTTAGGTTAAGGAGCTGTTTCTTAGTTGGTCTATATAAGAGAAGACAGAGAAACAGCTCTTGGGATGCTCCGCGCCTCCGCTGTTGGCTGTGTGCTGGATCGTGTGGAGTGAAAGGAACAGCAGAGTTTTTTACAATATTGAGTCGAATGTAAATAGATTAAAGGAGTTGTTGCTCTCTATCGTGACCGGTGTTAATCCTTTTGTAGAGTTTGTTGATAGTTTTCAGGTTGTCAATGTGGGCGTTGTTGGTATATTTCCTGTGTACATAGAACGCGTCACCTAATGTGGCGTTGTTCTTATTTTAATCCTTGTCAAAAAAAAATCTAGTTACACAGAAGCTAATCTATAAGAACTATAAGAAGTTGAACAAATTGATTCTTCATCTATCGATTAGCAAATGAACTGAAGGTTCTGTCTACCGTCTCATCACCTACAGAAAATTAATTATCATGGAATCTATCAGAAAGCTTCTAGTCGTCATCTACACACCTTAGTCCACACCAGTTCCAAAACCAGAAAATCCAGCGAACGAAAGGAAAAATTCCACAAACCTTCTCTCAGCAATCTCTTTTCAGAGGCATCCTCCACCATAGAATTATAACAAGCATCATATGATGGACTCCTCACGGATTTGTAAATCAATTTCTTTTTTCCCGCAATGCCTCCAAAGAATTACACAATAACTTGTTTCTTTAAAAAGAAAAAATCACAATATAAGACTTTGGGAGGAGATGTTTCAAAGTGCATTAATTATGTACAAACCTTTCAATCTCATACAAGGCTGCACGCTAAGGAAGAGCCACAAGGAACCAAAAATGAGATTAAAGAAATAAGTGGACAGGAGCGATTAAAGTTGGTCCAAAGCTGATGTATGTGAATCACAAGGTGTTGAGCAAATCCAAAGCTGGTGTCTATGACTCACTGGAGGTTGAGTAATTGAATTCATCGTCTATGATTTACTTGATTTTCCAAAGAACGGAAGGTTCTCTTCATGGTCCATCTCCTACAGAACTTGGTTGGTTTGTTTTTTGATAAGTAAAGATAATACATACCAAGGCATCAAACCAAGTGACACGTCTTGTGTACACTAGAAATATACTCACTAGTCAAAAGAAAAGCTATTGACAAACAAAAGAATATCGAGTAGCAGATTGAGTCTCCACCGACTCAGAACACCAGAAAAAAAGAGTGTGAAGCAGGGTGTCTATCAACTGAATCATAGATCCTTCCTCATTTTCACGGAATCTGTCATTCAATAGTATCAATTTGACTACCTTCCTTCCCACTTCAAATGTCGAGGTCAAATATTTTTTATGTGGGTAACATACATAACAAACAAGTAAATCATTTGGTAAAAAAAGAATTACATTTTGACAGAACTCTGGATCTAATTTCCTATATTAATATCAAAATGCGCCATGGTCTACTAGGTTGCAGTAACTGACAACTTTCAAGTTTAATGTTATGAAAGCCATCTTCTTGTGGTCCTTTTGGACTGATCAATCCTTGAATCAAATACATGAAAGAAAATAAAATGTATAGCCTAATAACCTTACTGCGAAATAGTACCAATTGGATCAGGTCTTTGTTGAATACGGGCTTCTTATCATTCTGTTATTTCCATGAAATCCCCAAGATTAATCTGAATATTATTATATCCGTACGAGCTTGAGTGCTCTTGGCCTACGCACGTGGTTTAACCGTTAAAACACTTCAACAGTAAGCTTATTCTACAGCCTACTTCTTCTTCTATGCTACTGCTTCACTATATGAAGAGTCTTTGTACCACTTCCTACATTCATTGCCCATTTCATTTAAGGTGCTTGTAGTACTTCTATTCAATTTGGTTTTGGATCACTCACTATTCACTGAAGCTTTATGAGGCCAAACCCTTGGGGTAAGAACAATTTGGAGCACAGCTATACAAACCTATGAAGATCGTGCAAAATCACAAGTTCTAAAATATATGATCAATATATTCATCTACATCATCAAGTTGAAATCCGGATGCATACTTGGACATTTTTTAAAAGTGATGTCCTCAACAGGAACTATCAAAGCCCTCTATGAGCCAGATAAATGGAATGGTTGGTCAAAAAGCCCTGCCAATAGCTCAACATCTACCTTCAAAAACCAACAAGTCCCCTTCCTAGCAGCCGTATGGAGTAATTTGTTCCTATTTATGTCACCTTGAAAACTGTGGTGCCTCAAAAGAGTGCCAGTAATTTAGAAACAAGCCTCCGAAGGCATAGGCAAAATCATACACATGGGCCCTAGAGCTCTTAATTCAGCTTCAATACCAGCTGCCAACACCTTTGAGACTAATCAGGGAACTATCCAAATACCAACTGTATTGCACTAAGAGATGATTGCAGGCTTTCCACATCCTTACAAACTAAGCACGGACCAGTAAAAGCCAAAGATAAAGTGAAGTTATCAGCCCGTGTAATTGATTCTACATTTATATCCAATGTAGGACATCCTAGAGGTTTATCAAGGTAGATTAAAGGTGGTCTTAAGTGGGAAACTTTATACTTGTGTCATGTTGATAGATGTGTAGAATCAAAGTAAAGTTATCATCGAAATTCGGAGAATACATGAATGACCCTCACTCTAACCTTTTCATTCCTACAATACCCTACACACAAAAAAACAGCAATTTTGTTCACCTTTGAGACTAATCAGGGAACTATCCCAATACCAACTGTATTGCACTAAGAGATGATTGCAGGCTTTCCACATCCTTACAAACTAAGCACATACCAGTAAAAGCCAAAGATAAAGTGAAGTTATCAGCCCGTGTAATTGATTCTACATTTATATCCAATGTAGGACAACCTAGAGGTCTATCAAGGTAGATTAAAGGTGGTCTTAAGTGGGAAACTTTATACTTGTGTCATGTTGATACATGTGTAGAATCAAAGTAAAGTTATCATCGAGATTCGGTGAATACATGAATGACCTCACTCTAACCTATTCATTCCTACAATACCCTACACACAAAAAACAGCAATTTTGTTCACATCCCCTAGTGGCTGTAGTATCACATTGCACATGTATTACTAAATTTCTTTGTTTCATTTCTCTTATTCAAATCAGGTCACGCCACATAACAATTCCACAAATAATCTTATCAAATTAAAATCAACAATCTTCAAGACACTTAACTAAATGTTCATTATATAATCATAAAAGTGTAAGTCAAAACCATGAATAGCAATCAGCTAAGTGGATTGGAATTCACTACATTGCAATCTTCAACACACTTAACTAAATGTTCCTTGGAATTCGCTACATTGGCCATTGAAAAATGTTCATCATATAATTTTAATAGAGTAAGTCAAAACTATGAATAGCAAAAATCAGCATAATTTTTGGGTTTGAAGTAAGGCCAAAGTCAGTTGATTTCTGCCACTTCATCTAAATATTTTCCCACTGGTCCCCTATCGGATGAGTATTATATCCTTACATAGATATTAAAATTATGAATAATCATTCCACTAGTCTTAGCAAAGAGAAAACCTAAACAAGTCAAGTAAACAGAGATAAGGGCTACTCAACGAAAAAACAATTTGTTACCCCAAATTCAAAAAAGCGCAAAATCACATAATAAAACATCAAGGAAAACATTCCAAATTCACTTTTTCAAATTGAAGTTAGCAACAAATTGAGCAAGGATCCAACGCAAGGGAGAGACATGTCAACTTTCATACCTTAAACGAGCTAGGGACCGTTGGTGAGCTGCGCGACTGAGATTGACGGAAAATAAATTTCCGGTGGATAGAGATGAGATTTGACTAGCCGCTAGGGCAAGAGAAGGAGGATGCGGTGGTTTTGAGATGCGAGAGTAGGAGGGAGAGAGTGGTGTTGGCAGGTGGGTATTCGTGCCCTAACCAAATGACCAATATATATCAAGGCACGAATTGAACGAAGATAAAGAGAATATTTTTGTAATGGCTAAATTCAATTTACCGCCCTTATTTTTGGAGCTATTTCATTTACTACCCCTTAGGAGTATTTTAAAAGTAGTTTTATGTTAATAGGAGATAAAATAATATTTTTGAAAGAAGATAGCAACCCTATTTCTATTTTATTTTTTCTCCATTTTTTATAAAGATGATTATAATATTGGTTTATACTTACCCCTTTGGTGACTCGATCGTACAACTTATTAAATATTAGGGAAGTATGTTTACCACCATATTCATAAGTTCTAATGCGTGTATTCAGCTTGGCGATTTTAAGGTTTGGTTTTGATTTGAAATTTTTTTTTCTTTTTTTGTAATGATTAAAATATGTAAGAGATATAAAGAGAAGCGGTGAGACCAAAGAAACAGAAAGTCTAAAACCAAAAAAACAAGCTACAAAGGAAAATAGACCCAATATCATCTTTAGTAGTTCTTGAGACAAAATATATCAAAAATAGGCGTTTAATTGGTGTTCTTATACCAAATGTTAACTATTGCATTTTCAGAAGAATAAAATTATTTTTTTATTTAGTATATGTAGTATTATTATTATTATTATTATTATTATTATTATTATTATTATTATTATTATTATTATTATTATTATTATTATTGTACATATATAACAATCATTAATATCAAAAAAATTATAAGAAAACGAAACTTACCTTACATGCTTCAAACTCGATCCAACGACTAGAAATTCAAGATGATGTGGCAAAAAATCAACTTTGGGTCGTCCAATTGATACGTATTATATCTGGGCTTGATCTATTTTAATGAACCTATTTAAGAACACAATAACACTTATAAAGGAATGCAAAGTTTGGTCTCGCGAATCCCCTCCGGCGTGAGAGTAATGAGATAAGTGTAATGTCAAGAGAGAATTTAACAGAAGTTCGAGGCTCAAGAAAGAGTGTATACCTTGTTTAGGGTTTATGGAGAGGTATTTATAGGCCCCCAATGACTTAAAATTCTTGTGGGATTATGTTTCCATAGATACCTAGCAGATTTATGATGAAACTCCTAAATTGTAGGTGTAATAGGAGGCTGGTTGCGAGAAAGCCAGGGCAAAAAAGGTAAATGCTTTGCTCAGATAAAGAAACCCTTGGTCTGTCTTGAAGAGCAAGTCTCTGACTGCTCGATGCTTGCCCGGGCGAGCGAGGCTCTGCCCGACTGTATGATGTAAATCTGGTGATTACAAGTGTGAATCTCGGGCATGGCCCCTGATGCGATAGGCAAGGTCTATGCTCGGTCAGGCTTTAACGAGAGTTGTATTGTTCTCTACCATGGCCGGCCCTGCCATAAGGAGAGTGAGGCCATGGCCTTGGGCCCCCTAAAAATATCCAATTTTTTGGGCCTCTAAATCTCACAAAAACCCTACACATTATTAAAAAAAAAAAATCCCTTATTCTAATTTCTAAAAAAGACTTAGGCTTCATTTGTTTCATGGAAAATGACTTTTGGAAAACGTTTTCCTCATTTTCTAGTATTTGGTAACCAGAGGAAAATATAGTCAACATAAAAGTTTTTCTAAATCAACGGAAAATGAAGCCTTCTTTTCAGGAAAATGACTTACTGATTCATTTTCCAAATGTTCAAGCACCCCTTCGCCCTCTTCCACAATTACACATATTTACAAACACACAATATTTTACTCAATAAATACATTGTTTAGAAATATAATTAGAGTTTGTGCACATTATTTATAAATTATAATTTAAATAAATACTCATTACGTCATAAAATTAGTGTCCACTATATTATTTAGGGATGCCCCAAATATTATCAATTTTCTTTTTTAAAACGTTTTTTCATTATTACCAATTTTTTTGTTCGTATTTGTGACATTGAAAAAAAATGGACTTTATTGATTTGACACCATTAAGGATTACTAAAGGAAAATTACTTAAAGTTAAACATTATTTTTATGTTCAATATGGACATTAATATTAGAATATATTTTTTTAATTTATTCATATATTGTTTTCCGTGTGCTTGCCAAACATCCGAAAATATTTTTCGACATATTTTCAAAAGATTTACCAATAAAAAAAATGACATACGTAACCTTGGTTTCTTTAATTTTTCAAAAATTGGAAAAAAAATTTATGCTACAAAGGAAGGGTCCCGCTCGAAGTAATTGGCCTTGGGCCCCCGATTTTACAGGGTCGGCCCTGTTCTCTACTCGGTACCTTGCTAGCTTTGCCCGCTAGGCTAATAGGTCTCACGCTGAATGATCCCGTGACTGGCATGTGGTGGTTACTCGTGACCGGGTTTGAGCCGAGCACATCACAAGATTAATTCAACCTAAGGTTTACCAACAGTAACAAATTTTGAACCAATATCGTTAAGTAAATGAAAAGCTAATTGTCTAATACTCTGCCTTCCAAAACCTAACCAAGCTCAGTTGCTGCACGTCCTAAATGTTATAAATGAAATTAAATAAACGACTTACGAAGCAACATAACAAACATTACAGCCAAATCAATGAAAATCACAATTGGACTAAAACATCAAATAAACCATTGTTTCAAAACGCGTAGCCTAAAGAACCAGTTCAATAAGTAGGTCTAAAATAGAAGGATGCATAGACCAACCCAAAACCACCAAGTCCGCCCCCGCAGCCCAAACAAAACACAATCTCAGCTCGGATAAAATGTGTCTGAAAAACATGAAGTTGATGTCACGCATCGATTAGCAACCATGCACTATCATCTGCGAGATTACTAACCAAGTCATTGGAGCTCCTACCTAATAATCATAAGTGCAAGCCTCTTAACCAAGAACACTAGGAATCACATAAGCAAAACATAATTCTTTCAACAAATCATCTCAACTTACCACTGCCACAAAACCCGTTCACCCATGATATTACCACCATGAACAAGTTACCTTCCTTAAGAAAATACTCACATGGGGAAAGTACGTAGCCACCGTCTTAGAGCTTCTAGAGGGGTATTTTCTCCCTGACCTATGATACATACCCTAACATTAGATCCTTCATACACTCTTTTTTTCATTTGCATATTGGCCCTCGCGCATCACAGCTAGATTTCTCATAGCTAGGTATGCTTTCTGATTCATAATCTAGGGCAATTCTCGTAGTTACTGCAGATTAGGGGAGTGTTTTTTTCTCCTATAGGCTTTGTTCCACTCCCAATGGCACGCCGTTCTCCTTTTCCAATAGAGAATCTCCTCATCGTCTGCCCCATATTTTTAAAGTCAGCTCCTTACCGGTTCAATCTTCTCCACATCAGAAAGGTTGATTGCTCATGTACAATCTCATCCAATAGCTTTCCATTCAACTAAATCTTCATGATCAGCCCTACCTACTCCCTCTGCTTTTCCACTTGGTTGCCGGGACACTCCATAACTCTGCAAACCACATGTGACATTAAGCACCACCAAAACAAAACAAAAAAAATGGAGGGAGGGAGGGGGTTCCAATAAAAATTACAATCATTATATTAGAGGGGGAGGGGAAACTACATCGGGAAAAACTTGTTTGGTGAAACTTCTAATCTAAAGACGAAGATAAATTAGCAGCAACACGAATTTTGATAGAGACGGAATCAGACAACATCGCCAGTACGAGACCCAAAGTACACATGAATTTTATATAACAAATGTTGAAGTCATAAATTTGAGAGACCCTAAGCGTAACACACTAAATCGCTACATGTAACACCATTTATAAGAGAAAATTACGATACTACCCTTCTTCCAATTATAACAGCGACCCCCCATTTTGAATCATTACCCCAAAACACTCTCACCCTCTCTCTCAACACTTTTCTCTCTCTTTGTCACTCCCTTCACTATTTTCAATGGATTATAATCCTGATGAAGGCGTATGTAGATGTTAATGTGTATTCCTATTTTCAAGTAAGATTATAAAAAAAAATACTTTTTAAAAAAATTGTTTTTTTATAGTAAAAATACCCAATTTCGGATTCCACCTACCATCATCTAATATCAAAAATAAAAAGAAAAGTTAGGTTACAATTGATTAAATATATGTAAACAATATTCTATGCATATATATATTACACACATATTATCTATACTATTATTTATTCAAATTTAAATTTAAAAAAACAATGTTTTTTTTAAATAGTTGTCAGCCCTAGGTGGATTTTTAATAAATCAGCCACTAGGAGGTGGCATATGTTAGGCAAAAGAGTCGCAAGATCCGCCACAAGTGTCCGGAAGTTTGAAAAAGTTCCACGAAAAATAACCGAATTTTGGTCAAAGACCTGCAAAGCAAAAATTCCCAATGCCCTAGCGGATGTTTTGCCAAAAAAAAAAAAAAACCTGCGTATAAGGCTGATCAAGGAGAAAGAGAGCGGGAGAAAAAAAATATTCGAGAGAGAATCAATTTTGTGAGAAATTAAAAAAAAAAATTGGGGAGGTTTGATGTTTTGATTTGAGAGAGGGTGTTAGGTGTAAAGATATTATTTTAATGGGAGGGAATGGGTTTAAATGGTGTGGAGGTTAGGTAGGTAATTTCTTTAGTAAATGAGCATTACCTTAGGTATTTTGTTAATTTTTTGCCAAAGATTGGAGGGGGGAAACAAAAGTCATAAAGATTCTAACATCTTTTAACAAGTATACAAGTTGAAAATTTGAAATTATTGGTGTTCTCATTATATTTTGATACTCAAGTAATGACCAAAAGACATTATGGAGGAGTTAAAATTGAAAAAAGAAATGTGAATTCCAAAATTTACTCTAATTTTTATAATTAAAGACTTAAAGTACACTATCTAATCTTTTTTTCTTCTCTTGTTCTCCTTATCCTTTTGCATGCACAATAATTCAAATTCGCCTTTTAGTTCTGATTGCGCATTTCTTGAATGGTGTAAATGTCTATAAAATTTACAAAACTTGTGAAAGAGCAAAATTTGTCTCCCCAATAGTTCTTAAATTTGGTTTAATTTTAACTTTTCATGGAGGTTAAACATTTCTTTAGACTTAATTTATTATGGTTTCAGATATCTTTTGAACGGTTTTCTTGTGTGCATGGCACTTGTAACAAGTGTGTAAGATATTCTCTGCATTCTAAGAGCTATATGTCCACAGGAGAGCAATGATATGAAAGAGTGACTAAAATGAACCCTGGATTTTTAGCATGGCTACAGAGTCGAGAACAAGATCAAGAACCAGGTTACACCGTTACATAAACTCATAAAGGGAAGACCAAACAAAACACATATAGTAGCCATATAGATTGCTATAATACTGGTTGAATCTAAGTAGCCGGTCATCACCATATGGCATCACCAAAAGAAACTCATTGCATTAGAGCATATTTCTTGTGTCTCCTCAGAGGAACAAGTGTTTATACTCCCCATTTGCGAGTTGGCAAAGCTGGTTGTAGTCATGAGTGTCTGCAGAATGAATAAAAATGAATAAGTCCTCCAGAAACAAAATCAATAGAATGTTCACATAAAGAGTACAAGTAGAACCAACAAGAAAAGTATCATCACAAACTTTGGTTACTTGTTTACACTTTTTAATCAAAAATTGGAGAGGGATAAGTGTATGTGTTTGTGAGTTGGGCAGGAGCGGGGAGAGATAGGAAGATAACTCTGTTTAAGTCGAGTAAACATTTGTCCAACTGAAACAGAGGTCATAGATGGTTGCCTGATGCTGGTCAAATGCAGACAAAACCACTTAGCTGATTACTAGATATGGGTTAGGTTGGTCCTGACCTGCTTAAATTGCACAAAGAATAAAGCTTTCAAAGCTTATAAAGATACTAATAGGGTGGTACCAAAAGAAGGTTAAGAAGTTTTCATTTCCTAAATATACCAAAATAAGGAAATAAGGAGATTTACTGCTTTGGGGTTTCTCTTGGAATTGATGCGTTTACAAATAATATTAGAAATACTAGTTTCATTTTTTTTGAAAAGTAATACTAGTTCCAAAATTTCTTTAATATGACCTACTGATAGCAACAATTAACCCAAAATAGTCCATCAATTTCAAAACTATTTATGTCCAATTTTTTAATGGCTTGGCCAAAACTAGTGTATCAAGAAATATAGAATTGAAAGGATGACCTTAATAATAAAGCAGTAAGAGCCATACCAAATGTATCACCAAAGTTGGTCCATTTCTCAGCATGGATGGCTTGGGCTGTCTTAGCAATACCAATTACCTCAACAAAAGTTGTAAGAGGAGAGGATGGCTGGCCTGTTATAACTAATTGTTGTTCATCAGTCGATTTTCCAATTATGCCACCAGCTTCAGGACGTATAACCTGAATCACTGCCCGAACCCTCTGCCCAACATACTTGCGCAGCTGCTCAGCGTTGACAAAAACAGCAGGGTTTGATGTATCCATGTCTTCTAAAATAAACATATCGAAAAGGCACATAATTCTCAATAATCAAGATGATGGAAAGCTGGTGATATAAGAAAAACTATTCTTCTATCGAAACTGACACGGCATAAGGATTGGTTACATTGCCTCTGCTATTCTAGGCTAAAATAAGAACTGCAGAACACTAAAACATGAATGAGTATATGCTGCTTTCAATCATTAAAAGAAAAGAAACTTGGAAATTCATCAACTCACTTAAACTGAAATTAGTCTAATATTAAACAAGGAAATCATAAATGGTCGGGTGGAGAACAGGAGATTCTACTATTATTCACAAGGCCAAAGTTTAATGCGACTATACAACCACACATAAGCTAACTCTAAGAAATAGCACTTAGTGGAGTTACTTCCAAAGTAAGCCAAGACGTACTCCCTCCGCTCCGATCAAATAATCCACAATTCCATTTTGAGATGTTTCACATAAAGAATACACTTACAAAAATATGCTTTAAATCTCTTGCGTTGGAGCTTGTTGCATCGGATATTTCAAGATTTGCGGGGTATGAAAGGCTATCAGAAAGAGTATTTCTCCTAATGCTGGGTGCTGAAGGTTACGGTTTTTGGGGTCTTCGTTGTGTCGAGTCAGTGCGCTGTTCTACCTAGGGTTTGAGTTGCCAGAGGAGGTTCGTTGTGTTTTGAGGGTCACTGTCTAGGCAGAGAGTTTCGCCCAGACCAGGCAACCAGATCTGTCCTTTCGCCGCAGTCAGATAGTCGCTGGAAAGTTCTCACGCGCTTCACGTGCCAGCGTGTAGCCGGAAAATTTTTGCTGGTTTGTTCTCGGACTGACACAGACTGGGTCACCTGGAGGTTCTGAGTATTGCTTGGTGGTTGGGTTTCCTGTCTGTTTAGGTCAAATCTTCCAATCCTTGGTGGTTGGATTTCCTCTCTGAAGACAAGCACCAACACATTGAAGGAGGATTGTAAAGGCATAGGTAGTTAAGAATGATTCAAGGGGAAGAGAAAATCATCTTTCAGGCGGGTAGAAAGACGTTCGATGTTATCAAGAGTTCTGATCAAAGTCGAGTATGCTTCAAATTCCAGGAGAGAAGCAAGGGACAAGTGCATGAGCTGATTTTTGCTGTCGAAGAAACTGTTTGGATCAGCGAGTGGATGAAGAAAGCCTCTGCCCAGTAAGGTTTATTCTGGAAGAAGTTATCTGCAAAGTGGAGGGAAGTGTTGTTCGCCAAAGAAAGAAATCGTCAAGGTACGTTCCTAAGAATTTCTCTTCGAGGCAGAGGCAGGTCTGGTGTGTTATTCATTCCGGAGGTATCACCAGGAGCAGGATGGGATATGGCAGCCGGTAAACTGGAAAGATTTTTATTTCCCGAAAAGGTTTGTAATGAGAAATCTTATAAATAAGCGGCTGAGATTCCCCCTTCGCCCAACTTAAATCATATTATTGGGGAGGATTCAAATGATTCCACAGTTGATTTCGAGGTGGACAAGAGTTCTTGTTTTGGGAACCTGGAGTTTCTTGGAAGATGTTTGGTGGGTAGCATAGGGGACCCGGAGGATCCCATTCCTCCTCAAGAAGAAGTCCAAAGATGGGTGAATGTACATTGGAAAGTTGCTGGAGGGTGGTCAAAGTGCTTGACTTGAGTGGTCGTTATTTTCTGTTCATCTTCCCTTCCAGTAAGGAGGCATCTCGAATACGTAATTATAAGAAATGGGTGGTGAATCGAAGTCCTATGCTTTTGGAGGTTTGGGACCAGGTGGGTCTTTGCCATCATGTTGATCGTAAGCCAAAGGAAGTGTGGATTAGGGCGCTGGGGCTACCTCTTCATCTGTGGAGTAATCAGGTCTTTTCGGAGATAGGGAAGGTATGTGGTGGTTTTGTGAAGGTAGATGAATACACCAAAAATAGATTAGATGTAAGATGGGCACGTATTCTGGTTCGTTATAAGGAATCAATGCTGGCGGAGGTGCGTATTGGGGTTGGAGATAGAAGCTTTTCCGTTCCAATCTGGTCGGAATCTGCGCCTTTTTGTCGTGAAAGCCGTAGGGTGGTGGAAGTACATAGACAGAGGAACATTAACAATCCATTCATTTTTGAGAAGGAAGGTGAGGTGCACGCGTTTTTTCAGCACATGAAGGAGAAGGGTAGTAAGAACGGTGGAGTGTCCAGAGGTTTTGACAGAGGGGTGGGGTCGAGCACATGGGAGAAGCAGAATTCAAATTTTAAATTTGGGAAGTTCAAAGACTCGGCTAAGAGTCAACCCACTAAGGGGGTGGAAAAGCCTGAGAGTTCAACTTTTAGGCTTGGGCTTAAGAGAAATAGGCCTTCTTCCAATAGTGAGGGGCATGGTAGAGGCCCATTTGAAAGAAGTGTGAGACCAAAGTCTTTATGGGCTCCTATTAAATCCAATTCGAGAGGAGTTAAAGAGAAGGAGACAGTGGGGGGAAATTAGTGGGCCTTTCAAGTCTTTTTTCTCTGTTGGCCCTAGTTCCAGTCAGAGCAGTGGCCTTGGGTCTGGGCAAAAGGAGGACCCGATTATAATTGAAGACAGGGCTCATGGGGCTTTGGAGGAGAAAATTAATTCGCAATTGAGATGGCGAGACGCATCTATGTTCGAGCCTCATGAAGGAGAGAAGGGGTTGACTTCATTGGCTCGAGATGATACGGATGTGTGCGACAGTCTGAAAATAGGCAGAGAAAAGCTCACTTCGAAGGTTATCTTGGAGCATGAGTGGAGGGCTAGTAGCGAAAAAGGAGGAAAGCTTTCTGGGGAAAAGTTGAGCAAGAGAGAGGAGTCTCAACATCGATCAGATGCGGATAGTGAAAAGGATATGATATTTTCGAACAGCAAAGAGCGGACCTTGGAGATGGATTCGCAGCAGAATATAGACTTGGTTCAGAAGGGGGCTTCGAGGGATTTTGGTGAAGGGAGGAAAGGTTCTGGGGAAGATAGTAGTGGAGGGGCATCGTTTCAGAATGTTGAACACGTTTATGCAGAAATGGAGTCTTTTCAGGTGCGACAAGAGCATGTTCAGAAAGGGGTAGAAGGTGTCGGCTGTGAGAATGAAGATTTGTCTCATGAATTTGTAGACTCTACAGATCAGAGCTGTTCGCCATCGGGAAAGGTGGAGGACCTAGGAGAGTCGGGTTATGATAAGGAGTGTGATGACTGCAGCGAAGGGGAAGAAGAGGTCCACTCGGGCCATGCAGGGGTAGATGGTCACATGATTATTACCTCTCCTATGAATGAGGGTCTTACAGACCCAATTTGCTGTACTCCGATTGCGATGGTAGAACCAGGAGATTGTTGCAGCTTTGAACCATTATTGTGTAATGGGGAGTCAAAGGACTTTTCACTGTGGGTGCAGAGCAGGGTTAAGGATTTCGGCACATTTATAGGGGTGTCAAACCATGGATTTGATGACAAAATTCAGGAATTACTAATGGAGATTGAAAGGAGCTGGCGGGCGTCAGAGAGAGATGCCAGCTCAAAGAAAGGCAAATCTCGAGCGAGGTGCACTAGAGAGCTGAAGCAATTATGCTGCAATTTTAACTCAGCTCATCTGGAATTTAAGGAGGGGGAGAGTAGACGTAAAAGAAATCTGACTTGATTTTACCATGGATTTAAGAATCATTTCTTGGAATGTGTGGGGTTTAAATAATTTGGAGAAAAGAAATGTGGTTAAGGCGTCTATGAGAAGATGGAACCCTCTTGTGGTTTGCTTGCTAGAGACTAAAATGGATAAAGTGGATAGTGATTTCATTTGCAGTGTTGGTAGAGGAAGATGTGCAGATTGGGAGTATCTTGGAGCTTCCAGGGCAGCTGGAGGAATTCTAGTAATGTGGGATAAGAGAGTTCTATCTAAAAGGTCGTTTCTCGGTGTCCTGTTCGCTAAAAAAGGTGGATAGTAATAAGATTTGCGTTTTCTCGGGTGTGTATGGTCCTTGCTTGGATGTGCCTCGAAGAGATTTGTGGGAAGAGTTAAAGGTGGTTAAACAGAAGGGGAATCATCCGTGGTGTACAGGTGATGACTTCAACGTGATCAGGTTCCCGCATAAGCGGGGCGATGTTGGATTTCAGTGACTTTATTGATGATATGGCCTTGATAGATCTACCGTTAGCAGGAGACGGATTTACTTGGTTCAGGAATAATTCTAGCTCTCAATGTTCCAGAATTGATAGATTCTTAGTGTCCGTGGAATGGGAAGAATGCTGCGGTAGTTTGGTTCAGTCTTGTTTGCCTCGAAATATTTCTGATCACCCTCCTTTACTCCTTCAGTGTGGTGGTATCGCAAAAGGGAAATCTCCGTTTCGCTTCAAAAATATGTGGTTAAAGGAGCAGGGCTTTCTTGATTGGATTCGGACCAAGTGGGCAGGTTATACAGTGGAGGGAGATCCCAGTTTTAAGCTGGCAAAGAAGCTGAAACTGCTGAAAAATGATCTCATTCTGTGGAATAAGGAGACTTTAGGGAGGATTGAGGAAAAAATTAAGGTAGTGTTGTAAGGTATTCAGTTTTTGGATTCTAAAGAGAGCTCAGGAGAGTTGTCAGAGGAAGAGTTCATTCGGCATAACGAGTTGAGAAAGGAGGCAGAGATCCTGTTGATTAAAAAGGAAATTTGTTGGAGACAAAAATCTCGGGTTCAGTGGTTAAAGGAAGGTGACAGTGGTTAAAGGAAGGTGACAGGAACACCAAATTTTTTCATCGGACTGCGAATGCCAATAAAAAGGTTAATCACATTCATAGCATGTCAGTAGATGGTATTTTGCTGGAGGAAAAATCTGCTATTAGGGCGGGTGTAGTAGATTTTTATAAGAAGAAGCTGTATGCTGATCAGGGGATCCAACGGCCACTGTTAGATGGGATGCATTTTAAAACACTTAATCAGGAGGATAATTCAGTGCTGGAATCAGATTTCTCGGAGGAGGAAGTTAGGGCAGCCCTTTGGAGTATGAATGGTGATAAAGCGCCCGGTTCTGATGGTTTCTCTTTGGCGCTTTTTCAGCACAGTTGGGAGATTTTGAAGAATGATATCATGGAGGTTTTTCAGTTCTTCCATTCAAACATGGGTTTTGAAAAAAGTCTTAATGCTTCCTTCATCTCTTTGATTCCTAAGAAGACAAATGCGACTGAGATTAAAGATTATAGACCCATTAGTCTTATTGGAAGTGTCTATAAACTCATTACAAAGGTGCTTTTGATTTGATTGAGGAAGGTCGTGGGCAAAGTTATTTCGGAGTCGCAACATGCTTTTGTGGGGGAACGTCAAATTATTGATGCTTCCTTTATTGCCAATGAAGCGGTGGATGATAGGCTAAGGAAATGAGAGCCGGGCCTGATTTGCAAACTGGATATTGAAAAAGCTTATGACCATGTCAATTGGGAGTTTCTCATCTATTTGCTAAACAGAATGGGTTTCAGAGACAGGTGGAGAAGATGGATTTTTTGGTGTATTTCTACTGTGAGATTTTCGGTGATGATTGATGGAGAGCCAGCTGGATTTTTTGGAACCTCGAGGGGCCTTCGCCAAGGAGACCCTCTTTCTCTTTTCCTCTTCATTTTAGTGATGGAAGCTATGAGCTTAATGATGGATAAAGCTATACCGGGAGGTTTCATTAGTGGATTCGTAGTAGGAAATGGTAGAGTCCCTGTCTCAGTGTCACATCTCTTGTTCGCATATGATTCTCTTGTGTTTTGTGAAGCGAAGGACTCTCAATTAGGCTATTTATGGATGGTCTTGCTTTTTTTTTCAGGCTGTCTCGGGACTAAAAGTTAACATTTCAAAGTCTGAAATTATTCCAGTGGGGAATGTAGAGAACATTGGGGATTTGGCTTCCTTCTTTGGTTGTAAGGTGACTTCCCTCCCTTCTACCTGCTTGGGTCTTCCATTAGGAGCTTCTTTTAAGAGCTCGAATATGTGGGTTCTGGTGATAGAAAGATTTCAGCGTCGTTTGGCAGGATGGAAAAAGCAGTGTTTGTCTTCAAAGGCAGGTCGCCTTACTCTCATTAAGAGCACGTTGTCTTCGATGCCTACTTACTTTATGTCCTTGTTCGTCATCCCTCATCAGTTAGCCAAAGACTAAGACAGACTGGAAAAACTTGAAAAGGACTTCTTATGGGAAGATTCGATGGGGGATCGGAAGTATCATCTAGTCAAGTGGTCCAAAGTTTGTTCTGATTGACAAGACGATTGACAAGGTCATCTGGGATAGGGCTAAAAACAAAATGTTCTCCGTTAAGTCTTACTACTTTGGCTCGGATATTGGGGGAAGGGGCTTGTTTCCCTGGAAAGCTATTTAGAAGACTAAAGCTCCGGCTAGAGTTGCTTTTTTTATTTGGGAAGAGGTGAACGAAGCCATTCTTACATGGGATAATCTTCGGAGACGCGGTAAGGTGATAGTGAGCTGGTGCTATATGTGTAAAAGTAATGGTGAGAGCGCTGACCATCTTATGCTTCATTGTCCGGTGGGGGTGCTTTGTGGGATTTTATCTTTCGCATTTTTAACTTACCTTGGGCTATGCCAGAATCTATTAAGGATCTCTTCCTTTGTTGGTCTTTGCACAAAAGGAAACGTAGAGATTTTATTTGGCGGACTATTCCCTTGGGAGTGTGCTGGGTGATTTGGAAAGAGAGGAATAGGAGAGCATTTGATAACGAGGAAAGGTCTTTGCCGTTGCTGAAGAAGAATCGGCTGCTGTTTTTTTGGTGTATTGACGGTGTTAAGTCTGAGGTCAACTATTTTGCTGACTTTGTAGCGAACTTTTGTAATCTGTAATTATTGGAGTAATCCTCCTGTGTATATAGGTTGCGGCTCCTTCTTTGCCGCTTTTGTTATTAATATATACTTTATTTATTAAAAAAAATGAGCATCTTGCATACACTCAAACATTTTTTTATAGATTATAACCAACTCCAAGTTCACTAATATATCTTGAATTATTAGACTTTTCAAATGTGAACTTTTTGACTGTGACAAAGGGAGTATTAATGATAGAAAAGCTGCCTGCCTTGGACACTAGTGTACAAGAAAACAGGATACAGAAGAAATGATTGAGGAAGCATGAAACGAAACATGCACTTGTGCTTCAACTTCAATCACATTAACTAGTTAAACTCAAACTTTCAACAAAAATGACAAAGCAAAAAAAATGAAACCAACAAATTCATTAGTCCAATAATCCCAGCATAAAAAAGTTAGAGAAAAACCAAGATAAGTGCAATCCCAGCATAAAAAACTTGGAGAATAGCAATCAGCTAAGTGGATTCGAATTCGCTACATTACAATCTTCAAGACACTTAACTAAATGTTCCTTAGAATTCACTACATTGGCCATTGAAAAATGTTCATCATATAATTTTAATATGGCAAGTCAAAACTATGAAAAGCAAAACTCAGCATAATTTTTGGGTTTGAAGTAAGCCCAAAGTCAGTTGATTTGTGCCACTTCATCTAAATATTTTCCAACCGGTCCCCTATCGGATGAGTATTATATCCTAACATAGATATTAAAATTATGAATAATTATTCCACTAGTCTTAGCAAAGAGAAAACCTAAACAAGTCAAGTAAACAGAGATAAGGGCTACTCAACGAAAAAACAATTTGTTACCCCAAATTCAAAAAAGCGCAAAATCACATAATAAAACATCAAGGCAAACATTTCAAATTCACTTTTTTTCAAATTGAAGTTAGTAACAAAATGAGCAAGGATCCAACGCAAGGGAGAGACATGTCAACTTTCATACCTTAAACGAGATAGGGACCGTTGGTGAGCTGCGCGACTGAGATTGACGGAAAATAAATTTCCGGTGGATAGAGATGAGATTTGACTGGCCGATAGGGAAGAGAAGGAGGATGCGGTGGTTTTGAGATGCGAGAGTAGGATGGAGAGACTACTGTTGGCAGGGGGGTATTCGTGCCCTAACCAAATGACGAATATGGCAATATATATCATGGCACGAATTGAACGAAGATAAAGAGAATATTTTTGGGTTCGCGCCATGACTCCAAGTTCCATCAAGTTGACCGTCCACCTAGTGTACACGCACCTCATTTTAAAATACTCCGTACTTAATATCTATACGTGTACACTTGTTTTTTAAATTTTACCTTTTTAAGTTTTTAACACATTAACCCCTCAAAACCTATAACAGGTGAAAGTATGAAACTCATCCCCCTCCCTCTCCCCCTCCAATATCCACACACATTCCTTCCTCAAGCTACAACTCACAATTTTCCTTCTTAACTCATTCTTTTCTCAAGTCTTCATCTACACAACCCATAGAGTTCTTTATCTCCCGAACATTATCAAAAATAGAAAGAGGTATGCATATTTTAAATTGATTTTAGTTTGATTTATTGTGTTTATACAATATATTAGTTTGTTTGGTTTAGATATGAGTAGAATCATGTTTTGTGTTTATATTGGTAAGAAAATTTTGATTTTTGTAAGAAAAAATTCGGTCCTGAACTTCGGAATTAGGACTTAATGTTCGGCATACTACCTCCGAACATCTTACAAATGTTCGGACCAGATCTTCCGAACATTTTGAAATAGTTCGGTAGTTCTATGCCGAACAGTTTCGCTTAAATATTGTGTTTATTTTTTTCAAATTTTATGAGCATGTTAGTTTGTTCGCAGAACCCTTGCCGAACATTTTTCAATTGTTCGGAGTGATCTCACCGAACATTTTGAAAATGTTCGTTAGGAGTGTGCCGAACAGTTTGGATTAAAAATGTTGATGAGCATGTTAATCTGTTCGGAGACCCCTTGCCGAACATTTTTCAATTGTTCGGAGTGATCTCACCGAACATTTTGAAAATGTTCGTTAGGAATGTGCCGAACAGTTTGGATTAAAAATATTGATGAGCATGTTAATATGTTCGGAGACCCCCTACCGAACATTTTTAAAATGTTCGGTTCTTACTACCCGAACAGTTTGAAAAAGTTCGATATGAGGGTGCCGAATAGTTTTGATTTTAAATTTTGTCTATTTTTTTAAAAAGTTGATGAACTAACATGTTAATTTATGAATGTCATGTACAGATACATATTAAAGGAGGAAGAATAGACCAACTGCCTCGATTCGAAAAGCAATGGCTGAGGCATAGGCCCAAGAGGCCCATGCTGATGAGACTGAGGCACATGCACAGCCCAAGCCCAAGCACATGGACATGCTGAGGAGGAAGAACTGGAATCAATTGAGCAACAAGGAGAGCCCCTGATTACTTTTCCATGTCCTAGGGGTCCATCAGAAGGCAGTGTACTTCGTTTCTACCCAAAATACATAGATGTACATATATATCAAGGGCTAGAGTGACCGGTGCTGAAGGTGAACAACCACAAACAAAAACTTTTAGCATGGAAAGTAAACACAAAAACTGTTTCCCAACTATGGAGGGACACTCTTATTGCGACCAAACTAATGCAGTTAAGGCATGTTTCATATATGGAGAGTGATAAGGTATTGGTTAGTGTCTTTGTGGAGCAGTGGCATGCAGAGACCAATACCTTCCACATGACATTTAGTGAGATGACTATAGCACTTGATGATGTGTTCTGTATTACTGGTCTTCCAATTGCTGGGAAGTTGGTATTTTTGAAAGGTTCAGTTTCCGCGCAAAGTTCGGTTGATTGCATTTGTCGGTATTTAGGAGTGTCTGAAGATGAGGTGTAATACCCCGATAATTTCCGTGTAAAATATTAAATTATAATAATTAATATTTTATTTAATTTGGGCTAATTAATTGTTTTAGACATATTTAGTAATCAATTGAATTGAGTTAGACTTGGCCCACTTTTGACTAGACTTTAATTATAATTATTATTAAAACTACTAAGTTAATTTTTTGGCCCAGTTAACTTTAGGTTTTCGGTTAGGGTTTTGTATAAATAGAACGAGAGGGAAAGAAAACCCTTTACCAATTAACAAGAGAAGAAAGAAAAAAAAATACGTCACTGCAGCGCCGAGACAAAGGAAGAAAATCGAGGGAGGCGGCAGCAGTTAAGGGTAAGCAAATTAACCTCCTCGTCAATTTGAATTACTTTGATAGTACACATTCACATTAAATCATCCAGGAAGATATAAAGGTATGGACATCATAAGAGGGTGGTGACTTTCTTGGATTAATATATGTATATGAATATAATATGTTAATACATATATTTCGGTTTTAATTCGTCAACTGGTGTATGAGCGTAGTGTACAACATGAAAATACTTAGGGTAGGTTTGGTTCAGTGCCTTGAAGAGACAAAAAAAAAAAAAAGGGGAAAGAAAAGTACGAAACAGTATGAATTGACGTTCTCTTTTTTTCCTCCAGCATGTGTATGGGTTTCTGTCATCATAGTGTAGTAGAATAGATAGGTTAAGTGTTGATAATGGTAGATACATCTAATCAATTACATCACTATACTTTAAATATATATATATATATATATATAATATGTCGAGACAATGAAGGACAGAAATATGTGTGTATTTTGTGTGTGGATCAGTATGTGTGAATTTTTTTAAATCTATAGTAGCTATTAATAAATACTAATAGATTAGTTAACATCATTTTATTTTTTTTATAAATTAAAAAAAATTATGCTTATATAAATTGCAGAAACAATAGAATAGGTTTAAAATATATATATATATATATAATAATAATAATAATAAAACAAAATAATAATATTAATAATATTTTCTTAAAAGAGTTTATATAATTTTGAATATTTTTAAGTATTGATTATTAATGTAGCGTTGGTCGACTTTAGTTAGTAATCGTGGTTATTATTGAATCTAGGTTCAGGCAAACCAGCTTAGGGTGATCGTACGTGTGGTGGATTATTTTTGCTAAGCATATTCAGGTAAGGGATTACGTTTCTTTTAGGTACTTTGAAAAAAGTATAAAAATACTTTTTATGTTAGGCTTCCGCTATTCTTGAATTTCGTTCCTTCATTTGCCATGCCCGACCTCGGGTCGGTAGTTGCTTTGATTCCGTCGTTTGCGTTATTGAATATCTTCGTTATACCTTCGTTTTCGCAAATTTTCATGTCTACTCTGATTTTTATGAAATACCTTGTTATTGAGAAATTTTATTTATATTCGTAAATTTTGTCGGTATACTCTTTTATATTGAAGATGACGAACTTTGATATTATTTATGTTTTGATAATAGTACATTAACAGTACTATTATATTTTGAAATTATTTATGATCACTAAGTATGAACAACCCGTCACGGGGATTTTCGTGACAACATTTGAAATGATTGAAATTTGCACCACTTGGCCTGTGAGTGCGGTTATCCGGATATACCTTAATTTTGTGTACCCTTCGGGGGATTTGGTTCTTGATCAATAGACCCTTATGTGATCTAAATAAATATTTTGATATTCGGTTATTACTGGCTGGTATGGGACAGTCAGTAATGACAAACTGTTTGATCCCTATTTGTTTTGTTTGAAACTCTTTTTTTTTTTTAAAGATTTTTAAGCCTTCGTTACCTATCTTTGATTTTCGCAAGTTGTCAAATATCTAAAACTCTGTTTTACATATATTTTGATTATTCTTTGAGTCACCCCTCCTTAGAAATCGGAGGGGCGACGTATGATCTTACTGAGCTTTGTTCGCTCACCCTTTACAATCCTCTTCTTCCAGGTCGAAATTAAAGACTAAGTTTGAGGTAGAGGATACCGGCGAAGAATCAAGATTTTTAGGTTATAAATATTATGTGTTGGAAGTTAATGAAGACAGAGAAATTTTTAGAAGACTTTGTTCCGAAATTTATTTTGGATGACTGTATTTAAATTGGAGACTTTTGTAATTTTAGTTAGTTATCGTTTTAATTTAGTATTTAATTTAAGTTTGAATTTGTAGTGACGTGTCCAGATGTGGGCCCATGTAGTGGGACCCGAGTTTGGGGCGTTACAGATTGGTATCAGAGCAATAACAACACGAGAGCACGAATAATAATAATAATTTCCGAGAACACGATAATAATAATTAAATGCAGATTTTAAGGGGGGAGAAATTATATGCGAAGTTCAAGAAATGTGAGTTTTGGTTAGAAACGGTGAGTTTCTTGGGTCATGTAGTGTCAAAAGATGGAGTCTCAGTAGACCCGGCCAAGATAAAGGCAATAGTAAACTGGGAGAAACCGACGACTGCTACGGAAGTTCGAAGTTTCTTGGGGCTAGCAGGGTATTATCGTCATTTTGTAGAAGGGTTTTCAAAAATCGCAGGACCTCTAACCCAGTTGACTCAGAAAAACAAGAAGTTTGTTTGGACAGAGGAGTGTGAGGCAAGTTTCGAGGAGTTAAAGAAAAGATTGGTGTCAGCTCCAATTCTTGCTTTACCGTCAGGATCGGAGAACTTTGTGATTTACAGTGATGCGTCATTGAAAGGCCTGGGTTGTGTATTGATGCAGGATGGGAAGGTGATTGCCTATGCCTCGAGGCAATTAAAGAACTTTGAGAGAAACTACCCAACACATGACTTGAAGCTAGCCGCGGTAGTATTTGCTTTAAAATTTTGGAGACATTATTTGTATGGAGTGACTTGCGAGATATATACGGACCACAAAAGCCTTAAGTACATTTTCACTCAGAAGGAATTGAACATGAGGCAGAGGAGATGGTTGGAGTTATTGAAGGATTACGACTGCACCATTCTCTATCATCCAGGTAAAGCCAATGTAGTGGCGGATGCCTTGAGTCGTAAGAGCAGGGGAACCTTGGCAATGATGTTAACAAAGGAGAAGAACATTCTAGAGGATATTGAGAATTTGGGTTTGGAAGTTCGGGTTAGGGGAGGAAAAGGTTATCTGGCACGATTGAGTGTTCAGCCATCCTTGTTGGAGAGGATCAAAGCTGCCCAGAAAATTGACCCGGAGTTAGTAAGAATTTATGAAGGGGTAAAGATTGAAGCTCAGGTTGACTTTCGACTTGGAGGGGATGGTATTTTACGCTTTGGTAAGAGAGTCTGCATTCCATCGGATCCAGAGTTAAAGAGGGAAGTATTAGAAGAAGCTCACAATTCAAGATTCGCGATACATCCTGGGAGCACAAAGATGTATCGGGATATGCGAGACACTTTCTGGTGGAGCAATATGAAGCGAGAAATTGCAGAGTTCATGTCCAAATGTCTTGTGTGTCAACAAGTGAAGTGCGAACATCAGAGACCGGGAGGATTGTTACAATCAATGCCCATACCTGAGTGGAAGTGGGAACATATAACTATGGACTTCATTGTGGGATTGCCGAAGACATTAAAAGGAAAGAACTCCATTTGGGTTATCGTGGACCGTTTGACGAAGTCAGCACACTTTTTAGCCTTCAGGATAAATGACCCGTTGGAGAAATTGGCCAAGATGTATGTAGATGAGGTTGTCAGGTTACACGGAGTGCCAGTCTCGATTGTGTCTGATCGCGACATCAGGTTTACCTCAAAGTTTTGGGGTAGTTTACAGAAGGCTTTGGGCACCACTTTGAGTATGAGTACGGCCTTCCATCCGCAGACAGACGGTCAATCAGAACAGACCATTCAGACGTTGGAAGATATGCTTCGTTCTTGCGTTTTAGACTTTCAGGGTAATTGGGATGATCATTTACCCCTAGTAGAGTTCACCTACAACAACAGCTACCATTCAAGCATCGGTATGGCGCCGTACGAAGTGTTATATGGGAAAGGTGTCGTACGCCTACATGTTGGGATGAAGTAGGAGAACGAAAATTGTTGGGACCAGAATTGGTACAGATTACCTCGGAGAAGGTACAACTGATTAATAAGAGAATGTTAACGGCTCAGAGTAGACAGAAGTCCTACGCCGATAAACGTCGACGTGAACTTGAATTTGAAGTAGGGGATCATGTTTTCCTCAAGGTTTCCCCTACGCGTGGAGTTATGAGATTTGGAATTAAGGGTAAGCTAAGTCCGAGATTTGTGGGACCATTTGAAGTGCTCGAACAAGTCGGAGAAGTTGCATACCGACTAGCCTTACCACCAGTATTATCAGGGGTGCACAACGTGTTTCATGTTTCAATGTTGCGAAAGTATGCCCCGGATCCGAGCCATGTGATCGAGTATAAGCAGCTCCGTTTAAGAGAGGATCTTAGTTACGCTGAGCATCCTATTAAAATTATAGATCAGAAGGATCAAGTTCTTCAGAAGCGAATCATTCTTTATGTCAAGGTTCAATGGAGCAATCACACCGAAAGAGAAGCTACTTGGGAACTTGAGGAAGAAATGAAGGAGAATCACCCAGAACTCTTCGTTTGACTTGGTACGTAAGTTTAGGGACTAAACTTCTTTTAAGGGGGTGAGAGTGTAATACCCCGATAATTTCCGTGTAAAATATTAAATTATAATAATTAAGATTTTATTTAATTTGGGCTAATTAATTGTTTTAGACATATTTAGTAATCAATTGAATTGAGTTGGGCTTGACCCACTTTTGACTAGACTTTAATTATAATTATTATTAAAAGGAAAAATTACAAGCCGGTACATTTTTTAAAATGTGTTTTCAAATCAAACCAGTCATTTTTGAAACATATCTTTTAAATACAATTTTGAGATAAAAGTACATTATTACCCGACATGAAACATATATTTTGTTAATTTCTCCCGCAACCTTCATCCTTCGTCTCTCGACCACCAATACAACTAAAATTCCTAGCGATACTCTACCAAACGTGAAATCAATTGAATTTCTATTCTCGGATCCATATCAATTACTTGATTTTGATTATCCAATCGCTACTGATCCCAGACTCCATAGTCACCTTCTCAATTCAAGAACCAACAGTGTGGTTCCTGTTCAACCGGCGAAACCTCAACCCCAGGTACAAATGATCAACCACTTGCCGGAGACTCGATTGGAGCAGGGAATATTCAGTGGGCCGTGTTCAACTTCTTTGGATCATGTTGTATTGATAGTGGGGTATGATTCTTTGGATCATGCTGTATTGATAGTGGGGTATGATGGGGTGATGAACTGATTTTAAGCTTTTTGTGTGTCGCCTGGAGAAGGCCTCGATAGATTTGCTTTTTTTGTGGGATCAATTTTTGGCATCAATTGGCATCAAGATTTCACCGATGCCAAGATTTGGCATCGCATTTTGGCATTTGGCATCGAATATTTTTGACATCAGCAACAATTGTAGGCATCAGCATTTCACCTGATGCCAAGATTTGGCATCAGCAATATTTTTGGCATCAGAATCCTGATGCCTGGAATTAATTATTCTGATGCCTGGAATTAATCATCCTGATGCCAAGGCTTGGCATCAGAGTTTTCATTAATGACATTTTTGTCATTTGGCAAGCAATTTGTAGTTAAATGAAATGTGCAAAAAATTAATGGTCCTAGATGAAAACATGTTTTCAAAATTGTACCCACTTGAAATTCCCCCTTATTAAAACTACTAAGTTAATTTTTGGGCCTAGTTAACTTTAGGTTTTCGGTTAGGGTTTTGTATAAATAGAACGAGAGGAAAAGAAAACCCTTTACCAATTACCAAGAGAAGAAAAAAAAATACGTCACTGCAGCGCCGAGACAAGGGAAGAAAATCGAGGGAGGCGGCAGCAGTTAAGGGTAAGCAAATCAACCTCCTCGTCAATTTGAATTACTTTGATAATACACATTCACAGTAAATCATCCAGGAAGATATAAAGGTATGGACATCATAAGAGGGTGGTGACTTTCTTGGATTAATATATGTATATGAATATAATATGTTAATATATATATTTTGGTTTTAATTCGTCAACTGGTGTATGAGCGTAGTGTACATCATGAAAATCCTTAGGGTAGGTTTGGTTCAGTGCCTTGAAGAGACAAAAAAAAAAAAAAGGGAAAAGAAAAGTACGAAACAGTATGAATTGACGTTCTTTTTTTTTTCCTCCAGCATGTGTATGGGTTTCTGCCATCATAGTGTAGTAGAATAGATAGGTTAAGTGTTGATAATGATAGATACATCTAATCAATTACATCACTATACTTTTAATATATATATATATATGAAGGACAGAAATATGTGTGTATTTTGTGTGTGGATCAGTATGTGTAAATTTTTTTAAATCTATAGTAGCTATTAATAAATACTAATAGATTAGTTAACATCATTTGATTTTTTTTTATATAAATTAAAAAAAATTATGCTTATATAAATTGCAGAAACAGTAGAATAGGTTTAAAAAATATATAATAATAATAATAATAATAATAATAATAATAATAATAATAAAATAAAATAATAAAATAATATTAATAATATTTTCTTAAAAGAGTTAATATAATTTTGAATATTTTTAAGTATTGATTATTAATGTAGCGTTGGTCGACTTTAGTTAGTAATCGTGGTTATTATTGAATCTAGGTTCAGGAAAACTAGCTTAGGGTGATCGTACGTGTGGTGGATTATTTTTGCTAAGCATATTTAGGTAAGGGATTACGTTTCTTTTAGGTACTTTGAAAAAAATATAAAAATACTTTTTATGTTAGGCTTCCGCTATTCTTGAATTTCGTTCCTTTATTTGCCATGCCCGACCTCGGGTCGGTAGTTGCTTTGATTCCGTCGTTTGCGTTATTGAATATCTTCGTTATACCTTCGTTTTCACAAATTTTCATGTCTACTCTGATTTTTATGAAATACCTTGTTATTGAGAAATTTTATTTGTATTCGTAAATTTTGTTGGTATACTCTTTGATATTGAAGATGACGAACTTTGATATTATTTATGTTTTGATAGTACATTAACAGTACTATTTATATTTTGAAATTATTTATGATCACTAAGTATGAACAACCCGTTACGGGGATTTTCGTGACAACATTTGAAATGATTGAAATTTGCACCACTTGGCCTGTGAGTGCGGTTATCCGGATATACCTTAATTTTGTGTACCCTTCGGGGGATTTGTGTACCCTTCGGGGGATTTGGTTCTTGGTCAATAGACCCTTATGTGATCTAAATAAATATTTTGATATTCGGTTATTACTGGCTGGTATGGGACAGTCAGTAATGACAAACTGTTTGATCCCTATTTGTTTTGTTTGAAACTCTTTTTTTTTTTAAAGATTTTTAAGCCTTCGTTACCTATCTTTGATTTTCGCAAGTTGTCAAATATCTAAAACTCTGTTTTACATATATCATGATTATTCTTTGAGTCACCCCTCCTTAGAAACCGGAGGGGCGACGTATGATCTTACTGAGCTTTGTTCGCTCACCCTTTACAATCCTCTTCTTCCAGGTCGAAATTAAAGACTAAGTTTGAGGTAGAGGATACCGGCGAAGATTCAAGATTTTTAGGTTATAAATATTATGTGTTGGAAGTTAATGAAGACAGAGAAATTTTTAGAAGACTTTGTTCCGAAATTTATTTTGGATGACTGTATTTAAATTGGAGACTTTTGTAATTTTAGTTAGTTATCGTTTTAATTTAGTATTTAATTTAAGTTTGAATTTGTAGTGACGTGTCCAGATGTGGGCCCATGTAGTGGGACCCGAGTTTGGGGCGTTACATGAGGCAAGAGAGGGAATGCGTGGTGCTGGAGGGACGTCTGTGAGGCTAGAATGGCTACGTACCCGTTTTGCTTCGGATGCATTGTCTGAGGATCCAGAAACGGTTGTTTTATCTCTTCGCGCTTATTTGTTATACATGTTGGGTTGTACAAATTTTGCTGATAAGAGCGAAAGTGGGGTTAGCACGACAAACTTGGAGTTCCTCAGCGATTTGGATGCTGTGCATACTTACTCATGGGGAGCAGTAGCCCTAGCCTTTCTATATAAACATCTAGGGAGATGCAACAGAGGTGAATACGAGACAGATGTCCGGATATTCCACATTATTGGAGGTAATTACTTGTATCTATAGTTAAATTTGTATACTTGTATTTATATTTTAATTTGTATACTTGTATTTATATTTTAATTTGTATACTTGTATTTTGTTCAAATAGGCATGGATATTTGAGCGATTCCGAATGTGTACAGCAGCTATTCCTAACGTGCACTATTACGAAGGTCAGGAACTTGCAAGTAGGTGGGAGCACAAGAGTGTTGATGGTGTGCCCGCTGACCGATTGGTAGGTCTGCGGGAACAACTTGACGCACTTTGTGCGGATCATGCGAGTCTTAATGTCTTTATATGTATTGATTATATGTAGAAAATAACCATATTTTATATATTATTAATCAATTGTTTTTCAATTATTGTAAGTTATTTGGATGTCATATACCGAGTAGGTCAACGAAACGAATCGCAGAGTTGAGTTTCAATCGTTGTCGCGTAACCTATTGAACGAAGACAAATTAAGCATAAATTTAGCTTCTTTTTTTTTTTTGTAATTGTAAAGATCTAGTAAACAACAAAAACACATTAATTAAAATTATCGGTATCTTTCGCCTAGTAGTCGATGGGCCAACCTCGTACGTCACTTGTTCTCGCGACGAGTAACTGTCTTCCATCGACTCGATATACTCAAACCTACTCGGATCACGTTTTGTTGATTTGTCAATTTTAGCCTTTTTTTTCTGAGGCCTATCACGAATAACTTCCAAAACCCGAGGCTCAATCAGTGATGTAATTGATGGCTTCACAAACTCTCTAGCTCTCTTCAACAGTGCCAACCTATCTGAGTCGGTTTAGGCATTGTTGTATATAGAATAAATTTCTTCAACTGTGTTTTTCTATGCACAATCCATTTCACCCCGAATTCCATCACCTTCGCCCTTAACCGGTATAACATATCCAACTTTCTCCAAAAACTATCAACTTGGTTAAGGGGAATTGGCCTACCCAATTTGACAAGCTCAACGATCCCATGCGCATAAGGCAAACCACACGTCTTTCTCGGTACACAATCACACAACAAAGAATCCACAACAATATATTTGCCAACCACAGATTCTACTTCATAAATTTTATTCAAAGCTTGTATGGATACCATGCCTCGCAGATCCATGTATATAGCTGATTTGAATTTGTGCATGACTACGTTTCTGCTGTTCTCAAATGAGTGTTTGATTGTGATGAGAAGTCTTAATAAGAGTGTGAATTTGTCGCCAACAAGTCTCAAAATTACTTTGGCTCGATCCAAGTTGTCTTTTCAATGACGCATGTTGACTCTCCGCCTTGAAAGTACAAACAATATTCATTAGTTTGAAGTATGCATGTAACAAATAAACGAAAACAATTAATACCTGCTTGTAGAGGTATTGTCATAATGCATGAAATATTTGTCCAATATGACACAAATCTTTCATTGTAGGGCTCAATCCATTGATGCATCACATAGTTGATGGCACTTGGATAATAATCTTCCCAAATAGTCATTATATCTTGCGACAAATAGTCGATTATCGAGACTTTACCAACAAATTCCAAAACATATTAAATGAATCCCACTTTTCTTTCGTCGTTAAGATTTTTCTACAATTTGCCAAAACATTCTTATTGATATGCCATCGACAAAGGAAATGTCTCGAGGTAGGAAACGTTATCTCAATTACATTCATTAAAGCTATTTCTCTATCAGTAACGATGACATTGGGCATGCTCCATTGGTCCATCAATGATTTCAAGCATGTGCATGCCCACTTATACCTGTCTGCTTTCTCATTCTCTAAATAAGCAGTTGCTATTAAAAAAGTTATATTTGTAGACGTCTCACCAACAATCTCCAACAAAGGTAACTTGTACCTATTTGTCTTGTACGTGCAATCCATTAATATGACTTTCGGAAAGGCACACAATAAATCAACACTTCCTGGGTGAGCGAAGAACAAATCCTTCACAGTGTTCGTCTTCTCGCACCGCCGATGATGATGGACATATCCATGCTTCTCTAACATAAACATAAGCTACTGCATTTGTGATCGACCTTCACGCTCTATAACTCTATTCTTCAAATGTGCATTGTAGACCGTCCCTATTGTAGATATATTTTCTTGAAATTTTTCTTTCAAACGCGCCAAAATGTCCTTTGGTCTTCTATTGGCGTGTATCATATCAACCACATATTACTCCTCAACTTTTGATAATCGACCGACATATGAATGACCTTCTTTGTACGCTCCAAGTTCATGATTGTGGACACCGCACTTCACAACCAATGACCATTCTCCAACTGACACTTCTCTGCCCCTCAAACTAAATAGACAACCAAGTTTCTTAGATCCGGTTTCTTTCTGATCTTTCTTTCCACTTTGATTTTCATCATTTTCTTGTGATTTCTTGCGTCCACTGTAATGACCAACACGTTCACAAGTCATTAATACTTGATATCTGCCCCTCAAAATGATGTTATTTTTCATCAATGCTTGATATCTTCACACCCAATGTTGAAGCCCTAGGTTTTTTTGGAAATTAAAGGTTTTTGGAAGGTGATTTCTTCACAACAAAAGAAGAGGTAGATGAAGGAGAACAAAATATTGTGTTAGTAAAGATGTTTAGCTGATGAAGAAAAAGGGTTTGAAGAAGAATGTATTTAGAAGACTTATGGATTGATGGGAAAAAAGATGAAAAATGAGAATGAAGGGGATGGAGAAAATGAAGTTGGGAAGAAGGTGTATATTTGTTTTGGCGGGGGTGGGGGTTTACTTAGATGTTGTTTGTTTTAAAAAAATAGGATGAGGGTCTACTTATAAGTTTAAAGGTTATAATTGTCTTTAGACTTGAGAGTATTTTTGTCATAAAGAAAAAATTGGAATGAGGGGTCAACTTGGAGGAATTGGGGGTCGAAATAGCGCAACTCTATTTTCGTTATGGCTAAATTCAATTTACCTCCCTTATATTTGGAGCTATTTCATTTACTACCCCTTAGGAGTATTTTAAAAGTAAGTTTTATGTTAATAAGAGATAAAATAATATTTTTGAAAGAAGATAACAACCCTAGTTCTATTTTATTTTTCTCCTTTTTTTTTATAAAGATGATTATAAATCGTGTTTCACATTTACCCCTTTGGTGACTCGAACTTACAACTTATTAAATATTAGTGCAACATGTTGTAGACACTCAAATTTCGTACCCCTGGTATGTAACTCTGGCATGCAATATCAAAACCTGTTAAAATTTAACAAATGTCAAGTTACAGGATTCAAAAATGCAAAAGGCAAAGTAAGATGCGCAAAACAGTAAAATGCAAGGGCTAAAATTACAAAATTGGAAAGTTGAATAGTGGGCTGGCACTGCCATAAGGGTCCCTTGGCGCGGCGCCCAAGTAGCCTTATGGCCACGCCCAAGGTGCTACAGTGGCTCCCAGACTTAACGCATTGTGTAATTTCTGAAGCGCGATGTATAAGGAAATTAAGCACAAAGAAGGAAATTGTAATCCCCGATGAGTCCCTTCTTCAGCCTATAAATAAAGGCTTCGGGGTTCACTTTCAGACACACCTTTGATACCTAAAAACTCTTCGCGTCGTTGTTACGCTGCGAGTTTTCTAAGTGATCGAGAGATAGTGAGCGACCCTTTTATAAAGTCTCAAAACTCTGTCAAACCTCCTCTAAACACAAAACCAAGCGGTCAAAGTGATCCCTAGCCCTCTAGTTAGGTATCCACCCTATTTTCCCGGTCCAAAACTCTCGAAAAGAGCAGTTGCTCTGCCCTAGTGAAAAGGTCAAATTAGCCAGAAATAAGCCCTTGTTTTGCCCAAATTCCGCCAGCAGCAAGCAAGCAAGCACCAAAGAGCAAGTAGTTACTCTACCCGAACTGCAGTAGCAGCAGCAGCAAAGAAAAAGACTCCCTCTCTCGAGAAGAACAGAGCGAGCACACTACACTCTAAAAGGTAAAACCTTTAAGGGCGTTTATTTATAAAAAAAATTATTTTCAAATCCGGCCCAATGTAAAAATAGAAGCCGTTGTGCTACCCGGATCATTTTAAAAATAACATGTAAAAGAACCATTATTATGACCAAATATTTTTAAATGTATTTGTAATTATTGGAAGGAGACGGCTGCAAGTCCGTAAATAATGTAAATATGTATGTATTTGTAGGTAGTTAATGTTTTATTTATTTGCTAGATAAATATAACAAAAAACATACTTTAGCAAAAAACTGCTTTTGAGATCGAAAGGGAGAGTTGGGTGCCTAGCACTTTTCCAACTCGTAACTTAGCCTCCGAACCCTTTTTTGCAATCTCTGGCTTTTTTTTTTTGTTTTTCTTTATTTCTTCCTTAAAATAAAGATAACGACTCTATAAAACATTTTGGATCCAGTGGGGCATCGCAACACTCCTTTCTTACACTTTTTCGTTTTCCCCTAAAAAAAGGAGAATGAGAATGAAAGGGTGATGTATTCGTATATCTTGGTATCCCCTAAAAAAGGAATAACTTGATATAGAGAACCCAAAACACTCATAGTGATCCGAAATAGGGCATAAGACAATTTTCATAAAATCTATAGTGGGGCCTCGCAACATCCTTTCTTGCACTTTTCCGTTTTCCCCTAAAAAAGGGAGAATGAGAATGAAAGGATGATGTATTCCTATATCTTGGTATCCCCTAAAAAAGGGATAACGTGATACAGAAAACTCAATGCTCCCATACGGACCAGAAATTCACTAAAGTGACCGAGACGTATTCAACACGCTTTTGACAACACTCCTCTCGCACTTTTAATTTCGTCTTCCCCTAGACAAGGGAGGATAGAATGAGAGCAGTGATGCCCGTTCCGCACGCCACATTCCCCTAACCAAGGGAGCGCGGGGCGCGGGCGATTTCTGGGGCACTCACACATGTTTACCACCATGTTCATAAGTTCGTATTCAGCTTGGCGATTTGAAGGTTTGGTTTTGATTTGAATTTTTTTTCTTTTTTTGTAATGATTAAAATATGTAAGAGAGATAAAAAGAAGCGGTGAGACCAAAGAAACCGAAAGTCTAAAACCAAAAAAACAAGCTACAAAGGAAAACATACTCAATATCATCTTTAGTAGTTCTTGAGACAAAATACATAAAAAAAAATAGGCGTTTAATTGGTGCCCTTATACCAAATGTTAACTATTGCATTTTCAGAAGAAAAAATTATTTTTTTATTTAGTATATGTATTATTATTATTATTATTATTATTATTATCATTATTATTACTATCATCATTATTATTATTATTGTACATGTATAACAATCATTAATATTAAAAAAAATTACAAGAAAACGAAACTTACCTTACATGCTTCAAACAAGATCCAACGACTAGCAATTCAAGATGATGTGGCAAAAAAATCATCTTTGGGTCGTCTGATTGATACGTAGGATATCTACTCAATAATTGAGTGTGATGCGGCATTTGCCATTAATAGGTGAACCACTTTAATAACAGAACTGTTAATACGGATTGGAATTTGCTACATTACAATCTTCAACACACTTAACTAAATGTTCCTTGGAATTTGCTACATTGGCCATTGAAAAATTGTAGGCAAAGCCTATTCCGTTTTGGAGCATAGTTGGTCTTACATGAAGTCGTCTTAAGGCCAATGGTCAATGTAACGAATTCCCATATGAACATTTTCTGAAAAATCAACTACTCAATCAGTATTTTTTCTTGTCTATTATATACTTAAACAACCCAACTCAGCGCATCATTTGAGTTCAGCGAATTGCATCATTTTCTTCTGCCACTATATTCGGTCAAATGAAAGATCATTAAGCAGACCACCATAACTTTCTTAATTAGTTGTCAGATTAGTTTGGTTCTTCTAACATGGTTCTAGATATTGATATTACTCATAATCCCCACCTCCCACAATAATAGTCCTACTTTTCATTTTAGTTTGTCCCCAAGAGAATAGTGTCGCAAGGCAACATACAAATTTGGGTAGTGATTCAACATACCCAATTTTGAATCATTACCCCCATGGTACATATCCCAACATTACATCTTTCAGACACTCTTCTTTCATTTGCAAATTGGCTCTCGTGCATCACAGCTACATTTTTCATATCCCAAACATTAGATCTTTCAGACGAGATAATTGCAAAAAAAAAAAAAAACCTGACCTATTTTATGTTTTGCAAAATTAACCTCGTGTATTGATTTTCACCAAATTGAACCTTCACCTATTTTCATTTTTGCAATTCAAATCTTCCGTCAAAGAGGTGGTAATGTTTTTAATGGGATGGTGAGCTGGCTGCCATGTTGGACACCAGTGGCATCCAACTTATATTTCCCATTTTTTATTGCAAATTAAACACTGTACATTTGCTTATCTTGCAAAAAGAACCTTGGTCAATCCAGATTTTATTTCTCGTCATTTCAATTGCAAATTAAACCTTATACATTTTTTTATTTTTGCAAGATGAACATTGGTCAAATTAGTTGTTAGCTCCCGCATTTTTTATTGCAAAGTAAACCTTGTGTTTTTTTTTTTGCAATATAAACCTTGATGAAATTGCAGATTTTGGCTATATATGTACTCATTTCATCCTAAAAAAATCATCTCATTCTCTAACAGGCAAGAGATGCAGATTTTGGCTATATGTAAACCACTTGGCAGCAGGCGAACCAAATGCACTCCATTTTCTCCTCTCCCAGTGCCCCACCAGAATTTTTGTGTGTGATTTTGATGGTAAGTTTTCTGGTGTATCTGTTCTTACTTTTTCAAAGGTAGATGCTCAAAATACACCATTTGATATTTGATTTACTTTCTGTTATGATTCCGCAGCTCCACTCACGTATCAATCTGCATACAAATAAAAGAAAGAACCATAAACAATGAGCAAGTAATTCAAGTTTGTCTGAGAATTACAAAGGAAATGAATTTTAAAGTTTTACGCTTGTCAAATTTTATGAAAAACTCCAACTTTCTTGGGTCTATACATAGAATGTAGTGCTTTTGTACAATTTCAGATTTTCTGATTCAAGAATACTAATACAGACATTTCTTTTCTCCTTTTTCCTTTTCCTATTTCAGCAAGATGACTATAGCAACTTATACTCGAAAATGAAGGGATTGATCCATTTCACAAATTAGCCACCCTGTTTTCACAACCATGGCAACGTCAACAACTGCTGATCTTTCAATGAGTATAAGATATGGGCAGGAAGCAAGCTGAATTTTTAACTAAGCTCATTAGAACAAGATATTTATCATTAATTTGAATTCGGGGAGATTTTTTATTGTTTCTTTACATGTTAAATTGCTTGATCTATCAGTTCTTTCTCAATAACAATATAATTCAAATTCTCTGATATCTGAAGCTGAGTGAAGTCTTCCATGCAATTGTTTCTGGGTCTTGTTCTTCTTCTCTCGATCATAAAATGACAAGGGCGGATGTTACTGTGATTTGTTGATGAAGGGACTCTCTGTATAGAAGCCTATTAAGACAATCAACATGAAAAGAGCCCTCATGCACCAGCTTTCCAATATCCAGATCACAAATTTAAAATTTGAATTGTGATAACCTCTATCATATATTTGATGTAAGCATGTATCTAACAAACTTCAGATTGTTACTTATCTAACTTCTCTTGTACCCTATATATAGTGAGTTTATTCATGTTATCTACATATCAATAAAATATTTCCAACAATTGAATCATCCGGGTTGCCATTTTACACTCTGCAAGATTTCCTCTTCTGAGAGGAGGACTCGATGTCAATCCAATGGAAGCTCTGATTTTTCTAAAGCTGCATTCATTCCTTCTCCAGCGTCTTCTTTTGTTATGATCTCTCAATTTCTGAAGCTGCATTTCGGTAGGGTTGTTGTTTCCGGGTCTTGCATTGTAGATATTTTTGTTCATCTCTTAGAAAAGCAAAGGGGCGGATGCTACTGCGATTTGTTGATGAAGGGATCTGTAAGATTTTCTCTCTTCATAGAACGGCTCGACATCAGCTGCAGGCGATCTCGATCTGGACCTTGATCTGGATCTCAAACTCTTGACCATTGTACGTCTCTAATGAATATCTCCAACCAAATTCAACAAACAAAACGCTGATGATCCACTGGCGGTGGCGGTAGAGAAATAAGAATCGTCGTAGACCGTCACGCCAACATTAAGAATGCCTTGAAACTAGCTAGACGGACATTGGACTTGGACGGCAGAAAACAACGGCTTTCCTTCAGGCGAACCATTACCATCAATGCATGTGCTGAGAAGTAAACGAGCGCTACCAACGTAAAAGTCTTTGACAAAACCACGAACGACGTAGATTTCGACGGTGACGCTGGCGAGGAAATCAGCTGGGATGCGAAACACGAACTTGTCGTATGAGGTAGGGTTTTGTCCACTGATAGAGTTGAGACTGCTCGTGAGCTGTTAGAGAATGAGATGATTTTTTAGGATGAAATGGGTATATATATAGCCAAAAATATGTAATTCCATCAAGGTTTATATTGAAAAAAAAAGCACACGGTTTACTTTGCAATAAAAAAGATTGGAGTTAACAACTAATTTGATCAAGGTTCATCTTGCAAAAATAAAAAAAATGTATATGGTTTAATTTGCAATAGAAATGACAGGAAATAAAATCTGGTTTGACTAAAGTTTTTTTTTGCAAGATAAACAAATGTACATGATTTAATTTGTAATGAAAAAAATGGAAAATATAAGTTGGATGCCACCAGTGTCCACGTCAGCTGCCAACATGGCAGCTAGCTCATCATCCCATTTAAAAAAATTCACACCTCTTTGATGGAAGGTTTGAATTGTAAAAATGAAAATAGGTGGATGTTTAATTTGGTGAAAATCAATAAACGAGGTTAATTTTGCAAAACATAAAATAAGTTAGGTTTTTTTGTTGTTGCAATTATCTCTCTTTTAGACACTCTTTCTATAAGAGAATATAATACATTTGTATTATTTATAGTTAGTTTATAGTTTCCTAATCCCTGTGTATTTAGGTTTCCTAATCCCTTTGTATTTAGGTTTCCTAATCCTTTTGTGTTTAGGTTTTCTAATCCCTTTTGTATTTAGACTCTCTAGGTTAAACTTGCGTAGCAAGTATTGTACTCCTATATACATGTTCAACATATCAATGGAAATGCTATGACATTATTCATAAACTTTATTAGTTTCTACATGGTATCAGAGCCTCGCTCTTAAAACCTAAAACCACCAGCACATTCCGTAAGCCTAAAACTTCCTCTCACCATAGCCGCCACCAACTAAGATCTGACCACCAACCCCACGTTCAGATCAAGTCGGTCCCCCCCCTCGAGCAACCAAAGGACACCTCAGCAAACCAAGCTCTTACAAGCTCGCGGAGGCCTTTCCTCAACCGCATCTCCTTTAGCACCTATTACCACCAACCTTCTGCCTCTATAAACCTGCCACCAAAGCCGCTGCTAACGCCGCCCCTCCCTTGGCAACCTCCTAACCCTAAACCACCAACCTTCCACCTCCTTATACCTTCCTCCCACCAAAGCCACTGCCAACCCAAATCTGACCACCAAACCCAAGTTCAGATCCGAAAACTCTCCACAGCCAAGCCGGTTTCCCCCTCTTGAGCAATTAAAGGACACCTCGGCTAACCAAGCTCTGACCAGCTCGCCGATGTCTTTCTTTAGTCGTTGTCTACCAATCTTCCGCTACCCTAATCCTCCTTCCATCACATCAACCCAAGGACTCCTCGGCAAACCCATCTATGATCAACTCACTGACACCCTCCCTAACTCAGCTTGCTCGTTGAGCAAATCCAGATTCCTTGGCAAACCCAGCTTGCCCTCCTTGGGAGGCAAGCTCGCCAACGCCCTCCCAAACCCAGCATGCTCCTTAAGCAAATCCAAATTCCTTGGCAAACCCAGTTTGCCCTCCTCGAAAGGCAAGCTCGCCAACGCCCTCCCTCCACAGCTCGCCGAAGCCTCTCTCTCACCATATGCCTTCCCTCAACCTGCTCGCTTCTCGAGCAACTCCGGTATCCTTGGCAACCCTGGCTCGATAAACCCAGCTCTAACCAGCTCACCGGCGTCTTCCGTCAACTTGCTCGCTCCTCGAGCCATTCACGGTTTCCTCAACAAACCCAACTCTCACCAGCTCGTCGAGGCCCTCCCTCCACTACTTGCCTCTCGTAGATCCCAAGGATTCCTCGGCAAACCCAACTCTAACCAGCTCATTGAGGCCCTCCCTCAACAGCTCGCTCCTCGAGCACCTCATAAACTCCTCGGTAAACCCGACTTTAACTAGCTCGCTGAAGTCCTCACGTAGCTGCTCGCTCCTCGAGCATCACAAGGACTAGGACTCCTCGACCAAACTCAGCTTTTGCCAGCTCGCCGAAGACTCCTACCTCAACTGCTCGTTCCTCGAGCACCACAAGGATTAGGACTCTTCGGCCACACCCAGCGCTCACTAGCTCGCCAAAGACTCCTCCCTTAACTGCTTACTCCTCGAGCACCACAAGGACTCCTCGACTACACCCGAGCTCTCACTAGCTCGCCGAAGACCCCTTGTTCACCAGCTCGCTCCTTGAGCAAACCTTGTCCTTGACAAACCAGGCTCTCACCAGCTCGCCAAAGACCCCGCATTCATCGGCTCGCTCATCAAGCAAACCATGTCTCCTCGGCACACTAGGCTCTCCCCAACTCGCCGAAGACCCCTTGTTCACTAGCTCGCTCCTCGAGCAAACCTTGTCCTTTGCAAACCAGGCTCTCACCATCTCGCCAAAGGCCTCTCATTCACCAGCTCGCCAACCACTCCCTCACATTGTCAACTCGCGTGCTCTCAACATCTTCTTCTCAAGATTGGTCTCTCCTAACGGTGATCCATCTTGCGGGATCATATAAGAGAATATAATATATTTGTAGTTAGTTTATATATTATATTTATAGTTAGTTTATACTTTTCTTATATTTGTAATATATTATATTTATAGTTAGTTTATATTTTTCTTATCCCTGAAAGTGGTGTTATACAATATATATATATATATATATATATATATATATATATATATATATATATATATTTTTTTTTTTATTTTTTTAAGAAGCAGGGCGGCACCTGCAGAATTTATTAAACGAAAAAAACAACAAACAAACTTGAGGGGGACAACCAGCCTTACCCTTTGAACGGGGGGACAAAGGAGCCTAATCTCGAATAGGAAATACATCAACAAAAACTCTAAATCAACCCCTACGAAAATTATAAAGCCCTAACATATCGTGTCTCAAAGCCGAGAGAATTTGCTTTGGGAGATGCTCGATATCCAAGTAAACAATATGCCCACGATGGGAATAGGCCTCCGCAGCAAGAAGATCAGCCACCTTGTTCTTTTCACGATAAACATGGGACACAGAAAAACCTGAACTAAGAACTCTGCAATCCTCCAATTCATAACTATAACGCCAAGGGAATTGACAATCCCCAACAATACCCATAGCAGCTACTTTGCAGTCTGTCTCCGCCTCAACTTCAGAGAGACCAAGGTTTGCACAAAGCTGCAGCCCAAAACGAAGGGCCGCCACCTCCGCATAAATATTGGAACCATTACCAAAGAATATAGAGAAAGCAGTCACAAGGCTCCCATCTATATCCCGAATAATACCCCCTCTAGAGCAAGCCCCATTTTGGGCAGAACCATCCGTATTTAATTTAAAACCCCCATTAGGCCTCTCCCAACGCAACCATAAACCACGCCGCGGTCTAACATCTTGAATAGGAATACTAAACTCTACTAATCTCAGCTTGCCAATGAATCCAGGAGGCGTAGAAGGATGGAAAACATAATTCAGCTCTATCACTCTATGATGCACCTTCTGAATTATATTCGAAACCAACATAGGGGTAGAATCGAAAACCGCACAACAGCGGGCTTTCCAGATCTCCCAACAGCCAAATAGAAAAATACCCAACTCACAAGCTCCAAGCTGGCTACGAACACTATGTCGAGTCCAAGAATCAAACAAATGCCGCATGGAAGAAAAAACCACTGGAGTTTGAAATATCAACGACAATCTTCTCCATACCTCTAACGCTACTTCAGACCAGATGAATAAATGGGGAATGGATTCACAAGCATGCTGAGCTGAGCAACAGACGCATTTGGATACCAAAGGGAGACCTTTACTTCGAAGCTGCATGTCAACTGGAATGGCCCCGTGAAACAGCTTCCATATGAAACCACTTACTTTCGATGGAATCCATTGATGCCATATCTTCGACGCCCAAGGCACATGAGGACCCCGATTGCGAATGATGTCATAGAAATCTGAACTCGTAAACAATCCCGTATTCGACTTTGTGAAAACCAGCCTATCCTTAACCGATGGACGAATAACCACTCTTGCAATGGCTGCATGGAATTGAGAAGGAATTAACGGGAAGAACTCAGCAATATTAGGTCAAGCCTATCGAACTTTCAAAGAATTATCAACCGAGAAAGGGCCAAGTAAAGGTTCACCACACCAGTTGTCATTCCAGAAAGAGATATCACCAGCCCCTATGACCCATTGAGAATAATCCGTAAGCATTACCAACTGAGCTGCTACTGCCTTCCACCCGCTAGAAACAAGATGGGATATAGACACCCGACCTCCAATCATATATTTAGAGTTGACAAATTCAGCCCATAAACTCGTACCTTGTAAAGCAGTCCAAAGCAAGTTTAGCATGGAGCGAAGCCATGATATGACTCAACCGCCGAAGACCCAGCCCCCCCTCGCAATTGGCCGGCATATAGAATCCCAAGCGATCCAATGAATTCTCTTCTCCCCTTTAGAACTCCACAGAAAATTAGCGAACAGAGACTCCATACGGTTAAGAACTACTTTCGGGATTCTGATGGCAGCAAGAGAATAAATCGGGATACAACTAAGAACTGATTTTAAAAGAGTCAACCTACCACCAAACGATAAAAGTCTAGATTTCCAGCTGTTTATTTTACTTATAATCCGCCGAACCAAAGCTTCAAAATATACAACCTTAGAGCGACCTTGGAAAATGGGAATCCCTAGATAATGCATCGGAAAACTTTTATTGGAACAACCTGTCCAGTCCCGAATGTTCCGACGTTTCCTAGCAGAGCATTTCGAGGACACGTAAAACCCACTCTTGGCTAAATTGACAAGCTGGCCCGAAGCATACTCATATCTCATAAGAAGACTTCTAAGCTGTTGAATGGACCTCTTACCGGCATTACAAAATAACAACATGTCGTCCGCGTAAAGCAGATGGGAAATAACAACCCCGCCACGTCCATGCATAAAAGGAGAGATCCGACCAGCCTGAATTTCGCGATTAATATTTCTCGACAAAATCTCTTGAGCTAACACAAACAAGAGAGGGGATAGAGGGTCGCCCTGTCGAACGCCATGAGAAGACTTGAAGAATCCATAATTATTCCCATTTATACGAAGCGAATACCAATTATTCCCAATAATACGATAAATGAGCGAACAACTACTGTCACTGAAGCCGAGAGATCGGAGAGCGCGAAGAAGAAAATCCCATTCCACTCTATCATATGCCTTGGACATATCAAATTTAAAAATAACATTCCCCCCGCGCAATTTATAATTCAACCGATGGACCATCTCCTGAGCAAGCATGACATTTTCCTGAATGGTCCTCCCTTTAATAAAACCCGTATGTTCCTTAGAAATCAACCGTGGAAGAAACGAAGCAATCCGAGATGCCACAATTTTAAACAAAATCTTACTAGAAAAATTATAGAGACTGATCGGTCGAAAATCACCAAAACCAAGAGGGGTTTTAATTTTCGGTAACAAGATTAACATAGTAGCAGTAATCCCTCGGTGAATATCAGCTCCAAGAAAAAAGTCTTGAACCGCTCTTATAAGGTTCCCTTTGATAATGTCCCAGCACCCACGATAAAACCATCCAGTGAAACCATCATTACCAGGCGCACTATTCGGATTCATGGCCTTGATCGCATCCCAAATCTCCTCTTCCGAAGGAACTCTATTGAGAAACTCATTATCCTCTAGCTGAATACCACTTTCAACATGATCAAACAAGTCTTCATGAAGCACATGCGTGGATTGAGATAGCAGGTTGTTAAAATAACTCACAGCTTGAGAACCTAGAGTATCCCCATCATCACACCAAGAACCATCCTCATTTCTAATCTTGATCTCATTATTTTGCATACGATCTTTAATACAAGCATGGAAAAAAGCTGTATTTCGATCACCCTCACGGAGCCAATTTTGCCTAGCAATATACTAACAATTAGCCAATTACATATATTCTAGGTCTGAAGGAAAAATCAAGGAGATTAAATAAATGTGACACACACATAGTAATTAAACATATTGATGATATCAAGTTATCAATAGATTCAACCAAAAAAAAATCCAAATTATTCAAAATGAATGGTACCCATCGGTAAGTTCTATTAAAATATTTGTGCAACGAAATTGGAAATGGAAGCAAGTAGTATGAACTATGGTTTTTAAGATTTATACTAGATTCTTGGGAATTTCGTAGGAAGTTGAGTACTTGAGTTATGAGAGAACATGCTCTGGGTTCCCGCATATATTTCGCTTGATGTCACCCTGTCAATACGATTTCACTTGAGTATCCACTTCTAGCATAGGCTGCAAGCGATTATTCTCTTGGACGCCGCACTATTTGCAGTTTTGCACAAAAGATCTAAATACGCCCATTTAGTCATTTACTATATTGATTACTTCCTTAATTTTAAAATCTAGGGTTAATCGCACCATTAGTCGTTTGACTTTGAGTCACTCTCACAATTAATTCCTTCATATTTATTTTTTGTAACAATTGAGTCTTAAATGTTTCAAATTTTCACAGCCTCAGTCATTTTGATCGATGCCGTTAGAAAAATACTGTTAGTTTCTCATGTGCATTTATTAATGGCTAAAATGAAATTTTTTCGAACTTAACTATATCATAATTTGCAACCGAACCCTTAGAGTTTGGAAAAAATCCACAAGGTCTTCTTTCTAAATTGTAGGCCTTCTACCTTTTCTTCCACAACTTTCTTAATTTGCACAATACAAGGAAACCCGAGTTGCGATCTTTCTCTCTGACTCTCTTTCATCCTCCAAGCAAACCCCATCTCCCAATCTGTACTCTTCCATCTCTGAACACCCTAGCTCTCTCCAAAGTCAGGCAGTCTTGTCATCATTTTCAATGGAGATGTACACGAATACCACTCATAAAATCTCTCAGTTAGTCCATATTAACAGTTCCGTTACAAAAGTGGATGACCTGTTAACGGCAAAGGTCACATCGCACTCAATTATTGAGTACATTGATCAATTTTTGAATAATACAAAGTGGTTGGTCAAATCGATTACCTGAGAATAGTACGATGGTCAAAAAAATAATTTTCCCTTCATTTTGTGGTTCCTAATTATTTTAAGATTTTTGTAATAAATGAATCATCAAAAAATTAAAGAGAAACAACGATATATAAAATGGGACTAAGGAAAGAGTTAGTAAAAACCACGAAAGAACCGTGAACTACGATATAAACATCATTGAAAACAAAATCCATGGAGATAGGGGGGAAAAATAAAATTGGCTCCGGCCATGGAGCTATGGCTCTTTTTTGCAAGTAGAAGGAAAACATGGTGTATGATGGTATGGGGGCTATGGAGGAAAGAAAGAAGGTTGGTTTGGTGAAGGGAACCCCCGAAAAATAATGAGAGCCATAGAACGAACAAAAAATGCGACAATATGTGTGCTAGCTCCGACATGTTTATGTTCATTTTTTGAACTCAATAAACTCTACTTTTCAGAAGAGAAACATGTGCAAGAATTTAAGTAAGACGGTCTTTCAGATATTTTTTGTAAGATGGATCCTCCTCACCTAACCCACCGTGAGTTGATGGATTGAGTTGTGAGAGAGTGAAAATCCGTCTTACAATTAAGATTACAAGAGACTTACTCGGAAACATAAATGTTAAACAAAAGTACTATAGTAGGTTTTTTTTTTTTGCTATTAAAAGAGATCAAACAAGCTCTACAGTTATCAAACATGGTACAATTAAGTAAAAACTACTCATTGTTATCTCTCTTACTATAAAAGGGAAACATGTTTCTTACAATTTAATGGATAGACAAAATTGACCCTACATCTGACAAAAGTGCCCCTACACCTAATAAACATACACAATTAATATCAGGTTAAACAAGTCAATTTCACACATTTTATTAAGGCCAAATAAGTAAATCTATCTTATCCTTTGGACAAATAACCCCTCCATGCTATGAACCGCTAACATCAAATTAAGGCTAAATTTGTAATTCAGCCACCGAATCAAAGCGACTGTGTAATTACCCATCGTTGTCACCCGTCGTTTTGGCACCGAATATCACGACATCAGATTGCCGGTTACAATGGAGTCTTACGTTTTCCATTGTTCATAGAATCAAACTCAATCTCCTTTGCCTTCTTCTTCATTTTCAGAAATGGTGTAGCAGAGGCAGCCGAGTTAAACCAGGGAAAAACATCCAAGTTGCGAGGTAAGCTTTGCTTGATTTTAATTGAGGCAGTCCTCTTACCCATCGTTTTGGATATCACGACATCAGATTGCCGGTTACAATGGAGTCTTACATTTTCCATTCTTCATAGAATCAAACTCAATCTCCTTCCCTTCTTCATTTTCAGAAGCGGTGTAGCGAGAGGAAGCCGAGTAAAACCAGTGGAACAACATCCAAGTTGCGAGGTAAGCTTTGCTTGATTTTAATTGAGGGCCCCTCACTCACCGCTCTGTTTGTGAGCACAGATGTTTGATAAAATGCCTCAATGACTGGACTCTCCATGCTTAGAACCTGATGTGAATTGATTTTCGGTTAGAACCTGATTCTGTTTATAATCAATTATGTATCATTCTAATTATGCTAAATGATTTCTACATAACATTGTAATAGCGCCATGGTATTGAGAGTGCACTTGGGTTTTTAAGCATGGCTAAAGTTTCATGCTTTTGTTATTTTGCATAAAATCAATTAGTTTGCCCTGATGTTTAATTGGTTCTATTGTCATTCTGGTTTGATCTATAAAATGAGAGAATATTGATTTCTACAAAACATTGTGACAGCGCCATGTTATTGAGAGTGCACTTAGGGTTGAAATAATGGTTGAAATTTGATGGTTTTGTGGTCTTGCATAAATGTCATGATGTACTTAGAATGCTCTTGACTTGAATGTGTGCTTGGTTCTTTCAAAGCCTTCTCCCTAAGTTTCGAAAAGGGCCAACAGGACAAAAGAGGCTCACCAACTTTGTATAGGAATTCCCATAACATATCTTGCACTGAGAGGGCGTGGGTAGTAGAGATCCTCCTCCGCAATTTACAACAAAAAAGTAAATTTAGGATTTATTATTTAGGGTGCTTGAAAACAACCACAGTGTGGCTTTCACAAAGTCCACCTTTCTTAGAGTTGGAGCATATTCTTACGCTGGGTTACTCAATAGAATGGCCTGAATAGAAAAGGCTGCATCCCACCATTGACTCCCCAAACTCTGCACTTTGAAGCCATCTTTAGCTACCCAAAACTAATTCGGGATCCGGGCAAGATGGCGCTTGTATGCGTCGGAATTTGGATCATCCACCCAAACTGCAAGTATACATAAGACCTACAGAAATTCCAACCGATAGTAAAATGAGAAATAAACCTTCATGGTTACACTCAATAGGCTCGTGAAGTGTACTTCGATTCTCGCTTCCATGTATGGTAATCAAATAATTAGAAGATATTAGTAAAGGCCAAGAAAACGGTTTCTTCGAAATTATGGCAGAAATCAATATAACCCTTCAACCAAAAAGGAAAAAGAAAAGAAAAGCTGCTATATCTATCTAACTGGTTTTTCAGTGCACACACAATAGCATAGCAGATCCCTTCAAAAAAAAAACCCATCAAAGAATATTGCCCCAGTGACATTACAAAATCAACAAGCCCATGAAAGCAGAGTTTACCAACACGGTACTTCTATAGGGAAGCGGAACTTCCAAGCGGTTTCAGTAGGCCATCAACTCTGCAACAAAAACGGCCTCAATTAGAGAATGAATATTGAGCGTGGCGAGCACCAAGTATTGGAAGAATACAAGGACAAGAGAAACAAGCCAGCGAATACCTTTTACTAATGGTTTTGAATGTAATGACTATGCGAGTCTATGCTCAATGCGTTCTTGACCACCGTATTTTTTCTCATCGTATTCGGTATAAGCGTGTCGATAATTAATAATTATACTAAGACCCATAACCTAATCGAGAATTTATTGGAACAAGAGAAGCTTTACTCTAGGCAATAAAGCTGCAGGCGTGGTGCCCCATTACTTACTTGATACTCTCCGGCTTCTTCCACGCCTACACCATAACTTTCATATGAATTTGTGGGGTGAAAATTGAATATGAAGAGAAAAGGACCTCTCAAGTAAGATATCACTGTTACCATAAAATATTCATGATCTTATTTACTGTCGAGCCTAAAATATAGAAATAAAAAGTAAATGAAATAGTCACCTTTAGTTATAGTTCCATTATATTGTTGATAGTGATCTTGTTAGATGCGGTTAGAGAGCCGGATCACAAGAATCATTTACACTTATATTGGAAACCAATCCATTTTGTCTTCGAGATCCATTTACGTATGATTTACCCACCGCATCTCCTTGACTTGGTTTGGTCATGGTCATTATGGTGTAACTTTAAGTTGGTTATAACATGATCGGCAATGATGAACATGGACATGTTGTCAAAAATGGTGGCTTACGTAGAATGATGAACTATTTAATAAAGAGTCTCACTATCCCGCTTAGTTTGTCACCAAAAGTTCCATTTCTAAATTTAAGCTGTGAATGTCCATTGATTTCCCAAAACATTTCTTTCATTTCAAAAACACGATGTTGCTTTTATGTGTCATACCAAACACACCATTGTTTTTAGAATGTAATTGTGATTAGGCTGGTCCAATTTCCTGTCATGCAGATCATTGTAATTTTCTTTGTTTTGCTTGAACTTAATTTATATATGTTGATGACAGCATAGTATGTTTTGGTAGTTCATCTGCAAACTAAATTCTTTGCATCTGGTGATCTCATTCAACTGCATTGGATAGATTCATGTTCAGATAAAATTTCCTGAACCAACAAAAATGGGCCTTGAATTTACGCAAACCAATGGAGAGCAACCTTTCTATGTTTACCCGAAGCGAGATATCTTTGCTCTCTACGACAAGGTTGAAACCTTATTCTTCTTTTGCCGAATGGGGAAAATTTGGGCGGATCTGAGATGCGTAGGCGGCTAGAAAGAAAGACAAAGAAAATTCCAACAAAGAAAAATTGTTAAGGGGTTGGTTAAGAATTTAAAGCATTGAAATTGCCTCTTATAAAATTCAATAGATGTTGTTTACAGAATGGGGGGTCAAGTTGAGAAAGTCATACTGCAAAAGCAATTGAAATATTTCCCTCATGTAAGTAGCAAAGGTATTGTCATGAAGTTCATGGGTAACTTCATTTCCAAACTGTTTGGGAATTCTGTAAACAATAACCTGTGATTTTTTGCTTGGTCTTATTCTGCATGCTGTGACATTTTTCAGTTCAGAAGTTGTTTTGCCTCTCCATTTGCTTGTGTATACTCTGTCTTGACACTACACATACAGGAATTGAAATTAATGTTTTTTGCGGAAAGAGCACTTCAAAGGATGCTATTTCACCGTAGTAAAGAATTTTGTTATCGAGGGGTGATTTTGATAGTCATGGAGTTCGAGGAATGAACTTCTGTAGAGGGAAGCACTATTATCGACTTGATACGAGGTATCCCCACCACACATCCTCGGTCAACTTTATCTTTGTGTCCTACTAAAGTTATTGTACAATCTTTTTATATTTTACTTGGTCACCGAGTTTTTCTTGTTTTCATTCAGTCTAAAGCATGAGGCTTTTATGCTCGGTACTTCCAATACCAAACATGACAAAGAAGGATTTGATCTTTTCATTACAACTGCCCCAATCCCAGATTTAAATGAGAAGCTTAATGTGTTTGGACGGGTCATTCAGGGAGAAGATGTTGTTCGGGTAGACAAACTTATCATAGTGTCTTTATCTTTTCCATATTCTCGCATGTCAAGTTTACGTACACACCGCCTTTCATTTACTGATTCATGAAACTTCGGTTTTAACCTCGCTTTGAAACTGCTGTTTGGGAATTACGTAAGCAATAACCTCGTGATTTTTGCTTGGTCTTATTCTCGCATGCCGCGTTTCGTACATCCGCATGTTACTATAATCTGTTACTGCATTAATCTGATTGTGCATCAGTTTGCTGTATGAAATCTGCATTCAGCCTGCAGTGTATATTACATATTCAGAAAATTGCATGTTACATATTCAAAACAGCTTTTAATCTGTTTGTAGGTCTTCTTCTAAACATGACTTACAGATTCCAGAACTTATAAAATCTGTTCTGGAAAACAACAGCCTGCTCATACCTGCTTTCTGTTTCTGTTTACACTAAAAACTGCAAACCTGTTTGGGAATTTTCTGCATGCTGCTGTAAACAGTAACCTGTTTGTGACCTGTTTCAGTTTTAGTTTCACTTGTGTCTGCACAGATACTCAAGAATCTGCATATAACAACTTCATTACAGAATTTAATCTGTTTTGAAACTAGAAATCTGGTTCCTTTTAAAACAAAACACAAACTGTTCAGTCAGTCTTTCTGTGTTTGAAAACTCATAGAGACCTAACCAAATAAGCCAAGCCAGGCCGACTAGCTCTTCATGAATTTTCAATTTTATTTTAATGACTTTTCAGATTATTATTTTTATTATCTGACATTCAAGTAAAAACAGTTTGAAATTATGAAAATTCAATATATCAAATACAACAAGCACGCCATTTCTTATACTACTATGTATTGAGTTTCCGTATAAGTGAGTAAGAGGTGTTGTTTTGGCATGTCTTGACAGAGTACTTAGCAACAACTGTCTCAATGGAACCTTGGATATTGGCACCAGCTATGTCAAAAACATGACTCTTGATTTGTAGAACAACTCCATTTCTGACTTAAGTCAAAGAACAGGATACAAGTTGAAATTAATGTGGGTCAATCTGCTACAGATTTTCAGTGTATATTATTGTAATGTAACGGGGTTGTAATGTGAATTTCCTTAAGAGCCGTGGGCTCAAATCAGTTCCAACATCTATGGCTTATGGTTACACTGCTTCCGAATATGGATTTATCCAAGACATGACTTATACTTACATTAATGAGCTCACAAGAACTTCTATGACTGGAAAAATTAGACGATTCAAGGGTGGGTACATGGGTTTTTGGCAGAACTTAAGCAAATCTCTCCCCATACAAGTACAATGCAACACTCAAGTATTGGCAGTAAGACGCAGTTCCTTCGGTGTCTCTGTTGATGTAAAAATTGTTGTCGGAGAAATCAAAGTCATGGAATTTGATAAGATCATCATTTATAGGGCTTTTCCTTTTGAGAATGGAAAAATTTACAGATCACCAGCTTCGACTCCAGCATCTGTAGCTTGATGAAGTACACGTGTATTTACTTTGACTTCTTTTCATTAAGATTTTGCATTGTCTAATCTGTAGTTCATTTTGTATGCGAAAAGGAGGAGTAATGGATTTGAGTGAATTCGAGAAGGAGGTTTTTCAGTAAAGTAGAGACTATCGATTACTACATGACTGTTTTGAAGATTAAAGGCTTCGAACATCTGCCAATTGGATTTTATTACTTTAGGGAATACATGGATGATCCTACAACCATTGCCAATCCAGCTGCAGTTTAGAGATTTTATGCTGAGACAGATATTTTCCTGTCCTGGTCTTATGAAAACTTGGCTGATATTAAGAGGCCAAGGATCACTTAGCTAGCAATAGATGTTGTTTACAGAATGGGGGGTCAAGTTGAGAAAGTCATACTGCAAAAGCAATTGAAATATTTCCCTCATGTAAGTAGCCAAGGTATTGTCATGAAGTTCATGGGTAACTTCATTTCCTTATGCAAGGGTAGTTGTACTAAATTGACATTTCTTCTTAATTCAGATATAAAGGATGGGTTCTTTGATAAAGTGGAGACTGAACTTCAAGGTCAACAGAACACTTACTATGTTGGTGGACTTGTCACATTTGAGCTTACAGAAAGAAATTCAACCTATGCTATGAATCTAATGCTCAAGCACTTTGCCAATGAAAGCTCACTGCCAAAATCCCCCTATGTGAAGGTAAATTGAATGATATGGAAATTTCATATATCGATACACCTTATTTAGGGTTGGTCCATTTTACTTATTTGAAGCATACTTTCTGCAGGGGCTATTTCCAGTTTTATCAATTGCTGGGACAGATGCCCACAACAGTTGGATGAGTTTCCAGGAGTTGCATTCCCTGATTTATGTACCCTTGATAGTTATTTGAGACACCAGCAAACTCATGAAATCACTCAATGAAGAAGGAGAAGAAGATTGCAAAAATAAATGAACTTACCCATGAACACACGGATTCTTTGGTTAAGAATTCTAAAGGCGCGCACACAGACGACAATAATGATTATTCTGAACAAAGTGAAGCCAAGTGCAGGAATTGGGTACTAGGAAAGGGAGGAGTTCATGCGTCTGTCATGTTGCCTTGGTTGTAATTGCAGAGGTTAGAGATGGTTAACCCATGAGTAAAGAAGTAGTTAAACAGATTTAGACACGAGTTGCAGAAGAACATGGTGTCACTGTTGCTTCTGTTAAGCTGATCAAGCATCGAACAATAGCTCAAACAACTTACTATCGACACCCATTCATCTCAAGATATTGGTTCTGAAGAATTGTCCAGCCCTAGATTATTCTTGAATTCTCTGAAAGCTGCATTACTAGAACTTTTTGCTGAATTACTTAAATTACTTGATAGCAACGCTGTAAAAAGACTTCAAGAATAATCTGATTGACGCAGAGATTGTATAGGAATACTATATTGAAATGTAAAGCATTATTATCAACTGAAATGTAAGCTATAACTAATTGATAAATATTGGGATTTACTCTTGAGTTTACAGAACCTACTATTTATTGATTCTATTTCATTCAGAACCTACTGAACATCTGAAACTGGAAATGGGGTGTGTTCGTAACAAAATCTAAACTGAAGAAGTTGCTGTGGGGACCAAGGAAGATGGGAGCGACAACTATTTAATGGTTTGGGGTTCTATGGGTCGACTCGACTTTCCAAATGGCCACAATCTGTTTGTTCATCCTAGGAATCTAGAAATCAATGATGGGGTTATATGATGGTGCAACAGTAAGCCCACAGTGCATCCATAAATGTTCTTTCACAAACCACTCAAAATAGTCCTTTCATAATACTATTATTAATAATGTTCATCTCAACTAGCATGATTTATCCACAGTATTGAAACAACAACAACAACAACAACAACAACAACAACAACAACAATAATAATAATAATAATAATAATAATAATAATAATAATAATAGTTCATTCTTGCACGCCAGAGATCCCTCAGTATATGTTAGAATTGCATTAATCACATTTATTTATCAAATTGATGGTATTTTTATCTTTACAAGCTTAAATACAGAGAAAATTCCCATAAATTTTTTAATACTTACCAACTTGATATATCTTATTATAAAATACAAATCATCAAAAAATATGCACACAAAAAATATACATAATTATGTAGATATATAATTCAAGCAAAACAAAAAATATGCACACTATTTGACAAACTGATGACCTGATTCCGTCCAGATCAAATACTCATGAAGGAATAAATTTTTCTGAGCGGCATCTAAATTAAAAATTAAGAACCATGAAAAATTCTCACTCATTTCCGTTAATCCCGAGTATAGCTACGGACGAATATTTTGTAAGAATCAACACATTAACCACCCAAAAGATGGTTTTAAATTTGAATATCAAATTTAAGGTGTCCATCTTCACCAACATCAAAGTTAAAGTTCTATTTGGTTCCTAAACCACAATATAACTTACTCTTTTATGATTGTTTATGGCTCATTAATTAATTATTAATTATTAATTAATTAACAAAATAAAAATAGAAGTAGTGGTGCCAACCGTTTCATACCATTAACGACCGAGAGCTTGTGGCGGGAGAGACGCTTGGGAAAAATAACGGCGGCAAGGGGAGAAAGTATATATAATATGGCTCACAAAACTCTATTACTCGAAAAACTCACTCAAATTTCGACTACTGCAAAAGACAAGCCGGAGCAGAAGACAAAGCAACGCCGGAGCAGAGGCAACGCATTGGAATTTCAAGGTAAGCTTAACCTAATTTTCTCTCAACAAAATTGATTCACCTGTGACCTTTTTACTTGATTGATCTATTTAATTTGCATCCAGCTCCAAGCAGACTCCTTCTTCATTGCATTCTTTTCAATTATGTCTCTTAACCTCTTAACATCTGACCACATCCCTGCTTTGGCATAGTTCCCTGGATTGTTTGAATTTTTGGCTTGATTGTTTATGTTAGAAATTATAGGTTGAACATCAGTCCTTCTTTGATTAGGATGATTTATTGTTCACTTAAGGATAGAAGGACCCAGGCAGACAAAACAAATATGAACAAAAATGGTTACTTTGAACTGAACCTAGATTCTGGATTAAGTAGGTTACTTTGCCCTTTGGCCATGAATCCTGATCAGATACCTACATATATGGAGTGATTAAATCAAACAAAAATCTCACTTGGGATGATTGACTGTGTATGATCCTAATCATTGCCTTGGCTGCGTTGCTTTTGGATTTAAGTTATATCTTTGTTGGTTTCCTGTGCTTTTCACAGTACAATCCTGTAATACTGATAAGATTTCAACCTGACCATCTATAGGGTATTGGGTCTCACTAAAGTTCAATTCACTTTCCCCATCTGCAATTTACACAAAGCAGCACAGTTGGAAATTTTCCCTTATTCACTAAAGAAAAAATCTTGCCTTTTATTTAAAGTGAGCAATCCCTTAACAACACCCCTTTCAATATATTTAAATTGAACGCCATAGAAGCTAGGACAGTAATCCTTCATGGTGTTCAAACATATTTTTTAAATAAACAAGAAAAAAATCACGTGTTCAATGATTATTGCAGCAGTGCGTATCAATGCAGTTAATTGTTATATATCTGTAGGTATACACCCAAACACAAGTATCACTTCATTTATAGATAGCTAAAATTTATGTATATACTCACTTCTGTATCTTCTGTGGCCTCTCATATTTTCTTCTCAGATCCTCATATACAGCTGTATAGTTTTATGATTGTATGCTTTTCTGATTATATTTTGTGAGTTCACTGATGTATGGTTGTATGACCATTTTATCCGACGACACCCTAACGTGTAATATTTAAAATATTAATGTTTGTTAGTTCTAAGATCACAGAATTGTGGTGAAAGGCTTACTTCTTGTGCCTCCTTTGTGCACTTGGTAGCCTGTTCTTATTTCTGTTCTGTTAGCCACTTAGCCCCATAATTATAATTTTAGGAAGCTCCATGTAGTTTTTGTTATTTGCCTATAACTATTTCAAGTAACATTACATGATTATAATTATTATGGGGCAAACATATGATTATAATTTTAAGAATTATAATTTTTTTCTTTCGTTTCAAAAACACAATGTTGCTTTTATGTGTCATACCAAAAAAAAAGTAATGTTAATGCAGATAAAAAGAATATGAAAGTAAAATTGCAATATTAAAAAGCGACTTTGAAAGTAAGATTCTTGTTTGAGTTGGGAGGGAGTAGGTTACTTGGGATTAAAGAACCAGATAATTGGGTTTGGTTTTGTTTTTAATTGTGAAGGCATTAGCCAAACACACCAGTTGTTTTTAAAATGTAATTGTGATTAGGCTGGTCCAATTTCCTGTCAAGCAGATCATTGTAACTTTCTTTGTTTTGCTTGAACTTAATTTATATATGTTGATCACAGAATAGTATCTTTTGGTAGTTCATCTGCAAACTAAATTCTTTGCATCTGGTGATCTCATTGGACTGCATTGGACAGATTCATGTTCAGATAAAATTTCCTGAACCAACAAAAATGGGCCTTGAATTTCTGCAAACCAATGGAGAGCAACCTTTCTATGTTTACCCAGAAGCATATATATATGCTGCTCTCTACGACAAGGTTGAAACCTTATTCTTCTTTTGCCGAATGGGAAAAAGGCTGGGCGGATCCTGAGATCCGTAGGCAGCGGCTAGAAAGAAAGACAAAAAATTCCAACAAAGAAAAATTGTTAAGGGGTTGGTTAAAAATTTAGAGCATCGAAATTGCCTCTTATAAAATTCATAGTAGAAAGACTTAAGCATGCCATAAAGGACTAATCTGAACAGTAATATTAATTGGCAAAGGATCTAAACATCATCAGTCAACATAAGAGGGGACTGGGTCAAATACTACATATTCAGATATGATTCGCCAAAGGACAGTCGAAAATGATTAAAATTATTTGGTTTTTTGAATGTTCCAACATCCTTGTAGGAATCTTACTTTGGCTGTATACTTCTCTCAATTGTACTTATGTTACCTTGATGTATGTAATTAGTTTGTCAGATATTATTATCGAAATGTTTAGGGAAATGTTCTACAATAAAATGATCTTTCTTATCATACCTCAACCTTGTGTAACTGAGGTATTTCCGTATTTGTGACACATTGAACTGCTAATATTGTGTGAATCGGTGTTGGTTAGTGTCCATCGCTTAAAGTCCCTTTGTCAATTGTTGGCCTCTATGGTAGAATCAGTTGTGGGATCTGAGAGGAGGTTGCTTACCCTTTGGCAGATTTTTAGTACCCTTAATTTGAACTCGTGAAAACAATTGAAGAGTATTGAGGCTTCTGGTGGATACCTAGATACCTATAAATGACCAAGGGTGCAGGTTAGCAAATGCCTACAGTTCCCCTTTCTGTTGAATAGCCTTTAGAGAAATTGAATGGACCATGAAAATGGTTGATTATATAAGTTGGTACGTACTTACAAGTAGATTTCTAAGCTGAAAATGTAGACCAAAGTACCCCCATTGCTTAGGTTTCAACTATCCATTGATGTTGCTTATTTGGTGAAAACAAGAAATGTAGCATGCACATATATTAACATAGAAGTGGAAGGTTTGAGGTCATATTTCTTCTAAGCATTTGTTGATAACACCCTTTTTTAGGAGAAACATGATTAACAAGAACCGAAAGTTTTGAGGAATTTTTTTTTAATTGACCAATGTTTTTAGTTATGTATTTGGTTTGGGAAATTTTAAAAAATTGAACACATGTTTGTATTAGGTATTTAGTGAAATAACCAATAAAATCCTCCTAGATATATTGTTTATATTCAAAAAAGTTCTACAAATAATTCTTGTATTCTAAAAGTCCTAAAGTTAAATTTTTTACACCATGAAGCTCACAACTTATTTTCTTTCATACGAGTGCCTTACAATTAGCGAGTTTATCAATTGAAGAGAAAGGGGCACTGACTTCGGAATTGGATTTTAAATATGATTTTTATTCCTACATTTTGCTAATACAACTTCCTTAGTTATTTAAATCTATCATATGACAATGCTCAGAATTCTTTCATATGGCTTCGTCATATTTCTTACAATTACTATTACTATGTCCGCTATGTTTCTTTACAATGATTTATTGGCATTCATAATGCAGAACAAACAACACGACAATATGTCGACAGACACAGCTGTTCAAGTAAAGCACCTCCAAATAAATCAAAAATCATTCACTACACGATTAAGAGCTTTGCGAGTTGGATCAGAAACAACATGTGGACCAACCCTCTCTTTCAAAATCCGAAAGCTCATAATGATTGACGACGAAGTAAGTGTTAAATTAATCAAAAGTATGATTTATTTTTATTTACTTTTAATATCTAATAAAAAATGAAAGATTATGTATACACACATCACCCACCCAATATTAAATATCTTCATTGTACTAAATGTGAGATAATATATTGCAGGGTGTTCAAATTGGTATCATAATTTTTAACGAAGACATCAATCATTTCGCCAAAACTTTTGAAGCGAACAAAACATATCAAATCTCCAACGGTGATGTCAAAAAAATCAATCCAATGTTTCCGAATGTACATCCTGAGAAGGAAATCGTGCTTAAAAAATATTCAAATGTCCAAGTTGCATACCAAGCTATCGCCGACAACATTAGTTACAATTTCAAGGACATCAAAGCCATTCAAGATCAACCTCATTGGGATGATGGCATGGGTAATTAAATTGACTTCCCCATAACAACTTTTCACTTATAAACATATTGTACAACAATATCTCATTGTTGTTTTATAATTGCAGATTTTTGCGGTATTGTCACCAAAGTGAAAGATTCCCGAACCATTGAGACCTCAAGAGGAGCACGGAAAGCTTTAAGGGAAATAACAGTAATAAACAATGAGTAAGAACAATACACAAAAAAAACAATGTACTCATGACCTTCTTATGTTCTTTTCCAAAAAAAATATATTATAAATTGTTGTTTTATATATAAACAAATCGAAACAAGTATCAAATTCATTCAACAAACCGATCATATTGGTCTAACTTATAATAATGTACTCATGACCTTCTTATGTTCTTTTCCAAAAAAATATATTATAAATTGTTGTTTTATATATAAACAAATCGAAACAAGTATCAAATTCATTCAACAAACCGATCATATTGGTCTAACTTATAATAAAACAAAACCTTGTATATCATTACTTGGTAATCACATAGAAAAGTATGCAGGTACCAACCAATAATTATCAGTCTTTGGGAAGATTTAGCGACAAATGAAGGCAATGAACTGCAAGAAATCGTCACTCAATATCCAATCATTGCCATCACAAGAGTGACAGCAACGAAATATCTGGGTAATAATTCAATACTCGAAATGTTAATGCCCATCGAATCTCATTTCATAAATTATTATTATTATTATTAATCTTGCAGGTGAACTACAATTGCAAACAACAGCTGCATCAATTCTACAGATAGCACCAAAAGGCACGAACATGGAGAATTTACACGAAAGGTATATTAAAAAAAATTACAAAATTACAAAATCAAAAATATTAATTTTTTTATTTTCCAAAAAAACAGGTTGAACACAATCGATGATACATTAGAAATATCAAGAAAATCAATGAGACAAAGGATCAAAGGCGCAACAGAAATGACACTTCAAGGAATAATTCAAAACACCCAGAATTTATTAGAGGTAAATTGAATATGCAAATATTATTTCTTAAAATAAAATCTATTTTACTTGAAGCAACACTATCACAAACAAAAAAGATGTTTTTCTTTCATATACTAGATTTATTTGATATAAAGAATAATAAGCAATGTATTTATTTGACTCAATCTTAATATACACAAAATTAATATTAAATTTGCAGAATAAATATTGTTGTGTGAAAGGAATAATTGACAGAGTAGAGAATAAGCCAACTATTTGGTACGACGCATGCAAGAAATGTGCAACTTCCATTATGAAGAATGGAGGAACCCCAAAGTGCAACAAGTGTGATGAAGAAGACGTTGAAATTGTGCAAAGGTAACAATCAAATTATTCCTCCAAACATTTTAATAATAATTTTTACAATGTTATTAACAAAAAATGTTCCATTATTTTCAGATATAGAGTCACATTAAATGTGGTGGAAGGTGACCAAAGTGCAATGATAACACTGTTTGAAGAGGCCGCAACTATATTTGTTGGATGCTCAATCCAAGAATATATATCATCATTAGAGGAGGTAAAAATGTACAATTTAATAGATAATCTAAATTTAATTCATAGACTAAATTTAATAGATAAGCGCGGACTACCAAAAAATTTACCACAAAGCGGAAAAAATACAACAAAGAAGAAGGATACCAAACAAGTTTGCGAGGTGCAAATTTCAAGCGACACAGAAGCAAGTGAAAAGATCAGCCCTATAGAAGAGAGGAGAACCAACAATGCAAAACCAAAATCAACCAAGCGCGGAAAAGCATCGACACCTAATGAAGGGAATGGAAAAAAGACAAAATTTAACTCAACAGAAAAGGGAGAGGAAAAAAAAACAACGAAGCAGGAGGAGAACAAAGAAGTTTGCGAGGTGGAGATTTCAAGCGATGATGAAGAAACCTTCACAATGTGGAAGAAAAAACAATCAAAAATCCAACTAAACAACAAAAAGTCAAACTTTTCGGTAGGCATTAAAATCAAAAAAGAAAAGAACTAATATGAACATGGAATTATATTCGTACCTTACATTCATAAGCATTTGATCATTAGACAATCTTTTTTTTTTTTTGAATAACTATTCATAGCTTGCATTCATTTACATTTCATCATTGGACATTTTTCTTTAATTTAATATGTTTATTTCCTCTGAACTTGAATATCTGTAATTAACCTCTCTTGCCCTTAACTTAATAAAATAAACATTACACAACCAATGTAATACACTTGTGTTTTTAACAAGACAACACGTGCAACGCACGTGCCTTTTACTAGTAATACTAAAGATATAAAAAGAGTTGAAGCTAATTTCCCAGGAATAGGCACTCCACTCAGTTTTGCTAGATCATTTGAACCTTCGCTTATTTATAAACAGTAATTTCAATTCCTATGAACCAAGTCACCATGGGAACTTTAATAATGGGGGGATGATTCAAGTCATTTCAGACGTGAACAACGCTATGAACCCTACTTGGTGTCCTACTCTTTTGCTGATATCTAAACGAAGTACTAACCATGTAGTATTGGAAATTTGGAATGATGACCAAAAGGAAAATGGACAAAAAAAGCAACTTCTGTAGATTTGAGATAATTGGGAATGCTCAAACCAACATCTTCTCCTTCGCAGTAAAAGAACCATTGCCTTCTCTGATGTAGTTATATCAGAAGCCCACTTGATGACAATGAATCATGTTGACCAACCAGAAGAGAGGAGCGAGATAGCTCCTTCAGTTTCCCATCACTTAGAAGGAATATTCTGTCAGCCATTAGAACGGTTTCCAAGCGGTGGGCAATGACTATTACCTGCACGAATGCATCAATTATTAAGTGTGATTTCTGCGCCATGGACTATTATTAAGGGAGGGGGAAGAAGAGAAAATGGGGTTTTTTTTTTTAAAGGGCCAAAATACAAGTTGAAAGCATAATAAATAACTCTTTGTCCTTACGGTACGATTCTCAGTCAAACGCTGCAAAGCTTGTCTCACCAAGAGCTCGGACCTGCTATCTAAAGCAGAAGTTGCTTCATCTAAAATCAAAATTGAGGGATCCTGATAAAGTGCCCTTGCAATAGCTAGCCTGTAACCAATACATGAAAGCAACAGCGTATGTTGTAAGGTAAAGGACAGGCTCAATATAGATCTACTCCCCTGTCCCTAAATGGTGTCCAATTAGTTTTTCACGGATTTTAAGAAAGTTAACTTATTGACAATTTTAGTAGCACATATATACAAATACTCTTAGTGTCCTCATTATAGCATTGCAAATGCATGCTACAAAATCATAGTTCGCAAAGTTGATCAGTAAAAAAAGGACACTCGTTATGGGGACAGAGGGAGTGTTATTTAGATGCATCTTTTAGTTGATAATCCAGACAAAAGTTAGTTTCTAGAATTGAACAATTATAATTAAATGCATACGATAGATTAAAGTGAGGTTTAGGTTTAACACCATACCTTTGTCTTTGGCCTCCACTTAAAAGGGAGCCTCTAGGTCCAACATTGGTTTCATACTGTTCCGGGAGTGTTTCAATGAATTCATCTGCATTTGCAATTAATGCTGCAAGCTCAACCCTCTTCATGTCTATCTTAGTCATAAGATCCCTATACCCAATATTTTCAGCCACTGTCCCTGAAAACAGTGTCTAACAGAAAATACACAAGTAAAAAAAAGATGTACTTCTAGATTGTAAGGCAGTTCATAAAACGCTTTAACATAATGCATCCATGCATAGACAAATTATATAGTGTAAACATACCCCAATTTCATCCCACACAAGAGACAAAGGATTAATATTAAATATTAATGAAGGTCTTTCGTAGCAAACAACACATGCTAAGAGACATGATCCGATTACAGTATTATAAAACTATCTCCACAGCAAGACCACCAACCCAAGACCTACATACCTGTACAATTTCAACTGACAAAAATTCTGCAATACTTAGGCTTTTCAATATTGTAGTTGGCTAATGCTCCACATAATGCAACTTAAGCTCCATTGTCTCACCACAAAAAATGAGAGAAGGATGAAGCAATTTTCTACAAAACCTTTTAGGACCTTTTAATCCTTATTGCTATTAGACTCATACAATAACTAGAGCAAAAGAAATTCAATTAGTTAGATATACAAAGGCAAAGGACCTAAGCAGGCTTATACTTTTTTGCATTAAAGACAGTAGGTAATAGTTTGTAATCCCTTCTTCTGAGTTCTGAGGAGAAAAATGAAAAAATAAAAAAAAAAATCAATTCTTCGCTTTCATCCATAGTTCTTCAAATGAGGTAGACTTCTGTTCTGCAAGTCGATTAAAATCTTTGAAAATCTTTAACTAAACATTTGCTCAAAGCAAATGAACCACCAGATGGCAAGTGCCTGCTTTGAGTTCATATTTCTTAATAGGGCTGCAAGGAAGCAAACAGTTCCAGAACCTAGCTCGGGTTTGTTAAGGGCTCAGCTCAAGCTCGTTTGTTAAGCAACCAGCCGGAGCTCAAACTTGGGCATAAAATATATCTCACTTGATTTTTATGCAAAAAAAAAGTGCCACTCCCTTGGCCCCAAGGAAATAGTCCCGTTTGACAAGTTAAACTTTATAGGATTGTAGCTTTACTTGTTTGAACCTTTTTTGAATTGAAATATAAATATATGCTGTACCACCATAGTTGTCAAAGGCGAGCGCCTTTGGCGAGAGGCGAGGCAAGGCTGTAGCGCCTCATTTGTCCGAGGCGAGGCGATGAAAAGGCGACGCCTTTTTGAAAGGTGAGAGGCGGTGAAAAGGTGTAAAAGGTGCTCACTTATATATATATATATATTAGTTTCTATAGGACCAAACAATGTAGTTTAGTCTGGGTATAAATATAAGAATAAAGCCCTACATTTCCCAAATAAGAACGCAAACAGTTGAACATTAAACTATCGATTTCGCGTGCGACTTCGACTTCAACACTGCAACGTCAAGGCTTCGACTTCGACATTGCAACGTCAAGGCTGGTCTTCGAAGTCGACTGCAAGTCTGTAAGGCTTCCTTCTTCGCAAGTAAGCTCTCATTCTGTGAAACCCTCTGACTTCAAAGTCGACTCTTCAATTTTTCTTTCATGCTTTCCCTCATCAGTTCAGAAAGAGGACCATATGTTCAAGTTAGCGCATCTCTTTCTCTCTTTCCTTTTCGATCAGGAAAAGTAACTTTTTTAATTAAGTACTATGTAGTTCGAAATCGACTTCTATTTTAAAATAGACAATATTCGACTTCTATTTTTTTAAAGTTCATACTTTTGAAACAAATTAACTCTGTCTATTTACTTTCATTACTCTGTTTTATTTTTAAAACTATATATTTATGAGTTATTCTTAGTTCTTCCTACCCCGTACATTACTTGAGCTACTTGTTCAGTAGTTTGTTTATGTTATTGATAATATGCTATAACTTAGTTTCATGTATTATGCTCACTTATAACAAGTTTTATTGAGATTTGTTTAGTTATATATATTTTATATATTTTTCCTTAGTATTGTTTCCGTGAGTGCCCTTTTTAGCGCCTTGCCTCTCGCCTTTTTGGCGCCTCCCGACTTTGATAACTATGAGTACCACATATACATAAATATCCTTGGTGTCCATAGGCATTGCAACTGCACATTGGGACATGATAGTTAGTCTAGGTGAATTTAGTAACTGCATTAGAAAGTGTACTCATTTGGGAAAAAATGTGTTCAAAAACAACATTCATTTTGGGATGGAGGGAGTAGTATCCCTCCCAAAAGAAAGAGTCACACGTTCCATTCTCCTTTGTCCCAAAAAGGGTCACATTTCTAAAGCTGAAGCTTCTGATCTCCATATTTTTCAAGTTTTTTCTTTATTTCAAAGATACGATAATCATCTAAAGTGTCTACAAAAATAAAAGCTCACTAGCACGCGAAAAAGCTTGGCTCAGGCTCGTTAGCTAAGCAAAAGATCCAAGCCCAAAAACACCCGCTTGCTACAGCACTAGTTCTGCAAAAGACATTTTGCTCGTGCATCATTCAAATAAATATGCTAACATATAATTCTCAGTACTTACCAAACCATAGTAGGTGAACTAATGCAAATACTAACATATTGTTGTGGTACAATGTCCGCAAAAAACTAGAAGTCTATATGCTATTTTATCACATATTTAGCAAATATTGTCAACCATTAAAAAACTCTGTATGTCTGTCATCCTGTCATAATCTATAGCTGACACTAACACAAACTATTCATGTCAATTGAATCTCTATCTTTATGGGAAAGGGCACCATATTGTGCATCTTCAGCTATTTTTGAGTGATTCAAATACCACAAAGCTTTGATATGTTTCAGAGCATCTATTATTCATCAGGAGCGATATGTGAAATCAATTTTTCATCTCATTCATAATTTCCATTTTGTTTTTCTCAATCTCAACTATAAAATATCTTGGTGTTCCTGTAAGGCAGAGAGGAACAAGAGAGTGCTAATGTAGCTAAAACATGCTGCAAACTAAACAGATTTCAGATAAACAGCTTCATACACCCCATCGAAAATATATTGAAATGAACAATAGTTCACAAACACTAATTGTCCACTGTGACTTGGGGAAATGGTAACATTATGTGATGAGATCTACGTGAACTACAAATCTTATGAATTGGGGATATGAATCCAAAAGTTGGGCCATGAGCATAAATATGTCCCAAGTCTGTAGATAGTTTAAATCTTATGATGAAGGATTGTTGTTATTGAAATACGTATTTGAGCCTGGATATTAAGGTGAAAAGGGAATTTATTTCTCCCAGTGCATGCAATAAACAAAAATGCCTTCTGTATTGTCATACAAAACTACTCCCCCTGTTCCTAAAAAAGAGTCCATCTTTCCTTTTTAAGCCATTCTAAAAAAAGTTTCCACCTTCTAATCTTTCTTATTTTGGACGTTACCTTTAACCAATTTACCCTTGATTGGATTCTCACTTTCTAATCTTTCTTATTTTGTTTCGGAAGCCTGCCATGAGGCGATTCTTACAGGTGAAAACTTATGCAAAAGGGGGATGGTTTATGTGAACTGGTGCTACATGTGCAAAGGTAACGAGGAGAGTGCTAATCACTTGTTACTGCATTGTCCGGTGGCTTGTTCTTTACGGTATTTTGTGGACCATTTGGGAAGAGAGGAATGGAAGAATCTTCGATAATATTGAGGCTTCGCTGGATCAACTGAGAGACTGTCTTTTGTGATACTTTTTTTTGTGGTGTTCAGCGACAAATCAATCTCTCGGTCATTCTTTTGTGGATTTTGTGAATAGTTTTAGTATTGAGCAGTATGTATACTCCTAGTGTACAAAGGCAGCGTCACTTGTTTTAACGTTCATATTTATACATATTTTGACCTATCAATTTTTTTTTGATGGACCCCATTCTCATATGGGCATCCTTAGAAAATAAAACACACTATCCTAAACTATAATAGTCAATTATCTTTTTTTGATGTGTGTCGGGTCAAACAGGTTTTGAGAACAGAGGGAGTATTTCTTCCGAGGCCACCATCTTGAGAAAGAAAATTCGGATAAGTATCCTGTATTCTTACCCATGTCATATCCAGCGTACATGGTTGTCAACAGGAAATGGAGGAGACCATGTAACAGGATTTCCCATGCTCAAGTAATACGCTTTTTCCAATTAACAGCTTAGCAAAGTCCATATACTGATCTTGGAACAAAGAGATCGGAAAAGAAAAGGTCAGGTAATAGCCAGTTACTCACTATGTCCTGAGAAACCAGACAAACATGCGTCCTTAAACTTTCCACGCGGATACCTCGGATATCATGGCTATCCAAGTAGATGTGACCTGTAAATGCAGAATTATTTCACTCACTCATCACCTGGAATTTGATGAGTGAAAGCTAATAAACTTCTTAAGAATAAATTACTAAAGTTGCACCCATCTCACCAGATAGAGGATCATAAAGACGAAGAAGCAATTTCACAAGGGTTGTCTTTCCTCCTCCTGAGGGTCCCACAAGAGCAACCGTCTCTCCAGCTTTAATATGAAGGTCCAAACCATTCAATACAAGAGGCATACTGGCACCATATCCAAATGATACGTCACAGAATTTTACCTCTCCTGTAACAGACTCTACATCAACTGCATGTTGTTCCTCCATCAGCTACATGTTGATATAATAATTAGCTAACTTACGATGATCATATCTTCTATTCGGACTTCGGAGTACATAATTCGGATAATACTCAAATAAAAATTTATTCTCTAGAACATTGCTTGGCATAAGAATATAGAGCAGATATTATAATTGTAACAAAGTGAGAAAACAACTAAATCGTGAGCATCTCTAAAACAGGATGGCCAAGTGCACGATGATACTACCTTTGCAGATCTCGAAAAAGTTCTAATCTGAGTAGTATCTACGCAAAGCAGAGATATTGTTTACACTACACAAACCCATGGCACCAAACTTCCAACGCAGCAAGCTTATATAGTCAATTAGTCATATATAATTTATCAAAGAATAAAAGGAAGGAAGATGGGAAGAAAAAAAACAAGACTTAAATGGTACTTCCAACTTAAGAATATTAAATATTCTTTGACAAGATGGCAATTCAAACATTCAAGAACAGAAACACAAAATTTGATAGTTACCGCCTCATGTACAATTTAACAGTAAGTTCAACAATCAACATGGACAAGCAATGCATAGAGTCGAGCACAGAGAATGGAACACCTTTCAACCACAAAAGATGGCATGCAACATCATATAAAAGTTGAACGCGTTTTCAGAGCAGGTGAGCATTTTATTATTATCTGAAATTAAATCAGTCTCAAGAAAACCAATATAACCTAGCAACTCAACTGATGCTTAAGTCCATTTGTAATGGTTAAATAGGGAGATGGGCATGGCTTTCCCATTCCCAGCCCTTTCCCATTGGGGCATGAAACCTTTTCCATTCCTGCCCTATTTCCAGTTTTCATTCCTGTCCCATTAAGGCTGAGCAGGCGGGTTCCCCATTAACCCCATCCCATTGTCATCCTTTGTTATCACCAAAAAATCAATGAAAATGAAAATCAAAAGCTAATCAAAGTTCACAGAGCAATGAGTTACCTGAGATTTTGACCTTGACAACTCAAACAACCGCTCAATGGCAGGTTCTCCTTGCTTTAACTCATTGTATGCTTTTCCCACATCCTGCGTGATCCTTAAATTCAGACTGATAACTAAACATAGCTGCATATAGGCTGAACCATAATAACAGAATGCATCATAAGCAAAAGAGATAGATCAAAGAGCTAAGATGTAAATCAAAATATACAAGATCAAGAACCTTTTGGGAAAGGAAAAGTTACCTGGATTGGTTCAATCAGAAGTACTAAAGATGCTATGAAAGAAACCACACCAGAACAATTGAAAGAACCACCTGAAACTACCAACGAGCCAAAGAAAATTACGAATAACGCCCCAAAATATATTACTTGTACTATCTGAGGAGCTAAAGCCTTCATTTTCTTCTTTTTCAAACGCGCGGAGAGGTCAACAAGAGCAAGCCCTTGAAATCTAATGCTCTCTTGGTACTCTGCATTGTTTGCCTTCACAAAGAGTATTGATGGGAGGACCTAAAGCATGACAATATTTAAAACAATTAAATAAGAGAAATTAGAGTATTCATCAAAAAATAAATAGATGAGAAATTTTATGTCAAGTACCAATAACGATAACAAAATTTACAAGTTTACCAACGCAGATTATGACCCATGCTGTGTTACCTGGACTCGGCTAGGAGGATCGGGTACGGTGTCGGATCCTATGCGGTAACTATCCTATGCGGCCATTTTACACTAATTTAATGATTTTTATGGATGGAAAAAATAAAGGGTCGAGGTAATATAGATCCTATGCGGCCATCCATCACACATTATAAGAATAAAATAGTTATCTTTAAACGAAAAAAGGAAATTTTTTCGAAGAACCTAGTAATATGGAATGGCATTGATAGACTGCCATTACTTACATTAGCTCTTTTTTGCACGAACCCCTAGTGTACATTGGTTGCTTCCTGTTGGAGTGTAATAGTTATTTTATGAAAAAGAATTAAAACAAAAGGTAAAACTAGTGGCTATCCTAGTACTACTTTTCTAGATTTTAATAACCCTGGTAGAGCGATAAAAACACCTACAGAGGGAAGGAGGATGGGGACAAACATCGGATATGCAGACATGATCAACTTCCCTTTTAAGGAGCAAAAGCTAGGTGATTTAGTAATTTTTTGGCTGGTTGTTTAACCAAATTTCACAGATTAGAAAGGAACTTAACTAAATAAAAGCACTTAATTTTTTATTTATTTATGTAAATTAAAGAACTAGATACAGTATATAAACGAAGAAGTTGCACCAGTCATCATGATTTACAAAATATGGAATTGAACTTTGATGATGTGGAATGCACTAGCAACTATGCTAGACGAAGACACAGCAAAAGTATGCTTAACCCGAAAATTTATAAGAGACAAGACTGCAGGTATAGGTTTTTACTTAATTTTTTTTTGGTCATATAGGCAATAAAATGAATCATAGTTTGCAGGGGCTTTGTTGTCGGAATGAAGTGATATAGCCACATGTACATAATGGTGATAGCCAATCCGATGACACCAAAAACATCTCCTAGGAGATGTTATCTCTCAGTGAAGAAGCCAACCAGATATCTCTTGACTAGAGTTTCCACTTATTACAGCTTTTACCAAGTACCAACGTATTGATTGACTCGCGTATTCATAGAATATTAACGAAATCAGAAGCCAAAGAGATGGGGAAAAATCACCAGAGGCCAAAACTCTCTTTATCTCCATCTTAGCCTGAAATTGATGTCCTTTAAAACCTAATATGTAGAGCTTATAGAAACTAGAATATAAACATGGTTTACCTCAGTCAACTTGAGAAATATAGTAAGCTTTATTCTGAATTACATTTCCAAATGAGAAACTTGTTCTTTGTCTCCTTTGCCCCATCCGATATCAAGGTCGAGCTGATAAAAAAATTCACATCCATATTCATGTTGCAAACCCTTTAACATTGTGCTCAGTCATATCCTTTTACCAATCCCAAGCCCCAAAGGAGGGGGTTGCTTTATATGGTCTGATAGACATTGTCAGATCCCTTATTTCGTATCATTGTGACCTATTGATCGAAAAATTGGTTTATCTTGATGAAACCTTGAAGATGAGCATATCACTATTACAGTTTGCAGTTACCATAGTGGGCCTTCGCTAAAAGAGAGAATAGACATAAATCTCACTTTCTGTTTGAAGAAATTCACCACATCCTGCTGCATAAATCACCGAATCACAATTTGTTGCTGCTAACAGGTTGCGGCTTAATCAACATGACATTAGTAAGGAGTAATAGTTGGCCAATGATGTCTTATTCCGGACCATATAGGGGAAAGTTTTTTCTAATAACCTAGAACGAGAATGTAATCTGATACCCTAAGCGGATCAATATCTTTCTGAACTATAGTAACGTAAGTTACAAAGAGCACAGCCAAGTTTGTCACATTTGAACATTCAAGGCAAATGCATGTAATTGCAGATAACAGATAATGACGTGTAACATACCTCGTTTAAGTAGGCTGAAAGAGTAGCAACACTAAGACTCGCCTTCTTTGATACCTCGTGGAGCTTTTCACCAAGATATGCAGTAACAAGAGCCATCAAAGGGATAACCTTCATGTATACCAAACAAAATTGAAAACTTTGAACATCTCAGCAACATCATAATGAGAAAAGAACAAGGGGGTTTAAAGTTCTTTTGATTACTCCTCACCAAGGTAGAAAGCAATGAGAGAACAGGGCTGATGACCACCATCTGAGTTGCCATTGCCGATAACTGCAGAGCGCTGGGTACAATAGTCTGTCATATACGAAACAAAAACAGAACATTGAGAAACAGAGTATGCACAGCTGCACATGCAATTTCAGTTCAAAGTAAAATATGTTATTCTAAGCTAGTAAACTAATGAGGTTGTTTGAAAACTACACGTGCTATGATTTTTTAAATGCCCAAGATAGCGAAATGATGGAAAAGGATTAATGGCAGACCTCAATAATTAGGACTATGCTTGAATGAGTTGAGTTTATAAAAGTTGTTTTATTCAAGTAAACTGTCAAACTATATACACATGCACAGACAAAATCCTTATATGTAAAAGCAGCAGATTTGAACTAACCCCTTTGAAAGTCAAAGATGAAAAAAACACAAAATCGACTTGAAACTTGAATAAAACATGAAAGAATATAATAAGAACGCCTGTAGACAACAATACATGTTATACTGATTCCAAGTAAGTGACAAAAGAAGAAGAAAAAAAAAGTTCAGTAACCTAACCCGCCTCTCCATCAGGAGAACGCCTACCTTAAAGCCATCTTTGGTTGACAGGACAGTCGCTGCTCCAATTACATTCAATATCCAGAACCAGTCTTCATTCCTAACTAGATTGAAGTACAAGAATATATAGCGTTTTGTCTAATATAAATGAGATGCAGTTAGGCACAGCTAATCAGGTTAAAGCCACTTCCCCATGCATAACCAATATATCATTGACTAATACCTACCTCTCTTAATTTATAAAGCTACTTGGTGCAGTCCACAATTTTTAAAATCAAGTGTCCATCCCTAGAAAGAACTACTCAGAGCTAAACTAAAATATAACTGTCTGCTGCAAGTCTTCGTAGTCAGTCAAAACCTGCTATTGCTTCACCAAGGTCTATTCCATCATGACCTCTTCCTAGTTCCAAAATCCAATGGTTCGAATTTTAAACATGTGTAAATGTCTTTCCAGTGAATGTATGAAGCTAGGTGTTTCTTGTGTAGGCATGTATTTATGAAAGGAACCAAGTTATTTTCCCCAACATCTTCATTAGACTTTTCTACCAATTGCATAGAATTTTGGCTAATCTTTTCTGATGCTCAAGTATATTGTAGACTAGCTATGTATACGAATAAGGAGTAAAATAGATCAAATCATCAATATAGTATCCAAAAGTAATAGCAGCATATAGTATCGTTTTATCTCTGATGGAAAAGTTTTTCTTGGATTATTAACTTGCACCCAATCACCACTTTGACAATTTCCATAAAGCCTAGAAGGCTAGAAGATCCAATCACGAGTCTTAGCATTCACTCATAGCTCTACAAGCCCACAATGTCATCAACTCTTCACTTCATAATCTAACAACTCATTCCAGAATTCCTAAAGATGCTACCACAGCAATTTCTCAGTTAATTTTGAAAGATTACTCTGACAACTCAGCTCTCGAACCCAAGGGGTGGGAAAGATGGCAAGGGCACTTCGTGCAAAGACCTTGAGGTCTTTGGTTCCAATTCTCATGCCAGCAAGGGGCTACACATAATTTGAGTTTACTAGGTGTTCTGTTTTAATTTTTGTCATCCGTTTCATTTTCAGTGTTCCCCTACATCTAGGGGGATCGTTTATATCGATATTATCAAACCTTAACTCTTTAGTGCAAACTCCATTTAGCAATAATTTCCTCCTCCACATTGAATATTCGATGTTCGAAAGCTTTAACAACACAAACCAATTTAGACAAAACTTTAACTAGCCAATGCAAATAGTTACAATTTCCGCACACAGGGAGCGAATACTAACATTCAAGAGCGCATAAACGGTATCAGCCACATCCGAAGCCTCGGCAGTGATTCGATAAGCAATATCACCAGCCAAAGCACCACCACTCCCTTCAAAAAACCCTAACTCCCTCCCCAAAACCCTCTCAAACACATCAACCCGAATCTTATACACAGACCCGAGCGCGGCGTCCCAAAGAAACGATTGTTGCAAATAATTCGAAACCACCCGAACCGTAAACAGCAGTCCCAGCACCAAACCCTCCTCCCTCAACCGAGCCGCATTCGCGGCGGTCATGACTGTGGAGAAAGCTCCGATTTTGGGGACGATTTGGGAGAGAGAGTAGACTGAGACTGCACTGCAGAGCCAGGCTTTGAGGATTGGCCGCCATTCAGATTGGACATAGGGTTTAATCGAATTCAGAGTAGAGATTGGTTGGGTGAAGCGGTTGGAAGGTGGATTGATGGTGGTGGGTGGGGAGGATTTGATGGAATAGCAGGGTTTTAATGAAAAGAAATGATTTGATTTGAGTTTAGATTTGAATTTGATTTTGAATTTGGGGTGGCGGTTGAAGTAAGTGGAATATGGGGGTGTGATTTGAAGAAATAGGGCCATGTTCTTGGTGGCATTGTGGCAACCATTGGAAAGCAGGTCTATTTATAGTTGTAGTAGAAAGTAGAAACGGAAATGATTCAGTTTTGGCTCCCGCCATCATTTGTAACTGCAGGAAAAGGTCTGGGTTAATTTTATTTATTTTTAATTATACAGATTAAATATACAGTAATTGCTATTGAAAGAAGCATTGTAGTCCACTATTCTATTTTATGATATTTTATTTAAAGAATCTATTTTAAAAAATTAAGGTAATTGTTATTTTATTATTAATGAATTATTAAAAGTATCACTTTTTTTAAAAAAATGTTTGACTTTTAAATGAGACTCTTTACCCATGACGGAGTAGTTATTTTCTTAATAGCTATCAGTTCTTTCAAAACTAAAGACAGAAACTTGGATGTCATGCAATTATGGTAAGAAAATATCATCTTTCATTAAATCACTCCAAATATTTTACACCCTCTTACCACTACCATCTTACACAAATGTTACACATTGAATCTCAATTCTCCGTCAGATCATCAGCTCACTTTCCGGGAACAAAGTTGGTGGCAAAAGCCCAAGCATTGTTGTTAACTGGATCGGCAAGGTGGTCAGCAAGGTTTTCTAATGGTCCCTTTCCGGTCACAATAGCCTGAACAAAGAAACCAAACATTGAAAACATGGCAAGTCTCCCATTCTTGAGCTCCTTCACCTTTAGCTCAGCGAAAGCCTCTGGATCATCGGCCAAACCCAATGGATCAAAGCTTCCACCGGGGTACAATGGGTCAACGACCTCACCAAGTGGACCACCAGCAATTCTGTAACCCTCTACCGCACCCATCAAGATAACTTGTGTAGCCCAAATTGCCAAAATACTTTGTGCATGGACCAAGCTTGGATTACCCAAGTAGTCCAACCCACCTTCGCTGAATATTTGGGACCCGGCCTTGAACCACACTGCCTCACCAAACTTGACACCATTGCGAGCAAGTAACTCGGGGAATACGCACCCAAGAGCCCCAAGCATGGCCCACCTAGAATGGATCACCTCCAGCTCACGGTTCTTTGCAAATGTCTCGGGATCAGCCGAGAGCCCCGCGGTGTCCCAACCATAGTCACCGGGAAACTCTCCGGTGAGGTAGGATGGCGCTTCACCCGAAAATGGGCCCAAGTACTTGACCCTGTCTGGACCGTACCATGGGCTTCCTGATGAAACTGTCTTGGCCTTGGCTCCGGTTTTACGCATGGTAATTTTTGGTGTAAAGGTAATTTTCGAATCACCGAAGAGCTCCGAGGTGGATGGAGAAACCTTTACAGCCTTTCCGGCGAAAGGAGAGGAGAGAGCCATCGTTGAAGCAGCCATTTATGGATGCGTGAGGGAGGAAAATAGATGATGGGGTTTGAGTTGGGATGGAAAGATATGTGATTTTAGTCTGGTATATATAGGTGTCCAAAGAGATAATAGAGGTATCTTGTTGAATCTGTATCTCCTCTTCCATTGGCCAATTATACTTTCTAAGATTTTCTTTATTTTCACTACAATTTGCTTGGATAATGGTCAGTGTCTTAATGAATAATTGTGGTCAGGACATCAAGTCCAATTTGGTTCACAAATTGCCTTCAATTTATTTGTCTTCATTCTCTCAAGTTATAATTATATGCACACTGACCAACGACCATTTGTTTCCAAGCAAAGGTATCAATATAATACAAAATAAATTGGGTAATGCAGTACTGCCTAATAACACTCAATTTAGTGCACAAATGACAAGTCATCTTACGCCATATTGTTAACATAACTTTTTAACTTATAATGGAGTTCACAAAATGCCAAATAAGATGACACATCGAAACCACATCATTTCACAAGACAAATTGAGCTTAAAGATTACTCAAATAAATTATGTGCATATCCCATTAATAATGTTTCTTACAATACATTATTCGTAACTTATCTTACAGTGTTGTATTTTAAAATACATAATATTCCCTCCATTTCGGACAAAAGATCCATTATTTTATTTATAAATGTTTCATTTAAAGAGTTTTTTTCAAAATTGAAGGCATAAAGGTGTTATTTTATTACTGATGAGCTACTAAAAGTGTCATTTTCTTTAAAAAGTTTAACCTTCAAACGAGAAGTCTTTGTTCAGAACGCACGGAGAGAGTAATTAAAAAAAAAATTCACTTTTCTTACAAGGAGTTTGAGCTTTTAAACCTAAATTTTTTATGACTCCATTTATTCATAGATAATTGTCATGTCTTTCTTTTTCGTCAATTCCAACAAATTGTTATGTTTCTCGATTTTTTTTTTCTTTCAGGAAAACACTTTTATAATTTTATTCTCAATTTTTCTCCATATTTTAATTGTGGTCACATGCATAAGAGCTTTAAAGGAAACACCATACTCCTTTTCGTTTCACTCAAATAGTCTATGTTTGAAAAATCTAATTATAAATAGATATATGAATAACACTAGACTTTGTCATAATTACAAAAATATTTGAATATAATCAATGTGTTAATATAAAATGTGCAGGGTAAAGTTCAAATTTTATGAAAAAAATTGTATTCATAATTTTTGCAAATAGACACTTAAGGTTAAACATTCTAAAATAATATAATTGACTCTTTCGAAACAGATGGTGTATTATACAATATTTACAATAGAGTGAGTTTTTATTAATATGTGTGCTCTGTCATATGATTATTTAGGAACGAAGGGAGCACATTTTTTTGTAAGTTATTGTTATATTTATTAATATTTCAGGGTAAATCGTTGAAAAACTACAATCTATGAATCTAAGCTTACAAATATTATGGTTCTAATTATTTTAGCTTTCAAAATATAATGATACACTTATAGTTAGTATTATTTATAATTTATGATGAAATGTCTTGCCCTCTCTTCCGATTACAAAACTTTGTTACTCCAATAGTGAATGTTTGAAAGTAATAATCTCAATAGAAAGAAAAAAAAGTCTCCACGTGAAAAATAATGGTCAACTATGTGCCAAAAGAGAAAGAAAAAAAACACAAAAAGTGAAGAAAATTTTAAACAAAATTGGGAATATGATTAGCATATGCTGATGGCTTATAAACTTTCATTTCTTTCTCAACTTCTTGGTCATGGCGAAAACTGCTCCGGCAACGGCCACAATAATCCCTGAAATAAGAATGACAGACTTAAATCTTTGGACCGCGTCCTTTTTTTCTTTATCCCGACGCTTTTTATTCTTTTTATTTTGATCCTGTATTGTAATTAAACATATTTGACGACATTAAAACATGAGCAAATCTATATATATACTAGATCTTTGTGTCCGTGCCTATAACAAGATATTTCGTCAATTAAAACAACAGTGTATAAATAGAAGGTGTGATTTTAAAAAAATGTTACAGTTGAGGGGCGCTATTCGAACTTATATTGATATATAGTTGAAAGAGGTTATTTGTAAGGAGTTATATGTAACTGAGTTATGATCGTTTGACCGTGTGGCTGAAATCAATCCCCACCGCCAAACAGTCTCAGTCAATCAACTAAGATAATGTTTCATAAGGGGTGATTGTTTAAAAAATTAATAATCGCAGGTGTGACTTTGTAATGTGGAGAAAAAACATAGGGAGAAGAAAAATGGACGACTGCTCATAATATTAATTATAAGGGGTGACTTTGTAATAAAGAGAGATAAATAAGGAGTTAGAAGTGGATAACTACTTTTACACATGTGAATGTGAGGCTGAATCTCAACCGTTAAATCTTTTAAGATAATTTAATCTCAGCCTCTAAATAACTTTATTCAATTGCACATGTGTGAGTATGAGCTCTATTGTATAATATATATATATATATATAAAGTTGGTGAGGAGAACTATGATTGTGCCACTTCATCACCTTCGAATAAATCTTCATTCTAAAGCATTAATGTAAAAACTTTAAAAACTTTTGGTTTTCTTGCCATTAACTAATAGTAATACATAATAATAATTAATAATTAATAATTATAATTAATATGTTAAGGAGTATTAGTATCAGTATATATAACTTCTTCTATTGCCAATAGTAGAAGACTTATATTTAAAAACTTTTACAACTAACATTACTTCTAATTAATGTGGGATAAAACTCTTCAAGGTGAGATATTACTTCTAATGACTCGCTTTTAACACCATACTTTAAGCTTTGATATCTTATTCATCCAAAACTTGATTTGATTTGGACAAATAAATATATCATTTCGATGTTCTTGCCGAGTAAAACACATTTGCACAATTACTTTTGTCAACAAACACATGATACGTAAAGAAATTTGTGTCTCAAGTTGCACAATTTCTTTCACTAAAAACATTAATTTTTTTTAATAAATATTATACTTTAAGTCTTGATATCTTATTCATCCAAAACTCGATTTGGACAAATAAATATATCATTTTGATGCTCTCACCGAGTAGAACATACTGTGAGGTTCCCGGGGGTGTGCTCCCGCGCCCCGCGCGCCCTTGGATAGGGGTGCCAGACGTGCGATTCGAGACACCACCGCTTCCGCTCCACCCTCCCTTGTTTAGGGAAGACGAATCAAAAGTGCGAGAGGAGTGATGTCTATGTTAGCACGTTTGAATGTGCATCGGTTGCCTTGAGTGGATTTTGTATCCAATATGGGAATGCATTACCCTTTCATTCCCATTTTCCCTTTTTTAGGGGAAAACGGAAAAGTGCAAAAAATGATATTGCGACGCCCCCACTATGGATTTATTAAAAATAGCCTTATGGCCCATTCAGATTACTATGGGAGCTTTGAGTTTCCCGCATCAAGTTATCCATTGTTTAGGGGATATCAGGATATGAGAATGCATCACCCCTCCATTCCCATATCTCCTTTTTTAGGGGAGAACGGGAAAGTGCAAAAAGGGAATGTTGCGAGGCCCCACTGAATCCGAAAGTTTTAGAGTCGCCATCTTTATTTTAAGGCAAATAAAGCAAAACCAAAGAAAAGAAAATAAACTAGAGAAAAAGAAAGCGGGTTCGGAGGCTAAGTTACGAGTTGGGAAGGTGTTAGCACCCAACTCGCCTTTCGGTCTCGAAATGGTTTTTGGTCAAGTATGTTTATTGTCATATTTATTTTGCAAATAAATAAGGTATTAAAATGACAGGAAATTTAAACAAATACATTCGTGGCCACATTATTTACGGACTCGCAAACTGCCTCCTTCCAATAATTACAGACATATTTAAGAATATTTGGCCATTATAACGACTCTTTTACATAATATTTCCTATTCTAATCCGGGCAGCACAACGGCTTATGTGGGCTACATTGCGCCAGATTTAAATAACAACTTTTAAAAATGAATAAAAGACAGAAAGTATAAATAAATAAAAACAAACGACGTTCTTAAAGGTTTTACCTTTTAGAGCGGCGGTGTGCTAACTCTGTCCTTCAGGGAGAGGGAGTCTTTTTGTTGTTTGTGTGGTTGTTGTTTTGATTTGGGCAGAATGACTGCTTTATTTATGAGGGTTTTGGTTTATCAACTCGGGCAGGGTGACAACTTATTTGGGTATGTTTTGGCCTTTTGGTTGGTCGGAACCTAGACTTAGTTTTTGACTTTTCACTGCTACTCTCGAGGCGGAGTAACGGCTTACTTTGAGATTTTTGGACCTGGGAAGTGAGGTGGATACCTAACAACTAGGCTAGGGATCACTTATAACCTATGGGTTTTGATTTTGGCAGAGTTTGGACGGGGTTTGGAGACTTTAGGGGCTTCCACTCACCTATCTCGCACCTCTCGTACTAATAGTATCGGAAGATCGCAGAAGCAGAGCTTCGTTGCGATTTTTTATCGCGGAACTGAGCACCGAAAATGGGGAGCCGGGGCCTCCTATTTATAGTGGAGAGGTAGGACACGGAATTTCGGCTTTCTTCATCCAAAGATTAGTGAGTTGTACTCCAAGCTTCGTGGGTCAGACATTTCGGCACGAGACAAGCTACGATTAGCAGTAGCATGGCGCGGCAAGGCAACCTCGCGGTGTGGCACCGCGGTCCGCAGTGCGGCACCATGCTTCTTTGCATCTTTCAAATTTTTGCTCTTTCCCCCTCGCTTCATCTGTTTCGCGCATCTGCTTTCTTTCGCATTTTGACTCCTCGCAACTTGACATTTGTTAAGTTTTAACGCTTTTGATATTTTATGTCATTACATACAGGAAGTGGGTAAATTGGGGTATCTACAGAGCCCCTCAACGATGGAGTCTACGGGTAACCTTAAGGCTTACTGAGTAGACGAACATCATTGATAAACAAGAGACTCTCCAATTTCGTTCATTTAAGAACATGAGAATGCAATTGGTAGCAGTTATAATGCATAGTTAACATGCTATCCAAACTCTATAACCTAGACATTTTTAGTCGGTTATAAAAAGTTATCGCAGTTTTAAGCAGATATGAATTTAATGTGCTCTGATGGTCGGACCTACTAATGTAGGCTGCCTACGTATTCCCTATTAAAGGAAATCAGACCAAACGTTGTTCAGGCCAAAACCTAAACTACAACCAAGTGAGAATGTCATGTCCTTCAGGTCAAGCCCGATCGAGAACACAACGGAAAAAGATTTTTATGTTTTCGAAAAAGCCGTATTCTTCCGGTCCGAAACCGTTGTCAAATACAGTATGAAGATTTGAATGTTTTTTTGTCACCACATTTCAACCGGTCAATACCTTGTCGTTGAAACGTGTTAAGAAGAATTTTCTAAGTTATGTCTGGCTGGTCGTTGCCTTGTTTCCAAACATAACCCGAAAACTTTCAAATATCCAGAAAACTGCACTCGACCGATAAAGATCCGTCGCCGAGCACGGCAAATTGATCATTCTTCAAGTATTTTCGAAAATTGTGAAATGGAAAACATTCTTTTTCCTTCCATTTTTTTCTCGCTCTCTCTGTTTTTTTTTCTTTTCAAATATTCCTCTTTTTTTGTGCTTTTTTGAAATATTCATCTTTTTTGTTTTTTGAAATATTCTTCTTTTTTTGTTTTTTGAAATATTCCTCTTTTTTTTTTTTTGAAATATTCCTCTTTTTTTGTTTTTTTTAAACAAACTTTCCTAAAAAGGAAATTATTCTAGAGTCAGGGTAGGAATACTGTACCTGACTTACCTTTTGCGCCCGGGTGGCTACCGCGGATTCGGCTGATCTTGGCATTTTTGCCACTCTTGCTGGGGAATTTATTCTTCTCTCTTTTTTGTTGTTGTGATGGTCGGACCTACTGATGTAGGCTGCCTACGTATCCTTATTCAAAGAATCAGACCAAACGTAGTTCACCTCTGCTGGGGATTTTATTCTTGCTCATTTATTTTCTTTCCTTTTCTTTTTTTTTTTTCCTTCTTTTTTTTTCTTCGTGGTTTTCTTTCTTTTGATTTGCTGGGGATATTATTTTTTTTCCTCTGGTGAATGGTTGCCAATTTTGGTTAACAAGATTGACCTTGTTAACTTTCCGTTAGGCTCAGGGACCATTTTGAAAGCTTTGAAATCTGAGGACCAAAGTGTCGCAGCTTCAAATTTTGGAGGGGAAAAGGGAAAATTCCCTTTTTCTCCCTTATAATGGACGGGAGAGCGAGGGAGAAGCCTACTGCTTCTCTTTCCTTCTTTTCTTCTTTCTTTTCCTTTCTGCTCGTCGCCATTGTCGCTGCTGCTTACTTCTTTTTTTTTTCTTTTTTTTCGCTCCTTTTCTCGATTTTCTTCCGCCAATTTCAGTGTTTTACTTAGCAGATGACATCTTCTTCGCGATCCAGGAAGGGGAAGGCACCGATGCACCCAGAATCTGGCGAGAGGAGGAGAGAACCTCCTAGCTTGGTCCGGAATAAACTCAAGCATCCTTATTCTACAAATGACTGGGGCAATCTTCTTGTTTTTTTTTCTTTTTTCAGGTTCGCAGGGAATTTGAGAGAGTGCGGGTATCATATATCAATGTGGCTGAGATTTTTGATATGCTACCCGAGGCTGCAAAGTCGTTGGTAAAGGGTTCAGGTTTTAGCACCTTCCTGCACTCTTTTACCCACTTTACCAACTTCCTTCCCATCTTTGATGTGCTCCGGGACTTCTGGTGGGATACCACACACACTTTTCATTTTAGCTGGGGGGAGGCGACCATGACCCCATGCGATTTCACTGCGATCACGGGAATCCCTACCAAAGATAGAGAAACCCGGCGTTTCGACTTTACTCTCCGACATCGTAGGAGGAGATTGTGGACCTCCGGGCTTCGAGCCTCGTTTTAAATAATCGGACGAGATATATATCGCCAATGCTCGGAAGTGGCTTCTTAATAATGCGCGGGTGCCTACCGATGATGAAGTCGTTATTACCGAGTGGCACGAGCGCTTCTTCTTTCTTGGCACATCGCTCTTGCCAACTCCTCTGTCACCCTAAGAGCCTCCGTCCCGGCTTGTCTTGCGATTTGATCTGATCCCTTCGTATGATTGGGGACAGTGGTTTGCCGGCGAACTATATGCTTCCATGGATAGGGCCAGCCGGAATGATTCACCGACCCTGAATGGATTTGCCCCGGCGTGGGAGGTACATGCCTTTTCCTGCTTTTTCATCATTTATTCATTTTTTTTCTTTTCATCATTCCATTTTTTTATGTATCTTTTTTTAATATATATATATATATATATATATATATATATATTTTTTTTTTTTTATTAACTTTTTTTTTTTTTTGTGTGCAGTGTCCGGCCTTCTCATTTTTCATATTTTCGCCGGTCGCCTCATTCGGTGGGTTTACCACCTCCGTGATCCGTCCCAATATGTTGATAGCAATAGGGTCGATCCGAGCGACGACGGTGGTTGTAATACTAGGAAAGAGTGTCGAACCAATTGTTGGTTCAAGTCCGGTTCTGCACTTTCTTCCCTGGGGGACATTATTCTACTACTCGATGTTCACCACGCCGGATATTGATGGTTTCCATCATGGTGGATTCTTTGTATATGGGCGAGTGGGTGAACCGTCAAGACCGCCTTTTTCTAATGGCTCCCTGGTGCCTCCCCGGCCTCCTACTTGGGTGATAGAGCCCTAATCGACCGTCCGACCTAGCAACAGATTGGGAAATACCTCGTTCTGACTGATTATCCAAGAATGTCATACGAGGATTTCCCGAGATTAGAGTCGCATCCCCCTCCTCCTCGCCCCTGTGCTCAGCGGCATTCCCGATGCTTTTGTCGCCTGGTCGTTTACTTCATTTCTCGACGCTGAACCTCGATGTTTACTTGAGTCGATGATATTTCTCTACTTTTCAAGATGAGTGGGCGGTGGCTTAAGTAGAAGCGTGTCCTTCCCGATGTCGAGATTCCTGAGGAGCGCCGTGTCTCTGAAAGAGTGTGCTCGTAGACACATCCACCTTTATTGTCTCTTTTCTTTATATTGCATTTTTATTATATTATTATTATTTTTTTATGCACACTTTTTCGAGACTAACATTTTTTTTATTTTCATTTTTTTTTTCAGTGAACGTGTCTACTTATAAGAAACCGGCCGCGGGCTTCTTCAAGACGCTGAAGCTATATCGAAATTAGCCGATGAATTCTCTTGCAGTGGGAGCGCTATGGGCGCCCTCGCCGAGACGACGACGATGATGACGACGACGATGATGATGATGGGTCAAGCCGCCACGGGCAGAGGTCGAGGATTTGCAACGGGTCCCAGGGTCAAGGGTGGTGGTTTTCCCAGAAGCCAGTCGTCCCGAGCACATTAGCTTTGGACTCCTGCGAACATTAGTTTCTCTTTTCTCTTTTTTTTTTCTTCTTTTATATATATTTCTATTTCTCAGAAAAGAAATTTGTACAAACACTATGATATAATGCAATATAATGTATATGATGCAAGATGTTACACATGCAAAAATAAATTCACACGAAAAATAAAGCTATACCGGACATCTAAGAATACACCTTTAAATTAGAGCGGGATTTTCGGGTGATATCGGAACGGGGAAAAATGGCCAATCCCTTATAATTTCAAGGTGTCTTGCATCTCTGAGACACGTGCTTTCGTAGCTTCCTTTATAGGTTTTTTTCTTTTCGCGACGCATCGGGCAGGAGCGTAGAATGAATGTCGGATCATCAAACCAGGATACCGGGCAAGAATTTCTCGACACGGTGGAGGCACTTAGCGCGACCATGGAGCTGGTCTGAGAAATACAGCTGCCCAGGAGAACGGGAATGCCGATGATGAAGAGGGAGACACATCTGGTGGCTCTCATGTTGATGAGTCTAGAGCTTCTTCTACGCCCGCAAGGAGTATATGGGCCGGCTGGGTGGGCCCGGTTTCTGCCCTTGCAGCATTGATGGACCGCTCGGGGCTAAGGCCGCAAGAAAAGGATTGTTTTTGAGGAAAAACAAAGGGGTATAAAGCAAGATATAGATATGTACAAATGCAAATAATGTATAATATATGCGTTTTAATAAGTATTCCTGTTGCACCTTGCACCTTAGGAGAAAATTATATTTTAGTGTTTTACTATGATTTGCGCTTTGTCGTGGGTTTTTTCTTCTTTGTCACCGAGCCTCCGATGTCTTGGAAGATGGAGGTAGTCTGTCCGAGAGCTTCAAATAATGCATTCCCTCTCCTTTTTGTTTTTATTATTATATATATTTTTTTATTCTTTTTTTTCAATTTTTTTTGTGCTCTATCTTTGTCTAGTCCGCCTTTCGGTTTTCAACATAGCGAACCTTTATTATTTTTTTAATTCTTATTATTATTATTATTTTTTATATTTTATTTTTTATGCCCTAATTTTTGCCTAGGTTGCCGCTTTCGGGTTTTCGGCCTAGCGGGCCTGAAGGAAGCATTAGTGGGATAGGATGGCTCGAGGCGTAGTACCTCTTGAGTTTGTCAAGGTTGAAATTTGGACAAGATCTTCTCCGTCTGGTTCGTGAGAAGCACGACACCTCTGATCGGATCTACTTAACAATGTACGGTCCCATCCGTGGAGACTTCCATTTCCCAGTATCAACATAACTAGGGGTTTCTCAAAGCAGGTCTCGAACTTAGATATCATGGCCTTTGACTTTTTGTTGAAGGCTCGGGCGTCGCCTTTGATATGCCGGGTATGCTCTAGGGCTAACGTTCATCAATCGAGGGCAGATTCTTACGTGCCGCCCTGACCAGATCAACTTACTGTATATCGGAACTTCCATCATCACTCTCGATGATGGAATTTCCACCTCTATTGGTAGTGCCGCTTCCATCCGCCATATGGAGAGTAGGGGTAGCCCGGTGGGTTGCGGATGCGGTAGCCCCAGAAAGGCTAGTGGCAATTTTACGGCGGTCTCTTCTGTATCAACCATTTTCGATGATGTTCTCGAGTTTTGGCTGCTTTTAACGGCACCATTGGCTTGTGGCGGTAGGGGAGGGATTTTGTCCTTTGGATCTTGAACTCGTCAAGCGAGGCGGTTCACGTCCCCACTTCAAAATGAGAGCCGTTGTCGGAATGATCTCGAAAGGTACCCGTAGCGGTATATGATATTGGCGAATAAATTCGGACACCTTTCAGGCGTTTAGGATCTTATAGAAAGAAACTTTACCCACTTTGTGAAATGTCGGCGGCTGGGGCGTATTCATGGCCATTGGATCCCCGGGTGAATTTGACCTATGACGTCGATACCCCATGTTGAGAGGGCCGAGGGGTGGAGTTGTATAGGGCGTGTGGGGGCACATCTTGTAGATTAGCAAGCGTTGACATTTGTCGCAATGTCGCACCCACCGAATCTGATCGGTTCGAGTGTACTCCAATAGTACCCACGTCGGATGACTTTCTTTGATAGCATATGGCCATTCATGTAGGGCCCACGGGTACCACCATGTAGTTGATCCATAATTTGCTCGGCTTTGTCTGATTGACACATAGTAAGTTGAGGCCTTGATAATGCCTCTTATCACAGTACCACCCGAGTGATCTGTGGGAGGCCCGTCTTCGCGGGGAGACTCTTCCCTCTTGTCTAAGTCGGGAGGATAAAAGATTTTTCTGGAGCGATTTAAGATGTCGGCATACGGGGCTCGTGGTGTACGCCGGAGGCTGCGTTGATTTTGAAGCAGTATCGGAGTGACCTTCTTCCCGACTATAAATGGGTGAACTTTAGTTTGGCGGGAATGCAGACTAGTGGCCTTGAGTAGCGGGGCATCGGCGAATTGATTTCTATCGTGGCAAATAATGGAGCGAGATAGAACCAAATCGAGCGGCTGCATTAATGGCATGATAAAAGCTAGCGGTAGGGATCATGGGTCCTCCATCTTCCTTCGACTTGGTTTATGATCGAGGTAAGTCTCAGTAGACTTGAGATCTTTAGCTCCCCTTTGGAGAGCTTCTTCTAGAGGCTAACAATCAGGCTGTATTCAGTATTATTTGAACATTCGAACTCCAACCTTATAGCCGGTGAGGTATGAAGAGTCGGTGGATCGGTCTTGGATTCCTATGCCAAAGCCTCTTTTTTTTCGCGGCTCAGTCAAAGAACATTTGCCAACAGGTGTCTGGTCGGTGATTTCAGGATACCTTTATCTGAAACCGGACTCGGTTGCATCTTCGACCTTGAGAGGTAGATCGGCTAAGTGAAGTGCGATGGCGCTCCCTTTGATAGACTTGAGAGTGACATAAGTTATGCTAAACTCGTTAAGAAGAAAGGACCACTTGGCGGTCTGTGGATAGTGATGGCTTCCGAAGATGTATTTGATGGGGTCCATCACGGATATGAGCTTGATGGACCTTCCACGGAGATAGGTTTGAGCCTCGAGTGGCCCGGACTAGGCGGTCTCGACTTTTTCAGTCTTGAATAATTTAGCTTCGCTTCCTTGTAGCAGCTTCCTACTTATGAAATATATGGCATTTTCAATGTAGGAATTTTCTTTTTCTTGGGCGAGCATAGCCCCTGCGATAATGCTGTGATTAGGTATATGAGGAGAGGTTTATGTGTATGGGGTGGAGCTAGCCGAGAGGATTGGTAAGGTAGGCTTTATTTTCTCGAAGGCTAGGCGGCACTGCGTCCCAGACTTGGTTGGTATTCTTTTTAAGAGTTTAAAGAGGGCTCACAAGTGGTAGTCGGTATGCGATGAAAGCAGTGATGTATTGCAACCGGCCTAGGAAGCCTTTGACTTCGATGGGAGTTTTTAAATTTGTGGCATTTATAAGATGGCTTTGATCTTTCTTTGGCTCGATCTCGATGCCTTGCTTTCGATTACTAAGAATCTAGGACCTTGCCTCTGGTAACCCGAATGTACATTTGGTGGGGTTGAGCTTCATCTGGTGCTTTACGAGTCTTTCGAAGAACTTGCGGATCTTTAATGTGAGCAGATTGGCGTGTTGGAATGCACGATCATATCATCGACATAGACCTCCATCTCTTTGTGGATCATGTCGTGGAAGAGGGTGGTGGCGGCCCTGCGGTAAGTGGCTCCGGCATTCTTCAATCGAATGGCATGGCGATTAGCAGTAAGTCCCCAGAGAGTGTGAATGAAGTCTTCTCTGGTCTTCTGCTGCCATTTTGATTTGGTTGTAGCCCGGCATGCTTGTCGACGAAGGATCGGACTTTGTGAGCTGCGGCGACATCTACCACAATATCAATGTTGGGCGGGGGAAGTCATCTTTGGGCACTTTGTTGAGGTCGCGAGTCTACGATTCGACTTTCCGTTGGGCTTAGGAGCGGTCACTATGTTGGACGGCCAGTCGGGATTCAACTACCGGATGAAGTTGGCCTTGCATCGTTTCATGATTTCTTCTTTGACTTGTAGTGACCATTAAAGCGATGCGGCGGAGCTTTTGTTTGGCCAGGCGAGCATCCCAGGGTATGTGGGAATCCGGTGCTCGACTATAGCTGGATCTAGGGCGTATCTTCGTAGGACCATGCAAAGATGTCTATGAATTCTTTGAGGAGATCGATGAGTGCCTTTCTTTACGGACCTTGGAGGTAGCTTGCCGATTCGATTTCTTTGATTTCATTATCGGCCCGGGTTGATAGTGGACAAGTCTTGATATCTTGATGAATAGTTCGTTCACAGTACTCATTGACTTTGCAAGCTCAAGTAGATAATTTTTATCTTTTGGGTCCATTTTATAAAATGACTCATTATCATAATTATTATTTTTTAATCTCGTCTTTTAAAGTAGGTGCAACTAAGGAATAAGCGAAAGACATCCATATTATTATTAAAAGCACATTGTGCGGGGGTTATTACATTGTTGAGGACACGGGGTTTGAGATCCTCAATTATAGGTAGCGGTTGGTAGATGACCAATCAGTAAAAAGCTAGGAAAGGATCGAGGATAGTATATCAAAGCGGTCTACAAGTGCGGGTGTCGGGGAGGCGGGCCGGTGCGTGGTGTACCAGTGCAGAGGCTTATTAGAAATAGACTCGAACTCAGCGGGAGCATTTCATAATTATTGCCTCACGTCACATCATACCAGAAAGTTGTCTCCTAGTGAACACTTATTGGGAAACTCCTTTATTGATCGTATTTTGACACCTTTATTTATACTTAATTTAGACTAACTTGCTTTTCTCGGACCTCCTTGGCTTGGCTGGTTTCAAAGATTTTCGTACATACCGCCAAGTAATTTCCTTGTTGTCGATGAGGTCTGAATGGCGTCTCTGAGCATGTAGCGATTGGTAAGATGGCCATTGCATTTATGATATTCACAAAGCGGGCATGGTTCGGGTGATGGGCGATGGTTTGGGTGGGCGGTAATTATCCATGGGTTTTAGTAACCCATGGGCACGCATGATGTTTGGAGTATTTCGGATCTTGGGGTAGGTAAGTCATTATAATGTCTTTCTTTTTTAAACCACAGGCTTTGATATATGGCTAGGTCGAGTTTTGGTCGGAGCAATTGGCGGGGTTTTCTTCTTTGGGTATAGTTGGAGCGGAATTGGCTTGTCTGGACCTGGGCCCAGCAGGGATTCTTTTTCTGGTAGGCAAATGATTCTTTTTAAGTTCCAGGGATCATGTGGAAATAGGTATCGAAGGATCAAAAGGGGATGATTTTAGAATTCGTGGTAATAGGCATTCGGTGGGGAGGATCAAGGTTGATTTACGGAGAATATGGGTTAGAGTTATGGGCATCGGGAATCATGTTTCCTTGATCAAGGAGGTCATCACCGGGTTGGTAGGCGACATGATGGTTTTGGAAGCTTGGAAAAGGATATTTTCGGTGGTATCAAGGGAGTTTATTTCGGGAGAGTGGGAAGTATTAGGAGCATACTCTGGAAGTTTGGATTTTTGTGAGAAAATGGCAAGAGTTTATGAAAAAGCGGCCAAGGTCACTTACCACGATCTATTATTTTTTTGCATGGGCGTCGGTTTCTTTCTTAACCAAGCCTCGAAGCCCGGGGAGGAGGTGCATGCGAGAGTTTCCCCTTCTAGTTCCCAGCTGTTCAGGTTGTCACTATCTCTGTTATAGCTTGTTTGTTCTTTCTTTGCCATTTTGCTCGGATCCATGCCTTGAGGCGGTGCGCCCTTGTACGTCACAGCGATACCCTGCAGTGCGATTTGCACTAGTTTCCCGTATCAAGCGGCGGATATTATCTCTGCCTTTCCAAATTCGGGCGGTCTACGAGGAAAATGGGGTTTGGTAGGTATCGGAAAATTTGGTGGAGGTATGCTGGGCTTGGAGTACATCGTGCCTTTTATTAGTATTTTATTATTAATTTTTTTCTTGTTCCTACAATTGTGACCGGATAAGCACACTGCTTCATTTGTGATCTCGGGACTTTCCAGGGCAGGAGCAGTGGATTCTTTCTCAGTATAGGACCAACGTATTCCACGCCTTCGACTTCCGGGGTGGGTGGTCGGGCGAAGAACTGCCTATACTCTTTCGAGGATCCACCATCCGAAATGGTCTAGGTCGAGCATCGAGAATTATAAGTCAGCCTCGTTTATTATTTATATTTATATTCTTTTTTTGTGCGCACTTTCATTATATATTTTCTTTTGAACTTCGCATTTTTTTTGACATATATATATATATATATATATATATATATATATATATATATATATATATATATATATATATATATTATTTTTTTGATTTTTTTTGACGGGGGTGGCCATAATTCAAATGCAAAAAAAGATTCGATGCGTGAAGTGTTACGAAAAACTATATGCATTCTAACGTTGGCTTATGCGGGGTAAATTTGGCCGTGGTGTAGGAGTAGAGTTCGAATATATCTATATGCGTGCGTGTTGTGCGGTATCTAGAAAGCGATAAAGTCTTTATTTATTTTCTGAGATATGAGCAGAAAAAATAAAGCAATTGACTGTCTTCTTGTTATATGTGGATTTTCTCGGCTTTTTATTTTTGAGCGCAAACAAGCACACCATTTTAAGAAATAGAAAGAAAAATGGAAACTATCTATCACAATAATTACAAATTTTGGTCATATGTCCCCAAAATAAAATGCTGAATGAATGCTGAGATATGTGTATAAATGAAGAATAAGGAAAAAGAAAATGAAGCGAAATAAATAAAATTATAGAGCCGAAAGTAAATGACTCTTTGTTGTCTTTGCCCAGGAATTTATTGTAATATATATATATATATATATATATATATATATATATATATATATATATATATATATATATATATATTTTTTTTTCGAATTTTTTTATATCATTTTTTTGAATTTTTTTATACTCTTAAACACATGTGGTGTGACAGCTAGCACAAGATGGAGGATCATATCCTGAAATATAGCAGTAGGTAATAGAACACTTTATTAATCGTAAATTAATATGACAAGCATCTTGCCGAGAAACAAATAAAAACAAAAAAGTTTTATTTTACAAGTCTAGCCTCCATTTTATTTAAAATAAAACAACTCCCAATGATGCATGTGAGGTTCAGGGTGCTCCCGCCGCGGATAGGGAGTTGGCGTGCGTGCGGATCGCGGACACCCTGCTCTCGTTCCACTCTCCCTTGTTTAGGGGAAGACGAAATCAAAGTGCGAGATGAGTCTTTGTACATGTTAGCGTTTGAATGTGCCTCGGTTGCCTTGAGTGGATTTTGTATCCAATATGGGAACACGGTTTCCGCATCAAGTTATCCCTTATTTAGGGATACGAGTTGGGAATGCATTACCCTTTCATTCCTATTTTCCTTTTTAGGGAAAACGGAAAAGTGCAAAAATGATGATATTGCAACGCCCATATGGATTTATTAAAAATAGCCTTATGGCCCATTCGATTACTATGGGGCTATGGGTTTCGCATCAAGTTATCCATTGTTTAGGGCATATCGGGATATGGGAATGCATCACCTCCATTCCCATATCTCCCTTTTTAGGGAGAAACGGGGAAAGTGCAAAGAGGGAATGTTGCGAGGCCCCACTTGAATCCGAAAGTTTTAGAGTCGCCATCTTTATTTTAAGGCAAATAAAGCAAAACCAAAGAAAAGAAAAATAAACCGAGGAGAAA
>CM028380.1:18979261-19023706 GCA_013146195.2 Codonopsis lanceolata | reverse complement strand
CATAAGCAATTATTTTTTATGTATCACATTCTGAAAATTAATTGTATGTCTATATTATAAATATTATGATAATGTCTATATTTTATCTAAGGTATCCCACAAGTGAGAAGATTCATCAATTAACGTTTCAATCAAATCAATGGTAAAATGGGAGATTAAAAGGTTGTCATTTTGAAGAAGTAGTGGACACATACACCCAATTTAATGGAGATCAAACAAGTACTTCTTTTGTAGGCATTCAATGATATTTGCTCGAGTACTAATATGAAATTTTAAATAGTAGGTGACACATACACACATATAAGCCATTTTTCCAACGCTTATTTATGATATCATCATCTAAGGAAGTCATTAAAACTTTTATTGCTAGCTCATTTCCTCACTTTGACACATGACAACAAAAATACGAACTTGGTTTCCATGCCGGCATGTTTGGCATGTTGTAGAGTACTTGATGAGATAAGAGCATGATATGACACAAGTGCATGGGTAAAGGAGATATATCTGAATGATTGTTGAATTGTATAAGTTAGTATTCCACTTAAGTAAACACAAACTCATATTTCATAAGATGATATCGACATGAGACTCAAAGAAGGCAGCCGTCTGGCTAGTCAATTCGAGGCGGGGTTGTCCACGATTAAGCGCCCGAACTCTGGGAAGAAAATTTTTGCTTTACCAATTACCCCGTTCGGACAAAGTCTAACCATACTATTTTGAGATGTTTCACTTTCAGAGTCGACTTTAAAAAAATTATGTTTATCAACTTCGTACTATTTTAACTTTATCCTCACATTTGCTATAAACATATTGATTATGCTTTAGTATTTTTGTAATTATGACCTAATATTATTTGATCAATTGTAATTTTGAAAATGTAAGGAAAAGAAGTTTCATTTATTAATTTACTTGTAAGATAATACTCCCTCTGTTCCAGGCAAAGAGTCCACTATTCCATTTTGAGATGTTTCACTTAAAGAGTCCATTTTTAAAAATTAAGGCATAAAAGTGTCATTTTATTACTAATGTACTACTAAAAATATCATTTTCTTTAAAAAAAATTGACTTTTAAACGGGACTCTTTGCAGAAACGGAAAGAAGTACATCTTAAAACAATAGTAATTAATTTATGTAAAAAAATTATTAATAATGATACATATTTCCTTTTTTTTTTGTAGAGGAAATTAAAGACCTAGTTATTTCTTTCCTAAAAGTCTAAAACAATAAGAAAGGAAAACAACCGCCGGCTGCTCCTTCACCGATAGTTCATCTCTTCCTCTATCCCTCTTGCGCAATCTGGTAACTCTCTCTCCCTCTCTCCGTTCTCTTTTGCTCTCTCTCGGTTTTGCTCCTCTCTTGATTGTCGATATTCATGTTACTAGAGAAAAAGAATGGATTTACTGCCCTATTTATAAGGTTTGTGAAAATCTCATGAAATTGACCTCAATGTTTCTCTAATTCTTCAATTCTAAAGTTAGGATTTCAATTTCGTTTGAGATTTAGTTAGGGATTTACATCTTTAATTGGTCATGGCTAATTTGGGCATGGAGGAAGCGTGGGCTCATATTTTGTGCTTCCGGGGTTTGTATCCTATTTTAATAAAAATTTGAAATGTCATTGGGAGGATTTTTTTAATTGAAGACAGAGGGAAGAGGAATTACATTCTTGCATGATTTTTTGGAATTGATTTTTATCATGATTTTTTTGGAATTGTTATCCAGTTTTTAAAAGTTTTGGAATTGAAGACGGAGGGAAGGACGAGGACAGGTTTGTATCCAGTTTAAAAAGTTTGTATCATGATTTTTTTTAATTGCTTTTTTAAAAAAATCTTGCTTGCATCGTGTATTCGTGTTCCAACTCAATGATATGAATCCCATCGTTAGCAAGAACTTCCACTTCGCCTACAAATCCCATCGTTAGCAAGAACTTCCCCTTCGCCTACATGCCTTTTTTCACCTTGGTACGCTGCTACATCTTTTTTCCACTTGTTTGTTTAAAGATGAAGTGGTGTTGGGTTAGATATTTATTTGCTTTCTAGGCACTGTAAACATGGAATATGCTCTGTTGTCTAATAATAATGTTCCTTAAAGTTTAACTAAGATCATATTTCTTATTAATCTATAACAAAATGTATGGGGTCAACTCTCAAGGTGTTATACTGCTTTCAAACTTTATTAAAATGGAGACAAAATTATCCTTTTGATTTTAAATATATTTTTTACTTTCTATATTTATCCACACATACACATTGGAGATGTATTCTACTGAATCAGGGACCATCATCCACTAAAACTGGATTGCTCTTTCACATCAATGCCAACTCTCTACAGTCTAAATAAAGATAGATTAAAACCACCTTCAACTCTGGAGGGAGTCACTCTCACTCTATTATTATAATAAAATTAGGGAGTATTAATAAATGATAATGCCCTTCTTACTTCTTAGTTCTTAGAACTTGTTTACTAGGTGGTGGTTACTGGTTAGTCAAAATGAGTGCTCTTTAGTACTATGTCAATTTCAAAAGCTTGTCCAATTTGAGGACATACAAAAATGTTTGTGCATCTTCGACTTGGAGGCATGCATCTCAATGTAGTATGTTTCATTTCAATTTTTTTCATGAGATTTTTTGTTTAAAAAGATAATAAATGGTTGTGGTTTAACTTAAATCAGAAACCCATAACTACTACTAAGAAAACTGATATATTCCTTCAATCCTTCTCTATATTTTGTGCCTCCACTCCTATGCTCCACCAAAATCCTGGGTACATGTCAATGTTTTCTAAGCCAAATTAGCATGTTTTTAATAGAACAAAGATTTGTCCATTGTTCTATCTTTTTTTAATGAAAGTTCACCACACGAACTATAGCGAATGTGGTTAGATTCATTGTCTTTCGATCTAGCTCATCAAGGATGTTATTAATTTTTCTTTAGAAAGAACTATCACAAGTTGGGCGTTCTCATCAATTATCCTATTATTTCAGGTTTCATTGTTGCATTGTGCTAAGTTCTATTGAGAAAGGTGTCCTTCTCTTTCTCTTTTATTGCTACTTATTTTGATGATATTCATGTTTAGGTGGTTTACCATATATGCAATATTATGCTATGAAAATTTAACTTGTTATGATACTAATTTTGTAGATAAACAATGATCAATTTGTTATGTCTACACATGACCGTAGTTGGATGTACAAAAGTACCTTACCAGATAACTCCGTAAATTCTGATTTTATTAAAGGTGTTGCTTCGTTTATTGAATTTGCAAAGGCCCACCCTCGTTTTATGGACGGAGACAAGATCAAGTGTCCATGTAGTACGCTATATAAGAATTCAAAATTTATGCCAGCTAGTGTAGCCAAATCACACATTATCTTTTACTTGAGAATAATAATTTTCATTATATGTTATAAATGTAAATTTCAGGCCACGTTCTATTGGGGGCCTCACAAGGATAGTAAGGTATATATGCAAAGTGTTTTAATTTTTCTTGTGCAAACTGCTATATTCCAGTTTTCTAATTTGTACACTTTTCTTTTTGACTTTGTAATATGTAGGGTAATGAATGGCCCGTTCAGATGATGTTTTACGCGAAGCCTGGAATTTAGTGGCGAGTGCACGGTATTTAGACGTTATTTGTGATGCTAAGAAGGATTGGCTGAAGGGTACAAAGCCAACTTGGATGGGAGAAGACGTATTTGCAAAATATATTGCAAGGTGGGAAAAATAAGGAAAATCGATTGAAGGGCATGTTCGGGTTGACGATGCAAATTGTGGGATCAATTCCAATCGACAAGCATTTAGAGAGATTGTAAGCATGTTTCATCTCGCTTCTTCTTGACATATCTAAGAGCCTAGTTTGTTTTTAAGTTTTTTATGTTGTAATTTTATTTCCATGTCTATGTCTCCTCTATGATTGTTTACGTTGTGGTCATTACTTATAATGTCTCTTCTTTATGTTTATCACTTTAAATGTCAAACACATGTTACATATTTGTCAATTATATTTTGGTGAAGCAGTTGAACACATAACTGGAAGTGAGATTGTACATTTTGTTAGCAAAGGTGACAAACTAGACATATGTAGAGGCATAATATTTGGTATACAATGTGTTGGGAAAAGGGTGAATCGAGCATGTGCTTGGGTCATTTAAGAGTTAAGAATGTAGCTCACTGCCTAGTCTATTTTATTATAGATTATAGTCCACAGCACTGTTTTATCTTTCACTAAATGGGACTTCGACAAATGTCAAATGTGTTCCATGACTGAGTAATTACATCACCCACCAGCATCATAAAACATGAATTGAGGCCATTCTCAATTCCAACAATTTGTCTACTAATAAAACATGAGTTAACTGCTTTTCATTTTAACATTCATGTTGTGCAACAATCAATTAATGTTTTAGGTCAACCTTGTATTTGTCTATCAAAATTTGTAATGCTTGGATTGGTTTTCTTTTCCAAAACAATATCATTGTTTTAGGCAGAGCCGATAAGTTGATGATGTCCTCGATTTGTAGATAACAATAATGATACATTGATTTATTTGTTTATTTGTTTCTTTTCCTTTAGGAAGGTAATGGTTTATTTATTTTATTGTGTTCAGATGGAGTATACCTCCAAAGTTGCATTGGGTGAGCTTGAGAGTGATCCTATGGCTGAAGTAGAAGCTACAACCGAACCTGACCAGGCCTCAAAGTTTTTTGGGTCGCTTTGGAGAGATGCAGTTAAGAAGGTTGGGGGTAATACTAGGAGAAAGGATCGTGTCTACGGGTTTGTCAACTCCATTCCGGTAATCACATCCAATGTTAGTGGTTCCTCATCACCATCAAAGAATTGCAATTGTTCAGCATCACAACTTTTAGCAGACGCCACACCGGAAGAGGCTATTCAAATATTACAAATGTGTGCATGGCAAGAAACTTTTAGAGTAGTATTCTCATCCATGCTAAATGAAAACCAAGTCTCTCCTTAGACTCCTCATTCAACGGGTGACAATATTCACATTCCTTTATCCTAGTTTCACCTAGTTCATTGTGGGTTTTGATTCAAAATTTGAGTCGAAATTGTTTACAAACCTGATATTAGATTTAAGATCTTTGTATCGAGTTCTTTGTTGATCATTGAGATTTATGAACGAATGTGGATACTTAGATATCGTTTTGAATGAACAATTAGTCCTTCGATATTGTTTCAAATGAATAAATGTTTTAGATATTGTTTTTAATGTTTTTAATGTTTTTTAAGATTTTGAATATTTGTTTGGTACAAATAGTATTTGTAATTATTAATAAATATACCATCATTTTACCTAGGAATTTTGCCAAGGAATATTTCTCAATAGTCTAATTTAGCAAGGAATATTACCAAGGAAAGTTCCTTGGAATTCCTGGAAATATAAATATATTAAATATAATAAATAGATACCAAGGAATTTTAGCTAGGAAATATTCATTGGTAAAATAAATATTGCCAAGGAAATTAAAAATTATATATAATATTTTTTATTTATACCAAGGAAATAAATTCGTAAGTAATTTCGTAAGAAAAATATTCCCAAGGAAAACATGTTCATTTTTCAAACAATGGATCTGAAATTACCAAGGACAAATTCCTTGGAAATATCCTAGGCAATTTGCCAAGGAATTACATTTCCTCGGCAACGTTACCAAGGGAGCAAATGCCAAGGAAAATTCTGAAGTTTGCCAAGGAAACTTTTTCCACGGTAAATTGTTTTTACCAAGGAATTTGTATAATTTGCCAAGGAAATGTGTCCATGGCAATTCCGAGTTTTTTCGTAGTGTTAGTTTTTGACTTTTCAGCTCGTTACTCGGGCAGAGTAACGGCTTACTTTGGGATTTTTGGACCTGGGAAGTGAGGTGGATACCTAACAACTAGGTTAGGGATCACTTATAACCTATGAGTTTTGATTTTGGCAGAGTTTGGACGGGGTTTGGAGACTTTAGGGGCTTCCACTCACCTATCTTGCACCTCTCGTACTAATAGTATCGGAAGATCGCAGAAGCAGAGCTTCGTTGCGATTTTTTATCGCGGAACTGAGCACCGAAAATGGGGAGCCGGGGCCTCCTATTTATAGTGGAGAGGTAGGACACGCTGGGAATTTCTCAGTTTCTTCATCCAGCATTAGTGAGTTGTACTCCAAGCTTCAGGGGTTGTACATTTCGGCCGAGACAAGCTACGATTAAGTAGCATGGTGCGGCCAAAGGCAACCCACAGTGCGGCACCAAGGGTCACAGTGCGGCACCATGCTTCTTGCATCTTTCAAATTTTTACACTTTCCCCCTGCGGTTCCATTTTGGCGCATCTAACTTTTCCTTTCGCATTTTTGACTCCTGCAACTTGACATTTGTTAAGTTTTAACAGTTCTTGATATTTTATGTCAGTTACATACCAGGGGTACGAAATTGGGATGTCTACATATACTTGCGCAATTACCTTTGCCAACAAACAAATGACACGTAAAGAAATTTGTGCCTCAAGTTGCACAATTTCTCTCATTAAAAACACTATTTTTTTTAACAAGTATTATACTTTAAGTCTTGATATCTTATTATCCAAAATTCGATTTGAACAAATAAATATATCATTTTGATGCTGTCACAGAGTAGAACACATTTGCGCAATTATCTTCGTCAACAAACAAATGACACGTAAAGAAATTCGTGCCTCAAGTTGCATAATTTCTTTCACTAAAAACACTAATTTTTCAACAATAGAAGAGATGTATCCCACATTAGTTAGAAATTTATGTTGGTTTTAAAAATACTATTATTAAGTACCAATAGAAGAAATGCATCATACATTGGTTGGAAAGTGATGTTGATTTTCAAAGTCATTTGATAAAAGACTTTTACAATTATTACCAATAGAAGATGTATATCTCACATTGGTTAGAAAATGATGTTGAGTTTAAATCATTTTATATTATTACCAATAAAAGAGATGTATAACACATTGTTTTTTTTTAGAAAAAATGTTAGATTTTAAAGTCTTTAAACTAAAGATTTTCACTTTCATATATAAAAGATGTATCTCACATGCTTACAAAATATTTTACTATTATTACCAATAGAAGAAGTGTATCACACATTGGTTAGAAATTTATGTTTGCATTAAAAATACTATTATTAATTACTAATTGAAAAGATCTATCATTCATTGGCTAGAAAATGATGTTGGTTTTCAAAGTTTTTTTTTTATAAAATACTTCTATCATTCTTACCAATAGAAGATGTATATCTCACATTGGTTAAAAAATGATGTTGTTTTTTTTTAATTATTTTAGATTATATAAAAGACTTACTATTATTAGCAATAGAAGATATATATCACACATTTATTATTAATTCATATTCGTTTTAAATTACTATTATTACCAATAAAAGAGATAGATCTTACATTGGTTAAAAAATTATGTTAATTTTAAAAGTCTTTAAATAAAAAGACTTCTACTTTTATCATTAATAAAAGAGAAGAGATGAGATATATCCCATTATATAGAAAGAGATGTTGGGTTTAGATACTTTTTTAGGTAAAAAACTTCTAGTACTACTATTACCAAATCATGAGATGTATTACACATTGGTTAGAGAGTGATGTATGTATTAAAAGTCTTTTTATAAAAGACTTAATGCCAATAGAAAAAAAAATATTTCACATTAGCTAGGAAAATGATATTGGTTTAAAATGTTTTTAGATAATGTACATCGCATTGGTTACAAAGAGATCCATATTATTTAGAAACATAAGTTGGTTATAACATTCATAGATAAACAGATTTTTATATTATTATTAATACAATAGATGTATCACACATTGTTTACAAAGAGATGCTGGTTTCAAAAATATTTAGATAAAATAATACTACTATTATTAGTTTTATGTTATAACCAATAGAAGAGATATATCCCAGATTGTTTAGAAAGATATGTTGATTTCAAAAGTTTTTATATAAAAGATTATTATTATTACTATAGAAGAATGCATCTCACATTTGTTAGAAATTAATGTTGGTTTTAAAAATACTATTATTACCAATAGAAAAGATGTATACCACATGGTTATAAAGAAATGTTTGTTTTAAAAGTTTTTAGATAAAAGTTTTAAACTTTTATTACCAATAAAAATAGAAAAGAAGTATCTCACATTGTTAGAATATGAAAAAAGGTGTATCTTACATTGTTTAGAAAAAAGATGCTAGTTTTAAAAGTCTTATAGTAAATATTTGTACGATCTTATTACCAATAAAAAATATGTATCTCGCATTGTTTAAAAATAAATGTTGGTTTAAAAAGTCTTTAGATTAAAGATTTTTTGTTACAAATATAATAGATGCATGTATCTCACATTGGTTACAAAGTATTCTACTATTATTATCAATAGAAAAAATGTATCACACATTGATTATAAATTAATGTTGGTTTTAAAAATACTATTATTACCAATTGAGTAGATGTATCATACATTTGGTAGATGGTAATATTTGTTTTTAAAATCTTTAGATATGAGACTTCTATCATTATTATCAATAGAATATGTATATCTCACATTGTTTAAAAAGTGATGTTGATTTTAATTTTAGATAAAAGATTTTTATTATTATTACTAATAGAAGAGATATCCTACATTTATTAAAAAAATAATATTGGTTTTAAAAGTGTTTAGATAAAAAAACTTTTATTTTTATCATCAATATAATAGAAGAGATGTATCCCACATTATTTAGGAAGAGATGTTGATTATAAAATTTTTAAAATAAAAGACTTCTACTATTATTACCAAATGAGGATATGTATTACACATTGGTTAGAGAGTGATATTGATTTTAAAAGTCTATAATTATTAGTAATAGAAGAGAAATATTTCACATTGGTTATAAAAATGATATTATGATGTATCTCACATTGGTTACAAAGAAATGTATCTCATATTATTTAGAAATGAATATTGATTACAAAAGTCATTAGATAAAGACATCTTTTGTTATTACCAATAGAAAATATGTATCCACATTGTTTAGAAATGAATGTTGGTTAAAAAGTCTTTTATCTACTAGTATTATCTATATATATAATGGCAAGGATATATTTTTCTCTCCAAAATCTCACTTTTGAATTACCATTTCACTAAAACAAAACTGCATTAGTTAAATAAAAATATTTGATGGAACAAAAAGAGTAGTTACGGAAGTCAATAAAACAAAAATAATTTAAACTGAGGCTAGTAAAATTATAAAAATAATTTACGGAACAAAAGTTTAAAACAAATTCTTAAAAATAGTTAAGTAAAACAAAAATACGTTAGTAAAATAAAATCTTTTGATGGAACAAAAATAATAGTTATAGAGTCAATAAAACAAAACAATTTAAACCAATGTTAGCAAAATTATAAAAAAAATAATGGAACAATTTTTTTTTAAAACTAATGCTTAAAAATAAAACAAAAATAATAGTTATGAAGTCAATAAAACAAAAATCTATAATGGAAGTTATTAAAATCAAAATAATTTACAAAAAAAAAAAAAAAATTGAAAAAATAATTTCGTTATTTTGATTTTAGTTTATTTTCTTCTAAGAAATTTCTTTATTCATAAAATACAAATATAATTTAATAAAAGTAATCATTTAAAATGAAGAACTTATTTGAGTTCAAATTCTATTTGTAGGGCGAGAAAAATTAAAATTTGTTCGAAGACATTAATTATACATAGTTTTTGAATAATATAAAGTGTTCGGGATTGTCAAGCCATGAATTGACGCTTAAAATTGTCTTCCAGTAATGCTATTGAGAAACATTGATCATGCTGCAGGGTTGTGCAATGGAACAAGACTAATCATCATAAATTTTGGAGATCACATTGTTGAAACAATTTTTTTGAAAGGAAGCAATGTTGGAGAAAATGTTTTTATCCCAAGATTTTCATTAACTATATCCAATGTAAGATTGTATTTCAAGTTTCAAAGAAGACAATTTACATTATTGATATCATATGCAATGACAATTAATAAGTATTAAAGTCAATAATTGCATGTAGGTCTCTTTTTGAAAAAATCAGTATTTAGCCATAAACAGTTATATGTCGTAGTTTCTAGAGTAACAAATTATTTTGGTTTGAAGATATTAATATGCGGTAAAGATGAAAAACAAACTAATAAGACAACAAATGTTGTGTATAAGGAAATTTTTTAGAATCTATAATGGTTGGTGATATACTTATGTGTAATTGTTAATAAACTGATCCTTCTTATTTTGTTTATGTACAATTTAGTTGACGTGCGTTTAACACACATGTTAAAAAAACTAGTTACTAATAGAAAATATATATACCACATAGTTATAATGTGGTGTTGGTTTTAAAGTCTTTAGATAAAAGACTTAAGCTTTCATTACCAATAAAAATATAAAATAAGTATCTCACATTGTTAAAAAATGAATTATAATTATAAAAGTTTTTAACAAAATGACTTCTAATATTATTATCAAGTTAAATGTTAATTTTAAAAGTCTTTAGATAAAAAAAAATACTATTATTATTAATACAAAATATGTATCTCATGTTAGTTAGAAACTTATATTAATTTTAAAAGTATTTAGGTAAAAAAATTGTTTAATATTAGTGACAATAGAAAAAAAACTATAACCATGAAAGAGATTAACAATCTAATTATAATGTCCAAAAGTTATATTATTATTACAAAAAATATATATATCTTACATTGTACCCGTGTGGAGTAGATGCTAAATAACTAAGCTCATGTAAAACAATCTTACGGATCTTAATTTGTATGACGGACTCCCATTCTCTCACAACTCAATCCACAAACACACAGATGGTGGGTCGGCTAAAAATAATCTATTTTACAAAAAAATAAGTGTAAGAATGGGTCACCCTAAATACAACACAAAAAACACTAAATACCACATCTATTTAACTGTATAATTACTAATTAATCCTCTTATAAAAAAAGTTACAATTAACTCTAAACTATAGATACTAATTTATTCTCTTATAAAACCCTCCATTACAATTAACCAAAAACCCTATGTTACAATTAACCATAAACCCTAAAATTTTATTCTCCTCTCCAACAATTTTTCAATGAATTTCGATTCGAATAACAACGTTTATGTTGATTATTCTTTTACAGTAAGTTGTTACCTCTGTAGTACTCAATAATATATATGCTATATATTTCTTTTTTTTCTATATTAAAAACTATTTTTAATGTTAAAATCGCAAAAAACAAGTTTACGGTAAAAACAATTCGAGAAGAAACTTGGGTCGCTAGACTCAAGCAGCTTATTTCCATGGCTGACCAGCCCTGGTCTTAACCTATGCATTTGATCTTGCTTTCGTTCTCTACCTACGCTTGCTAAACAAAGGGCAGCTATGGGTTCTAATTCTTTCTTTCTTCCCTAACTAGAAAGGGATTTCCACTTGCCTTAGGATAAATAGCTCGCATCCTAAGCGACACTTTTATTACAAATCCAAAATACATGGCGATTCTTTTGTGAAAAAAAATAAAAATTTGGCAATTGTTTTGTAAAAAAACTTAAAAATCATGGCGGCTGTTTTTTGAAAAAAAAAACATTCCTGGCGATATTTTCATTTTTACCGAATAGTAGATGACGATTCTTTTTCAAAATTGATGAAAAATAGGTTTTTTTTCTTCTGTTCAATTCGAACAGGGGCAATTTGATAACTTGATAAAATACTTTTTTTTTCTTTTAAATTTGAAAGGAGACTATTTGGTAACTTAACATCTTAAGTTGCGTGGTATTTAATGTTTTTAGGTGTGACATTTTGAGGTTCTGTCTATCTTTAGTCATGAATTAGAAAGCTTTCCACCAGACACTTGTCAGAGTCAGAGAATCCCAGATCTCATCTACTTTCCATTTTTGCCTTCAACGGTCTGAGAAAACTGCCTGCATCAACTAATATGGATGATTGACTAGCAGTTAAAAGAAAGTCCAAAAAAAAGGCCTCATGTCATGTTTCAAGTATCTCATTGATTCTTGAGCATCACGTCACTAAAATATTTTCTGTCATAAAAAAGGTCATAAACAAAAACACTTATTCAGTTCCTCGAGAGTAGATAAAATTGGAACATTTGATTATACACAGCTCGAAGCTATGTTACATTTACTTCTTTATCGAAGATTACATCAGTCATTCAGGGAGAAATAATTCCTATCAAAATGGAACTAACAAGACGAACATGATAAATTCTCTTGGCAATACCGTAGATTATCCTCTTCAAAGTCGGTCGTGAGTTCAAGCAAAAGATATAAACAGAAAACTGATACCTAAAGATCTGCATGTACTCTCAATTCCCGGCTCCAAAGCCACGAGGACTTGGTCGTGCAGTGCCAGTAAATTGTTTCCTTAATTCTGATCTTCTCTTTCTCCTAGCAGTACCAGGAGGCGCCTGAAATGGAAGTGAAAAAAATGAAAAAGCAAGTTTGTTTTACGCACTTGAACAAATAAGCCTAAGGAATGAACGAGTATATCTGTATATATGCTGTCATTCCTCAAAAAAGAAAAGAAGAAGACTACATAGGCGGTGGAAATCACGAAACACACCTTTTGTTCAGCTTTCAGTGCCTCCTGGAGATCACCGAGTGCAGGAACAGATCCACCAGAACCTTCCATTAGGCCCATTAAGTTCTTCATTCGAACACGCATTTGGAAAAGTTGAGCAACCAGTTGGCTCACCTGAAAATTATTAAGTCATATCTCACTGGTGATTACGCAGATAAGTTATAAGAAATGAAGCAAACATATGTAAATTTAATAAGTCGCATTATTCTGTCGCTATGGTTACCTGCTGCTCTGTCTTTCCAGATTCTTGAGCAATCCGCTTTCTCCTGGGTGGGGATTCAGCTAGCAGTTCCGGTTTCTCCCTTTCCTCTGCAAACAAATGCAGTAAACAAATGTCTTCAATCTAAAATTGATTTAATATTGGAGATGTGAAGATTAGCTGTACTCCATACACTTTAAAACTGAATTGTTGCTTATACGTTCATCCATATAATTCCATCTTATTGTATGTGACGAGTAGTAGACTTTAGCTCCACTGCCATTCCTGAGGTTTCTTATACTATCCGGCGGTTGAAAAGGCCACTTGGATAAATGGCAGAGGCAACAGTCAATCCCAACCATTTCCTGGGTACTGGGTTTTAAATGTTTCAAAAGCTCTCGTTATTAAAGTATGACATGGATGACTTGTAGGAGCAGACACTTGGGTAAAACAGAGTGTCATTCACCTCAGTTCTTGAAAAACTACTTAACAGCTTCAATTCTGGCATGACTAGAACCTGCCTCATACACGTCTTCCTTTGGACCACACACACACACACACACACATATATATATATATATATCGTGTCTCAGTTTTAAGTGATTATTCCTCAGTCATACAGACACACACGCACACACACACACACACACACACATATATATATATATATCGTGTCTCAGTTTTAAGTGATTATTCCTCAGTCTATTGTGGTTGAGATATTTGTTACTGAGATTTTATACAGTTAAGTGTTAACAAAATCATTGGCCCAAGTACTTTGCAAGTTATGTCATCTAACAACTTTCGTATCTGATAACATATTTGTTGTGAATGGACCAAATCGGTGCTTTTTTCCACACAGAATTCCTCTTTTCCCTTCTGCCTGTGGAAGTGACGTGGGTCATCACTCGGAAACTTGCACCTCGTTATACATAGTATTTCATAGTTCAGATGGATATCATAAGTTTTTGGGGTTTGATGACTGATAACGTATCGTGAACATTAAATTTAGACATAAGAATCAATAATTGTGAACCTTAGACTCTTTGTATGAGTTATAAATAATACTCACTTGTGCATGGTAACGATGGACAAAGAAGCAAGGGAAAGTTATCTCCAGCCGTAATGATTTTTTTCAAACAGACAGAGGAAGAAATACCTGGGGTCATAACATCAATCATCGACTCCATTATCTTTAAGCTTTTCTCCGCCTCTCGAATTTGTGCAGGAGTCACCTATTGCATACAAAACACCAGTGCAGAACTCATTGAAATATCTTTCAGCTATGCTTCATTAGGTCAATGGATTTCATGAAGAAAAAAACTGGATAAGGAAGATTCAAGACTAAATTGGGAAAATCAGGCTTTCATAGTTCATACCTTCCCCATGCCAGGAATCATCCCAATAACACGGGACACAGAACCCATCTGTGCAACTGCACGAGTTTGCTTTAAAAAGTCATTGAAGTCCAATTTCGCACCCATGATCTTCTTCTGCAATTCTTCAGCATCCTCTTCACGCATCTACTCCCAATTTTGATCAAAAGTTACTTCAAGAAATGATGCTTTATAGGAAAATCATACGCAACCAAGCGGAACTTACAACTTCTTGTGCCTTCTCCACAAATGATAAGACATCTCCCATGCCTAAGATGCGCCCTGCCATACGATCTGGGTAGAAAGGTTCGAGGTCCTCCATGCGCTCTCCTCGTCCTACGAGCTTGATTGGCTTTCCTGATACCTGTCACACCCATTGTTAACCGAGATATGGAACTGCATATCTCATCATGTTCATGCATAAAAAGCTGTCAAAGTCATCGCTTTCCATATAAAGGCAAGCTCACCCACTCTCTCCAGGTGTAAATATCTAATTAACATCCATATATACTCACGTTCATAGTAAAGCTAAGTAAACAGAATATCAATAGTATAGGTGTCCTGCCTATGTGACAAATGATTTTACAGCAGAAATATACTTTGTTCTATTTTCCTTTTATCTGTTAAATTCTGTCGAAAGATACAGTTAACGCTAAAAAATTGTTAGGCCACTGTTCCATCTCTATAATTCAAAATCCACTCTACAGGAGATTTGACACGAATCAACATTAATGTATACACCAAATATGTGAACATGATACAATATGTATAGGCAGAATTGCCAAAAGTGTTACTTGAACCAAATCCATACAGATGATACTCCACTCCATATTTAAATGTATTCAGCTTCACAAAGTTGCACAGTTCAAAAGAAATCTAGTAATCATGCAACATCATTCTCATAAATGAAAGTCACCTATCAGACAACAGCAAAGATACTTCCTCCCTCGTTCCCAAAAAAATCCTATTTGATGACTCAAACATTTGAAGCTTGTAGTTGTAGCTTTACATGTTTGTACCTCCTTTGAATTGCTCTATAAATATTTCCTTAGAAATGAGGCTATTTTGTTGGGACAAACCAAAGAGAAAAGTGGGACTATTTTTTTTTATTTTTATTTTTTGGAACAGAGGGAGCATCTTGGTAGCATCGCCATCAGCAGTGGTGACATCACAGGCCTTAAAACCGTGACACTACAAGTTTAACTTTTTTGCGAAGTCACTTCTTGCAAATAATGCACAAGGTAAAAAAAAAACATTACGCATGTTGTAGAAAATGTAATTTAAAACAATTTCATTTAGCCTTAAGGATGGCTTCTCTGTTAACAATTGCAGAAGCTATAACAAGGTATACCTCTTTAACACTCAAAGCCGCTCCACCTCTAGAATCCCCATCTAGCTTTGTCAAAATGGCACCAGTTATTCCAATTTCAAGATTGAATGTTGTCACGAGGGCTGCAATTCATGAATGATAATTAACTATGTTGCATAAATAATTTGACTGATGGAAATCATGAACTTAATTAGCACTGTCCTGCAAGCATGAGGAATGAGCTTCATTTGAAACTTAAAAAGCATGCATGACTTTCAATACTATTTATAACACAATATAGTGCTCCCTCCATTCCGGGCAAAGAGTCCACCATACTATTTTGAGATGTTTCACTTTAAGAGTACACTTTCAAAAAATTATGTTTATCATCTCCATAACATTTCAACTTTACCCTCCACATTTGATATTAATATATAGGTCATGCTCAGAAAAAACTTGAGCAATGATGAAACACCCACAAGACAAGTAATCACAAAGCAAATTTATTCATCTAACGTATGTTTGACAAGTAATCTGAACTCTCTGTTCCGTGTACACATGGTAGTCTAACATTTATGTATGACCCACCCATCCACACACACACACCCCTTTCTCCTTGTCAAGATAGATAAAAACACAAGAAGAAACAAGGACATTGGTATTTGCAAGCATTATCCTAAAACTCATCAAGCTTAATGAAGAATAAGCCTAGTTGCTTCCAAACCTAATTTTCTCTCTCTAGAAAATTCTCTCAGTTGGCCGCCAAGGGTTTCTTCTTTCAGCCGGCGGCTATGGCCGCCAATCCTCCTATCGTTGAACCTGATCCCCCTTCGATTTCCAAACCTCTTTCATTCGCTGAAGCTTTAACAGGCACATCTTCTGTTCCTTCTTTTGTAATCCCACCATCAATGTACAAAGGGGAACCTTCTCTTAAACTCTCTCCAGAAATCATAGAATCTCTTGCTAAACCTTTTGATCTTGCCCTTGTTGGAAAGTTCTCACATGGCCGGCCCTCAATGGACGCTACCAGAAAATACTTTAGCACTATCGGCCTCAAAGCAGATTTCAGTGTCGGGCATTTGGATCCTAAACACATATTAATTCAGGTTCGTAACCATGAAGACTATCAACGTCTTTGGATCAAAGATCAATGGTTTTTGGGTAAGTTTCCTATGCGTGTTTTCAAGTGGACTCCTAGTTTTAGGCCGGACGTGGAAAGTTCAATTGTTCCTGTTTGGTTTGCTCTTCCCGGTCTTCCGATTCACCTATTTAATAAATCAGCCTTATTTTCCTTTGCTTCGTTGTTCGGCCGTCCCCTCATGCTTGATCAGCCTACTATAAACCTTTCACGCCCTAGTGTAGCTCGCATATGTGTTGAAGTAGATCTATTAAAACCTTGCCCCAATAGGATTTGGGTTGATTGTGGCTCAGTTTATCCAAGTTTTTGGCAGCCTCTTGAGGCCGAAAATATGCCGCTTTACTGCATGCATTGTCTTAGGCAAGGGCATCATGAACTTAATTGCAAAATTAAGAACCCTACCCATGTCCCTCCAACTGAAACTGTCCCAAACCCTATTCACCCTCGTCAAAGATGGACTCCTAAAAAAACTTCTCCTCTCATAGACCAAGAGCAGACTGATATCCCGATCCCAACAACAGGCACGGCTAATGTGGAAACAAACCCTACAACTTTGCTTTCGGATCAAGAAAGGGACAATGTGATTAATGTTGATAATGACACTGATTCGCGGATTACTGAGGTTAACAATCCAGGTGAGCCTCATACTTCTAATCCTATATTGGATGATCAATCGGCCAAAGCAACAACGCCCATCCAAACTGCTCAAGCTCCCCCTCACGGCTCGACCATCCCAGTTCCTACTTCCCAAGTTCAGGTGCCGGCCATGGATGTTCCCTCTAGCAGCACCTCTCGCAGCCCAGACCCTGTGTGTCCATCCCAAACAGCATGTAGGCCTTCACAAGTGCAACCTTCTTCATCGAATGTTGTTCAAATTGACCTCACAGAAAGTAACCGGTTCCCAATTCAAACATCTCCATCCCATAGTCATAAAAGTCTTTCTTCCAACCTGAGCCCTAACTCCCTCCCTTTTAGTCCTTGTATAAATATCCAAGCCACTATGCAGAACAATTCACCTCCTCAGCCCTGTCATCCTATGAACATTGTCTCCCCTAATAAATTTGTGGTTCTGCAAACTATCGAAGAGGAAGATTCTGATAACGATCACGCCCAATTTGAAGCTCTTGATCTTGACACCCCAAGTCTCAGAAGGTCGAAGCGTCGTACGAAGAGTCGTTATCGTAATTATTAGATTTCTTTCTTTGTTTTATCTTTCTCCAAGGTAAGGCTCCTTTGTCCCCCCTTTTAAGGGTAAGGTTGGTTGTCCCCCTTTAGCTTGTTTTCATTATTTTCCCATTTATAAAAATCTAGCATTTTAATTAAAAAAAAAGGACAGATCCACCCTTTAGGGTTAGGGGGCAAGGGATCCCTTTAAAAAAAAAAAAAAAAAAAATGAAGAATAAGCAATTAAAAGTTAGTTAAAAGTCATGAAAAATTGCTTTGTAATGTATAACTACTAGATCTTCGTGCCCGTGCCTATGACACGGTACCAGTATTTCTGATTTCGTCAATTGAAACGCCAACGTCTAAATAGAAGGTGCGATTTTTAAAAAATGTTATAGTTGAGGGGTACATTACTTCAAGTGGTAGTTGAGGGGCACTATTCGAACTTGACCTATAGTTGATGGGGGTTATTTATAAGGAGTTATATGTAATTGACCTATGAACGTTTGATTTTGCGACGGAATCAACCCACATGCCCATATAGTTTCAGTCAAAAAATTGAGATTATATTAATGTAAGGTTGATGTTATGTAAGGGGTAATAGTTTAGAAGATTAATCTCAGGGTGTGACTGCTCATAATATTAATTGTAGGGGGTGGCTTTATAATAGGAGGGTGAGAGAAAATAGAGATTTAAAAGTGAATAACTACTCTCACACATGTGAATGTGAGAATGAATCCCAACCATTAAATTTTTAAAAATAATTTAATCTCAACCTCTAAATAGCTTTAGTCAATTGCACATGTGTGAGAATGAGCTCTATTGTAATATAGATGATACTTTACCACATACACTTTCACATTCTTTTAAATACCTGCAGCTTCTTGGCCAGTCATGGCATCAACAACAAGCAAAACTTCGGTGGGATTCAACGTCCGTTTTACATCTTTCAACTCATCCATCATAGTCTTGTCTATCTGATAAAGAGAAGCATATAAGAAACCTAAACATGTTTTTGTCCTAGTTAACACATGTCAAAGCCTAATCTCTAAATTTTTTGAAGCACAGGACATATAACCTGAAGTCTTCCAGCAGTATCCATTATGACCACATCTACATTCTTCCTTTTAGCCTCTTGAAGACCTCGTTTTGCTATTTCTGCAGGTTTAACCTCAGTTCCTGCTGCATAAACAGGGACACCCACCTGTCCCAAGCTTGTATTGATTATCAAAATGAATTAAATGATCCTGAATAGGAACATGATACTAACTTTATTCAGGATCAGAACACTAACTTTACAAATCTGCAAAGCTATGAATGAATATTTTTCAGCTTACAGAAAATCACTTCAAGTTTCATCAAACTTTTCCTTTTTTCCGAGATTACAGATATAAGATTCACAGCAGTTAGGAGGAAAAGTACTATTGGTGAAATTCCACTCAGCAAAAGCGCAAGTCTTGATCAATGGCAAGACCTTTACAACTTCTTAACTCAAATAAAAGTAGCTAGATTTGTCTCCTTCATAAATGCGTTAATTTGAAATATTGAAGATGAGAATGTGACTCCATGAATCGTCAAAACGTGTGTGGCAATGGCAACTTCAGAAATTATAAATACAATTTAGCACAAATTTAACCCCCACCAGATATCCTATTATGTTTAATACTACTAGGACTCTTTCTAAAAAATGTAAGTGAAGGGGCCAAATCCAAGAGATCCCACGTGGCCGCCACCTGGGGTATACGTGGCAAGTTTTAGGCATGGAGCGAAGGCTGACAATCTCCATATGGCGTCTCCAATGCCCGCAGTCCCCAGCTCTTAGATAGAGAGAGGGGTAATGACCGGCCAGCCCTTGGCTCATGGGTAGAGAACGGGGTTATGCCCGACAGTCCTGGTTCTTGGGTAAGAGCGGGGTTGTTCAATGGCGAGCTTTGTGCCTTTCCTAGAGGTTGTCGCAGATGCTTGCGGTTCTGATTCTCGGGTAAGAGCGGGGTTGCTCCTTCTGATACTTGATAACATGGCGATAACATGATCGGGGAATGACTACACAACTGGTCGCCTGACACAATGGTCGCCGCTCAGGAACTGGGGAAGGTCACCAAAGGTTGGAGCCGCAAAGGGATCCCCGCGAGCTGTCCAATCGACATTAATGAAAAGCTCATTTATCTGACAACCGCCGAAACCACCCCTCCGTGCCCAAGTCAATCACCATTAATGTTAAAGTGCTTTATCTGACATTATTCGGGAAAGCTTCACCGACTACGGGTCACATCATCATTAATGCTAGCAGAGTCGGGCTCAGGCCTTGTTCCCACAACTCTCATTATAAAAGGCCCCCATATCCCTCCAAGCAAGGTTAGACTATCTCTTGACTCCAAAGACCCTTGCATCCGTGCTCTCCCCATATTCACTTGTGTTTTTGCTATTGTCTTTGATCTTTCGCCACGTTCGAAAGTTCAAGGACGCTTTGATCCATACTTATTCTCACACCGGAGGGGTTATTGGTTGGGCAGCCCCCAACCATCTTACGGTGTTGTTTAGTGATTTCAGAAGTGCAAGGAGTTCAAAGAGGCCGAGGAGTTCGTCACGCTTACCACCAAAATAACTAAGCCCAGATATCCAAGCCAGATCATTGTGACACGTACCACTTGTCCACCCACGTGGACCCTTGACACGATCGAGCCTTTTTGTGCACGATCAGTAAACTTCTTGTCTGCGCTACTAAAATTACAGAAGTATATATAACACAAATATATAGGGTGTGTGTGTGTGTGTGTATTCATGTATAGGCGTATTCTTCTTGGCCAAAATGTATTCATACAGCCAACCCCCACACAGTAGAGACAATGTCTTGTTGAGTCGAGTCGAGTTGAGTTACTCCTCATGTGATATTCCTGTTAACTTTTACAAGGGCTGCAAACCAGTGGACACTTCATACTGTATCCAATCCCACTACTGAGGCCAGTATTAATACTCCCGCAGGTTTTAGACTGTTAAATACTCACATTGGCTGGATGGCATTAACTGAGACAGAAGACTGAATAATTTTTCGAGTAATAACTATGACGAACTCACGTTAGCATTGACTAACGTACCAGGTTCAAGTATCTGACAAAAATTATCCATGATCGAAGAAAATACTAGTGGCATGTGCACCTACATTAGAGTACTAAAAGGGATTTTCAAACCATTGTGTGCAAGCATTACGTTAATAGGGAGCACAGATTCTTTAGGCCTCTTTGGCATTTTAAACAACGATGACATAGAAAAGCAAGAGAAAAATGGAAAATTCAGTGAAATGGACATGAAATATGGCAAGGCATATAACAAGTTGATACCTGTTCACCCAAAATAACAAGTTGGTCGATTGCAGCAGGTCTGTATACATCTCCAGCAATAAGCATACAACTCTTTCCCCTGTGATCCATTTTATATTGCAAAATTAACAAGGGTAACCAACGTCAGATTAACCACCAAAACCAAGACCACCACATAATATACCAAAAACAGAACTAGTTTCATGTGAGTTATCTTTATGTTTGAGAGAGAAAGAGTGATAAATATGCACCTGCTTCTTAAGGTACAAAGCTAATTTTGCACTAACAGTTGTCTTTCCAACACCTTGTAGACCAGCCAATAGAATTACAGTGGGGCCAGATTTTGCAAAAGTCAGTTCAGAAACCTCTCCACCCATCAGCTTCACGAGCTCACTGTGCACAGTCTGGAATTACCAGTAAACAGAAGAACATATTCAACAACCAGTATAAGTTTGTTTCTGGGGCTAATACAGGAATTACTACTCTTATGGTTATCATTGTTTGTTGCAGGCAAAGAGTCCATCATACTATTTTGGGATGTTTCACTTCAAGACTCCACTTTCAAAAAATTATGTTTATCATCTTTATAACATCTCAACTTTATATACCCTCACATTTTTGCTATTAACATATTGATTATGCTGAAGTATTTTTGTAATTATGACCAACTTTAATGCTAGTTATATATATTCCTTAATAATTAGACTTTTCAAACATAGACTCTTTGGGTGGAACGGAGGGAGTATAATTTTTATGAAGCTTTAACAGCCATATAGGGCCTGAGTTTGGATATTATTAGATTACTGGAAATATCCAGCAGTAATGATTATAATATTTCTTTAAACAAAAAGATTAGAAGATAACCAAATACCAGTAAATTTGAGACAAAAAGTCTCAGTCTAGACCAGTTTGTTGATGGTTAATCTAAATTACCAAAATGAGAAAAATAGTATTTACAAAAGGAAAATCTTACATCGCCCTACTATATATATGTCAAGAAACATACATACTTTAACCAATTGCTGATCAGGTTTCACTCCTCGAGCTACTCCAACGCCAACAGCTTGTTCGCTTACAGCTTGAACAAACCTTCTTACAACAGGAAGGCTAACCTGTCACCAAATCGACAACTAATACTAATCAGAGACATTTTTCTACGTTGGATAGACATAACACACATACAGACGTAATTTTACAAGAAAAAGAAAGAAATATTATAAATACTCGAAAGGTTCACCCACATCTGCTTCTAAAAGAGCTCTCCTGATGTCTCTCATGGGTTCCACAATGTTTTCCTTTGTCAAGACCTCTGAAGCACAGATATTTACATAAGCTACAACTAGTCAACAATAATGATGTGAAAAATAGCTACACATATGAATGAAGGTCCAAGTGCAGATCAAGATATAAAGAAACTTAACATATATTTAAGACTCTGCGATCCTTTATAAACAAAATGAGTGCAAGTGTCTTCCCGTGACAAATATTTAAGATTGGACATTAAACCAAAATATGTACTCGATCTTGAGCATTTCGACAAAGTGCAGAAGCCATGTATCACAAAAATAAGCTAGTTATCTTCTCCAACAAAACACAATACTCTGGCCCTAAGAACCCATCAAATGGTTACAATCTGCCACAATGCATTCCAAACTCTGGGTAGAGAGTAACATGGGATAAACTCTCCCTACATGCTCAATGAATACACAATATTTCTCTCTTGAACCTCAAAATCTCCAAAACCTTTACTAAAAGTCAATTATCTCTCACCCGCTCAATACACGAGATCTAAACACCTTCAAATACAACTTCTCTCCTAATATGATTATCGGTCTTTCCTTGCTAGGCCATCTGAAAATGAGTTTTACAGAAGTAGAATTGTTTTAGCCCACACTTCCAGTACTCCCCTAAGACAAGTAAACACACATTTGTCGTTTCAATTTGGCCACACCACTTGATAAAAATTGGAAGTATGGAGGTGTATGGGGAAGCTGATATAATTGTAAGGCCATAATCTGCATGCCTTTATAGAAAGGTATGTCAATGTTAAAAGCCCAAGTACCTTCACCCACATGGGATCAAATCTATTCACCCCGAACTACCCTGAGCAAGGCTTCTAAATGTTGACACCTGATCTTGGGAATTGAGACTTCAGCTCTAAACATCTAACCTCTGATCGATAATCAAACCCCCATTGGACCTAATCCAGGGTATGGCTAAACAGCTTCTAAGCTTTCAACCTTAGTCCAGAACTCCAGATGCCATCCTTGTTTTGCATCCATCTCACTTTAGGACCCTCCTCACTTCTTGATCAGACTCCACCACAGCTGAAGCCCAAAGCAAGTTGAAAAGATACAAGCTTACAATCACCATTGGCAGCTCATGTGTGTGTTACTGCCAATAATAGCTACTCATCCTGCACAACCTTTTAAGCTCTGCTCTCGAATGCTTAGTGGCCCAAATTTTTTGATGAAATGAAAAAATCTGCCAATAAAAAAGTAGCAATTTTTCATACGCAGAATTTTCAAAAGCCAGTAGATATATCAGCTCTATCTATTATGCAGACCCAAAGACATTATCTTTGTGCACATATAATTCAGCTTAACCACGAATTTCGTGGGATTTATCAAATACAGCCATTTGACCCGATTGATGAACGTATATAGCCTTTGACTAACCAAAGAAGGGATACAGCCGGTCGACTAATTAGACCACAATGGTCGACTAGGTGGTCGTCTAGTCGACCACTGTGGTTTCATCTTCGTCTTCTTCATCTCCGGCGACAATGGTGTTCATCTTCGTCCGGCGTCTAGTTCATTGATCCCGATCGGTTCATCTTCATCTTCGTCTTCTTCATCCCCAGCCTCCATCTCCGGCCAAGATCCCGCCCTAGCCTCCATCTCTGGCCAAGATCTCCATCGCAGTATCTCTCTCCCTCTGTTCCACCATGAACGCAGTCGCCGGCGCACGCCATGAACGCAAATGGTAGGGAAAGGGTATTGATGACATTTTTAGATAAAAGTGGCTATAAAAGTATATTTTTTTTAAGTGAGGTTATAAATGACCAAGTCATCTTTGACTTGGCCATTTGTGTAAATCCCCCAGAAATTTCTACAAAAGTTGAAACTGGCAATTAAAAAGCTTACATTTTTTTCATACGAAACTATTAAGATTAAACCACCAGTTGAAATATCAGCTCCAGCTATGACAATCCAAAATATTTCTTATATTTCAAACATACTCACCAAAACCAACAACTATGGCTGGTGTTACTAATGATTAGCTAAAACACATTCAAATCAAGTCAAGAGCAATTACATAACATATTAAATTTAAACAACCTAGTCGCATCAGGATTTGTTATATGCAACATCCACTATTCCACCCAAAGAGTCTTATTTTCTTCTTCATGATGTTCCATACAAAGAGTGTCATTTGAAAAATTACTTTTATCGCTTTTATGATGTTCTAACTTTACCCCCTCATATATGAAAAAAACTAATTGGATGCAATGAAAACAAGAATATTCTATTCAGAGAGTCTAATTGAAACAATAAGATCACAATTTACTTAATAGAAAACTTTACCCCCTGATATTTGCAATAAAATGTTACTTACAAGGATCATAATTTATCTGTCAAGTGTGTAATAGTATTTCGATTCGAGACTATGTGAGTAGAACCGAAGGAGGATCATGTTAAACATCAAATGGAGTAGAATCTTCAAAATTGTTCACCTACACACAGCATAATTTGAAAAAAAAAAAAAAAAAAGAAAGCAGAACCTTCGCCCTTGAGCTTGTTCCAAGCTGATTCGAGTCCGCTAGTGAGCTGCCCAAACATTTCGGCTCTGATGACCAAGCCACTCCTCATATCTTTCCTAACCGGAATCACACTCTGTAAATTCACAAATCCACATAGCTCTCTCTGCCAAACAGTTCATAGAAAACCAATGAAAACCCAGAACACATAATTCATCAAATTAATTAAACAACACACCCAGAATCAACAGTTTTAACATGGTCAATTTCGCTAAATTCTCACAGTGGGTGAATTTCTTGGACGGAATGAGAGAGAATGTTTTGAGCCAGTCCAGAAGGAACAAATAATGGTCTGACTTGTTGAGCTTTTGGAGTGATTTGAAGTGGAATTTGCAGAGAAATGGCGGGAAGAAACGGTAGAGAAAGTTAAAGCGTCCATGGTTGAGAGTGGGAGAGAGCTCAGCTCAGAGCTCGCAGTGTAGTTTTGGTCTTTATCCACACTGGGTCAGAGGGGGAGTGTAATCGAGTAGCTTTATCCCGTTTCTTGATTAGCTGCATCGCAGTGTACCGTTATAACATGGGTTTTTACATTAGGTAAAATTTTCATTCCGACGCTCTAAAATCTTTTTTAAATAAGTGGCATACGATACTTGTTAAACCGTACATAAACAAAATAAAGAGGTTAAAAAATTTTAAAGGATAAAATAAGAATAATCGGTTTATTAACAATTACACATAAGCATATCACTAATCATTATATATTCTAAAAAATTCTTTATACACAACATTTGTTATCTTATTAGTTAATTTTTCATTTTCACCGCATATCAATATCTAGTTTTATTCAAAAAGAGACATACGACTACTTGTAATTATTGACTTTGACACTTGTTAATTTTTATTATATATGATACCAAAAATGGTAATTGTCTTCTTTGAAATATGAAAGACATTCTTACATCAAATGGAGTTAATGACAATTTTATGATAAAAATCATTTTCACTAACATTGCTTCCTTTCAAAAATTTTGTTTCAATAATATGATCTCCAAGATTTATGATGCTTAGTCTTGTTCCATTGCTCAACCCTGCAACATGGTTAATGTTTCTCAATATATAGCATTATTGGAACACCAATTTTAAGTGTCAATTCATGACCTAACAACTATGAACACTTTATATTATTCAAAAACTCGGAATATCTTCGAACAAACTTGAATTTTTTCTGCCCTACAAATAAAATCTGAACTCAAATAATTAAGTTCTTCATTTTGAATGATTACTTTTATTAAATTATATTTGTATTTTATGAATAAATAAATTTCCGGTAAGAAAATAAGCTAAAATAAAAAATAACGAAATTATTTTAGTAACTTCAGTTTAAATTGTTTTTGTTTTATTGACTCTGTAACTATTATTTTTGTTCCATCAAATATTTTTATTTTACTAACATATTTTTGTTTTACTTTTTTTTATAAGAATTTTTTTAAAATTTTGTTCCGTAAATTATTTTATTTTACTAACTTCCGCATTAAATTATTTTTGTTTTGTTGATTTTGTAACTTATATTTTTTAATGGCTTGTTCCATAAATTATTTTTATTTTACTAACCTCTTATATTTTTGTTTTCTTGACTTCGGAACCATTATTTTTGTTTTAATAACTATTTTTTTTGTTTAAAGAGATAAAAATGTTTAAACATAATTAAAAGAGAAGAGATGGTGGTGATGATAGAGAAAGTATGGAGAAGACATGAGAGGGAAAAAAAATACAACCAGAAGAAAGAAGATATGAGAGAGAAATAATGGAATGGTAACTCAAAAGTCAAAAATTCAAAAGTGTGATTTTGAGGGAAAAATATATCTTTAACATTATATATTTATATATAACCTTATAAGTATGTGCCTTTTTTTTTTAACTGCAAAACTCAACTTTCATTTTTTCTTCCTAAAATACCAAAATATCTTCTCATGAAAACGAACTTGTCTCTCTCCACCTCCAGATTTCATTAATATATCTTCTTCTTAATATATTTTCTTCTTCTTCTTCTTAATATATCTTCTTCTTTCATCGACCTATGCGACATGACTGGGTAGATCGATCTTTGTTTTGTTGTTGTAACAAATGTTGATCAGAGCTATGAAAAGAGACGATCAAAATACTTTAGGAATAATATTTAAAAAATAAATTAACTTTACCAATTGAAAAATAAATAATTAAAGGGTTATAAATTTTGAGAAGGGTGGGGATAACAACACCTCAATTCCTTATTTCTACACCCCATTCCTTTCCCACATCTCACTCTACACCCCCACCTAACTACCAATTTTACCTTTCCCACATTTCTCCTCATCGTCTTCCTCCTTCAGTCCGGCAACTCCTTCGTCTCCCTCGCGTTCCGCATCCCTCGCGTTTGTCTTCTTCCCTCCGTTCTGCGTCCCACGACTTCCCACCTCTGTTCGTCTTCCTTCCTTCATTCTGCATCCCTCGCCTTCCCACCTCCGTTCTGCGTCCCTTCAGTTCGGTCATCTTCTTCATCGTCGGCCACCTGCAAATCCCATCTCGGATCGCGACATCTCACACCGGTCGAACACAAATGAGAGTGTTCGAGTCATGGTAGCCGAATCAACCTCAACCATTTTGACTCATGGTGGCCGAACCAGTCTTACGCATTTCATCACTCCATGACCGAACAATATCAAAGCATAGGAGGTTGGTTTTTATGTCTTTTTACTCTGTAACATTTGTGTAATATTTACAAGTGGGGTGTAAAAATAAGATTTTGGTATATGATTATCCCCACTCTTTATAAAAAGGCCCCTTTACATGGGGCCATGTGTTAATGGCCCAAACATGTTGTAGGCTTCTATTGAAAAAAATAGCATACTAACACAAACTTGTAGGCTTCTATTGAAAAAAATAGCATACTAACACAAACGCAAAAGTCGCAAAGCACCAAAAATGTGCATGCTATGACCAGACCGCCCATAACTCTGCATTCCACAAACAAACTACTGTCACACCTGCAGACGAACAGCAACAATCTCAAACTTTCATGGAACACTCAACTGAGAGAATTAGCCAAACACGGCCAATATCAACGAGGCCTCAACCTCTACCGCCAAATGCTCCGCTCCGGCGCTTCCCCAAACGCCTTCACTTTCCCTTTTGCGCTCAAGTCCTGCGCCGCCCTTTCTCTCCCTATTTACGGAGCACAGCTCCACTGTCATGTTATCAAAACTGGTTGCCTTTTTGAACCCTTTGTCCATACTGCATTGATTTCTATGTACTGTAAATGCGCTTTGATTGAAAGTGCACGCCAACTGTTTGACGAAAGTTCCCACACAAAGATGCTAACCGTTTGTTACAATGCTTTGATTGCCGGTTACACTCGAAATTCCCAGTTTTCAAATGGGTTTTTGTTACTTTGTCAAATGAGATTGGCAGAAGTGTCGATTAATTCGGTGACAATGCTGGGTTTGATCCCGGGGTGTACTGATCCAAGTCATTTGAGAGTTGGAATGTCTTTACATTGTTTAAATGTCACGGTTGGACTGGACAATGATTTGTCTGTCGGGAACTGTTTGCTTACAATGTATGTACGGTGTGAATCAATTGAACTCGCTAGGAAACTTTTCGATGACATGCCGCATAAAGAGTTGATTACATGGAATGCTATGATTTCTGGGTATGCGCAAAATGGGCTTGCTCGTGATGTTTTAGACCTCTATCGCAAGATGGAGTTGCACGGTATATGTTCTGACCCCGTAACACTTGTTGGGGTTCTGTCGTCTTGTGCTAACCTTGGTACGCAGAAGTTGGGCCAGGAGATTGAAAAGAAAATAGAGTGCAGTGGTTTTGGATCCAACACTACTCTGAAAAATGCCTTGGTAAACATGTATGCTCGATGTGGTAATTTGTCAAAGGCTCGAGCCATTTTTGATGGCATGGTAGAGAAAAACTTAGTTTCCTGGACTGCAATTATAGGGGGTTATGGGATGCATGGGCAAGGAAAAATAGCCGTGCATCTTTTTAATGAAATGATTGGGAGTGGCATTAGGCCTGACGGGACGGTGTTTGTTAGTGTTTTGTCTGCTTGTAGCCATGCGGGACTGACTGATACGGGATTGGATTATTTTGCTGCAATGAAAACGAGTTATGGATTGAAGCCAGGTAATGAACATTATTCTTGCGTCGTGGATCTTTTAGGTCGGGGGGGTCGACTTGAAGAAGCTCGGAAGCTCATTGGATCGATGTCAGTGAAACCTGATGGTGCTGTGTGGGGAGCTCTTTTGGGTGCTTGCAAGATTCATAAAAATGTTGAGTTAGCTGAGTTTGCTTTTGACAGGATAATTGAACTTGAACCAGCTAACATAGGTTACTATGTCTTATTATCAAACATTTACTCAGAGGTAAATAATATGGAGGGGATATTAAAGGTACGGGTGATGATGAGGCAAAGGAAGCTCAAAAAGAATCCTGGATGTAGCTATGTTGAGTATAGAGGACGGACTCACCTCTTCGTGGCTGGTGATAGAAGCCACCCGCAAACAGAAGAGATCTATGCTATGTTGGATAGGCTAGAAGATTTAGTGAAGGAATCTAGTGAGCTTAAATTGAATGATGATGAAGGGAGAAATACAAGGCCTATAAGTGGCATGGTTCACAGTGAAAGGCTGGCAATTGCTTTTGCGCTATTGAGCACCGGTGTTGGGATGGAGATCCTCGTGATCAAGAACTTACGGATTTGCGGAGATTGCCACTTGTTCATAAAGTTGGTTAGCAGAATTGTGGACCGTCAATTTGTTGTTAGAGATGCAACTCGTTTCCACCACTTTAAAGGTGGAGTTTGTTCGTGTAATGACTATTGGTAAACAGCTTACCCAGCATTTTTAGAGAAGATGTTTATCCCATGTAAAGAATCCAAACCTTTGAGGTATTCGGATCAAGGGCAAAACATGTCAACGAGATGGATTGTCAGATTTAGGTTAAGCTGGTTGCTGGAGAAAATTTTATCGGCTTTTGGACTTTGGGGAATGGAGAAGCTTGGACAAGACTGGAGCGCAAGCACTGCAGCTGCTTGCTTTTAAGGGCTGGGCATTCTCCTGCAAGCATCATTTCCTTATTTCTAATCCTTAGCCTTCAACTAGGTGATGGGAAAATATAGGGTATTCAAGTTTGATGTGATGGAAGGTACTTAGCTGCTGCCAACACCTTTTCTGATGGACGGTCAGAAGGTGTTGTTGCATAACTATGTTTGTTTACGGGAAGGGAAGAAACTGAGAGCATTGCATGCGATTTTTTATTTATTTATTTTTTGATAAGTAATTTTTGCATGGGATTTTCACTTTCAAGAACTTGCTTCGATTTTATTATTTACAAACACCTTTCCTGCAACAGTTATAGAAATTGTCAACAACTTCAAAACCATGTTTCAACACCATAATTGAGCACAGATCAATGCAAAGCTTGGAGTTAGAGAACATGCAGTATAGGGTATGACTGATCAGACATGCCATAACCCACGTGACATTCTAACGTACTATCAGCCTAGGCGTCATCACTTGGCCGTACCCCACACCAAGGAGTCACCAACTGTTGGGGACATTGCCAGGGGTACATGCTCCATCTACCACACATCACCAGTCAAGGGCATGACACCCACATAACTTTATCAAAGCTTCAAAATTAGGGGATTCTCCTTATAGGGTTACCCCAGTTATTGTTCAGGATATCTCATCTAAGTTCCCCATGCTTTTAATCACAGCTGCCTGAATAGGGTTCCCTAGCTATTCATAAAGTGCCTCCTGCCAAGTGTCCCCCAAGCTATATATCACATCTCTTGGTTAGAATTCCTCTAGCTCTTATCAACAACTTCACGCCTAGGATTCCCTTAGCTTTTCATTTAATCACCCCAAGGTGACTCGGCTTAACGCATTACCAGAGAGATAGGCGTAAGAGGAATACAGCAGGCAGCTTGCCCCATGAGCTCACTAATGGGATTCTTGAGGGTATTGCTCCATCACCCTGACCCTTAGCCAGAGAACATGTGTAACTGTGCTATGAAATGAGACCCACCATATTAAGGCAGTGTGTGTCATGAGCACAGATGATTAGCCAATGCAGGTGAATCAATAAGTCACATCACGGGCACAGTACATGAAGTGGTCACTAATTGTTCAAATACAAATAAAGTTCTCACATCATTCATTCAGCGTGTTCAAGAAGCATAGTAATCATCGGTTTTGCTCACGTCATTAATTCTCACTGGCTTCCTCCTCCGTTCACTACTCCTTGCAGTCTTTGGTTGATCTTGTATATGACCCCAACTTTCTCCAGCAACCAGCTTTTACCTTCCTCCATATCCTAGATCCTGTGGAGAAACTCAACGGAACATTTTTCCCAGCTGGCCAACTAATTGAATGCACTCGCCCGCCAGAGAAGAGAATAAGGGTGTATTACAACAATGAAACATGTAGAGTGGACCCATAGCATAGTGTTGATATAAACAGTATGGGTGCTTTGTTGTGGAAAATTCAAGTAGAGTATCCATGACATACCTCAGAAGTTGAATTATCAGATAGATGGAAGTTGCCTCTAGTAGCAGGCTTGTACCGAATATTGAAAGTGTTGAAAGGTGCACCTGAGAAGCCCTTCCCAAGGCCTTAACATACGACTCCTGGAAATGATTTTCTCCATTAGAAAAATGCTTAAGAGGAAGTCTCAATTAGTATAGCAACATGCTTAAGAGGAAGTCTCAATTACTATCATATAATCTCCATGTAAGATTCTGGAAGTGTCATTCAAATGGGCCTTGGTAACCACATGTCTCCCCATTATCTAACAGAAACACTTCCATAAACTAGAGTATCTAGTCTAAACTAGCAATCACCACAACTCATGCTAGGATGAATTTTCTTTTAGACAGAAATTACTGCAAAGAATGGATGCCACATTGATATCGACCCCCTTTTGATAATGACGATGGATTTGCATAAAAGCATGACATAAAGAAGATATAATTTTCTTTTACACTGTAATAAGAAAACATAGTCAGATGAAAGTTTTGGTCCAAAGAGGATATGATTTTTTTCTAATATTAGAAAGGATATGAATATGTATGGAAAAGAAGAAAAACAAACATCACTCATAGATGCAAAATGGATCAAATTAGTGAACAAGCTAGAGAATGATACTTAAAGTTAAAGTTAAATGCAGAACACCTAGATAAATGTCTTGCATGCAGGTTCATCTAATAACAGCTGTAAGACATCTATTTCACCTTGTAAATCTGTAAAGCACCACAGATGTATTTCACTTCCACATTTATGTCTTCAGTTTAACTGCCCTAAAATTTTATATAAACTGTCTCAGAAGGATTAAGTGCAGGACATTGAGAGGTCAAACCATGGCATCTACTGATCTCTCCTCCCCTCCCCCGGTCCCCCCTACCCACCCCAACAGAAAATAAATAAATATGCAAGTAATTAACTATAAGTTAATAAATTAATAACGGTAATAGTGTAGAATTGATAAATCAAATATGGGTAGATATAATCATATACACACACGTGTGTCGCTTTGTTTGTCTAAGTGTGTGTGTGTGTGTGTAAAGTCGAAAACAACCTTTACAGTCCATAATCTAACGAATTCCTGTCGCTGGACTTCAGGGTCTGCAATGCTAGTTAAGACTTCAACTTCTTGACGAGAAAAAAATCGCCTAGCAAAAGACACAACATTGTTTTTTGTTCTCCTTTCCTTTTCCTCTACATCGATACCGATCTATAATCAGAAAGGTGAAGATAAGTTTGAAAATAATTTAATCAAAGGCAAAAGCATCAGGAGAGAAAAACGAATTGCTATAATATCCAATCAATTGAATATTAGGTATCACATATATGACCAGTAGGAATGGTTGAAAAACTAGCCGGAGAGTTCGTGGTCACTCCACAGGCAATCAAAGATGAAGTGTGTGAAAGGTTGAAGTGCAAGGGTGGTTGGTGCCAATCATCATGGTGTTGAACCAGTACCTAATCATGAGAAGTTTAAGGATATCCAGAAACTGATAAATGAACAAAAAGATGGGGTTTTCACCAGCCAATAAAAGTAGGAAGAGCAAACTGACCTCATGCTCCCCATGGGGTGTTCTTCTTAAACTTCAAAGATCTTGGACTAACTTGAGAGTTTATCTGATCTAGGGATGAATAACGTTGCTTAAGCTCTCACGTAAGTTGATCAACAAATTTTTTTTTCTCCAAATCTTTAAGGGAAAAAAAGATGAATGGCAGAAGAGGAGAGTAAAAACAATTGAAAGAAATAATTATTTCAAACAAGTGTTTCACCATAACATTTTGTTGTATTCAACAATAGAGGACAAAAAGAAAAGGATAGATGATAAAAGAAAAGACCAAAACAATTGCATCAACGAAACAAGTCAACCAGTGATAGTGTTTCAAGCATTACATTCTGGTATTTAAACAATCAAGTATAAGTAGCTCTGACCCATGTGTCTGTTGCCAAATTATTATTCCTCTACTCTTTTCCTCCTTACCCCTTTTCTTTCTTGCTTTCTATTTATTATGTTTTTTCACCATCAAGCATTTTTTAGGTGGGATTAGCTCAAAATATATACAAAGGGTAGCTTTTCAATGAATTACATCAATTTAATCTTCTTTTACCTCATTCAAAATGTGACTTTAAAATGTTAGTAGCAATCACATTCACCGCATTGAAAAATGAAATCATTGATATTTCCGAGCAAGTGAAACATTATCAGCCATTATATAACTTCCAGATCTCCACCCAAGTCAACATAATACTACTACTACTACTAATATAATAATATAATAATAATAATAACAATAATAAAAAAATATAACAATAATAGCATGAGAGACAACATTAGATTTACCGGACATGAACTACACCTTTGTGTTTATGTGGCGGCATGTAGATTAGAGAGTACATGTGATAAAACTATAAAGGTCAGGGACATTAGATTAGCCAGCTAATCTAGAGAAACTTTACTGGGACAAACCATTTTAAGAACACGGAAATCAAAAGTGAAATAAAAAAGTGAAATAGATGGCATACATCTTGCAATAGTAGTGCGAACGAGAGCACGAGCTAGCAAAGCACTTTTTCTCAACTCATCCCGACTGAAGCTGAAAACATGTTCTTTCTCACATGGTGATAGAAGGTCAAGATATTGCCTTAGGAGGGATTCACTCTTCACTTCGTGCGGTAAAACATACCAAAAATGGGTTTCCCTAGACAGTGAAATGCTTTAAAAGCATAGGAATCACTACAACAAGGTAAACAAAAACTTGAAACAAAATAAGATTTACATACGAAATAAATACACAATTATAGTAAATTACCATCATAAGTGACATACAAAATGTAAAGCATAGTAGTACAGTTCTGAAAGGGTAGTGCTAAGACATACCAATCTTATCTGTGAGCTCATCTGTCAAAGTGTAACTGGTCATGGATAGTGGGGTTCACTAAGTTCCAAATCATATCATTGCACATAAGTTGGAGGGTCAAAATTAGGTTACTGATTTTGGGATATTTAACAACTCTTTCCAAAATAATTTGGAATCCCTAATGCACAAAAATAGGGCTATAAATGAGCTAAGTTGAGTCGAGCATTGAAACTTCAAACTCAATTCGCTAAACCTTAATACGAGTGTGACATGCACTCGAACTTGACTCAAGTTGCTCAACCTAGGCTCAAGTTAGGGTCATTTACATCACAAGCTAAGCTGAACTCGAAATTAGCTCGAGCCTATTAGCAATCCGTGAGGTAAAATAGCATTAGAGCGGATAAAATGCATAATAACTTGGGGGGATTTTTTGAACAAATCAAGCTAATTATAGTTGGCCAAAATCTATAGCCCTCCGCTCTGACCTAAATTAGTATTGCTACACTTATTACAGGAAAAAAGGAATAGCAAAAACAAAATGCAGGAAAATATTGTATATGACAACCATCAATGGTGGATTGGTGGGATGATGCTTCTTCATCCGTATTCTCAGTCATGAATATGAATTTGCATATAAATAAATAAAAATCCAAAAGGATCATACATTCGAGACGGCAGGTTCAAGGGTGCCAGAGATGGCAAAGAAGTAGTAAACAATTTGTGATCAAGCAAATGCATAACTATCTTCAACCGCGATCTTCCCCAATATGACAGCATAAATTATGCTCTAAAACATTTTCCCACCTTTCAATCTTACAAATTGGAGCAACAACCTGCGATGAAAAAAATTAAAAAATTATTTAAGAATGTGGGTATGGAATGGCTTAAAGTTTCAGCGGGCGGAGGTTTCAGTTGAGATTTGGGGGTCCCACCCGAGCCGCAAATGGATACAGCTATTAATGTGATAGACTATTGACTCAGGGATAACTCTGCTAGATGGCTGAATTTTTCGGGTCGAATTACCGGATTGACAGTGATAAAAGAGAGAGAGAGAGAGATGAATTGAGCAAGGGAATAGAAACTACAGGGGGTGGCCGGTCGAACATTCTTCGACGGAGTTTGCTTCACCTCCGGCTTCCGTCGTCGGCGAGTATCTCTCTCTCCCTCTCTGTCACCTGTTTCTTTGCTCTTGCGAGTGTATCTAGAAGTTCATCAGGCCAGCAGTCAGTCAAGTCGTGCTATCAATTAAATTGAGGATTAAATGAAAAAATAAAATACTAAATTAATTTTTTAAAAGAAAAAAAATGTTAGAGCAACTGAAAAAGGAAGCATTAAATGGCCGGTAGCACTACGACCTCAAGTTATGCCAGAAAGTTTGTCATGTCAACATGGTCGATACATATGATTGTTAGAGCATTACCATTGCATACAATACACAAAATTCTTAATAAGAATACATCAAATTTGCTACCATTGTTGATTTCTTATATTTTACCAATTCGTCACCTAGGAGAAAGAAGCCGGTGCATTTCTAAAATAAGAACCTGTAAATTACACGGAGGTGGGCAGGGCTGTCGGCCAATGTGTGGGGAGGGGAGGGGATTTTTATTTTATTTAGGTTGGTGTTAAATTTAATATTTTTTTGTGTAAGAATAGTATATAATGTGAAGATTTATTTTTAAGTGTGTAAGAAGAGAAAAATGTGTAGGTGGCAGTGAGACCCAGTTAAGAAGTTGTATAAGAAGTTGATATAAATTTTACATTGGGGATGCTCTTAGAGCATACCTATTGTTTCAAAAACCAATTTTTTTTTATAGTTTTGGAATGTGTGATAGTGGTATTAGGATTTGAATTTGGGCCAATTAGGAGAGAGAGAGAGAGAGAGAAATAACTTCTTCATTAAGAAGTTACTTTTTGTTTAAAAAGTCAAGGGAAGTGGGCGGTTGTGTCCGGGGGTGTGTGGGGGGGAAGGGTTTTTTATTTTATTTAGGATAGTGTTAAATTTAATATTTTTTGTGTAAGAAGATTATACAATGAGAAGATTTATTCTTAAATGAGTAAGAAGATAAAAATGTGTAGGTGACAGTGAGACTCAGTTAAGAAGTTGTATAAGAAGTTGATGTTAAATTTAACATTAAGGATCCTCTTAGGAGAAGTGGTAACTGTAAATGAGATGTTATGGATGGGTACCAGCGGTGTCCATGTGGGCAATAGATTTAAATAAACGAGAAAGATTGTGCCTACTTAATAACATAGATCTAAATGAGTGTGGCATAAATGAGCATGGACGCCGATTTAACCCAAAATGATATTTTTAATAACTAAAGTAGATTTTTTATATAAATATTACACACACACACACATATATATACTAGGAGAATATCCGATGAGACAGTCCGGTCGACCGATAAGAGAAGTCCCTCTTTTGTTGACGGACTGAACAAACAGGGAGATGAGAGAGAGAACTGGGAGACGAGAATGAGCAAGAGACGCAAAGCGTGAGCGACGCCGTTGGGTAAACGTGGATCATGCCTAGGTGGGCAGTTGGGCACCCATCTAAGCCCATATTATGCTCATAAAAATTAATGGTCTAAATGGGAATGCCCATTTATACCCAGATAAAAATTGAAGTATGCCGGACGGTCTGGGCGGGCATATAGGCGTGAGTAGAATTTATCACCTTTAATTGTTACCAATGATTCAACTATATATATACCTGTCGTTGTGAAGTTATTTTAGAGAGTTAGCCCCTTTGAATTTCCACTCCACACTCTCTCTCATACTCAGTAATCTTGAGTGCTTACAATATCTAAATCTACACACTATAAACTTTGTTAGAAACACGTTATTTTATTTTATATCAAGCTGAACTTTTTTTAAGAAACACATAGAGTAGTTTTTACTTTCTTCTTTGTGTTTTGATTTGTTACATTTTAGTTTTTATTTTCTCCTTCATGGAATTTATATTTATTTAACTTTTTTTTTTTACTTTTTCATTCAAATTTATAAAATTATGTAAAAAAAATCAAGAATGACAAAACAAATCGTATAACTAAATAGAATTTTGGAGGACCATTTGATAGTCAATTATAAATTCTTTGGGGCTCACATCATAAGTTGTTGGAGCGGTCGCAAAAATCACCTTATACTGAAAAACGTTCTTCTGTGCCTCAGTATGATCTACCATATGAGTTTGGGGGTGACATTCAAATTATTTTGTCCTCCATATTTAGTGTGACTATCTGCAAGTTAATGCTCAGTTCTTTAGATACCAGACTACTACACCTTACTGGTTTGAGGCTCAACTAGCCAAGGAGTCATACTCCGTCGGGTTCAAATAATCTGAGTGTTTGTAGAATACTAAATCGAAGAGGATTGCCCTTCACCAGGTCCAAAGATCATGTGGTAACTGAGTTCATGTTGAAGATCCAGTGAGACATTAAGGGATGATCCCGGAGAGAAGGATCAGTTTAATAAAACAGAAAGCATCAATTTTGTTTGGGTTTCAAAGACTATACGATGCATGATATGGAAGCTTACTAGCTTTTTTTCGTCTCTTCCTAGAGTCATTTAAACTTAATGTTTTTCGAGTTTCAATAAGACTTTCCATCATTAAAATTGTAAGTCCAGATGGCAACAGTTAAGGCTAGAGGGGGGGGGTGAATAGCCTTTAAAAACTTTGAGGATTGATTTGTAAATCTTTTAAATTCGGCAGCGAAAAACTGGTTTTGTCAGTCAGCTGAAAATTGGTCAGCTGGCTGACACTTTGAAAATGTTCAAGCTGATAAGTGTTGGTCAGCTGGCTGACATAACTGTTTTTTCAAAAGAAGTTGTTTTTAATGTTGATCACTGAAAATAGAGAGGAAACAGAAATACAATTTAACTGAACAATTAAGCAAACAATTGTTGTTAACTGACTGACACTTAATTAGTTGAAAAACTTCTTAAGTGTGGAGTCAGTTTGCAAGGATTTAAGAAGCGGCTGACAAATCAGTTGAAGTGGTTCACAGATAAACTGTTACGTCCACTACCAAGTTGGTCAGACTTGGATTTTTGAAGTGCACTAATTTTATTAAAAATCTATTTGATCTCTAATGGATCAGTGTATAACAAAAGACCGTTGTTTGTGGAGACTGATTGAGGATCAATCAAACTCGTGAGACAAACTGACTGATTCTAAAAAATTCGAAGTAGAAACACTCAGTGTTTGTCTAAACAATAACTAGAAGGAATTAAGCAAAGAGAAATATCTAGCTAATGTTTTTCAAAGAAGACTAAGTCACAGAGAATTTTCTTGAAAGAGTAGCGACTTTTGACTTCTTGTAAAAATTGTTGTCTTCACGAATGCTTCCAGTGGGTATTTATAGATAGTCTTCAAGAGTAACCCGTTAGGAACACATTTTGAATTTGAAAATGTGTTTGCAAGATCTCAAAAGATCATGTGAGACATTATCTAGCAGAATATCTACCAAAAACACAAAGTAGGAAAGTGTCAGTACAAGTATATGATCGATCAAATAAGGAAAGATAAACTGACACTAAACACGTAAAGGTCAGCTAGAGTAAGTAGCTGACAAAATGATTTGCGGCTGACCAAATATGATTTTAGTTTCTTGGCTGACAATCAAGTGGAATGATTTTAAGCAAATCTAATTATGTGCAAGATTCAACAATCTCATCCTACTTGCTTAAAACCATTCACTTGAAAGCAGAAAGCCAAAAAATTGAAGTTCCTGCAACAGTGATGTTAGCACAACAAGTAGATAATATATGAAGAAAAGTAATTGAAAACTTAAAAAGTGCCAAATGTAAACTACAAGGAAAACATGAGTTTTAAAAGATGTTCAGAGTTTAGAGAGATGAGATATCCAGTTGGCTGATGTGGATCCTTCAGTTGTTCTTGTCTGCTTCAACTGATGGACCAACTTCAGCTTCATTTCCCTTATCTTGTTCCTGTTCAGCTTGGTTTCCTTCTTCAGTTACTGGTTCTGCATGTACTTGGTTGCCTTCTTCAGCTTCTGCTTGTGCTTGAGGTTCTGCTTGGGTTTCTTACTTCTCGTGCTTGGGTCTTTGTCGTCGATGTCGACTTCATTCATTTGGTGTCAGGCGATCAGCATCGATTCGAGGCACGAGAATCTTGTTTTCTGCCAGGTAAGCATCAGCTCGTGCTTTCTGCTTCTTCTCCTCCTGAATGGTTTGAAGCATTGCTGCTTCAGCATTGAAAGCTCGGTTGGCCCATTCTTGCTGGTAGAGCAAGATGGTCCTCCAGTCATCCATATGGGCTTCACGAGGGCACTAGCGACAATGGCGGCAGACCTCGGTGGTGATGATCTGGTAAGGTTCGGAAGCAGAAGCTACTTGTTTGAAGTGTAGCAAAGCGGTTGTTGTGATGGGTGAAAGCTGACTTCATTTGCAAATGATGAACATACAGAAGGTCTAGCTTGGCTGACAGAGAGAGAGAACCAGGGGTTACAGATTCTGGAGCAGGTGGCTGAGAGGATTCAGGCTCATTGGAGAATAGCCGATAAGTATGAATATCGCATCCTCGTGGTCGAGGAGGGAAGACATCCATGGGATAGGCCGAACTTGGGCTTCGTGCTCGGGTGGAGGTGTAGGTAAAGGCATGTCTTCAGGAAAGACAATTTTGGTGCCTGTAGGATGATGCAATGCTTTGGAGACAATCTCCCTTTATTTCCTGGCTTTCCTACAGGCCAACTGAGAAGGGCTAGAAGGGACTCATCCTCAGAAGTGGACTTGGAGGAGTCAGATGATGAGTCTATGGGGGACTGACCAACATATTTTTCAGAAGAGGAAGAGTCAGAAGCATCTTCCATAGAAAGTTCAGGTTGGGTAGGCTTGATAGTAGACAAGGGACTGACGTAAAGGGTGAGAGATGTGTAAGGCGGAGATCGTGTAACAAACAGGAGGAGGCTGGTTAAGGGTAGGTATGTCGGTGGGAAGAGGGGAGAAAGCGGTTGCGGTGTCGGTGATAAGATAAGAATGGCAGCTGGGACATCAGTTAGAGGTACAGGAATGGCTGACACAGTAGGAGTTAAGGCAGGAATGGTGTCAGTCAAGGGAGGAATGGAAATGGATGGAGTGACTGACACAAGTGGGACTGGTAGGGGAATGGGCGACATTTACGGAGCGAAGAGGTGGAGAGCCGACACGGTTAGGAACCGGTGGAAGAAAGTAAATGGCGGAAAAGGGATTGAAGGTTGAGGGCTAAATGCTGATGTAGATAGTGTAGGGAGAGCAACAAGAGTAGTAGGAGGAATAGAAGAAGATGCATCGATGGTTGGATTGAAGAGGGTAGAGATAAGTTGCAAGGTAGATGTTGAAATGGTACGTGTGAGGTGAGACCGAACCGGTAAGGTTGTGGCTGACACAACAAAGGGAATAGCTGAAGGAGTGATATATGGAATGGTAGGAATTGATTCAGTAATCAAGGGTGCTGGCTGACTTGCTAAGGCATCTGGAAAAGCAGTGCTCATGGAAGCTCCTCCTGGCATGGAGGCCATCCGTCTGTGGAGTTCTATATAGGCTTGGTTAGCAGTGTTAACTGCATTCTGGACATATTTGTTGGCGGCTCTCTGGATACGGGCTAACTTGGTTGGGTCTCTGATGGGTTGTTCCCATCTGGTTAAGGTCATCATCTTCGAGGCGCAAGTGCGCGCCAACTTGACAGGAAGGGATCATTGGAGGGAAGAGATGGTAGTTCATGAACCTTGTTATACATTGTCCAGACTAAATAGACCAGCTCATCTTGAACAAATCTATCATTAGAGATAGAATCGTGCTCCTGGCGAGAGGGAGAGGGTCAAAGTACTTGCCATAATTGGCCACTAAGTCTTCTTGACTGAGGTTTGGAGTGGCATGGTATAACACATAAGGTCTCCTTTTCAAGTTGTGATCAATGTACTTGACTGGGTTGACAGGGGGGGTTTTTCAACTTTCTTTTCCTCATGAAAAGAGAGAAGAAACTAAACAAAATAAGGAAGATGGTCTATAGGGAAGACCCAGTTAGGAAGAATGGGAACTGGATTGGCTTGGTAGTAGGAATGCATAGGATGGAAAGTAGGATTCCTAATAGGTGGGAAAATTTTTATAGGAGCGGTGTTTGGAGACCTAGGATTGGAGGGGGAGAGTTGGGAGCGGGGATCGGTTGTAGCGATGGGGAGAAAGGAACAAAGGTACGGATTGAGTTCGGGATACCTTATACTGTCTTTTGCGGCGATGCCATTTGTCAATGTCAATCTCCTTCTCCTAGGTTGCCTCCTCTCAGGGACTTCAGCCTCTTGCACATCAGCTGGCTGACCAATTGCTGTTGGAGGTACATCTTGATTTGGTGACCACGTCTTGTTGACCGACCGGTTCTTGGTGACCACCATTACGACCTCTTGGACATTGAACCCTCATTGGTGAACACTTGAGCAATTTCACTTCTTCTTGACCATCATCGGTATGAATGGAGGAGAGCAGCCAGGTAAAGAGCTTGGGTCCTAGTCCTTCTTGGTCTCTGCTTGAAGGCTGAGGCGGTGGTGCTTCCTGACCAAATCTTCTTGAAATACTAGCTCGCCTGATATCAGCAACAACATACTTCTTGACCTTGACTGGTTCAAGATCACCAACGTTGATGAGTAGATGCTGAATAGTAGGAATGGACCGAAGAAACTTATTTATGATCAGGTGATGAGTGAGCCTTGGATTTCCAGTTGCCATGTTCTCCTTGTACTTGGCAATGTTGACTTTTATACACTCCACCAAAATGGCTCCCTAGTTCATCTCACAGTTTTCCACAATCCCTTCCATGAGAAACATTTGAGCTTCAGTAATCTTGTCATGGTCCCCGGATTTGATTATGAGGCACTTGTCCCGTGGCGGGGGGCGTAGTGAAGTGGAGCAAAACGATGCTTGTGCCTGTCGAAGGCAAGCTCTACTGGCACTTCACCCCTCATGGTAATCCAGCCTGCTCGTTGCGTTTCATCAGGGATGATATAGGTGGTTGAACCATCGTCATAAAGGTCAGGGAAGGCTGCAGAGATGGTTTTGGAGTCAAACGCGACAGGGACGCCTCTGATATTGCCGATGAGAGAGAAAGGGTCGGCTGGGTTTTCCTCCATTCCCATGAAGAATTCTTCAGTTAGTTGGCAACTGTAGGTTCGAATGTTGAATGGGAGTAGATGCATTAACCCATTTGCGGTAACTAGATGAATCGACTCGAGCCACAGAGGTTGCGTTTAGAGAAAACGATGTCAGAAGAACTTGTTAAACTGAGAAGAATTAGAAGAAATTTAGAGAGAATCTAGGGTTAGGGTTTTTGAAGGTAGAGAGAACTTGAAGAAGAAGAGGTTTTTAGAGAGAGAAAGGTAAGTGAAAAGTGAGAGTGAGTGTGTTTTTAAATAGAAATCAGATAGGTACGGACACTTATAAGAGATAGTGGGTTTTAAAAGTGAAGATATGGAGTGTAGTGATAAAGTACACAAATTTTGGTTTTGTGATAAAAATAGCAATTTATGACGAGAGTCATTATCACAATGATGAGCCGTTTTGTGAAAACACGTCATTTCAACCGCGAGTTGGTGGGATAGTGGAAAGGTCATTTTGGCTTTTCAAGAAGCCAGCGAGTTCAAGGAAAAATAAATGGCGGGAAATAAATGAGGAATTTTCAATAAATTATAGATTAAGTCTTAGGCGAGATACGATCGGCTTTGACTTAAGGCTCGAAGACTACAGACGGTATTTGTTAATCAATGTGTTATCAGCTGTGAATGTTTGTCAGCTACTAGCTGACATTATTTTATAGTATGATTCAACAAGGAATGAAGAGAATTTTTGTCAGCTGAAGGTTGTCAGCCGTAAAGTTTTGTTGCTTAAGACTTCGTGTGTCGACTACTTGGTGACAAGATTTTCTTGTACATTGGTGACCATATAACATCGGTGAGATAATTTGTCGACTAGAGTCGTATTATTGACAAGCGAGTGTATCTGCCAAAGATTAGACAAACCAAAGATATCCATCTATGACATGATAAGCATTCCTAATTCTCCTCTTAAGAATTCAAATGCAATCGATTTTAAGGCTTTTGTAAAAATGTCGACTAATTGAAATTCGGTAGGAACATATTCTAGTGAACATTGCCTTTCTCAACATGATCTTTCAAAAAATGATATCTGATGTCTATGTGTTTGGTTTTAGAATGCATGACAGGATTTTTAAGCGATATAAGCGGAAGTATTATCACAATAAATAGGGACGGGTTCCATAGGCATTTCATAATCCAATAGTTTTTGTTTCATCCAAAGAATCGAGAACACGACTTCCGGCAATATATTCGGCTTGATGGTGAGTGAAGCTTGCTTTTGCATGCCCATGATATCGATCGTTTCAAGGCCGACATGTTCCACTACTTTTACATTGACTCTGCGGTGCAAGTCGGCATCTGAATATCAATCAAATTAAAAAGAAGAGTCTGCGGGATACCAAATGCCAAATTTTTAGTATCAATCAAATATCTAATGATTCTTTTCTTTTAATCATATGAGATTCTTTAGGATTAGCTTGAAAACGAGCACATATACCAAACAAACATGATATACGGTGCTTCTAGCGTTAAATAAAGAAGAGATCAACTATACCTCGTATTGGTTGTATTAGCGGCTTACCCTTTTCATCGGTGACTAGATGACATTCAACTCCATTGGAGTGTTTCTGAATTTGCTTCTTGATTGTATTTCTTGATCATTTCTCTTGTATATTTGGATTGATGAATAAAATTCCTTTCGGCTTGTTTGCAAACCTAAGAGTAAGTTAGTTCTCCCATCATACTCATCTCAAATTTTCCTTTCATAAGATGCTCAAATCTCTTGCACAAAATTTCATTAGTAGATCAAAAATAATATCATCAACATAAATTTGAACTAGTAAAATATTGCCTTTGTGCTTCAAAGAGAAAAGAGTAGTATCGATTTTACCTCTTTGAAATCCTTTTCCACATAAGGAATTTGGATAGGGTTTCATACCATGCTCTTGGGGCTTGCTTAAGACCATAAAGAGCCTTTCTTAGTTGTAAACATGGTCCTTCTTTTTAAGATCAATGAAACCGGGAGGTTGCTCAACAAATACTTGTTCTTGTA
>CM028380.1:18927395-18979161 GCA_013146195.2 Codonopsis lanceolata | reverse complement strand
CAGTCGACCAATTCCCATTGGTACGCCATGGACCGCCGCACACCGGAGAATGTGCCGAGAACCTTTAGCATAATAAGGCACCAGCTCGTCAAGAATGTCGTCGCTGTCCTTGTAATCTTGCACAGCAGCCACCCGAGCTGCCTCCAGTTGAGCACCGAACCCCACTACTTGGGCCAAAGCAGCGTCTCGCTCCTTCACCGCAGTCTCCCTCTCCTCAACAACCGAAGAAAGTCTCTGGCTGGTCCCTTCAGCCTCCTTCAGAAGCTCGTCAACCCGACCGGAAAGCTTATTTCGCTGGCCTTTCATCTCTTCCAAAAGCTTTAGAGCCTCACTCAATTTCCCGGAAGCTTCATTCAGCTTCTCGGATTTCTGTTTATTGTCGCCTTCCAGAGACGCGACCTTAGCCTTCAAAAGGTTCATGTCATCTTCGTGAGATCGGGCTTCTTCTACAGCCTCTTTCTCGCTATTTGTTGTTCTACCAAGACGAGTCGACAATGACTTTCAATTACAAGCAAGCCTACGACCAAGAAAAATCAACTAGTTATCAAAATCTGAAACGAGATGAAACAGTCTAAAATATAAACGATACAACGATGTACCTCGCCTATTATCGCCAAAACGACCTAGTAACAAGGCCGAGCTGCGAGTTCATCACCCCAATCAAATGCAATGAAAGCAACCACCCCTGACCCAAAGTCGCCGTGATGTCACGCGGCAAGTTAAGTTGCCAAGAGGAGCAACATCGGCAATGACCCTAGCCCATTCCTCGCCACCTGCCTGGCTTCCAACTCGAAGTTCTCGCCGCCCAAGGTAACCCTACCTCAGCCTCGGGAGCTCGGCCATCGACTTGCCCTTGCTCGCCGGAGAGGCCTGGCCAACACCTCCTACTTCTTCATCCTCCTCGTCGACCAGAGCCAGTCTCTTTCGCTTACCCGATTCGGCTTTCCGAGGAGGCGGATCAATAGCAGGCTCTGCAATAACGACCGGAGCTTTAGGGGGCATAGCCGCGAGGAGGAGTCGAGGATACGGTGATGGGGGAAATGCCTTCGATCCAAATTCTCCCCTGATGAAGGTGGGAACTCGTAACTTTGGGGATAGGAGCACCACCCCTGCTAGGCACTGGCCGCAAACCATAGCCTCCCATGTCGGGACATACCTCAAGACGATCAACAGCCAAATCTTTACGGCTCCTCGTCAAACCCATTCGGGTATCAAGACTCCTCATCGCTGAAAAACAAAAAGCTTGAAGTTAAGAACAAGCAAAAAGAAGAAAAATAAGCAAGGAAAGAATTAAGGAAGAAGGTGTTCACGGTGATCTGGGCAAGGCTGTTCGGCTTTCAAATTTCGACAAGAAAGGCAATCTTTTTTGAAGACCAAGTCCTTATGCACCAACCAGCCCGGGTAAGTGCTAATTACAGGCATGGCACATCGAGGTCGGAGGTCTTTCATGGCTTTGCTAGATATCCCGGCCAGACTGAGTAATTCTTCGTTAGTGCAAACCGAGCTCCACTTGAACACGAGCGGGTTCTCGCCCCGTGCACCCAGAAAACCCTCCAATGCCTCCTTGGCTTTCTCCTCATACTTGGTCAATGAGGAAACAGGGGGCCGAGTGACTTCAGCGACTCGGCGACATCGCGAGGAGTGGGAAAATTCCACCCTCGTCGACTCTCTACAACAAGGACCTTATCAGCCCAATGCCCTGTTTTCCTAGGAGGTCGAACGAATAAGTTGACCCCATTATTGTGGTGTTTGCATTGAAGACGACCCAGGGACATAGTCACAGCAAAATAATTCTTGAAAAGAGGAAGGGTAGGCTCAAATCCGAGCACTCGCAGACAAGCAATGAAGCTGGTCAGATACCTCACGGATTGAGGGATAGATCGAGGATGAGCCAGGCCGTCTAATAACTAACTCGCATATGAAAGGGTCCAAAGGCAGCCGGAGCCCTGCCTCAAAGAACGAGATATAGAACCCAACACCACTCCGGAGAAGCCTCAGTTCGGGCAAAGACAAACGTATATCAGGGGCATACCCCCAGAAATCTTTGGGACTGTGATTAAACCGGTTGCTCCAAGCCTCTACGTCCTCAGGGTCAATATGGTTACACCATCCCCTTAACCACCTGCCCTCGGTTTTACCACCTTCCTCGGCAGAATCCTCGCTTACTCTGGTTTTCCCAGTCCGGGTTTTCTTGCTCGTTTTACTCACCCGATCATCTACCTCGGGTGCCGACGAAGAGCCAACAGCATCTTTCTTTCTCTTTCTCTTCGCCAACTCTACGTTCTGCTCCATTATACGTTGCGCCTCGAACTCGCTGTAAAAGATTTGATAAAGGTCAAAATATGCCTGCTCCCTCGTCTCACAAAGGTACATCTGAGCCCCAAGAGGTCGGTCCTCGACTTTCCAGGACTCGTCCTCGCGTAAGGGAAGCCCGTCTAATTTATAGCCAGCGGCCAGTAACAGCCTCTCCGCTTCACTGGGAAGGACGGCTTCCCAGTTTCCATCAATTTGTTTGTATACCCTAGAAAGGGTAGGGGACCGAGCATAGATCACCCCAGGATTAGCTCTTTTGGTCCGCATGATTGAAGAAAGGGCCGAGGGCGAAGGGATCCTCGGAGAAGATGACGAAGAGAACGAAGAACAGGTCTCGTACGCTTTGTTCGAAGAGGAATGGTCAGGGGTATGATGCGAGGACTCCGACCCAGAACTCATAAATATCGCGACAAAGATAAATTAAAAATGAGCTTTGAGCAAACAGGGAGAGATACCTTGAGTGTATGAAGACGAAGCAGACGGGAACGGAAAAGAAAGGGCAAAAACCTGAAAGGAAAAAACCCGCCGGCATTAGTAAAACACAGTAACCGCTCGCCGGAGAAAGAACAACGGGATAAAACCCGCCGCTACACTGCAGAAAGGGACCGTAAGCAAAAGGAGAAAGAGCGGAAGAAGAAAACGGACCTAGGACACCGCTTTTGAAAAAAGAACAGCGACGGGATGAAGGTCAAACTGCAGAAGGCCGGTAGAGGGAAATATCGCCTAAGAATCGCTTGAGCGGGAAAAAACCAGAGAAACAGGCGGAAGTGTGAAGAAGAAGCCAAAGTTTTTTCTTTTATACGACCCACGATGCACGGGTCGACCCGAACACCGGCACGCGGATCCTATTCCACCAATAGACGCCCGACACGTGGCCACAGTAACCGAAACGACGTCGCCAATATTAAGAAATAACGGCGCCGTCACTCCACGAATTAAATGAAAGTCGGCTTTACGACGCTTCGGGAAACACGCCATTAATGAGACGTGACCCCAACCGACGCCACCAATCCAACCATCAACACGAGCTCGCCCCGAGGAACTAGTTGAAACCCGTCCTCGGCTTGTCCCCAAAAATTAAAACAGAGAGCATGATTGACACAGGAGATTCCGACCAAGGACAAGTCAAGTTATACTTTCCAAGCTTGGGATGAATCCTCGCACTCGGAAAGTCGGGGGCAACTGAAGGGACTCCACCACTCGCCTTCCACGTGACAGACACGTGGCTGTTAGAACGACGACACCTGGCAGCTACGCTGATGTGGCGCAACTCGGCAACCATCCTCGATACGAGCACCACTGGGCCGACCAGGCCCAGGCCTAGCCAATTGTCATCAGGCAAACCTTATATGATCGGTCCTCGACCCTAGCCGACCACCAAGAGAAAACGGGGACCTAAGTCCCACCGATCTAAGCAAAGAAACGTCGGCCACAAAATACGCGGGTGGCCCGTTCGATTGGAGAGACACCAACGTGCTGCGCCCGCCGCTCCACTTACTTGACACCGCCTCGATACTCGACAAACCCGAAAAAGAGAACCAATAAGAATCGGCCACCTCGGCCGACCAACGAATCTGTCTCAACGTGCGTCCTTGCTTCGGCAAGCCGGACCAAGAGGAGTATAAAAAGGGAAGCAACCAACTTCATAAGGTATGATACTGTTCACGCTTGGCATACTCTCTACCTTGAGCTAAAAACTATATACATATTACTAAGGGTGATCACAGGGTACGCCTGTTCACTCCATTGTTATCCATGACGACTCTCACGCCGAGGGCTTTAGGCCGGGATAACCTCCCGGCTCACGACCCGGTGTTTTCTCTTATTTGACAGGGCTTACACAAGAAACCAAGGAAGACGATAGGGAAGCCAACAGCAACAGCAGCCAGATATCCACCTCACCACTCCAACACAGACAGTCTTCACCAGGACCAATCCCACGTATACTCCACGTGTAGTCACCCAAACTTTGGCGTGATCAGGCGGTCAATCCCTAACATTTCCTTTAGGTTAGAAAACCTAATAGGTGGATATAAATACGGTCGAAACATATGAGTGCGAAAAGAAAAGAAGGTGAGAGAAAAGAGAAAGACAGACGGCGCAGGAATCGGATCTGAGTTGAGTTAAGGTAGGAATCCTCTCCATCATTGTACAGTTAGTAGTAGGCTTGTTAATAGCCTGTTGTCTAGATTTTAAAAAGAAAAGACAGAGAGGGCCGGAAAGAGTATAGTACGTAGAGTTGTCAAACGGGCTGGAGTGGGCCTGCCCGGCCCAAGTCCGTCAGGCCCCGCTTAACAACGGGTTGGGTTGGGCTGGACCGAATTTATGTCGGGTCTCATAGAACTCAAATCCAGCCCATGTGTATTTCGGGCCTATGGGCCAAAAAAATAAATATTTTTTTATTAACTAAAACTCACAAATTAGCTAATAAATGTTATATCACACATACTTACTAGTCTAACTTACACAATTACAAAGCAAAAATACAAACACAGCAAATATAAAACAAAGGTAGTAATTTCAACAATTGAACGAAACAGAAACTAGAACAACAATAATGTTACAGACCAAAGAAAAAATACATGTGCTACTTGAAGGATATTTTTTTCAAAAAATTTATAACCAAATTGAAGTTCATCATATTGTCCCCAATTTTTTAATATGTGTTTTCTAAGGATAGACAAAGTTTTTCGGGTTCTAGTTTGCAAAACCATACTAACTAGCAAATGTTCATTTTTTTATTCGCCCGACACAATCTAGCATTTTAAATTTTTTTTTATCAAGTTTATACTATTGAGACTTTTTATAAGCTAATATCATATAGAGATACTCAATTAAATAGATCAGTTTCGATAAAATTACTAACTACAATCATACTAAACTAGATTAAAACTTGAATGATCAACTTCATTTCTTCTTTGTATGTGTCACTTCCATCAATTTAGAATATGCGTTTCAACCAAAAAAAGAACAATGATTTGGAAATAGATCATATTGTGTCATAAATTTATCTAACCAAAAGAAAAAAAAGAAAAAAAAAGTTGTCTAAATGAATGTCTGATAGTTTTTTTTCTTTTTAGATTTATGTTTTAGTTTTTAATTTTGTAATTAAGTTTAAGTGTTTAACTTTATGGCCGGGCAGGGCCGGGCTTTTCGGGCTTTTTAAGCTCGGTCCAAACACGGCTCACGGGCCTAGCGGGCCGGGCCACAGAGACCCGGGTTTTTACGCGTCTACTAAATTGAGGTCCAAACCCTTAAAAAATCGAGTGGATTAGATCATACCTATGGACCGAACTCGATTTTGACAACTCTGATAGCACGTACGAGCTTTGTCTTCAATAATGTTATTGTTTGATACCGGATTATAATATATATATATATATATATATATATATATATATATATACCTTAGGGGGACAGTGAAGTGATTATGAAGGATTGAAGGGGCACTTGCATGTGTGTATTTCAATGTTGTGTGTCGTGTGAGTGCGAACGGAGTTTTTTTTTTTTTTAGTGGAGGTGCGTTAAAAAACGGTTTTACGTATTTTAATCTTTAAAATGGATATATTCATGTTAAATGCGTTAAAAATTAGTAATTTTGGTATAATCTTTTAATTTTTAAAAATTATAGGATCATCCTTTATGTGTATAAATTAAGAGTGTTATTTTTTCTTATTAAAAGTATCACATTTCAGTATAAAATATGTTAATTTTTAGTATAAAATATGTCACTCTGTATTTTTAATAAAAAAATATCATTTTTCATTTAAAGATACTATTTTTTAACCTTAAATGTGTTATTTTTTGTCTTAAATGTGTCACTTTTATTTTAAAAAGTGTTATTTTGCATTATAAATGAAAACCGTCATTTTTTGCGTGAAACAGTTAAAGTATCATTTTATAGCATTGAAAGTATCACGTTTTAATATTAAATGTGCACTTTTTAGTATTAAACTAGTTTTACACCCATGCGTTAAACGCACGGTCGTACAATTTTTTTCAATTAACTTATACTCAAGCGAAACAAAAAAGAAAAAAAAAATTCAAAAAAAACAAATAATGTTGGAGGCAACTACTTTCGATAAAAAAAAATGCTTTGATTTAAAAATTAGAGACTTGTATATTTAAGATCTGAAAAAATTAAGTCATTTTATTATAAAATAAATACAACTTTGTTCTTAACTAAATTTTAATTGTAGCAATAATTTTAAAAATAGTTGTAAACCTAGCATTGTTATAAATTCAAATTTGATGAATATATGGTCATATAGTAATTGCATTATATGAAAAGTAATAAACAATTAAAATAATATACTACAAAAGAAGATAAACTAATTATAAAGAACTACATCAAAAAATAATAACATTATGAAAAAATCGAAACACTATCATGGTTCAATAATCCTCCGTTTACTACACACACAAAAAAGGAAGTCCCCCGGGGCATAGCCGAGTGGTAAAAGGAAGGGGACATAAGATTCTGGAGGCATGCAGCGTGAGTTCGATACTTGGTGGAAACAATTTACTTTCTTCTGAGGTTGGACCTTGTATGTGTTATTAGTTGACATGTTTTCAAACTCTGTATCATTCGGGCACATCCCGCGATTTTCCTAGTAGTAGCAATGAGGGACCGAAACTACTACCTCATGATTCAACCTGGTTTAAAAAAAACAAAAAACAAAAAAGGAAGAAATAAGGAGTGGAAAATAGGAAATTAACCCCACCGGCAATCTCCCTTATTCTCCATCTCTCTCAAGAAATATCTCTTATTCTCACTGACGATCTCTCTTACACTCACCGTACGTCCACACCACAGTAAGTTTTCGTATTCTCGCTGGATTCATCTCTATTTCTCTAATATCCAACTTTATTATGAGGGGAAAATATTGATTATATTTTCTCGGTGATTTTTCATTCGGATCTAATGAAATCACATAAAAACATTTTGCTTAATTATTTCGTGCAAAAAAATATTTTTGACATTCAGATCTACTGTGAATGTGTTAATATTTTTTATACATCGATTTTTGTTATTTACTTTTAGATAAATCTCCGAACTAGTTTAATCATTTAGTATTCTCGAAAGATTATTTTTTCTGGTGATTCTTATTTCATACTACTTCGAATTTGTCAATAGTTTTTTTACATCTCAATTTTTTGGTATATCTTTACTTGATTTTTTTAGTATAATATTTCAATGGGATAACTGTATAAAAAATCCTGACCTATTTTAATTATTGCAAATTGAATCCTGACAATTGTTTTTAAGCTTATTGAAACCAAGCCTATTTTTTATGTTTCAATTAGAACCCTCCGTCCATTTAATCTGTTAAATGGTAACGGTCTGCTGAGTAGGATGCCAACGTGGCAACTTACGTGGCCAATTTTATTTCATTATAAACCTTATACAAATTTTGTAATTTCATAAAAAATAACCCTAAAATTTATTTTCACCAAATAAAGCCTTAAAATTTAAAATAAATAGTTATTTATATACACAATTCATTTTAAGAAAATAAAGTTATTTTTTTTAGAAAATAGGGCTCAAAGTATGATGCAAGTTCCAATGAGTATTTAATATTTAATACACACCCGATCTTAAATAATCATCATGTTTGATTTCGCACACAAATTAAGAAAAAAAATATCTCTATTATAATATTGGTGTAATTTGTATAAAATATTTATTATATGTAATATTTTAATAAAAATTAAAAATTAATATATTTTTAAAACAATTAAAAATTAATATATTTTTTAAAAAATTAAAAATTAATATAAATTTTCTTAAAGAAGTTAAACTGCAACTTCAATTGCATCCCACCATCCACGGCAAACCTCCTCCTATTCCGATCACCTCCTTCAAATCCGGCGAAGCATCGAGTCCTCCCAGCCTCATGCCGCTTCTTCTTCGCCTTTACCCCGACCATTTCCAGCATTCATCTCTATCCGCCCATCTCTCTCTTCCAGCCATGCTCCACCACATCCGGTCACAATCACTCAGATCCAGCTTCGCCATACCAGATCCGACTTCCTTCTTCATTGTCTCAGTTTTCTCTCTCGAATCTGGCCAGTCCACCACCTCCATCCGATTCCAGGTTTTTTACACGAATTTTGAATTCTTCACCAAACACCCCACTAGATGACCTCTCCTCTTGATCTGATTTTTAAATCCGGAGAAATGCAAAATCGAAAATGCTTCATCTTCGATTCTATGATTCGAAGAATCTATAGTTAGGTATTTTCTTGAAATCAATTGTTGGATTACTTGAATAAACAAAAGTATATTGCAAATGAGTTTAAAAAGTTGTGCTACAAGTATTTGATAAAATGCATAAACGAACTTTTTTATTTTAATTTGTTTTACATTTTTTAAACAATTATAATTTAAAAATATCTTAAATATCAAATGGGTAACAAATTTTACTTTAATTAGTTTTTAACTTCTTTAAGAAAATTTATAATTCAAAATTATAGTTTTAAATAATATATTAAATGTTACAAATAAATTTTAAAACAAATATATCAATTTTTAATTTTTATTAAAATATTACATATTAAATAAATTATTTATACAAATTATACCAATATTATAATAGAGATAATTTGTTTTTCTTAATTTGTGTGCGAAATCAAACATGATGATTATTTAGGATCAGATGCGTATTAAATATTAAATACTCATTGGAACTTGCATCATACTTTGAGCCCTATTTTCTAAAAAAATAAATTTATTTTCTTAAAATGAAATGGATGTATAAATAACAATTTATTTTAAATTTTAAGGCTTTATTTGGTGAAAATAAATTTTAGGGTTTTTTTTTTATGAAATTACAAAATTTGTACAAGGTTTATAATGAAATAAAATTGGAAGGAAATTAGGTTTTGCTCCCACCAAGTCCACGTAGGATGCCACGTTGGCATCCTACTCAGCAGACCGTTACCATTTAACGGATTAAATGGACGGAGGTTCTAATTGAAACATATAAACAATTAGCTGGGTTTCAATTTGCAATACCTAAAATATTGTCGTCGGGGTTTTTTATGCAATTATCCCTATTTCAATATTCGATAGGTTCATTTTGTGAACTAATCCATTTTCATCAATCATAATTTACAATGTGTTGATTCATTTCTGTTTGACATAACCGAGAATTGAAAAAATGTGCAAATTGAGATAATTGATGGTGGAAGTTCCAAGGAGTTTTTGAATTATTTAATTAAAGAATTCATTTATTGTTTCTTGTTAATAAGAGTTTTTATTTTAGAAAACAAAATTTTGGCGGGATTTTTTCCTATATAGACTACCCTGCTTATATATATATATATATATATATATATATATATATATATATATATATATATATATATATATGTGTGTGTGTGTGTGTGTGTGTGTGTGTGTGTGTGTGTGTCACTTTTGACCTTAAAATGTGTCACGTTTGGCTTTAAATGTGTCATTTATCATTTCATTAAAATCCGTTAGGATCCGTCAAACATCTCAATGCAAATTAATAAGGCTAACGGAGCTAACAGAGGATGAAACTACAAGACTTGGGAAGAAGAATTTTTTTTAACAAACCTTGAAAGTGCAGGGGTAGCGTGGAGCAAAATGAGAAATATCTCATTAATGTGCTGGCTAGCCTACCGAGTCGACACATGTCCCTCCCTCCTTGTGTGACCCGCGTGCTTATGTTGGTGGATTCGAGTCGATCCGCGGGTTTCAGCCTCATTTGTCTGATTTTTTTTAACCTATTTTCTCTCATTTTGACACATTTTTTACTGCGTTACTCATGGTCTTTGTTGATGGGTTACCTACTCCATCAACCTTCTTTTTATCATTTTTAAATTTTAAAACAAATATATCAATTTTTAATTTTTATTAAAATATTACATATTAAATAAATTCTTTATACACATTATACCAATATTATAATAGAGATAATTTGTTTTTCTTAATTTGTGTGCGAAATCAAACATGATGATTATTTATGATCGGATGCGTATTAAATATTAAATACTCATTGGAACTTGCATCATAATTTGAGCCATGTTTTCTAAAAAAATAACTTTATTTTCTTAAAATGAAATGGATATATAAATAACTATTTATTTTAAATTTTAAGGTTTTATTTGGTGAAAATAAATTTTAGGGTTTTTTTTAGTGAAATTACAAAATTTGTACAAGGTTTATAATGAAATAAAATTGGAAGGAAATTAGGTTTTGCTCCCACCAAGTCCACGTAGGATGCCACGTTGGCATCCTACTCAGCAGACCGTTACCATTTAATGGATTAAATGGACGGAGGGTTCTAATTGAAACATAAAAAATTAGCTGGGTTTCAATAAGCCTATAAACAATTGTCAGGGTTCAATTTGCAATACCTAAAATAGGTCGGGGTTTTTTATGCAATTATCCCTATTTCAATATTTGATAGGTTCATTTTGTGAACTAATCCATTTTCATCAATTATAATTTACAATGTGTTGATTCATTTCTGTTTGACACAACCGAGAATTGAAAAAGTGTGCAAATTGAGATAATTGATGGTGGAAGTTCCAAAGAGTTTTTGAATTATTTAATTAAAGAATTCATTTATTGTTTCTTGTTAAGAGGAGTTTCTATTTTAGAAAACAAAATTTTGGCGGGATTTTTTCCTATATAGACTACCCTGCTTATATATAGACTACCCTGCTTATATATATATAGATATGTGTGTGTGTGTGTGTCACTTTTGACCTTAAAATGTGTCATGTTTGGCTTTAAATGTGTCATTTATCATTTCATCAAAATCCGTTAGGATCCGTCAAACATCTCAATGCAAATAAGGCTAACGGAGCTAACAGAAGATGAAACTACAAGACTTGGGAAGAAGATTTTTTTTAACAAACCTTGAAAGTGCAGGGGTAGCGGAGCAAAATGAGAAATATCTCATTAATGTGCTGGCTAGCCTATCGAGTCGACACATGTCCCTCCCTCCTTGTGTGACCCGCGTGCTTATGTTGGTGGATTCGAGTCGATCCGCGGGTTTCAGCCTCATTTGTCTGATTTTTTTTTTACCTATTTTCTCTCATTTTGACACATTTTTTACTGCGTTACTCATGGTCTTTGTTGATGGGTTACCTACTCCATCAACCTTCTTTTTATCATTTTTGAAGCTCCGCGTCCTATACAAATTTTTGCTTTTAATAATCTATATTTCATATTTGCATGTGTGTGTACCGTGTGCATGTGGGTAAGGTTTGAGGGTTTAACTGGAGTATATAATACTATATAAGAGCATCTCCAATAACACAAATTCTTAATATAATTTTTAGTTCGATCTCACTGCCACCTACATATTTTTTAAAAGAAGTTCTTAAACAATTTATTTTCTCAATGGTTTTCATTATTCCTCAATTCTTACATAGGTCTCACTATCAAATCATCCACTTTATTTACACTACTTTTCTATTTTTATACTTTTCAAACAAATTAATTAATTCATATATTGTTTTATAAATAAGTAAATTTGTTTTTTTAATTTTAATGAATATATTGTAATTTTAAATATTATTTATCAATAAAAAATTTAATTTGTTTATAATTTTAATTGTAATATTAAATTTTACAACTAAATTTTAAAACAAAGATAATTTTAAATATTATTTATCAGTTTATACGTGTGCAATTGACTTGAGATAAAAAATGGATGTGATTAATTTTTTTAATTTAATCTTACGGCTGTAATTCTCTCATACCCTCACATGTGCAAAGGGCGGTTGATAACTGTCTTTTACCTAACTCGATTTACCAACGTAACTAAATTTAACTCTCTCTCTCTCTCTCTCTCTCTCTCTCACTCAATTATTTTTAACTTCAGTCTAACTCAATCTTTTACTGTAATTTACGGTATTATTGTAATTACTTGAACCAATTTAATTTTTATAAAGTATGAAATTTATTTTTTATATATATTCTTAATTAATGGTAGCACATGTTTAAATTAGGAAATATAAGTTAAAGTTATTGACGAATGTCAAATTTTTAAATGAAAAATTATGTACGGCCATTCATTTCAATGTAATATTGATATATATGAAATATAAAGAATGTCTCTCTATAACGTTTAATCTTACAATCTCAATCGCTTTTATCACGTTTTTTTTTCATCCCTATTTTATTACTGCAAAAATTATTGAGATATTACAGTTTACAAGATGGTTTACTTATTATGGTTTTACAGTTTTACAGTTTTATGATTGCGAAAATTTGTATTTGTATTTTTTTTATTTTTAATTGTTAACGTGATTAACTTAATCAATTTAATTTTTTTCCGACCTGTAATTTCGTATATAAATTAAAAAATTAAAAAAAATCATAATTTTTGTAATTTGAAAGATTTGTTTTTTATTTCTTTTTAACTGTTATCGTAATTAACTTAATCAATTTAATTTTTGTCCGACCCGTTTTTTCCAGCCCGCAATTTTGTATAAAAATTATTAATTAATCCCTCCGTTCCGGGCAAAAAGACCCCTTTTGAAAGTCAATTTTTTTAAGAAAATAATATTTTTAATAGTTCATTTCCACAGTGTCTGCTTCATTTATTGATAAATTCTCAAACCGGCGTCGTGTCATCAGTACGTGCAAGAGTTCTAGTATAATACTATATAAGAGCATCTCCAATAACACAAATTCTTAACATAATTCTTAGTTGGGTCTCACTACCGCCTGCATAATTTTTAAAAGAAATTCTTTAACAATTTATTTTCCCAATGGTTTTCATTATTCCTCAATTCTTACATAGGTCTCACTATCAAACCATCCACTTTATTTACACTACTTTTCTATTTTTATACTTTTCAAACAAATTAATTAATTCATATATTGTTATATAAATAAATTAATTTTTTTAATTTTAATGAATATATTGTAAATTAAATATTATTTATCAATAAAAAAATTAATTTGTTTATAATTTTAATTGTAATATTAAATATTACAACTAAATTTTAAAACAAAGATAATAATTTATAATTTTTATTAAAAAAATATTTCCAAATGGTCAAAAAGACAAAAAAAAAAACAATTGTTCAAAATCAGATTTGGAAACAAAAATAAAATTTTGTCTAAAACTCGGCAACAACCAACATTGTCCAATTAAAAAAAATCAATTCAAAAAAGTTAGTGGAAGACATGTGGGACCCACGCGCCTAATGGCAAAGGGCCATGCACCTCACTCTCTCCTTGTGCAACTCTCACTCTCTCTTCCACCAAAAAAAATTATTCTGGCTTCTGAAATTTTTTTTGGGGAATTTTGGGTGTAAGAATCTGGCATGAATTGCTCCCAATGGTTGGGTGATTCTTACCCAAATAAGAATTGGGCAAGAATCACCCATTGGAGATGCAATATAGATGGGTACTTTTGTGTGGGTATGCGGTTGTGCATTGATTATCATCAATTGAGCCAAGTGACTATAAAGAACAAATACCCTTTACCATATATTGATGATCTTTTTGATTAACTTCAGGGGTTAGTTGTCTATTCCAAGTTAGACTTGTAGGGCGGTTACAATTAGTTGAAGGTTCGAGTGGACGATATCCCGAAGACAGTCTTCCATACACGTTATGGTCATTATGAATTCGTTGATGCCGTTTGGTATGACAAACATGCCTGCAGTTTTCATGGACTTGATGAATCGGGCTGATAAGTCACATATAATTCATATTTATTGTCATTATTTCCCCTTGTTTATGGCATTTAATATTGACTATTATTTGAAATTTAATGAAATTATTGCTCTTGTAGGAGTTTTGTGGCAATTGTCTTAAATGAACTTAAATGCAAAGCTTTAAGTGTGATCAATTGAAGCTAAGGAAATCAGGAGTCAAGTGTGGGCACGACTTATCAAATTGTGGATCCAGAATTGCAGTCTCAAGCAAAGTCGTGGGCAAGCTATGAACCGTTATGGGAATCTCAACCAAGTGACACCCCATTTAATTCAAAAATCAGTTTTTTCTTAATGTTTTAATGTAGTTTTAAGTAGAGAGGATGAACCTAGACTATTTGAGGGGAAAGGGTGAGTATTTACTCAAAGTTAGTGCGTTAGTGGGTTTTTATGAGGAGACCTTGGAGACATATAAATTTTTCTCGAAAATTTCAAAGTTTTACACATAAAATAATAAAACTCATTTGTTTCGTTATCGGGTAAAACTTTTAAACAAACCCAAAAACAAGAGCATGCGATTCATGGCATAACAATACGAGCAATCAAGCAATAAGGCTCTGATATCAATGAAGGATATATTATATCATATATCAAACAAGTTCACTAATATAACAGTAATCATGAATTACCTTTGTGCGAACTGGAGCCTTGTACGCAGCGGAAGAATTACGCTTGAGCTACGATCTTCGTATGCCAATATCCACAGATATGCAAGTCTCTCTCGTCGGATTGATATCACAGGGCACGAATATCAATACTGATTCACACCGCAAATCCAAGCCTCTTGATGGTTAGGTTAGAGAGAGTATTTTGGTGAGATAGATTTTCTAGGGAGAGAGAGGGCGGCCAAAGTTGGGAGACGTATTCTCCAATTTGGTTGTCTTAGGGTTTTTAACCCTTTTGTTGCCCTATTTATATTATTACAAGAAACCTATTTCTTGTAGGTTAAGTAATCCTAAACCTAATTGGATTAGGATTCTAATTAACCAATAAATAATATAAATATATTTCCATGTGGGCGGGACTAAATAATCGGGCCGCAAGCCCAATTGCCAACAACTTGTTTATTCTTAATTCATTGAGTGAATAGTTAAACGTAGGGTAATTTTTACCAATACATTATTTTCTAAAATAACTCATAGTATTATAATATAATATAATATAAATATTTGACTAGTGTATTCTTTCTTCGATCAAGGTGGTGTGTTCAAGAAGTAAAGTTGGGGCAAAACCTATGACAAAGGTTTAAGAAAAGGGAAAAGGGGTACAACTTATACTTTAAAACAATGGAAACTTACTACCTTGGTATTGTCACATTCGTATTGTCGTGCAACGAATTTTTAACTCATTTTATATGCAATGTCTTATGTATCATCTTATTTTATATCTTAATTATTAATTGATATCTTATGGACTCAACTGTAAGTTTATATATAAAGCTAACTAGATGATACATAAAATATCACATCATTTTGTACACCTCAAATTAAAAACTCAATGGATTATTCAAGCATTATTCCAAACAAAAAACTAAGACCAATACAAAGTGGCACCAAAATGATTATGCAAATCAAGCTAGGGGTGGGGGATCTCTTAAGTGCATGAAGTGAGTGTATAAGGATGGTTTGTCAACCTAGGAAGGACCAAATTAAAATGCACTAAAGAAGATAAGAGAATCAAGAAAGCCTGCAAGAAGTAGTGTTGAAACTTTGAAGGAAAGACAAGGCAGTTATGGGTGGCGTGGCGTCCATGTTGATTTGAGATGGTGGTTCATGGTCATTAATTCATTATATAAAGTGCACAATTTGAAAGGAACGATGAATGGCTAAAATTAAAGTCAACTACTAATGTCAGAAATAGACGGTGCATCCTGGGCCTGGGCCCTGGGATAGATAGGTACTTGTTGGTGGAATGGTGAGGTTTCGGAGAGATATTTTACTTTGGGTCAAGATTTGTGTGATATGTCTTCAATTCAAAAAGGAATTTCTGCAGTACTTTTTGACTCTTGGGTTGCTACAAATGGACTTGTACGTACTACAGTTCTTTGCCTTAAAAGTACTTTGCCATTATCAAATTGATTAACAACCCATTCTGCATCAATTAAAAAAAATGATTAACTTAATTAATTATATATATATATATATATATATATATATATATATATATATATATATATATATATATATATATATATGTATATATTTTAAGTCATGTGCATAGGAAGAGAAAAGTAAGGTTGAAATGATAAAAATATTATCATAAACAAAACTTACGAACAAGATAATTTTTTGGGACGAACAAGAAAATAAAACATGATAATAATTTAGGAACGAAGAAAGTATTATTGATTCTTGATTACCAAACTTTGAGAAAAAAAATGTGGTCTTTGGTTATTAAAATAAATAATTAAAAGTGAGATTAACCCGATATATTCTTAAAAAATTATCCAATAGTAAAATTATAATATTGTCAAATATTATCGTAAAATCTTAAAACCTTTTGTCTAACTTAACATTTTAATTGTCGAGTTGATTGAAACTAATATTAATATATCACCAACCATATGCTATTATTGAATTGATTTTTTGAAAAAACATTCTTGAATTGAATTAAATTATTTTATTGTGATAATAAAATATCCAAAATTTTCTAATTTTGTGTAGGTAGACAAATGTCTTAATTATATTATTTTTATGTTAATATGAGACACTCTCACACAAGTCATATATGAAAGTGATTAAACATATTTGATACAGAAAAGTGAAAAGAATTACTATCCGACTTGTTGAGAATTAAAAGTATTTAAAAAAAATAAAAATAGATAAAAGAATAACTATGTTATTTGTTGAGAATTAAAAAGTAAATAAAACATGTACTCCAATTCAAATGACATGTTTCTTAAAAGGTAAATATGTCTTAAAAGTTTAATTATTTTATGAAAAACTAATAATGTCGTGGATAATCGAAAAATGTAGTAAAAATAACCCTTCACATACGTAAAATGTGAATTACTACAATGCCTAAGACATACTCTCCCGTTTCTATGCAAGAGTATATTAATTTATTTTAAAATGTTTCCTTCAAAGAATATTGTAACTTTTCAACTCTACTCTTGTATAAGCATCTTCAATTTCATAAAAAAATTTGTTTTTAGGAACGTAGGGAGTAATAAATATATATTTTCAATATCCCTAAATTATTATCATGTTTTTCTTTTTTGTCAGTAAAAAAATATGTTGTTTAATTTGTAAAATTTTCTTTTAGGAAAAAATTACCATTTTACCCTTTTTTCTTACGGTGTAAACATTGGTACCACATGTGCAATACAATATTTAAAAGAAAGTAAAAATAATACTAATATTAATAATTAAGTCAGTTAGTTTTTTATAATCATGTGTCAGGTCAAATATGATAATAATTTATAGGCGATTGTAGTACGAAGTATTACTTAATTGGTATACGTACATAAAGTATGTCCCAAATTAGGTGACAGTAAAAAAAAAACAATCTTGGAACTTTATATAGGGGGTGCTTAATACAGCATGGGAAATGCTTAACGCAACACTCAAATTTTTTCTTCAAATTTACCCTTGTTCATAACCTTCATCATTGAAAAAAGAGATTCAATAAGTTAATTTTATTTCAATTTGTCAAATTTTACTTTCATTGCGTATATATATTTTTTGAAAAAAGTGGTTGTTGGGTTTTGATTTTTTTTTTTAAGTTAAAACCGGAAATCTGGGCTGATCATGAATAAGGGAGAGCCAGATTTGTGGGTAGAATTTTAGTGTTGTTGATCATCTTTCTGGACCGGTCATATAATTTTTTTAAAAGGTTAAATCAGAAATTCTAGGCCGAGCATGAATGCGGCATGGTCAGCTCTGTGGGTAGACTTTTAGTGTTATTGATCATCTTTTTGGGTCGGTCATTTAATTTCCAAAAAAAAAGATTAAAGTCGGAATTTTGGGCCGAGCATGAAGGCGGCATGGTCGCGACGCTTTATGGGTAGTCTTTTTAGTGTTCTTGATCATCTTTTTGAATCGGCCATGTAATTTTCAGAAAAGTAAAAGACTAAAGCTGAAATTCTGGGTCAAGCATGAAGCGGCATTGTCAGCTTTGTGGATAGATCTTTAGTGCTTTTATCATCTTTCTGGGCTGACTTTAACTGGGTTTTGATTATAAAAATTGAACCTTCATTTGGGCAGATTGTTAGTGGACCAGACGTAAATTTGTAACTTGACCCAAATTGTATGTTGTATTAAGCAATTCCAGGGCGTTGTATTAAGTAGTCCGATTTAAAGGAAAAGCTTGTGAGAGAATGAGAAAGAGAATTTAACTGTACGGGTGAAGAAAAAGGATGCAGACCAAATACGAAGTTAAAGAGATTAGTGATTAGTGATTAGTGACTGTCCCATATAACATATTGGTGGTTCGAACTTCGAAGTCCGTCAAAGTCAATAACCATAAACCGGTGAATGTTTCTTTTTTCTGCCAATATATAGGTTGGCTGCTGCCACTTTCAAAAGTCATTGTCTTCTAGTGAGCAACCATTCCAAGTGTCAGCTATTTTCATTCCCCTTAAAATCTAGAGCATATTCTTGGTCTATGTCAAGAACTTGAGTAATATTATTTTATGGATTTTAATGAATCTCAATCAGTAAAATGTAGCCCAAATAGGATGAAAAATTGAGTTGGTTTTGATTTGATCATGAACAACTAATTTACAAAAATCATGGGTTACCCATCCAAAAAACCAAGGTTTTAAAATTAGGCGTTGGCTCGCAGGGTGGCTGGCTTGACACTAGCCCAGTGACTATGACGTAACGTGCTTAGAATTAAAACATAATTACCATTTTTTTGATAATTTACATCAAATATCAAACACATTTACTACAAATTTAATTTTTTTTATATTTGTCATTTTATCAAACACTTGTTTATATTTGTAAAATGAACAAAAATATACAAACTCACCTTTAATCTCAATTCTAAACAACCCCAAAGCAATAAACTAGTCAAGTTTAGAACTAAAAACAAAAAAAATATATTACTCCACCTACCTACTGTCCATACAACCCACAGTCTAACATATCTTTCCTAATCCCTTCTAATTCTAAATTATGAGTCTCAAGACAGCCCCCTTCATTTTCATCTTTTTTCTTCTTCTTTCTTTTATCTATCTGGCAGACCGGCAACGTAGGCGCCGACTTGGTCGATTAGGTAGCGACTAAGAAAGCCGCGGCGGTAGAGAGGGGCCTAGCGACTAAGCGAGGCCTAGGCGGAGCTAGGCGGGAAGTTTTAGAACACTGCAAAAAACTGATCAAATTGAGAGAAAAAAAAAAAGGAACTAAAAACAGGTAAATGGAGCAACCCAATTAAACCAATTGAAAATCTCATGGGTTAAGTTCGCAGGATGACTAGGGGTGACAAAATAGGTGTTATGGATAATTATGAGTTAGTTTATTATCCATGGATTATGATTATCCATAATATCCATTTTCTCACCCCCTAAGCATGATACTGCGTAACATTCCAATAAGGTAGAACATGTGACGCGTTCACAACGTGCCAATACATTAATGAGATTACAAGTTTCATTAATTGCGACAGTACCCTTCTTCTTTTCAAATTTTGTTTGCGAAGTTAACCAGACTTTGCATGTTAGTCTTAACTCTACTTAAAACTTTGATGAACTCATTTAAAGACAAAAGAACACATTTAAAGACAAAAGTGATACATTTAAAAATCAAAAGTGACATATTTAAACATAAAAAAAACGCATTCATACATAATGGCTTACACATTCAAAAACAAAAGTAAAACATTTAAAGGAAAAAAAAATATTACATTTTCATACATTATGATTTACATTGATGGATTAAAAGTAGCCAATTTAAATGCAAAAGTAACACATTCAAATGTAAAAATGACACATTTAATGGAAAAAAGAACACTTTCAGGCATAGTAACTTGCATATATATATATATATATATATATATATATATATATATATATATATATATATATATATTTCCCCCCCCCCCCTCCTAAGGGGGGCGTGAGTAACTTGCATATTGAGAGACTAAAAGTGAGATATTTATAGTCATAGTAACATATTTAATGGTAAAAGTGACACATTTAAAGGTAAAAAAAAAATACACGTTCATATATATGAAATACACATTGATGAAATCGAAGTAATACATTTATAGGAAAAAGTTATATATTTCAAGATAAAAATGACACATTTAAAGACAAAATTGACACATTCAAGAGTAAAAGGTTGATAATTTTCATATATAAAATCTGAGAGAAGACATTGTAATTTCTAAAAATCAAGGGGTGATGCTGTATTTTTTTTTTAATATTTGACACATTTAAGATGGATAGCTCTGTCTCTAGGTTTTTAATACTTGCTCAATCTCCATCGCTTTAAGAAAATTAGTCCCACCTTTCCTAAATAATTACTCCATTCGTTCAATTTAAAGAGTCATTATTTATAAATTCTAATAATTATTAAAGGATATATAATTATTAGTATTAGAGTTGATCATAATTAACATAATGATTGAACATAATCAATATGTTAATATACTTATCATCCCCCTTTCCTTTTTTATTCATTTTAAAATAATTGTTCTCTTTTAAAACTTTTCCTTTTAGGAAAACACTCTTACCACTTTACCCTTATTTTTTCTCCATACTTTAATTTAATTATGGTCATATACTCAAGGGTATTAAAGGAAATCATACATTTCACCAATATTTATGATATAGTCAATTAATTTTTTTAAACGGTGTGCTAGGTCAAAGAGGACGATAATTTAAAAACTGATGGAGTATCAAAAATGGAGGACAATGTTGAAATGTTTTGAAGATAATGTAGACATAATTTTTGAAAATGAACTCTTAAAGCAAAACGTCTCAAAATAGTATGATAAACTCTTTACCTAAAACATATGGAGTATCTTATTTGATTATGCACACCGATTACCAAAAAAAAATTGAATTTATTATAAATATTGACATAATATGCAATTTCCTTCAAAGTCCAAGTGATATGGAAAGAAAGAAAAGGTAAAACTAGAATGATAAAAGTGTTTTCCGACTAACGAAATTTCATAAACAAGACAATAATTTTTATTAAAGAAAAATAGGACGATAATTTAGGAACTAGTAGAGTATTAAGTATTACCGTGATATCATATTATTAAATTTTTATAATTATTATGAAATAATCAAATTATACCACGTTCAATAAGGTTATATAGTAAAGTCTAAAACAATAATTAAAATATTCAATATTTAAAAACTTCAATCAATCAAATAATAAAAGAGTGTCACATCACAAAGTTGTAGTACTCCGTATTTGATAACCAAAGGAAAAATGCCCCTCTTGTTTTATATTTTTTTAAATATTGAAGTAATGCAAAAAGAGATCAAACCTGAAATCACAAAGATTGCAAAGTTAGAATTTTATCAAAAGATAAATTTCTTGTAAAATCATCAAACATATCTTTATTCGTAAAACGGAGCTTCACTTTCTCATAGCCAATCTTTCAACGCAAGGTGGGTTGAAGAAGAAAGATTCATTTTACAAAATATATCCATAAGACCATCTATCCAGGTTTTTGCCATCGTAAAAAAGGGACCAAAATTACAATTTAGTGTAAGTTAATTCTAGAAATGGAATCAACATTCATAAAAATGTGACTTTTTAGCAAGAAGGGAAAATCAATTTTTCTACATTTAATGGTACTAAAATGTCATATTATTAAAGATAAGGTACCAACAAACCCTTTATGCATTGCCTATTTTAGACTTTGTGAAGCCTCAAACTTATTGTTAAAACATTTAGTGCTACGTTGAGCTGTCAATCGGGTCGGGCCTAGACAACCCAAGTCCACTGGGCTTGGCTTGCCAATGGGTCGTGCCGAGCATGAATTCTACCGGGCCTCACAAAACTCAGACCCAACCCATACCAACTCCTAGCCTCTGGGCCTATGGGCCAAAAACACAATTTGTACTTACCGAATAAATTTGATAGTTAATACTTAATAGTTTACTAATCAGTATCAAACTAACATTGTATCAAACATGTACATTATAAATTTATAATTCACAATTTCACATGAAGCACTGATCACGCGATTTTGGTGGTGATCTTGTCTTGTTGTCCACGTATGAAGCAGGAATGGTCGGATCTTGGTACGTTCGTCCTTGCCACGGCTTCCAGCTGCCTATATAAGATAAACAGTGAACACCGATTAAATCGGGAGCCTGGGTAGTCTCGACATTGAACCCTCCTGTGAAATCGGCTCTAGTGGTAGTGAGTAGTAAATACGCCGTAATAATAAATGGTCCGATAAGAGGTTGTGATAAGAGGGTTTGCATATCTCAAAAAAGATGACCCTTTTACAATTAATGAATGTCTTCTATTTATACCTGATCTTCCTGATGATGTGGCGGCCGCTTATTGGGGAACATGTTGCGGCGGATATTAAATGCACCGGATGGCCTCCTCGTAAGAAATAAGCTGGCTAAGCGCTTGTCGTGGTGGTTGCGTAGCGGTTTTTCGGCCCGGGAAGCTTTGTCGCCCGGTGATCATTGATCCAAAGCATCGAGGCCGAGCGGTAAAAGGTAGTGGGCTATTACAGCCGAGGCCGAGGGTACTGGAAGCTACTCAAGCTGCCGAGGCCGAGGATGTGTGGAAGCCACGGGTTTTGCTCTTCACTTGTCTCCAGTGAGCTCGCGTCATCTCGAGGGCGTATGCTCGGCGTTATCTCGGTGGCGTATGCACGGCGGCTTTTGCTGAATCTGCTAATAGTTTTCTTAGTGGGGCCCGCAGTTGTGTCGAGGATGATTCTCTCGGTATCGTCCTTTCAAGCACAGTTAAGTCAATAGCTTTGTGTAATTTTAGGCATAGATGGTTCAATTTGGTAATGAAGATCATCTTTTTTTAATATTCCATTTTTCCTACTATAATTTGCATATGAAAAAGGAAATTACACACCAAAAAGTAAAAAAGAACAAGCGTAAGGGTTTTGAACCCACGAGAGCCACGACCGTGAAAGGTATAAGTCCAGTTGGCAACGAAATAAGGCTAGAGGGAGAGGGTGAATAGCCTTTTTAAAAACTTTTAGGGTTGTTTTGAAAACCTTTAAAAGTTGTAGCGGAAAAGATAAGTTTTCAGCAGCTGATGTAAAATCAGCAGATAACATCTACTAAACATAAAACAGTTAGGGTAACAGATGCGGAACTTAAAACAGTTTGGTTTGATTTTCTTTTGATCACTTAAATATAGAGACTGAACAGTAAAAATAGTAGATAGAAGAACAAGATATTTGGAGTTGTTCATCGTGTTAAAACTGCTACATCAATTACCAAGTTGGTCAAACTTGGATTTTGAAGTGCACTAAATATATTAAAATTTTAAGTGATCACTAATGGATTTGTGTACAACAAAAACCAGTGTTTGAGGAGTATGATTGAGCAACAATCATACTTGTGCAATAATCAAGTATTCTTTTAAAATTTGGAAGAAGTAAGGAAGAATACAGTGATTACCTAAACAAGAACTAGAAAAAGAATATTATGTGTAAGCCTATCTAGTAAGTATTTAAAGACTGAAACACATCAAGGAAAGAATAGCTTTGAAGAATGTGTTGAGTGTTCAGTCTTGAGTTGAAGCAGATCAAAGAGAGAATCGTTTGAGGGAATATGAGAAATGCTTCTGTCCAGCTCTTTGCTTCAGTCTTTGCATCAACATCTTTAAATAGAAGTCTTGAGTTTTGGAGCCATTGGAGAGTAAGGATGAATTTTGAATCTCATCAAAAAAATAATGATCAGATCTTTTCAATTGAATGCACCGAAATCTTGAAGAGGTTGAGAAATGGAAGATATCACCTAGTATAAGAATATATATTCATAAAGAGAGTGGTTAGATAAATTCTTACATAAAATATGGAGAGTAGATATCTTCTAGCATGAGATAATAAAGAGAGTGGTTGGCTAGAAAATATGATACACTGTGGGATATTTAATGCAATAATAAAATGTAGAGTATGTAACAGTGTTCTAAAACTCCTCGTCTAACTCCGCCTAGACGTTAGGCGCCTTTCAACCGCCACGAGTTTCTTAGTCGTCGTCTAGTCAGCCAAGTCGGCGATTACGCAAAACCCTGCCGACCATAATTTATTTTTGTAGTTTTGATTTTGTGGCGTGCGGTGACCGGAGAAGGAAGTGAGAGTCACTACTAGAAAACTGATAATCAGTGACGTAAATTTAGTGACGGAACCCTCCGTCACTGATCAGTGACGGAAAACCCACTTTAGAGACGGATAGTTTGTCACTGTTTTGGCGGGCTTTCCTTTTAGTGACGGAAATTCATCCGTCACTAAATAAGCATCTTTTTAGAATATTCCTTTCCTTCCGTCGCTGAACGCTCTGAAAATTCGTGCCAGATTTAGTGACGGAGTTTCCGTCACTAATTTATCTATTCGTGATCGATCGGTGACGAATACAATCCGACTGTCACTAATCAGTGACGGTTTTCTCCGTCACTATTATAAAAAAATTAAGGATTTTTTTGTTAAATAAATTATAATTGTTTCATGCCAGATTTAGTGACGGAGATTCCGTCACTAATTGATTTATTCCGTCACGGATCAGTGACGGAATACACCGTCCTGATCTGTCACTGATCAGTGACGGTTTTCTCCGTCACTATTATAAAAAAATAATGATTTTTTTGGTAAATAAATTATAATTGTTTCTTAGTAGAAAAATATTATAATCATTTTAATGAATGATATGTTATCAATTTATAGTTCATCATTTAGTTGATACTTTGGATATTTTAAGTGAAAAATGGTTTTATAACAATCAAAATAATTTTTTTTTGAAAAATTATATTATTTAAAAAAAATTAAAAAAATATATAATAGTGAGATTTGGTTAATAATTAATTTTTATCATTAATTGAACGCACATATATGGGATGGGTATACATTTAGTTAATCTTTTTATTTTTAAAATAATTTTGAATTATAATTTTGAATTTTAAAATAATTAAAATTATTTTTTAAAAAATAATTGTATTCCATATGTCAAATTCACCTCCTCTGTTCCCCTTCAATTCTATCCGTCCAATCCACCTCCTTCGCCAGCCACTCACTGTGGCTTCTCCACCCCAGTTCGGTTTCATAGCCGAGCTCCATCATCAACTAGCGCCACCGCGGTGCACCTTTCTTTCTCCGACTTCCCAGTCCGCCACCATCTAAGCCGGCGACAACCCAATTCCAGCGCAGCTCTTGCCCTAGTTTGACATTCACCCAATCGAACTCCACCGTATCCACTACTGTGATTCTCAACCCCATTCAGCCATAGCTTTCTTCTCTCGCAGAATCGTAGCCCTAGCCTCCTTTTGAATCGGTTTGAATTCGCAACGTCTTCACTCAGATCCAACGAACCAAGAAGGCAATGAAATCGACTGATCAGCTTCTTTCCACATAGGAGCATCAGCCTTTTCATCCTTCCTACCCCAAGAAGGCAATGAAATCGGCTGATCATTATCTTTCTTAGAAGCTATAGCACCCCAATCCGAAGATCTTGAAACTTCTTGTCCCCAAACACTAGATTTTGGCCCTGCTGTACTAGCCCCGACATTTTGTTTTTTGTTGTCTGCTCACTTCGGTCTACCAAAGGTTGGCTGTCATTAACAACTTTCTTCCCCCAAGAAGTACTTGACCAAGATTGATCAATATCTTTCGCAGATTCAGTTCCTCCCCAACCAGTGGATCTAGAAAGTTCTTCATTTGACCACTCACTTGATACTGTTTTTTTACTGTACCAGCACCCATATTCTGCATTTTGTCTATCACCTGCTCCCAGTCACCACTTGACTCAACATTTTCTTAGATCCCACTGCAGCCCAACCACTTATCTGATCAGTTCGGTCCACCTTGGTACCCTTATATCATTAGTATTTTTGAAAGTATCATAATTTGGGAATTAGATTAAGAAATACTATAGTTTGGGAATATTTAATTAAAGCTACAATATTTTGGTGAAAAACTCGGTATAATATTGTGGTCATTATATCAAAATGTTAGTCTGACTCAGCTTGTCGTAGGCTCATAGTCCACTGGGCCTGCCCGACCCGAAATGCAGTAGCACCTAATCCTATAACACTAATTAAGAGTTGACTACTTAACATACAACTTTTGAATGAAAAAAAAACACTAGCGCCTAGCTAGCGGTAGTAAGACTCAAACGTCACCTATCAAGATTAACAACATTAAAAACTTTCATAGACTATTGTATCTCATCTACTTCTTGTGCATCTAATTTTATAAGAAAGTAAAAAGAAATAAATATTATTAATTTACTGTTGCAATTAAAGAGAAAGGAGAGTCTTTATATTATGAAAGAAAATAAAAATCAATAACTAAAATGGAATATAAATTATTAGAAATAATGACTTATAATTATGTATTTGTAATTTTGTATTAAATATATACTAAAAAACGTTTTTTTTAAATGATGGGCTGGGCCAGACTGAAAAAGCCTAGGCTTTTTTTGATACGAGCTCGGCAAACCCACGGGCTTGTGGGTTTGGGCAAAAAATGCCCGACTTATTTTCGATCGTCAATATTTGACGCCTGGCTCGTCAAAATATTGGATGGACTGGACCGGCCCATTGAGCTAGGATTTTTTTTCCCGACTCTAGCTCTGATATAAAAATGCTAAAATTTTCAAAACCAGTTTCCATCGCGATACATAAATTGGTTACTTGAATTGATGCATCGCGATGCATACATTGAATAATGTAATTTTAATTTATGCATCATGATGCATAAATTTGATTTGATAATTTAATAATATTATATTATAAAATATAATAATATTTAACTAGTTTTACACCCGTGCGTAAAACGCGCTCACACTTTTTTTTATTAAATTTAATTAAAGCAAAATAAAGACTATAAATTGAAAGTATAAATGAAGAAAGTATTCAAATAAAATTGTTTTGTCTATTAAATAAATTAAATTCAAGTAAAAGAAAGACAATATATATAAATTGTGTGTATTTATAAGCTGATAATTAAAAAAACAAAAACAAAAATATATTTTATTTAACTCTACTAATGAGTATATTTTATCTATTTGTGTAAAAAAAAGAAGTAATTACACCGATAGTCTATGAAGATTTTATATGTATATATATATATATATATATATATATATATATATATATATATATATATATATATATATATATATATATAATATAATACTCCATTGAAGACTTTTCAATGAAACACACACGGATTGCGATCCACGTTTACCAACAACGACAAATCTTCACCGTTTATTTCCTAGTATGCAACGCTCCAAATACACCTGCGCTAACTCTCACCAAAATTCAAATATTGGCAAACCCCGCCCCCAGTTGCCGGCATTATAAACAGATTCCACATTTTCATTCATCCACCAAACCTCCCAGTCTCAATCTACTCCTCTCTCTAGAAATCATTACACTTTTCATTTCTCTCTCTAGAAATGGCATGTACCAAGCAACTGCACGCAAGTCAACTGGTGGGAACGCCCAAAGGAAGCAGCTAGCAACGAAGGCAGCTCGCAAATCTGCTCCGGCCACCGAAGGAGTACTGAAGAAGCCCCATAGATTACGTCCGGGAACAATGGCACTTAGGGAGATCAAGAAATATCAGAAAAGCACAGAGCTACTGATCAGAAAATTGCCATTTCAGAGGCTGGTGAGAGAAATTGCGCAGAGTTTCAAGACCGATCTGAGGTTTCATAGCGCAGAGGCGCCGAGGCTTACTTGGTGGGCAACGGCTGCAGCTCGCCAAATCTGAAGAAGAAGCCCCTGGATTACGTCAGGAACAATGGCACTTAGGGAGATCAAGAAATATCGAGAAAAGCACGTAGCTCTTGATCGAAAAATTGCCATTTCGAGGCCGGTGGTGAGAGAAATTGCGCAGAGTTTCAAGACCGATCTAAGGTTTCATAGCTTGCGCTTCCAGAGGCGCCGAGGCTTACTTGGTGGGTCTCTTCGAGGATACCAACTTGTGCGCAATTCATGTGAAGAGTGTCACAATTATGCCCAAAGATATTCAGTTGGCAAGGAGAATTAGGGGTGAAAGGGCCTAGATTTTTCTAGGGTTTGTTCATGAGTTTTAGGGTTCATTGTAATTGGAAAATTCCATCCTGATCTATATCTACTAAAAGCTAATTTATTTTAGTTATGAGTTATATTCAGTTGGGGGATGTTTAATACAAACATTTGTTAAATACTTAATACATTATTTTTTGTTATAAAAATATTATATTATACTTAATACTTGTTATTTTTATATATCATATATAAAAATATTAAAATTTTAAAATATGAAAAATTATTTTTAAAATTTAAAATTTTTTTTTAATTCAGTGACAGAATTCAGAGACGGATATTCCGTCTTTACACAATATTCTATAAATATTTTAAATTCATTCAGCGATGGAGATTCCGTCACTAATTAGTGACGGAGGGATCATCGACGGAGATTCCGTCACTAATTAGTGACGGACGGACTTTTATAAGCGACGGATGTTCCGTCTCTACACAATATTCCATATATATTTTAAATTCTTTCAGCGATGGAACTTCCGTAGCAAATTAGTGACGGAGGATATTTACTGACAGAATAAAGTGACGAAAACTCCGTCACCGATCGATTGGAATTTTTTTCCGTCACCGATCGCGACGAAATTGAGAATCGCCGACAACCGACAAGGCGGAGCGTTGACGGACCTATTCCGTCGCTGAAGTCAAATTAGTGACAGAAATTTGCTTTTAGTGAGGAAATTTCCGTCACTGATTACTGATTTTCTAGTAGTGAGTGGTAATGGTGAGGAACAGAGGGAGGTAGTAAGAAAAGAGATTTGATTTTGTGGATATTCAGTAGGCTGAGAGAGGGGATAGATTAAAGGGTTAGATCTAGGAGGAAAGAGATTGGAGGATGAAAAAATGAGGAGAATCGGTCTGCCGAATAGAGAGAGGAAAAAAAATGAAGAAAAAGGGGTTGCCGATCTACAAGATAGAGAAAAGAAAGAAAAAGAAAAAAAGATGAAGAATAAGGGAGCTATCTTGGGATTCAGAATTTAGAACGAGGAGGGACTAGGGAGGATAGGTTAAATGTGGGTTGTAGGGGCAGCATGTATGTGGAATAATTTTTGTTTTTGTTTTTAGTTCTAAACTTGGCTGGTTTATTGCTTTGGGCCGGGTTGTTGGGAATTGAGATTAGTGGTAGGTTTGTATATTTTTGTTCATTTTACAAATATAGACAAGTGTTTGATAAAATGACAAACATAAAAAAAATTGTAGTCAATGTGTTTGATCTTTAATGTAAATTATCAAAAAAAGAGAGAGGTTATTATGCCTTAATTCTAGGCCCCGCCTAGGCCCCGATTATACCCCAACTAGTCCCTTAAGAGCTAGTGTGCCGCCTAGCGGCCGCCTAACGATTTTTAGAACCTTAGTATTTAATGTAATAACAAAAAGTTTTCTATGAATAGTATGAGAAAAATGTAAGTTTACTTTATATAATAAAGAGACAAGGAAAGAGAAAACTCCCTTAAGTGACACGTGTAAAGTTGATCTTGAATTCAAGGCTTATGTCACTTTTTCCACTTTTACTTCAAAGTAAAAGTCCTGACATAAGTTGTTATAGTAACCATAAGCAACTTGCCACAACAACAGTAACTTCAGTAGCTATAGTATTTTCAGCTGCTACAGTAATTTCAACTGATACAATGGTATCAGATTCCTACTTGCAGCTTCCAGCCTCCAACTTCCTGTTTTCCAGACTTCCTGTTATAAGCTAATAGTCCAAATAGAGTTGCCTTCTAGCATGTAGCACGTAGTCTACTAGCAAATAAGTATATAGGCAATTCTTCTAAGACTTAAGTAATGGGTACAAGCAAATCCAATATAAAAGGGACTATGCACAAAATGATTTTAAATAATTAATCATGTTAATATTCCCAACAAAAGGTTACCTAAAGAAGTTACCTTGCCAAAAACAATTGAAGGTGAAATTGAGAACATGATGAATATAAGACATTTGAGATGCGGAGCCATGTGGTGTGAATGTGTAACGGTAGAGACCGTGGGGAGGTCTAGCTTGCGATGTCGGTGAAATGGGTGGCTGCCGTCATGACTTCGGCTGTGTTTGTGCCCGTGGAGATCTGACGAGAATTAGGAATGACGAGTCTGCCAACTGCCAAAGTGCCGAGTGCTAGATCCTAGAATGATTGAGGACATGAGGAGGCAGACTTGTCGGAATGGCGTTTGGACTAGCGGAGGCGAAAGAGAGATTGAAGAACAGAAGAAGTCTGGAACGGGATCTCCTATTGTGTTGGTGAAGGTCTGCGTCTGAATCTGGTAGTGTGTGTATAGTAGAAGGTAAAAGTCTTTGAATCTACGACTTTGACCCTAGACTAAAACAATTCCATGTTCAGGAATTAAAAAAAAAATAACCGAAGTAAAAGGTGATTACTAAGTTGGATCCATGTTATAGGAATGGATGTTGGATCACCTAGCAGCTAGCAATGATACTGTCATTCATTACTTTTTAGTTTTATAATTTCTCCCTTTTTAAATTTTTTTTTAATTTCACTTTTCAACATTTTTGTTTTTAGGCCGGGTCGTGCTTATTGGGCTTTCATATTCAAGCCATGTGCAATCCACGGGCTTATTGGGCCGGGCCAAAAAAGGCTTGGGTTTTTCTAGGCCAAAAGACCTGGTTTTTCCAAGCCTTCTAAATTGAAGCCCAGGCCCAAGAAAAATCGAATGGGCTGGATCAGACCTATGGGTCGGGCTCAATTTTTACAGCTCTAGTCCTACGTTTTGGTATTAATGAACTAGAATTTGATTAATTTATTAGAATTCAAAACATAAAGATGAACATTGATAAATAGTAATGCAAAACTATATGAGTAGGTTACCAGTAAGATCGTCTTACGAATTTTAATTCTTAAGACGAGACTTTACCCTCTCGCAACTCAACCCAACAATACACGGTGGGTCGAGGTAGGGAGCCCAATTCTACAGAAAAATATTTGTAAGACAGGTCATACCTAAGTTTTGTCAAACTATATATATTCAAAAACTTGGTTTGTATTTCATCTAGTTTGGGTAACATTCTCGAGAAAATAAAAGACGGAGGTCCGAGAGTGAATTTTGACAGCATCACAGTTGTTTTTGTGGTTCATAATTAATTTCATTTCTTTGTAGTTTCTACTTTTTCTCTTATCAATCTCATTACTTTCTAAATAAAATTTCCATCCACGGGAGATAAATCGTAAATCACTTTTACACAAACGGTCCTAAGAACATGACACATGGCCAACCACAATCGTTGTTTTGATTTTTTTTTTTTGTTTTTAACTTATGGATATGTCTCGTGTGAGATCGTCTTACATATCTTAATTCATAAGATTGATCCTGATGCAGGGGCATGAGGGTCTTGTTCGAAGTTGGGAATAACAAAATGGGTATGACTTAGCATTTATCAAAGGGGCCACGGATTCTAAGACTTTAAAGGAGGGAAATGATATGGTACATGGGTTAATAAGGATTGGGCGTACCAATTACATGGAAAGGGGAAAACAATGGATTGTAAAAAAGGGCTTCATAATCAAGGTTGCAGCCATGTTCTTGGGAAACAAAAGCTCAAGGGTTTGGAAGGTTGCATGGGCATTCGCACACAAGAAAGGGATTGCATGGGAGACAACTACTTGGGGCAGCCCGTGGGTGGAATGGAAGATTGCATGAAAGTTACTTTGAGCTCAAGAAACAGCATGTTTGAAAGAGTTTAAGAGAGCAACCAACTTGGGACTCCAAGGGGACGACATTACCAATCCTTAAGCTTCAAGGATTCAGCCAAGTTGTTCGAAGGGCTAATCTTGTTGTTTACTTTGTGCGCAAGACGGACCTTGTGTTTCCTTTTGTTAGTTGTTTTCTTTAATTAGTTTCCTAATTAGTTAATCCCATTTTTGTAACATAAAGTCCTTAAAAGACTAGGATTTACTTAATAATTGCCTATTTTAATTGCAAATTAAAGTCCCTTAAAGACTTAGAAATTTGTTTTACTTTCTTTATAGAATTAGAGTTTATTTGTTAGTATAAATAGAGATTTACTTTCATTGAATAAAACAAATTTGAATTTTAAGTAAAGAAGTGATCTTTTCAAGAACAAGGTTGTTCTTCTTAAAATTGCTTTATTCTTCTTAAGTGAAGCCAAGAAAGAGTTGATCATCGGGATTTTTACGTTAGATGAGTGAAGTCTAGCCGGTGAACCAATTTCCTATCCTTTTTATTTTCTTTCTTTGGTTCATATTTTGGACAACCTTGTTTGATAAAAGGCGTGGGACTGTTTTGAGATCCTTGGGATTTTCGGCCAAGGATAGAGGGTGTTTAAAGGTTGTTAATTCGGCTAGGGTGTTAATTCGGCTAGGGTTTGAGGTGAGTTTCACTTAACAAATCTTCTCAATTGGATAGGGTTTGTGAGGGTTTGGGACTGTTTAAATTGTTTAGACAGCTTGTTATTTTCAAGCAATTACATACGCATCAGATTCCCACTATCTCATTTATCAGTCCCACCAATACATGGTCGGTCGGATCAGAGAGATCCGTTTTAAAGAAAATATTATAAATATATCACGGGAAAATATGTAATATAGAATTACAGAATAAGAAACAATTCATATCGTTACTGCTATGAAGAGTACTGGAATGGAAGTTTGATTGAAGTCCAAAAGTCTACTTGTAAAAAGTTTGCTAGTAGACTTAACCTTGGAAGTCTGCTGGTGGATGTCAATGCTGCTGGTCTGCTGGTGAATGGAAAGTCTGCTGGTAGCGTATGTCTTAGGAAGACTGCTAGTGTGAAGGGCTGCTGTTACAGAACGAAATCTGTATGTTCGAGTCCTGTATCGAACACAGTTTCCTTAAAACAGATTCGTCACTTCCCGTAAGTGTTTGGAAGCTTTACTGGGCGTATGTCTTCCAGGATACAACAGAGCTATCGGAGAAATCCTTAGCACGAAGGTTTCCTGCGAACTAAAATTGTGTCTAACTATATCACCAATATGAAATAGGAGGCCAAAGAAACACACAAGCAAAATTCGATGCAAGAGGATATGCGGTGATTGTTTTAAACTGTGTCTTTCAATTGTGGATGTTATCTTCTTTTATAGGAAAAGATACGAAACTGATTAAATAACCCCACATTGATTATGAAATAATCCCATCATCAAAAGAAAAATTAACAAAACGTGATTTGATTTGAACAGTCAAATTTGGTGAGTACGATACCCGAAAGCTAAAATAAACTATGATTTGCAACCTCCCCTTGCAAGAGGGAGTGCAAGAGAGAGCTTCTATTTTACACAAGCTTACTCTTACCACATACGACACTTGTATATAAACCATTCAAACTTTTGTTAATTTTCCAATGTGTGATAAGCTCACTTTCAACACCACACTTTAACCAATCATAACTTATTCATCACAATACCAAATTGGACAAATGAATATATAATTTCGATGTTCTCACAGAGTAGAATACGTTTCCACAATTATCATTATCATTACTCAAATGACACATAATGAAATTCATGCCTCAAAATTGCACAATTTTATTTTTTAAACACAATTTTTTCAACCGAAAATAATTGTAAGACGGCTTTCCCAACAAATAAGAAAACTAGCATAAATTTTAGAGCAATTTATTCTTATTATAATTTTATCATGTTTTGGACTCTCTCCCTTCCTCCACAGTCCACACGTTCAACTTTCTCTCACTCCTTTCCTCCACACGCCTCTCTCTCCATTGCCAACATACTTTACTTATGGGATAAAACCACTTTGAATACTATCATACGTTCCTATTTAGTTATGTGACATAGAAATTTGTACATGGATGAAAAACGAGCACTTTCAATGTGCAAGGACTAAAACTATAATTAGGACATAGTACATCAACGAATGGTGCATTTCATCTAATTTGCTTCCCAAGGTGCAAACAAATATTTTGCTAAACTTTAGTCCTAAGCTTATCGTATCTTAACTTCATGAGTAGGTCTCACGTTCACATATTCTAATTTTTAATACGGAACTTCATGTTTTCAAATTTAGTCTACAAAGACAAAATAAATTAGGTTAAAAAAATCTGTATTATCAAAAATACAAATAACACGATCATTCCAACTTTTTCCATCCACAAACACACACACACGTAACGTCAATCGATAAAGAAAAAAACCTCGAATCTCCCTCCAACTCCTACTCCCACTCAAAAGAACTTGAATCCTAACTCATCCACAAGAACAAAAACAAAAAGAAATGTTGTCAATCATTCAAAGTGCAATGCCCTTCTCTTTCAATTCGTTATCACCAATTTCTTAATTGGCAAAGATACTTCTTCTCTATCCTCCTCCCACGTTATGGGTCTCAAAATTAAAGTTGGTAAGTTTGACTCTTTCTTATCCTTTCTAACAAACTCCTTACATAACATAGTGCCCCATCATTTTCAGCCGTCCGCCAGCGCCTAACACAAAATTCTTTAGATGAGGATTCCTTCCTTTTTCAGAAAGAATATCCTTCATTTTTTTTTTTTTTCCATATTTTAAGACAAAAACTTGTATAAAACAGTCTTACGGGTATTTTTTGTATAACAAATCCTCTTAATCACACTTACCGTGTATTGGTGGATTGAACTATGAGAGAGTAAAGCTTCTTCTTACAAATAAAAATATACAAAATGATGTTACTGGAGACTTACCTTATTTATAATATGAAACTTTTAACTACTTGGTTGGCTGATCTACAAAGGCCTCCGCTTTTTGTCGGATGGCACCACATATCCTCCACTTTTTATGTATGGTAAAAACCTAGGTAAAACGATCTTACATATGTTTTTTATAAGATGAATTTTTTTAATCCGATCCACCATGTATTGTTGGGTTGAGCTGTGAGAGGGTGAAAGCTTCGTTTTACGAATAAAGATCCATAAAACCGTTTTACATGAGACTTACCATTTATGTATTCAATCAACTATAAACTACCTAGAATAATACTATATCCATTTTCTCAAAGGGTTTACTATTCATTTTTATGAAACATCGTCGTCAACCATTATATTTTGAGATATTTTACTTCAAAATTATATTTAAAAAAATTATTCTTTCACTCTTCATTAACTTCTATAAATTTCAAATCCGAAACGTTGATTAAGCTTGAATAAACCCTTACTAGGCTAAACATTTGTTATTCTGTATGATTTACTTTTTGTTTTTAGATTTTTTATTTTTCAACAAATAGAGCTGGACGGCCAAAAACTCTCAAGTTTCGATCTGCAGGCAAAGTTAATGTGGTACCACTCAGTTGTACAATTAAGTACAGAATGGTGGTACGCCCGGCCAATCAAACATTAAGCATATAATATTGAATTTTTCTTTGTATTTTATTTTTGTGTTATGATATTATGAGTAAGAGCTTGTGATATTATTATAAACTTTAGTGGTAGTATCGTTAGATCAAATCTTGTAAGATCTTTACACCGTTAGTTCAAATATGTTATTTTTTAATTAATGACATGAATATTTCAAATCATCACCAAGTTAATCATCTAACGACTCTGACACTAAAACTTATAATAATATCACAAACTTGAACTCATAATATCATTTGCCTTTTTTTTTTTTTTTTCCCAACCAAGATATGATCGTATCACATTAAGTCTAAAACTAATCATCATACTGAACACGTTGCTGACTCAAGAAAATTTATATCGGATGAGAGATTCGATCGGAGTCAAGTGAGCCAACCCTATCTATTTAGCGATTTAGTGATTTTATGATGGAATGTTGGGATTTTTTTTCTTTTATAATGATTAAAAAGGGAGAGAAAAATAGTGGGACGAGAGAGAATACGAAACCATAAACCTAGTAATCAAATCATGCAAAAAGAACCGACCTTTAGTGATCACTTGGCTTTTGAATTTAGACTTTCTTTCTTTAGTCTTATCAATTTTCTCTCGTCTCTTTTTTAGGTTTTCGTTAATCATTATAAAAAAGAATTCCAAATGAAGCACTGTATTCACAAGTCACAACCATATATTAAAATTTATATCAACTATTCTATTCAAGTGATGAAAGGTAGGAATTAAAAAAAAATCATATAAAGATATTGATGGGTCAACGTTGATCAAGACAAATAGCACCGAGACAAAGAGAAGCACCACAAACATAGTAGGCTCTCAACTAGTTTAAAAAGTCATGCTTCCTTTGAGACATTCCCCCTCTCTATAAACCTTTCCCAACTTCCCCTCCGGCCTCAACATACAATAAACAAGAATCTCTCTCTCTCTAGTTGAAGTCTTGAAGAATGTTGGGAAAGAAGATAGGTTCTGTCAAGAAACTAGCAAAGAAGGTTAAGGCTAAAGGTAATGTTCATATTGAGCCTTCATATCGGGAGTATTTGCTAACGGATGTAGAAGAATCAGTATCATCATTTGACACGGCCATCACCCCGAAAGGGTTTCTTGCGGTCTACGTAGGAGAGGAGAGGCAACGGTTCGTCGTACCAACCGGCTACCTCTCACACCCTCTTTTCAAGATGCTGTTAGAGAAATCTTACAACGAATTCGGGTTTCAACAAAGTAATGGCCTGGTGGTTCCATGTAGTATCACCACATTTCAAGAAGTGGTTGCAGCCGTGGAATGTTGCAATGGTAAATTCGATTTCGGAAATTTGGTTAAGGAGTTCCTATGAAGATTACAGCATGACTGTAACTTTAGCTGTTCATGTAAAATCATTTTAGTTAATTAGCTATAATTTAGATTATGTCGATATGTATCTTTGGTACGTCCTCAGCAATAGTTCCTATAATTAAGAACTTGGAGATTGTTATCAGTTAGGAAATTTTGTACATATTGGAAAATATCAGAGCCCAAATTAAGTTGGGGCCGGTTCTTCTCTTCACTGCCGTTGATCCTCTCTCTCTCTCTCTCTCGTGATGGTATCAGAGCTACAGTAAGTCATGGGAGATGAATTTATTGATTCCACAAAAACCACTGGCCACAACAATCCAACCCCCTTCCCCTGTTCTTCAAGCTCCAGTCATAAATGGCTCACTGTCATTTGACATACGAAAACTGCAGAACTACCAAAATTGGAGTTCTCTCTCACGGAGTATGACAATTTGACATGAAATCATCTATCTTAACCATGCACGTGTCCAGGGTAAACTACAAGACAGTGGAAGTTAGATCTAATGGGACATGAATAGTGGTGGTTCCATAAAAATATTTCAGCGGGTCACAATTTTTTTATTATTATATAAAAGTATAAAAATCATAATTTTATAAACTTTAAAAAAAATATAGAAATCGTAATTTTAGTGGGGTCCCAACCCAAAACGACATCGCTTTTGTAAGCTAATTTTTAAAATTTTGAATGGGTCTTTTGTCCCAATCCACCCCTAAACAGGAATGTAACATGGATTGAGATTGATGATTTAAAACATCTTTATGTTTGGTTGGTTGTTGGTGTGTGTGTTTGTTGGGGGGGGGGGGGGGGGTTTGAAGTCTTATAAGGAATTTATCAGTTATCACCGCCCAGAATTCCATAAGAGGAAATACAACTCAAGTCAGAAGTATATAGGCAACAACCTTTTTGATCTCAAGCCTAACTCTATTTGTAAAGTCAAGATGCAAATAACCTGTTTGATTTAGTTTATTAATATGTCCGTGATAACTTTACTTATAATTTATTTATATATATATAAAAAGCTGGGTAATCTAAAAGAGGTACAATCTCGTCAAAATACACTTGCTAAAAAAAGAAAGTCATCTTTGAGTATTATTATATAGTAGTTAGCATATATTGGGAACACAAATCAGATTAATTGATTACACAATTATCAAGATTTATTAAAAATGTGCAAATATACAAATGTTGTAAAAAAACACCAAGTTTCTATATAGTAGTATTTCATATGAGTAGCCACCCATGTAAAAATTTGTTAATACAAATCTCTTTTGGTGCATACTTAATTACTGATTAATTAAAATAAGCAAACAACATTGGAATAAGAACAAATGTGCTATAAAAAACATATTCATTGAATACATGTGATTACAAAATAAAATATAATCACAATTAATTATAAAAAGTCAGCTGTGAAAATCTTCATATATGACTTATTTGTATTTGAAACTTTTGTGTCTTTTTCATCGTATCTGAAATTATAATATCAAAACAAAATTTATTTTTGCAAGAAACCACAATTAATTATAATTTATTGGTAAATCATATGAATATATACGATTAAATTATATTAGTAGATACCAACCACAAATTTTAAATATTTAATAAATATATATGTTATATAGAGAAGAATATACATCTGAATTACTATTTATACTACTTAAGATCCTAAATTTTAATAACAAAAAATATTAATTATTAAACTCTATAAAATTATGAACGAGAAAATGATTTAAACAATTCATAAAATATTTGATTAAATGATATCAATTATACCGATATAATTTGTTTCTTTCCTCATGTTTTTTCTTTGTTTTTTATTTTGTTTATTATCTTTATTTTATTTGTGTATAATTTAATTAAAAGAGATATATGCATGTGCGTTTAACGCACGGGTGTAAAACTAGTTGCTTATAACTTATAACTAATACTGTTTGATTTAGCTTTTTGAAAAATGTTGATTAGCTTTGCCTTTCATAAATTAGTATGTGTTTGATTAGTAGGTTGTATAAGTGCTTAATTCAAATATAAATACTAAAATAGCCTCGTCACAAAATGTGATTTAAATTATTATTATTATTATTATTATTATTAGTATAGTTATTATCATTATTATTATTATTTTGAATGGTAATATTACTTTTATTCTTATTATTAATATTGATAATAATAATTATTAATATTATCACTATTATTTCTTTTATTATTACTATAATTATTAATATTGTTATTTATTATTTTATTACATTAATAGAAATTTTATTATTTTAATTATTATTATCATTATTATTGCCTTTATTATTATTATTATATTTACATTAATATTAATTGTATTATTATTATTACTTATTAAAATAATTATTTATTATATTATATTAATATTAATATTACTTCTATTTATATTATTACTTATTATTATTATTATTCATTTTATTATTATTAATATTACCTTATTAATATTATTTTATTAATAATAATATTATTATTAGCATTTGAACTGCTCTGCCCAAACATAAGTCACGTGCCCGATACGTCTTCTTCAGTCATGAGTAGAACAAGTGCACTCTAAGGTCCAAGTTAAAATTGAAAAGCAGACAAGCAGCCAGACTTTCATCATTAACATGCGCTCTTAGGATTTGGTGGCTAGTCACCAAATTAGCAAGTATACAGTGAGCTGGGGGTTCAACACCCAGCGGGCAAGTGTTCAGCAAGCAAGACTTACCGTGCTTAATTATTAAAGTAGCGGTCATCTCGAACGTGGACAGTTATCTCCGAGAAACTCGCTTCCACATTCATGATCAGACCGTTGTAATGAACGTGGCAGTTAATATGCCCGCCATGCACGCCTCAACATTTAATGGGGAGTTATTCGGTCTCCCTAAAAAGCTATAAAAACCCCTCATAGCAAAGGGGGGAGGTACGCAATTTTTTACTAAGACAAAACTCTGTCAATTTGCTTACTCAATTGAGTGTTAGCTAATTCTCACGCCGGAGGGCTTTTACAGGGAAGCCCCTGCCTAGTTCACTGTTTGTGTTTGTCTTTCAGGATTGGGCCTTGAAGATTAAGGATAGAATTGAAAGTCAGATATCCGAATTATTAAGCCCAGTGCGTCCTTGGATTATTTTGGACACACAGTTGGTTCCGTTACCGGGAACGATTTTGTTAGGTGCAATTTCATTTCTTTATAATTCCACAAGTCTTAGTTATGGCTGAAAACGGTGTCAACGGCGGTAACCAAGTGGAGGAGGTCCACACAGCCACGCCAAGCATGAACCTTCTAGCTGGAAATAATCTACCACCCCCACCACCTCATGACGCTCGTCATCAGCTCAACCAATGGCGAGGCTTGAATTCGCTGGCCAGGAGTGTCGTTGCTGCCGTTGGTCTGGCTAATGAGTTTTAGGAGGAGGCCTTACGCCAGAGGGCAATATATCTGGGGCAGATGCACCAGTTGAATTTGCAGCTAATTGCAATGGGCAAGCCCCCACTACCCATTGAGTTGGAGCCCCTTCCAGCTATCCCCGCGCCAAGTCAAGCAGCAAGTGTGTCTAGGACGGGAGGAAATCCTCAACATCCAGTGCAAGTTCCTTCGCAACATCGTGAACGAGAGTCCAACAGGGGCCGAAGCCAACAAGAGGGGCGGGCCAGTCATAAGGGTGTCCCGAGTGTACATTCTCAATTGGGACCCCGTGCAGGAGAAGATTCGGCACAGTCACGATACCGTCGAAGGTCACTTTTTCCCTGAAGGTCGCACCCTCGACGCCCACGTTCACCATCTCCGTGCAGGTCCCATGCTCGCAACCATCGCACTCTATCTCCCAGGAGATCACATGCTCGCCGTCCTCGAACACCTTCCCCTGGAAGGTCACAAGTTCATTTGTCACATCATTCTAGGGGCAGGCGAGAATTGCCTCAAGCTAATGCACGGAAAAGTTGAGTGGCCAATAATCCGGTGCCTCAACTCGTAGATGCAACCCAAGCACAAGTGGCGGAGGCCGCGGGTATAGCTCAAGCTATGGGAGCTATGGGACCCCCCACAGGCCCCTCTTGTCCCCGGGGTGCAGCCTCAGCCCGTGGGTGGTTTGCCTGCAACCTTTAACATGCAAGAGTTTGAAGATTTGAAGCGCCGCATGGAAGCATGTGAGTAGGGCAAGGTCTCGGAAGGGAATTTTCTGGGAACGTCAGCTTGTCCTTTGGTCCCCTGGATTGAGAACACACCTCCAGCATAAGGGCTCATCTTCCCGAACGTTAAAGAATATACAGGGAAGACAAAGGCGAGAGATTAGTTGATTTCATTTAAGTCCCAGATTGGCCTTGTAACATAAGATGAGGCACTGAAAATCCGAGCTTTCGTGGGGTCGTTACAAGGAAAGGCATTAGCCTACACTACTAGAAAAATGACCTTTAGTGACGGAATTTTCCGTCGCTAAAGGCAAAATTCGTCGGGCCCCCAATGACGAATTTTTCCGTCGTCCGATGTCCGACCGATTTCAGCCTTTAGCGACGAAATTTCCGTCGCTAGTTGTTGATTTTCGGCCGTAATTTTCCGTCGCTAAAGGCTTTTTAAAATTAATTAAAATTAAATTTCAGCGATGGAATTTTCCGTCGCTAAAGGCTTTTTAAAATTAATTAAAATTGAATTTCAGCGACGGAATTTTCCGTCGCTAAAGGTTTTAAAATTAAATAAAATTGAATTTCAGCGACGGAAATTTCCGTCGCTAAAGGCTTTTTAAAATTAATTAAAATTGAATTTCAGCGACGGAAAATTCCGTCGCTAAAGGCGTTTAAAAATTAACTAAATTTGAATTTCAGCGACGGAAAATTCTGTCGCTAAAGGCTTTTAAAAATTAATTAAAATTGAATTTCAGCGACGGAAAATTCCGTCGCTAAAGGCTTTGAAAAATTAATTAAATTTGAATTTCAGCGTCGACGGAAAATTCCGTCGCTAAAGGCTTTTAAAAATTGATTAAATCTGAATTTCAGCGACGGAAATAATGTAAAAAAATTAAAAAAAAAACCCAAAAATACTATTATTATAAATTTTTGTACCTGATAATATAACAATTAATACAAAACTGAAGATACAAAATAAACAATAATATAAAACCAATTTAAAAACATCAAACTGTAAATGTTATTACAACAATCCATGTAAATTATACATAACAATTAATACCAAAAACTTGTTTTTAGAGTTAACTTGTAAATTTAAACTTGTACCAATCCATGTAAACCATATCTAATAAAAAAACCTAAAAATAAAATTAAAAAAATCCTACGACATGAGGATTAAGAAAAACTTCATCTTCACGGCAATCAACTAGAAAACCTGTCCAAGTAAAATTACTATTTTGATTAAAAATCAACAAGAAAAAGTAAGTCATTGTTTTCATATGATCAAACAAGAAGCTTTAGAAGCTTACCATAGGAATACATTTATGGCATAATCATCATTTCTTTGCTTTTTTTGCTGGTTGAACCTAAACATGTATAAGTTATCCAAAATCAATTAGTTAATAATAATCACAAAAATGGTCCAACCCTATTTCCCCCACCCCCAATATGTGTATTAAACCAGAGGGATGGAAAGAGAAGAAATGGAATGAATGTTGCTTGAAAGTAAGCACGTTCGGTTTCAAAGTCCCCAAACGTACATACAGTTATGTTGTTCGGTTTCAAAATCAATTAAACTACAAGCATGGATTTCATAGCATCAACATGGCTACCTAGCTAACAAGCGTACATAAATCGATGTTTAAACATTAATACACTAAATTTACACTAACACCCCCTTTGTTTCTTACCATTTACACTAACACCTTCCCTAAACGTACATACAGTTATCTTTTTTGGTTTCAAAGTCAACTAAACTACAACCATGGATTTCATAGCATCAACATGACTACCCAGCTAACAAACGTACATAAATTGATGTTTAAACATTTATACACTAAATTTACACTAACACCCGTTTATTTCTTACTATTTACACTAACACCTCCTAAACGTACAAACAGTTATGTTGTTCACCATGGATTTCATAGCATCAACATGGCTACCCATCTAACAAACGTACATAAATCGATGTTTAAACATTAATACACTAAATTTACACTAACACCCGTTTATTTCTTACTATTTACACTAACACCCCCCTAAACGTGCATACAGTTATGTTGTTCGGTTTCAAAGTCAAGTAAACTAAAACCATGGATTTCATAGCATCAACATGGCTACCCAGCTAACAAACGTACATAAACCGATGTTTAAGCATTAATACACTAAATTTATACTAACACCCCTTTAATTCTTACCATTTACACTAACACCCCTTAACGTACATACAATTATCTTTTTTGGTTTCAAAGTCAATTAAACTACAACCATTGATTTCATAGCATCAACATGGCTACCCAACAAACAAACGTATAAAATCGATGTTTAAGCATTAATACACTAAATTTACACTAACACCCCTTTATTTCTTACCATTTACACTAACACCCCTCAACGTACATACAATTTTTTTTTGTTTCAAATCAACTAAACTACAACCATGGATTTCATAGCATCAACATGGCTACCCAGCTAACAAACGTACATAAATTGATGTTTAAGCATTAATACATTAAATTTACACTAACACCTCCCAACGTACATATAGTTATCTTCTTTTCTTTCAAAGTCAATTAAACTAAAACCATGGATTTCATAACATCAACATGGCTACCCAGCTAACAAACGTATATAAATCGATGTTTAAGCATTAATACACTAAATTTACACTAACACCCTTTTATTTCTTACTATTTACACTAACACCCCCAAACTTACATAAAGTTATCTTTTTTTGTTTCAAAGTCAATTAAACTACAACCACGGATTTCATAGCATCAACATGGCTACCCAGCTAACAAACGTACATAAATCGATGTTTAAACATTAATACACTAAATTTACACTAGCATACGTACCATACAAACTATCATGTATATTTCATCTACAATATAAAAATAGAATTATAACATTTTAATTCCAAACTAACATTTAATAAAAAAAATATATATATTAAGACACTACCTTGAAGGCCTTCCAAATATTGTCCTTCTCCTCGTTGGGCAACTTTTTAAACGAGCGCCAAATCTCACTGAGTACTCGCCGCCACGCCAATACTCCCTAATCCATTTTGTTAAGGGCATACACCTACAAACCTGCCAAGTATATTTACAATAACGAATTAACTTAAAGGTTAATGAATTTTATATAAAACAAAAAGGAACCAAATTAGGTTTATGGTTTAGGTTTAGTGTTATGGTGTATGGCTTATGTTTAGGTTTACGTTTAGGTTTAGGTTTAAGGTTAAGGTTAAGGTTTTAGGTTTAAGGTTTAGGTTTTAGGGTTAGGGTTAGGGTTAGGGTTGGGGTTAGGTGGGGGTGGGGGTGGGGGGTGGGTTTGGGGATGTGGATGGGTTGGGGATGGGGATGGGGTTGGGGTCAGGGGTTAGGTTTAGGTTTAGGGTTAAGTTTAGGGTTAGTGTTATGGTTTAGGTTTAAGGTTAATGTTACGAATTAGGTTTATGGTTTAGGTTTTGGGTTTAAGGTTTAGGTTTTAGGGTTAGGGTTGGGGTTTAGGGTTGGGGTTAGGGTTGGGGTTGGGGGGTGGGGGGTGGGGTTGGGGGTGGGGGTGGGGTTGGGGTTAAGTTTAGGGTTAGTGTTATGGTTTAGGTTTAAGGTTAGTGTTACGAATTAGGTTTATGGTTTAGGTTTAGGTTTAGGCTTAGGTTTTGGGTTTAAGGTTTAGGTTTTAGGGTTAGGGTTAAGGTTGGTGTTAGGGTTTAGGGTGGGGGTGGGGGGGGGGTGGGATTGGGGAGGGGGTGGGGTTGGGGTTGGGGTTGGGGTAGGGGTTGGGGATGGGGATGGGGATGGGGATGGGGTTGGGGTTGGGGTGGGGGTTTAGGTTTAGGTTTAGGTTTAGGGTTAGTGTTATGGTTTAGGTTTAAGGTTAGTGTTACAAATTAGGTTTATGGTTTAGGTTTTAGGTTTTAGGTTTTAGGGTTAGGGTTAGGGTTGGGGGTTAGGGTGGGAGTGGGGGTGTGGGTGTGGGTGGGGGTGGGGTTGGGGTTAGGTTTAGGTTTAGGGTTAAGTTTAAGGTTAGTGTTATGGTTTAGGTTTAAGGTTAGTGTTACGAATTAGGTTTATGGTTTAGGTTATAGGTTTTAGGTTTTAGGGTTAGGGTTGGGGTTTAGGGTTGGGGGTGGGGGTGGGGTTGGGGTTAGGTTTAGGTTTAGATAAAATATATAAACATTTTAAACTTGTTTTAGATAAGCAACATAAGTTTCAATAGTACATTATTTCCATAGATTAAAAGAATTCTTTTCCAAACTACAAGTCTCCCCATGGGCTCAAGACATATATTCACTCTACTTGAGTGGTCAAGTTCTTACTGTGCATACCCTAAATCTCATAACACGTCAGTATTAAAAATCTCAAATTAAGTTGCCCAAATTTGGACACGCGTGTAAAGCAAACAACTGATACAACAATCAATAGCTCAAAGATAAGCTTCCACAACTGATACAACAATCGATAGCTCGTGCAAGTTAGCATGTCATTCAAGCACACCGATGCTTTGCAAAACTTACATCCAAAACTAGCATCCTGAGCATGAACACTTGCATATTCTCACATCCATCAATTCTACTAAAGCCACAATGTCCTTTACCTTTATGGTTAAATATTTACTAAACATTCATACAACCATTAGTAGTTGCTACAACCAAGGACCATCCAACATACAAAATGCACACAAGTCACAACTTCCACCACCACATGCACAGTTTTAAACTCAAATTCCCAAGTAAGCAACAATGAGAGTTTATCCTGATAAAATAGGTATTAATTGGTAGATCTGAAAATATGCTAGTGTATACAATATGCTAAAACAAAATAAAGCTTCAAAGTCACTAGTAGCACATTCAGGCACAAACTTTTCAGGGTAGAATACCAATTGTTAGCTGAGTTACATTAAAAGAAATAGGACAGTGCATTACCCTGATAAGCCTGTACTTTGGCAGACTCACCAATACTTTTCCAGTCCACTCCATTTGCCGAGTCCTTAGCCTCTTCAATCCCCATAACAGTATATACCCGCTCAAATCGTAGTTTATTGCACAATTCTGCAGAGCCACCCATAGAAAGTGATAATCTTTTGATTACCTCCAGTTACCCAAAATCATAATGATCACAGATATACAATAAAATAGATACATTGTGAATATTAGTCATTCTACGCGGGTTTGTCTAAACAAATATAAGCGGAACAAGGCATATATATTACTGAGAGGAAGCACTCTTCCGGCTAGAACTTTTAATGTATGTTTATTGCATGCCGGACAACAGCACAAGACTCCATTTATTTTTATCCCATTTATTCAAAAAGCATGCTCAATATTTAGCATCTCATATGTCCTCCTTAAATTGGGCATGGCGTGGTAGTTTCAATTTTAGGAACAAAGAAAAGACTAGACCTAGCCAATTTAGACAAGATGTAATCCTGATTGAATGGATGATGCCAACTTATTTTCTCCATAGAATGTATCTCTTAGAAGTTAGAAATATTAGCGTCATCATATCTATGTACCAAAATACAGTAACAATCGTGGTATTTAAGCACTCAGAACTACAACCATGAATCAACTAAAGTAAGCAACAAAAGAAGAGGGGTTTTGCTTCATATAACCATTGTATATAGCGATTTGCTTCATATAACCATTGTATATAGCATAACTCTCCAATAATATACATAGGCAAAAAACCAGCTATAAACGTCTTTGCTAATGACTTAACCCCGAGGAACATGTTAAAATCAACCTCTGAAAATTATTTTTCCCCAAAAACCTGCTGCCCCAATGCATTTCTTGATGTTCCCAATGCAAAAAGACTTTTAAATATAAACTCTGGACAATTGACCTGGGCACTTCTTCACAGTTCCTTCACAAAATCAAGTGCTTTGCATTCAAAACCCAAACTCTTTTCTATTTGCAGTCAGCCTTCTATTATTTACAAATTAAAGGAGCCACCACATGGGAACCAACTTGCTTCTGAAAAGTGTACATACTACAGCCTGACCACCCCACCCCCTAGCTTGTGGGATAAGAACATACGTCCTCACCAACTTAATTTAGATGGCAGGAATATTACACCATGGAGCCATTTTTTTTGGTTAAAGTACATAACAGAACTCGCATTGTGGGGAAGTCCAAAGGCAGCCTAATCTCATTACAGATATGCAGATCGTATTAGGTTGTAGACTTGACAACAAATGAAATGCAATTCAACATCCAAAATGGGTCCTGAACATGAAAACAAAGATGGAATTCAGATCTTTTACTTCGTACATCCTAGACAATTTCTATTGAATTATGCCTGTAATGACAAAGACGTGGTTGGGGAAATTAATTGAATCACATATATTACAACCCAGCTTAAGAATGCCACCAAACATGCTACAAATTTTCGTTCAATATATACTTCTATAATCAGAGCAGTCGCACAAAAAATGAAGAGATGAGAAAAGGCAAAAATTTCCTGTCAAAAGCCTTTAAATATTTCAGTTTGTATCAACAAAACCACGTAAAAGTCAAAATAACATCTCTAGAGTTAGCAATTCATATGTATCTATAAAAAACATGGATTTTGTACCTTGTTTTAGGGCGCAATTGATCGGATCTTAGGTCGTAGATGTCGAAGAGAGATATGAGTGAGCTGGTCAAATGTTGCCGGACCGGTGGCGAGGGCGGCGGCGATGAGGTAGATTGGAGGAGTATGCGCAGATCTGAGAGAGAGAGAGAGGAGATGCGATTAGGGGGGTTGAGAACTATCTCGTCAGAGATGGGAAGGTTGACGTCGAGGATGGAGGATGATGGTCGGGCAGAGGAGATGGAGGGCAAGCGGCGGCGGCCATGGGGCGCTTTGAGGAGTATTATGTCACAGTGAGAGAGATAAGAGACATGAGAGAATCGGGTATGTCTTGGAATGAACAGATATGATAGCTGATTTAGGATTTCATTATGGAGGGAAAATTGTTTTTGGGCGGTAATATCAATTTTTGGGGATTTTGGGGTTGGCGGTGGAGGGAGTTTTAATTTTTCGGAACATGATTATTAATTGACTTGAAATTATATTTTTATAATTTCAAATAATTTCTTCGTTTCGGGTAAATAGTCTTCGTTTGAAAGTCATTTTTTTTAATAAAATGACAACTTTAGTAGTTTATTAGTAATAAAATGACACTTTTATATCTTAATTTTTTTAAAGTGAACTCTTTAAATAACACATCTCAAATATTTCAAAACATACATTCCGTCGTTGGAATTAATATTTGTTTTGAAATATTTGTTTTTGTAAATAAATAATGTTTTGAATATTATTAAATTACCAAATCAAATTTATGCATCGTGATACATAAAGTGTGAGCGCGTTTTACGCACGGATGTAAAACTAGTTAAATATTATTATATTTTATAATATAATATTATTAAATTACCAAATCAAATTTATGCATCGTGATACTTAAATTAAAATTAAATTACACGATGAAAATATACTTGCGATGGACCGGCAAATTAAATTACATAACTTACATTACGTTACGTTACGTTACACGCTAAGTTACATTATGTTACGTTAAGTAATTAAATTGATATTTGCATTCCTTTCAAATGGTTGTATCCTTTGGATTTCCAACAGTCACCAAAATGACTGCTAATGAAAACTGCCACAATCAATTTTAAATATCAAAACAATAAGTCGAAAGAAAACAGAACACTTGATTATTAACACCCGTAAGCCCGTAAAACTTATGTGAATGTGCACTCCGCACCCCCAGATTCACAATGTAGTACTTCTTGGAGGAAATAAGTTAAGTTACGTTACGTTAAGTTAAGTTAAGTTACGTTAAGCTAAGTTAAGTTACGTTACGTTAAGTTGCTAAGTGCTAAGTTGCTAAGTTACGCTACGCTAAGTTTTCTAAGTTAAACCAAGTTGTTGTTGTTATGCCACGTTGTTAAACCGTTGTTACTAATTTCAATTTACGTTGTTAAATTACTGCTGTTGCTAAGTAAGTAAAGTTAAGCAAAGTTAAGTAAAGTTATGATAAGTTAATTTAATTTGCTAAGTTGTTAATGCCACGCCACGCTACGCCAAGCTTTTTGCCATAAGTTAAGTTATAGCACGCTAAGCCAATTTAAGTTATGTTACGTTTACGCTATTGCTGCTGGTTGCTAAGCCACGCCACGTTAATGTTTAAGTTATGTTACGTTATTGCTGGGTTAAGTGTTTATACGTTAAGTTGTTAAGTTAAATTGTTAAGCCACGCCACGCCACGCTTGCTGCTGTTGCTGTTATGCTTATTGCTTATTAAGCTTCGCTGCTGCTGCCGCTGCTGCTTCAAGCTGCTGCTGGCTAAGTTGCTGTTGCCACGCTACGCCACGCTACGCTTGCTGGTTGTTATGTTACGCTAAGCTAAGTTGCTGTTATAAGCCACGCAAGTTTGGGTTGCTAAGTCGCTGTTGTTACGTTGTTCACGTTACGTTACCATGTTGTTGGTTATGTTACGTTGCTGCTGCCAAGCAGCTACGTTGCTAGTTGCTTATGCTGTTAAATCTGCTGTCAAGTTACGCTAAGTTGTTACCGCCACGTTACATTGCTGTTGTTGCCACGCCACGCTTGCCATGTTACGCTACGCTTAAGTTGCTGCTGTTACGTTGCCAAGCTGTTGCTGCTGGGTTACGCTTAAGCTGTTGCTGTTGAAAGTTACGCTATTGCTAAACTAAGTCAAGGTTAGTTGCTTGCTACGCGTCGTTGTCTATCATTACGCTAAGCTGCTTGTTATGTTACGCCACGCTAAGTTGCTGCTGCTGCTGCTGTTGCCAAGTTGCCACGCTAAGTTGCTATGTTACGCCACGCTTAAGTTAAGCAAAGTTAAGTTAAGCTGCTCTGTTACGTTATGTTACGCTAAGTTATGTTACGTTGCTGTTGCTTGCCTGTTGCTGTTGCCATGTTAAGTTGCCACGCCACGCTAAGTTGCTATGCCACGCCACGCTTAAAGTTGCTGTTCGCTGCTGTTGCCAAACCGCTAAGCTTCGCTGCTGCTGCTTGCTTGCTGCCACGCTGCTGCTGCTGCTGCCACGCTGCTTCGCTGTTGCCACGCGCTGCTGCCGGGTTAAGGTTGAGCCACGCTTTGCTGTTTAATCTAAGCCGAAGGTTGCTGGGTTGCTTAAGTTGCCGCGTCGTTAAGTTACGTTACGCTGCTTCGCTAATATATTACGCAAGTTATGTTAATGCTGCTGCGCTTAAGCAAAGTTGCTAAGTTACGCTATTGCCACGCTACGCTTGCAAGCCATGTTATCGCTACGCTTAAGTTGCTGCTAAGCTGCTAAGCTATAAGCCACGCTATTATGTTACGTTGGTTGTTGTTGCTGCTTGCTGCCGTTGTTGCTATGTTAAGTTGTTACGCCACGCTAGTTAAGTTATGTTACGCCACGCTTTGCTGGGTTGTTGCTGTTAAACCAAGCCGTTGCTGCTGTTGTCGCCGTTAAGCTGTCACGCTAGTTGCCACGCTATCGCTGTTGGCGTTATGTTACGCCATTGCTGTTGCTTCGCTTCGCTTCGTTAAGTTGTTATGTTACCAGTTGCCAAGTTGTTGCCACGCCACGCTTAAGTTACAAGCCACGCTACGCTTATGTTAAGTTAAGCCACGCTACGCTAAGCTGCCGTTACCGCCACGCTAAGTTGTCGAGTTAAGTTACCCACGCTTCGCCATGTTGCCACGCCACGCTAAGCTGCTGCCACGCCACGCTAAGTCGAGCTTGGTTAAGTTACGCGTTGCTGCCATGTTAAGTTGGGTTGCTTGAAGCTATGTTGCCACGTTGCTTGCTGGGTTACGCCGCCAAGTCAAGTTAAGCCACGCTTGTTGCCGGAGTTGCTGCTGCTAGGCCGGCCGCTTAAGCCAAGTTGCCAAGTTAAATTGCTGGTTGTTCGTTGCTAAGTTGCCATTGCTAATGCTATGTAAAGCTTGCTGTTGCTGGTTACGCTATGTTAAGTTGGTTGTTGTTACGCTTAGTTAAGTTGCTGCTGGTTGTTGTTGTTGCTTAAGTTGTTGCCAGTTAAGCTTGCAAAGCAAAGGTTGTTGTTACGCACGTTAAGTTACAAACTTGCTGTTGGTTGCCACGTTAAGTTGCTGTTATGTTACGCTGTTGCTGTTGCTTATGTTGCTGTTGCAAGAGTAAAGTTAAGTTAAGTTGTGTTAAGGTTACATTACATTGCTGCCACGCCACGCTTATTGTTGTTACGCGACGCTTAATGCTACATTTCCCCAATAGTCGTAAGTTATGTTTTCATGTTATAATCCACACCCATCTATTTACCACAATAGGCGAGCTGTTTTCATGTTATAATGGTCCATCATATAGCTCCATTATAACATTTCGCCATAGCGTAAGCGTGTTTTCATATGTTATAATGGTCTATCAGACTCCATTATACCATTTCGCTAATAGACGATCGTGTTTCATGTTATAATGGTCCATCAGACTCCATTATACCATTTCTTCGCCAGGCGTATGCAGTTTTCATGTTATAATGGTCCATCGTACCATTATAACATTTCTTCGCATTAATAGCGAATGTGTTTCATGTTTAATGGTCCATCGATTTATTATACCATTTCGCCAATAGTTACGCTGCGTCTTCATGTTATAATGGTCCATCGATTCCATTATAACATTTCGCCATTAACGTATTGTTTTCATGTTATAATGGTCCATCGACTCCATTATACCATTTCGCCAATAGCCGTCAGGTTTTTCATGTTATATGGTCCATCGTAGTCCATTATACCATTTTGC
>CM028380.1:18853861-18927295 GCA_013146195.2 Codonopsis lanceolata | reverse complement strand
TCTCGGATACTTATTATTAATGGGACATGCTAAGGGAGCCTCCAGATTCGGTCACCTCAGACCACCTTTTTAACTTTGGCATGAATCTGATGTGCCCCACTTTTGAGGAATTTTGTGCTATGGTGGGTATGGCACCTTCAGGTCCTATCGTCGTGCCTTCTCATCAGAGGCGTCCATATATGGCCATAAGGGAGCTCTTTGGCACTACCCGCGCTGCTACTCCAGGTTTTTATAATGGACTAACTTTTCATCCGACCGTCCTTCCTAGGGCCTTTACGTAGTACGTGGAGGATGACTCGAATTATTTAGCGACGCCGTGAGGCTCTTTTCTTTGCCTTAAGTGGGAGATACCTACCGTGGGTCACTCGATATATCGATATGCTGGTCGTGGACCTAGCATTACTGGCTCAAGATCGACGGGTGAACATAATCCCGGTGATTCTGGCAGAGACTTTGGCAGGCATGAATGCCTTTGTAGTTGACGAAGAGCTATTTCCTTCTGGCAGCCCTCTTCTGATTCACATGTGGCTGGAAGAGCATTTTCTATGGGTGATGGGCCCAGTGCCGCCAGGAGCAAGGTACGATCCAGGGCTCTATGGCTCTCACGGTCATTATCCCCGACCAATTTTTTCTGAGACCGACTAGGCCGAGAGTTTTTTGCATGGGGTTCCATGGATATCATGGGTCATCGCCCATCGCGTATCCGCGCTTTCTTTCCTCAGATTCCGGGTATATACCGGTGTTGTTCTCGCCAGCATCGAGCGACCTCTTTTATATAGGCGCATATGATCTTCCACTCTAAGGTGAGTAGCTTATTCCTGACTCGAGCCGTCCTATGGCTATGGAGCTGGATATTAGTAGGGATTTGGGCACCATTATCCAGAATATGTGGCAACAGGACTTTAACACGCTGCAGGTGGCCTATCTTTACTCTGATTATATGCTTCTTTCCCATGAATATCTATCATGGATCATGGTGGCTGCCAAGGGGCCTTCCCGCATAATTAGGCGGGGACCGAGGCAAATCTGGGCCGCTTGATAACCTGGTCCGGATGCTCGCCTCGATGGAGATAAAGGACATGAGAGTTCAATGAGAATCCCTCAGCCCTTCAGAGGAGTTCAGGGTGCACCCGCTTGGTGTCCTGGGTGGCTCTCGGTCTAAATGAGGCAGTGTCCCAAAGAATGCGCCTCGACCGAGCAATGCAAGCGACAAAGATAATCTTTGGGAACTGTAGAGTTATCCCTCCTCATACTGGATGTGGCACTGCCCTTAGGAATGATGGGGCTGGTCCAACTAATACGGCCAGAAAATTGGGATGCCGAACGACGAGGAAGAGGAGGACACTTCCTGCTGGCTCTCTTTACGCCGGGTGAGATCGAGCTTCTTCTCGCCGCAGAAGGAGTATATGGTCCTGGTCGTTGGACGCAGCAGCACGATGGACCACTTCGGGCTTGAGCCGCAAATGAAGGACAATTTGGGGAAACAAGTGGGGGATAGGTAGCAAGATAATAGATATATATACAGTGCAAAATGCATAATAAATATTTTAGCAGTTATTCCTAAGTTGCACATTAGGACTTTATATTATATTTTGTTGTTTTTTTTATGCGAGCTTTTGTCGTGGTTTTTCCCTTTCTTGTCAGTCGAGCCCCTGCATGCTGAAGACCGGAGGTCGGATGCTGAGGATTCAAAGAGTGCATTCCCTCTCCTCTTTCTCTTGATTTCTTTTTTGTGATCTAATTTTTGCCTGGCTGCCCCTTCGGGTTTTCAACCTAGCGAGCCCTTATTTCTCTTTTTATTGTTTTTTTTATGCTCTAACTTTTGCCTAGGCCACCACTTTCTGGGGTTTCGTTCTACCGAATAGCGGGAAGAGGAGGCAAGCTGCCCGACGATAGATCGGTTCAAGCATAGTACCTTTTGAGCTTGTCGAGGTTGAAGGTCCGAACAAGATCTTCCCCTTCTTGGTTCGTGAGGAGTACTACACCTCCTGACCGGATCTCTTTGACAACATATAATACCATCCAAGGAGATTTCATTTCCCCCTAGTATCAACATAACTAGGGGGTTTTTCTCGAAGCACGAGATCCCCGACTTGGATGTCGCGGCCTTTAACTTTTTTATTGAAGGCTCGGGCTATCCGCTTTTGATATGCTCGGGTATGCTCCAGGGCCAGCAAGCGCCGTTCATCGATTTTGGCTAATTCTTCATATCGCCCTTTGACCCAATCACTTTCTGATATGCCGGATTCCATGATTACTCTTAATGACAGAATTTCAACTTTTATGGGCAAAACTGCCTCCATGCCATAGGCTAGAAGCGAGGGTAGCCCCATGGGTGTCTTGATTGAAATGCGATAGCCCCTGGAGGGCTAGCGGCAATTTTTCTGGCCAGTCTCTTCCCGTGTCAGCCATTTTTCTGATAATATTTTCTAACGTTTTGTTGGCTGCTTCGACGGCACCATTTGTTTGCGGTCGGTAAGGGGTGGACTTATGCCTTTGGATTTTGAATTCGTCGAGCAGACGATTCACGTCCCCTTCAAAATGTGTGTCGTTATCGAAGATTATCTCGAAAGGTACTCCGTATCGATATATGATGTTGGTCCGGATGAATTCGGACACCTTTCGGGCATTTAGAACTTTATAGGAAGAGGCTTCCACCCACTTCGTGAAGTAGTCAACAGCTACCAGAACATACTTGTGGCCATTGGATCCCTTCGAGTGAATTTGGCATATAACGTCGATTCCCCAAGTTGAAAAGGGCCAGGGGGCTGTGGAATTATATAAGATGTGTGGGGGCACGTGCTGCAGATTTGCGAAACGATGGCATTTGTCGTAATGACGCACCCACTGAATACAGTCGGTTTCTAGCGTACTCCAATAGTACCCCTGCCGAATAACTTTTTTGGATAACATGTGCCCATTCATGTGGGGCCCGTAGGTACCACCATAAAGCTGGTCCATGACTTGCTCGGCTTTCGCTTGGTCGACGCATAATAAATTAAGGCCTTGATAATGCCTTTTGTACAGGCTGCCACCGCTAAACACGAATTGCGATGCCCACCTCCGCAGGGAGACTTTCCCTCTTTTGTCTAAGCCGGGAGGATAGAACCCTTTCTGAAGCAGATTTAGAATATCAGAGTACCAAGGCTCGTGATCTGTTTCAGGGGCTGCATTGATTTTGAAACAGTATGCCGGAGTGGCCTTTTTCCCAACAACAAATGGTTGCACTTGGGTTTCTGCGGGAATTTGGACCAGTGATGCCAGAGTGGCCAATGCATTGACAAATTGATTTCTCTCTCGCGGCAAGTAGTGGAACGAGATAAAATCAAATTTAGTGGCAAGTGCTGCCAACTTGGCATGATAGAGCTGCAGCCGAGGATCTTGGGTCTTCCACTTCCCTTCGACTTGATTTATAATCAGAACGGAGTCCCCATAGACTTCCAAGTCTTTGGCTCCCTTTTGGAGAGCTTCTTCTAGGCCAGCAATACAGGCTTCGTATTCAGCTGTATTGTTCGAGCATTCGAACTCCAACCTTATAGCCAACGGAGTATGGGAATCTACTGGGTCGATTAGCAAGATTCATATGTCAAAAAATCTTTTATTTGCAGCTCCGTCAAAGAACATTTGCCAGCTGGTGTCGTGGTCAGTGATTTCCAGGACACCTTCGTCTGGGAAGCTAGGCTCAGCTGCATCTTCTGCTCTTAAGGGAAGATCGACTAAATGGTCTGCAATTACGCTGCCTTTGAAAGATTTGAGCGTGACATAAGTTATGTCAAACTCGTTGAGAAGAAATGACCACTTAGCCAGCCGGCTGAAAAGTGATGGCTTGCCGAAGATGTACTTTATAGGGTCCATTCTGGAAATGAGCTTGATGGACCGTCCTTGCAGATAGGTTTTGAGCCTTTGCGTGACCCAGACTAGGCTGGTGCAACTTTTTTCTAGCGCTGAATAATTTAGCTCGCTTCCTTGCAAGTTCCTACTTATGAAATAGATGACATTTCAACGTAGGAATTTTCTTTTTCTTGGGCGAGCATAGCCCCTACTGACGTGTCTGTGACGGTTAAATATAGGAGGAGCGGTTTATATGTATGGGGCGGAGCTAGTACGGGTGGATTGGTAAGGTAGGCTTTTATTTTTTCGAAGGCTAGCTGACATTTCTCGTCCCAGACTTGGTCAGTAATTTTCTTTACGAGTTTGAAGAGGGGCTCACATATAGATGTCAGCTGTCTGATGAAACGGCTGATATACTGCAATCGGCCTAGGAAGCCTTTGACTTCGGTTGGAGTTTTTGGCCGCGAAATTTCTATGATGGCTTTGATTTTTGCTGGCTCGATCTCGATGCCCTGCTCGGTCACCATGAATCCCAGTACTTTGCCTTTGGTAACCCAAAATGTGCATTTGGTAAGGTTAAGCTTCATTTGGTGTTTTCTTAACCTTTCGAAGAATTTTCGAAGGTCTTTGATATGAGCACCGTTGGCATCGCTAGAGTTCACGATCATGTCATCAACATAGACCTTCATTTCTTTATGGATCATGTCGTGGAAGAGGGTGGTGGCAGCCCTTTGATATGTAGCCCCGACATTTTTTAGCCCAAATGGCATGACATTGTAGCAGTAGGTTTCCCAGGGAGTAGTGAATGAGGTTTTCTTTTGATCTTCTGCTGCCATTTTGATTTTATTATAGCCCAGCATGCCGTCGAAGAAAGATATGATTTTATGAGCTGCGACGGCGTCTACCACAATATCTATATTGGGTAGAGGGAAGTCATCCTTGGGCGATGCCTTGTTGAGGTTGCAGAAATCTACACAAATCCGAACCTTCCCGTTGGGCTTGGGAATGGTTACTATGTTGGACAGCCAGATCGGGTATTCAACTACCCGAATAAATTTGACGTGCAGCTACTTCATGATTTCTTCTTTTCCTTGTAGTGACCATTCCGGCTTAATTCGGCGGAGCTTTTGCTTGGTCGAGCATCCGGATATATAGGGATCCGGTGTTCAACAATGGCTGGGTCTAGCCCCGGCATATCTTCATAGGACCAGGCGAAGATGTCTACGAACTCTTTGAGGAGGTCAATGAGTGCTACCCTTTCAGGGCCTTGCAGGTAGCTGCCGATTTTGATTTCTTTTGTTTCATTGTTCAGCCCCAGATTGATAGTGGACAAGTCTTCATCTGCTGCTGATGAATGATGCTTTTCTTGGTGCTCAACTGACTTTACAAGATCAAGCAAATAATTTTTATCTTTTGGGTCTATTTCATCAAATGACTCATTATTATAATTATTTAATGTGTCTTTTAATGTAAGTGCAACTAAGGAATAAACAAAGACATTAAGATTATCATTAATAGCAAACTGTATAGGGTTATTTACATTATTGAGGACCTGGGGTTTGAGATCCTCAATCTTAGGGGGCGGATCGGTAGATGACCAATCCGTAAAGCTAGGAGAAGGAAGGGGAATAGTATATCCGAAGCGGTCCACCAGATCTACGGTCGTCAAGAGCGGGCCGGTCGTAGTATAATAATTCTGCAGAGGCTTATCATTGATAGGCTCAAACTCAGCAGGGAGTTTTTCATAATCAGTGCCTCCGTCTATCATTCACATTAAGCTGTCCTCCAGACTTTTATTAGAAACTCCTGTTATTGAAGCGGATATTTACAGCACCTTTATTTCAGCTAAATAGATTTACTTGCCCTTTAGACCTCCTTGGCTTGATTTGTTTCAAAGATTCTTGTGCCTGCCACCGTAATTACTTCGTTGTCGATAAGGTCCTGAATTATGTTTCTGAGTGAGTAGCATTTATCGGTAAGATGACAACTACAACGGTGATACTCACAATACTGGGCATGATTCCATGTAACAGGTAATGGATTAGGTGGTTGATAATTAACAATGGGCTTAAGTATCTCATGGGCCCATAGTGTTTGGAATATTTTAGATCTTGAGGCAGGTAGGTCATCATAATGCCTTGGGATTATTTCTTTCCTTCCTCTCGGCCTGGGCAGATTACCAGATTGAGATTTGGTCACATAGCTGGGTGGAGTTTTCTCTCTTGGATAATACTGCACTGGAATTGGGCTGCCTGGACCCTGGCTTAAGAGAGGTTCTTTTTCTGGTACACAAATGATTTCTTTTGGGGTTCCTGGAGCCATTTGCTGAGAATAAATATTTGAGGAATCGGGATTGATTTAGGTGAAGGAGATCGGGATTGATTTCTGGGGGATATAGATTAGAATTATGAGCATTTGAAATCATATTCCCTTGGGCAATGGGATAATTATCTGGCTGATGGCTGATGGCTGATGGTTGATGGCTGGTACTGGGCTGTTTTTTTGGAAGCTAGGAAAATGATATTTTCTGAGGTATTAGGATAACTTGTTTCAGGAAGGCGAGAAGTATTAGGAACATATTTCGGGATTTTGATCTTTTGAGAAAGAGCAACAAGAGTTTCTGAGAAACCTGCTAAAAGATCACTAACCACCTTACTTGTTATTCTTTCCGCATGGGTATCCAATTCTTTCTTTAGCCAGATTTCAAGTCCAGGAGGAGATGCATATTCAGGAGTTTCTTTTTCTGGTTGCCAGTTATTCCAATTATTGCTAGCCTTTGTCATAGCCTGTTTATTTTTAGCAGCCATTTTGCTCGGATCTGTGCTTTCGAATCGATTACGCCTTTTTTCTCGACTGTTTCGATACTTTCGATCGATCTACGCACTTGTTTCTGTATCAACCGGCCAGTATTATCTCTGTCTTTCCAAATTCGGGCCAGGTTTCTGAGGAAAATGAGTTTGGAGGTATCAGAAACGTTGGCTGAAGGCTTTCTGGACTTGGAGTACAACGTGCCTTTATTAATATATTTTATTATTATTTATTTTTCTACAATTGACCGGATAAGCACCTGCTTTATTTTGACAATCTCAGGACTTTTCCTGGAACAGTTGATTCTTTCTCCAGAGTATAGGACCCTCGTATTCCACCTGCGTTTCGACTCCCCAAGATCGGACTGATCCCAGGCGAAGGGTCTATACTCTTTCCAGGATCCACCATTCAAAATGGTCTAGGTCGAGCATCAGAGAATAATCAATCAGCCCCTGTGTATATATTTATTTTTCTTGCGCATTTATATATATATATATATTTTTTTTTTGACTTGCGCATTTTTTCATCATTTTTCAATTTCATCATTTTTTTCTGTCATCATTTTTTTTCGATCTTTCTTTTTTCTTTTACAGTGGCTGACTCACAACTCAAAGATGCAAAAGCCGGTCGGTCTTTGAAGTGTCCTGAAAATCTATATGCATTCTAACGATGGCTTATGCAGGGCGTAGGCTGGCCATGGTGTAGGGTAGCACTTCAGAATATATTTATATGTGTGCGCGTGTGCGGTATCTAAAAAGCAGTAAAATCTTTTTTTCAGATATAAAACAGAAGATAAAACAGATATGACCTATCTTGCTGTTATTTGTGGATTTTCTCAGCTTTTTTAGTTTGAGTGTGGGCAAGCAAACAATCACATCAAGAAATAGAAAGAAAAACAGGGAATCTATCTATTCCTATTAATTACAAATTGGTCATAATCCCCAAAATAAAATGACAGAATGAATGAAAATATGTACAAATTTTGTGTGAATAAAATAAACAAAACGGAATAATAATATAGAGCCGAAAATAAGGCAATAATAAAATAAAGCCCCGGTCCTTTTTGTTGTGCTGTCCGGAAATTTATTGCATATATTTTTTTTAATATTTTTTTTATTTTTTTTGAAAAATATATTTTTAAATATACCTGTAACAGTTACTGGAACGAGACTGCTGCAAAATGGAAGATCATATCCACAAATATAGACACGGATGTATAGGAATGCAATATTCAAATGCTTAGAGAAATATAACAAGCATACTTTACCCAGAAACAAAGAAAAACAAAAAAAGTTTTTTTTTTAAGTCTATCCCTCCATTTTTATTTAAAATAAAAACGATCTCCCGAGCAGAGTCGCCACTGTGGGTGCCCCGGGTTGCGCCCCGTACCCCGCGCTCCCTTGGTTAGGGGAATGTGGCGTGCGGATGCGGACACCACGCTTTCCATTCCATCCTCCCTTGTTTAGGGGAAGACGAAATTAAAAATGCGGAAGGGTGTTGTAAAAAAAAAAGCATGTTGAATACGCCTCAGTCACTTCAGTGAATTTTTTGGTCCGTTATGGGAGCTATGGGTTTTCTGTGTCAAGTTATCCATTTTTTAAGGGATAACAAGATATAGGAAAGCATCACCTTTTCATTCGCATTATCCCTTGTGTAGGGGAAAATGGAAAGTGCAAGAATGGATGTTGCGGGCCCCACTACAGACTTTATGAAAATTGTCTTATGGCATATTTCAGATCATTATGAGTGTTTTGAGTTTTCTATATCAAGTTATCCCTTTTTTAGGGGATACCAAGATATAGGAATACATCACCCTTTCATTCACATTCTCCATTTTTTATGGGAAAACGGAAAAGTGCAAGAAAGGAATGTTGCGATACCCCACTCCTATCCAAAATGTTTTAATAGAGTCGCCATCTTTATTTTGAGAAAGAAATAAAGAAAAACCAAAAAAGAAAACCAGAGATTGCAAAAACGAGTTCGGAGGCTAAGTTACAAGTTGGGAAGGTGCTAGGCACCCAACTCGCCCTTTCGGTCTCAAAAGCGATTTTTGGCTAAAGTATTCTTTTTGTTATATTTTTATAGCAAATAAATAATGCATTAAAAGATAAAAAAGAAAACAAATACATACATATTTACATTATTTACGAACTTGCAGCCGCCTCCTTAGAATAATTACAAATATACTTAAAAATATTTGGTCATAATAATGGCTCTTTTTAATGTTATTTTCTAAAATAATCCGGGCAGCACAACGGCTTATATTTTTACATTTGTCCGGATGAAAAATAGTTTTTTAATAAAATTAACGCCCTTAAAGGCTCACCTTTTAGAGCATGGTGTGCTCGCTTTGTCCTTCCTGAGAGGAGTTTTTTTTTTTTTGCTTGCTATCGCATCGCGGTTCGGGCAGTAATCGCTCCTCCGAAAGTTGCTTTTGGGACCCGTGAAATGGGCGGAGCAACTGCTTGATTTTTGCTGCTAGCGGAAATCGGGCAGAACAAGGGCTTGTTTTTGGCTGATTTGGCCTTTTTTACTCGGGCAGAGCAACTGCTCTTTCCGAGGTTTTTGGACCGGAGAAATAGGGTGGATACCTAACTGGGGGGCTAGGGATCACTTTGACCGGTTGGATTTGCTTTTGGAGGAGTTTTGGCAGGGCTTCGAGGCTTAATAGGAGAGGGGAACTCACTATCGCTCACTATCTTAACAGCGTAACGAGAACGCTGAAAGCTTGGGAGTATTTTCGGTGTGTCCAAAGCGAACCCCGGGGCCTCTATTTATAGGCTGGGAGAGGGACATCGAGGGAATTACAATTCCTCCCTTTACACTTGATTTGCTCGTACAATGTGCCGGAATAATTGTATATTGCGCGAACTGTAGCATTCCTGTAGCAGTTTAGGAATCAATGTATCAATTTTGGGCGCTGCCATAAGCGTATATGGGCGCCGTGCCAAGCTCGTCTTATGGCAGCGCCAACTGTTCAAATTCAGCTTCTTTTTTGACGCTTTAGTCCCTACATTTAACTGTTTTACGCATCCTGCTTTGCCTTTTGCACTTTTAATCCCTGTAACTTGACATTTGTTAAGTTTTAACAGGTCTTGATATCGCATGCCAGAGTTACATACCAGGGGTACGAAATTGGAGTGTCTACAGATAGTAATCTCGTTTACATCTGTGGGTCCCAACGGGCACAATAATAAGCTAGAAGGGAGGGGGGCGTTGAATAGCTTATTATACACTTTATAACTTTTAAATAAGTTCTTTGAAAAGTACTTACAATCTATTGAAAAGATTGAAGTAGCGGAAGTCTTTCAAAGAAGCTGGTTCAAGTCTGCCGATAAGGACTACCGGTAGACCTTAACAGGTTACTTAAGTTTGCCGTAAAGGATAAAGATAAACAAAGTAATAAGCAGTTCAATAAGTAGACAAGTGGTAAAGGAATTAACACAAGTATTTTGGGATGGTTCACACTATAAAGAGTGCTACGTCCACCACCAAGGCAGTCAACCTTGGATTTAAATAGTGCACTATGTTTTCCACTAGATTTATTACAAAGAATATTCTCTAATGGATCGTGTACAAAATATTGACTTGCGTTTGGGGGTTAAGGAATTAAATATTTGTGTAAACAGGATATTTAATTCATGTAGAAGAATAGCTTTGGATGAAAACAACAAGAAGTACAGAAATAAATGTTGATGCACAGCTTCTTGTTGTTGACGAGGACTTCTTGATCTGTTTAGGATCTCTTGAATGCACTGGGTATTAAGACTTTAGAGTTGTTGTAGATTTTCAGAGCAATTCATCAAGTGTATTTCTTCAGTCTTTAATGGCATCATTTATAGCAGGAGCATTCTGGAGATCCGTTGGAGAAGACGAAGACTTAACAGCTCTATTAGGTTGAATGCATTAAATGCATGGAGCTGTCAATCAAGAATTTCGTCTTCACAGATATCGAGCAGGGAATGGGTACGAGATCTTTGCGAGATCGGGAGTTGAGAAATCGGATGTCGATTCGTGAGAGTTGTTACATGCATGCAGGTGGCCTCTGTTTTCCTCGCTTTCTTGCTCGGCTCGCGAAAGTCTTCCTCGCTGAAAGCTGCTTTTGGCGGGTCTGAGATGTCAGGGAATGTCTCAATTTAAATTCAAACTTGATAAGGATAAACTTAAATTGATCCATTAGAAATTGCTTGACTGGACACGTCATGATTGACCATGTGTAGACAAGGGCTGCCGTTGTAAGCTGTAACAGTTCTTCCGGTGAAGCTTTGAAGAGGTCTTCCGCTGAACCTGTGAAGTCCTATAAAAACTATACTATGGCAAAGTTCTATACACAGTTGCCACGCTAATCGATACGCAACCCAATTAGCCACTGATGTATAAAACTAATGTAATGTATGAGCAGATATAAATCTAAATACAAAAAGTATCAACAACATCTCTACTATCAGTGCATGATGTATCCAAATTAATCAGATACACTGGGCTTCACTATCTGGATATCTGGCTTTCAATTATATCTGTATCTTCGAATCCCCAAACCTGTTAAGAAAGCAACAAAAACTATGAACTGGGTAGGGGCTTACCTTGCAGATGCACACTGGCGTGATAATTAGCAAACACTCAATTAAGTAAATAATTTGACAGAGTTTCAGCTTGTGTATATCTGAATGTACCTTTCCTCTCCATTTTGAGGGGTTTATATAGCCAACCAAAAGAGCTGGAAACTGCTAATTGAATGTCGAAGTGTGAAAACCGGGCACATTCATGGCCACGTCCGGAAAGTGGGGGCGGGCTTCCTAGTAGTGACTGCCCACGTTCAAAACAACCGTTACTTTGTTCCCGAGCAGGGTGGGCATGCTCGCCTTGTCCTTTCTTCCTGTTCGCTGTGCTCTTGGCCCCCAGGCTTCAAGTAAAAGGCTGCTCGCTCATAATGTTGAGGTGGCTAGGGATATGTCTCTGCTCGCTTATAATTTGGAGTTTGGATCTTGATGAGTGCACGTGATTTAGTCGTGACCACGAGGCAGGCGTGATAGGCACATTGATGTCTTATTTATTTACCTCGCAAGTGTACGAATCAATAGAAAATATAGTAATGTTTGTTGAATTCTTGACTTTCCAAGCATGCTTGGTTCTTTGATCTGGAAGTTCAAACGAACCTAGGGGAGGGAAAAGTAAAGGTCGAACCACAGAGACAAGAAGTATCTAGAGCAAGTAAGCAGGTAACAATTATAACTATGGGGGGTTTTGTTTTATTTATCTAAATTATTCTACTAAAAAGCAAGTAATCTAATTAACATTTTATTAAAGCAGCAACATAGTTTGTGAAGAATGCGACCTTTTCGGATTTTCACACAGTCATTCGATCCAATCACAACTCCCGAGTATATATAGAAGTCAGATGTCGAGCCTAAGGAAAAGGAGGACGGCTGGAAGCTCTCTTTACATAGATTTTAGGTAGTTTTAGATTGTATAACATAGTTAGGTTTTGTAATTTCAAGTATTGAAGATCAAATCATGTCTCCCATCATCTTCATGTGCTGTTCATCGTCTATGATGAACTAAATCATCCCTAATCTAGGAGGTGGGAGGTAACTTGTATCGAATTTATGTTTTGATTCATATATATTTGTCTATTCAATGCTTGTTGATTGTGTTGTTTATCAATCCCTATATTATTTTGCTTTGAACAAATGAATGTAATCGCAAATAATAAAGGCTTAGAGGTGCGGATAACTGCATGACCGAGTGCATATGTCGTACACTGGCTCACCAACACAATAAATTGGACCTATCGATGCACGAGAGTGATAAGTTAGGACCAGGTTCTTACATGATCTAGGTGACGATAGATCATAAATCTAAGTGACTGACTAGATTGACAGTTCCTTGCTTAGGATATAGAATGGGTGAATTTTATGGGATGGAGGCTGAACCAATTGTTCAACGACTATATCTATTTTTAGTGAACGAACCCAAGACATTGAATGACATTATTATGAATTGAACATAAAGGAGATATAAGTGAAACCCGAATCCTAGATTTCCACTCACCATAAGATCTTCATATCTCGTATTACTTGTCTAATTAGTTAAACATCTATAACTAGTAGATTAGAGTAGAATTAAACATAAAAACCCCCCTTAGGTTAATAATTTGCTATCTATAATCGCACTGTTCGTGATCACTTGTCTCTGTGGGTTCGACCCTTGCTTCCGAGTCTATTCTATAATAGTCTTGTCCACTTGCAAGGAAATAGATAAAATAAAACATCGATCATCTATCATTTGGAAACATATGAACCTAACCCAAACTTATCACTCTCGTGCATCGATAGTTTTAATTTATCACAATGGTGAACCAGTGTACGACATATGCATATGGTCGTGCAGTTATCCACACCTCTTGGTCTTTAACTACGGCGATACCATTCATTAGAAAAAAGCCAAATAGCAAAGAGATTGATAAATACTGGGATCAACAATATTTGATTGAATATAAAATATATAATAGAGCAGAAGATTCGATACAAGTTACCTTCAATTCCTAGATATGAGCGGTTAGTTCATCCTTTAAGATGAACAGATCGATGGGATGAAAGAATACATGAATGATCTTCTAAAACTATGATTACAAACAATAAAAACTCTAAATTACAAGATAAAATTCTGATTAATTTCGACCTGGAACCTAAGGCTACAAGATTTGTATTTATACTAGCGTTTACAGTGCAGGATATAGAATTAGGGTACAATTCCCACTTTTTTGAAACGGAAGGGCTTACGGGGGCAAGGTGTCAAGCAATGCGATCGTAAGGCCTTTGTTTCTTTCGGGGCTGACCTACTGAAGACCTTGCGAGGGTAAGGTTCTTGATGCTTGCGGCTGCAAGGCCTTTTGAATTTCTGGAACATCTTATTTTAGTCTTTTAGCACTTTGCACCCTTCCTTCAATTCTTCATTTAAAGCCTTATAAATTCCATAATTCCAACTAAAACCCTGAAACTCACATATAAGCTCCAAAACACATATTAGTAGCCAAAAGCCTCGTGGAATTGCTAATTCTAAGTTGTATAAGTACCCAATAGATGTGTATAAAACACATTTATCACACGTGATCGGAGCTTGAGCCTTTTGGGCCTGGCAGTTTAGTGGCCCCCAGCTTCTTGTCTAGCGAGCATACATGCTCAGTGCGAGGAACATAATAGCTTGATACTTTCTGAAATCTTGGTCGTTGCAAGACTTGTTCATTTTGATTACAGGAAGGATTGGTCAGGTTGGCTGGGTAGTGAGAAATGCAGGCTGCACTAATGGGACAGGGAAGTGAAGCCGTCGTCTGGGCCTGAGTTGGACGCATGTATCTTTCCCGAGGTGGCATTAAATGTGACGTCTCGGTCCCCGCGCCACGTGTTAAGGAAGTCACGTCTGTAGTTTTTTTTTTTTCCTTTTTCCCCGCGGCTCATGCTGTAAAAAGAAACGTTCTCCTCCTTTATTCTCTTTTCACAACTTCAAACTTACAAACAATCAATCCTTCTTGTTCTTCATTCCTCACTTTCCCAACTCGTATTTGAAGAATCAAGTCTGCATTTAAGACCAAAGTTCGTTCAAACTCAGAAAATCTTTCAAATCGACAAGTATGCTTCTACTTTTGACTACTTTCCTTTTCGTTTCTATTTGCATTTCTTTTTTGTGAAAGACCCTAGTCTTAGGGTTCGACGGTGTTCACTCGGCGTTCCGTTGTCAAACGTTTGAAAATTCACCATTTCTGTTCTTGCTTTCTGTTTTAACACCGTTCTTTGTAAATCCCTAGTCTAGAATTCCTAGATTCATCTTGGTTGCCCTTTCTGGTTTTTGCACCGACCCAAGCACACACATAGATAGGAATAGAGGAAATGGCCCACTGGTGCCATGTTCACTAGTTTGAAACGTAAACCCTAACCGAGGGTTTTACTTGCTTGTTCTTGCCTGTTTTCACGAGCAGGAACTAATGTTTTCCTCGATTCCTGTAGGATGTCTTCTTGTGAGGAGAGCGTCTCCGAGATCGAATGACGCAGCTATGACCATGGAGCTTCAAGTGAGCAGGAGGAGAGTTATGAAGTTGAATCTAGTAACTCCGAAGAAACTGAGCTAGATGAGATATTAACAGTTCCTGGAGTGCCTAAGAACAACGAGCAAGAAACTCAAATGGCCTTCGACGAATAGGAAAAGGCAGAGATTGAGGTCGAGCAGCCTGGTGATCATAATATGAACATTGAATACGGGCAAGAAAAGGATCAAAATGCCAACGCTGAGGACAAGCAGGCGTCCGCAAAGAATAGACGCTCAGGATCTGAATCCCTGAGCACAAGCGCTCCTCGAGAAAAAAAGGAAAAGAGCCGCTCGCCGTAAGGGTAAACAACCCGTGGCCGATACACCAACCTTAATGAAATGGGATGACTTGATCGGGGAGGAAGATGTGTCAGCCTGGTTTTATTCCTTGGGCATCGACCCCAAAAACTATCACGTATAGGCTTTCGATCTGGATATCAAAAAGGACTGGCACAACTTCCAGGGAGACCGCATGGTCTTCTATTTCGAATTTTTCCTTGTCGGGCTGAGACTCCCTCTGGACCCTTTCATCACTGAATTTCTTCATCTCACCAATGCCCTCCCCTGCAACCTGACCCTTACCACAGTGAGGTTCCTGGTCGCATACATTATAGCCTGCAGGCTGCTCGGGTTTGAACCCAAAATGTCCTTGTTACGAAAACTTTACTTGTTTTTATTGGATAATAAGAATAGGCGTATCATAGGCCGTTCCAACCCCAACTACCTGAAGCTTCTCAGCGATGGCCCCAACAAAGTCGAAGCCTGGGATGGGAAAGCTTTGCTCGTGGAATCGAGAGTAGGATGGCCCTTTCCCCAATTCTTGCGTAACTTATAAATCCCGAAGTACGACAAGAATGCCTTCCGAGCTGGAGAGCCCCGAATAGCCGTTGCTTTCAAAACTCTGCTCGGGGTGAAAGAAGGTAAAGTTGGACAGGACTGGGTGCTTGATTGGTCAGCCCTTACATCTGACCCATCCCTTCTTTGTATGGCCGGCTGTAGATACCCTAATTTCGTACCCCTGTTATATGACATGTCATGAAATATCAAAACTTTTTAAAAGGACTAATAAATGTCAAGTTACAGGGTTTAAAATGCAAATAAAAGAATGATACATAAACAGTGAATTGCTGGGGGCCAAAATGCAAAATCAGAAAAGGGAAAAGCCCAGTGCGCAGCCCCATTCCAACCTGGGCACCGGGCCCACCAAGACAATGGGCAACACCCACAGACATCCCCATGCACTGTAGCTTTTGGCTTTTGGTGCAACTCTCTCAGCGCGCGGTACAAGATGTTGGAGCACGATTGATCAAACTTAATTACGAAGAAAGCCAGGATTTTTGCCTATAAATAAAGGCATCCGGCACTCAGAAAAAACACAGTTCACGCACCAATTTTTTACGGAGAGAACGCTGCGAAGTTACACAGTTGTTTTCTATCCAACCTCGAAGCTCCGCTAGGCTGCCGAAACCTCCCCTAAACACATAAACTCTCCGACCAAAGTGAACCTTAGCTACCCATCTAGGTTTCCGCCCTATTTCACCGGTTCCAAAAACCCAAAAACAGTAGTTGTCCTGCCCCGAATCCAAATGTCAAATCCAGCCAAAGCAAACAATTGCTCTATCTGATTGTAGATGCAATAGCAAGCAGTTGTGCCGCCTTGATCCCGAGGCAAAAACAACCCAAATGAGTAGTCACGCTGCCCGAAATCCAGCAATCGCAAAAAACAAGCAGTTCTGCCGCCTAGATCCTGAGGCGAAAAGTAACTAAAAGGAGCAGCCACGCTGCCCGAAATCCAACAACAACAAAGAAAAAATGACTTCCTTTCTTGGAAGGACAGTGGAAGCACATGTAGACTGCCTAATGGGCTTAAGCCCAGGCATACCGGATTTAGACACTCACGTTCCGGGAGGTAAGTTTTGTCCCCATAGTTATTTATTATAATCTATAACTTAAATTTAAATATCTATTTATGTTTCATTTCGGTTTATACTTTAATGTAATAATAGTTATATTTCCTTTCCGTGTAAATTAGTTTCCTTTTCGTTCCTACTTTAATGTAATAATAGTTTCATTTTCTTCCTGTTTAAATTAGTTTACCTTCTGTTCTTACTTTAGTATAATAATATTTACATTTTCTTTCTATTTAATCAGTTTCTTTTCTGTACATACTTTAAATATAGAAATGGTTATATTTCTTATTATCTAATAAATTTCCTTCATACTTATATATGTAATGTACATAAAGTTTGTTGTTAGTATAGATGTTTTATCCTTAAAATAGGTTATAAAAATGTTATAATTATTCTTTAAGTTGTATTATTTCAGTTGTAATTTTGTTTTCTTTTCTTTAATGAATGCAAAGTTTTTTCTCTTTATTTCTTTATGCCGTATATAAATGTATTATTCTGAGCCAAAGTGTATAAAATAAAATAAGCATATTGATAAACCTATTGTGAGACCGAAAGGGCGAGTTGGATCCCTAACCTCTTCCTAACTCGTAATTAGCCCCCGAACCCATACAATCTGGTATTTTTTATTTTTCTTTATTTACTCCTTAAAATAGAGGTGACGACTCTGTAACACATTTTTGAGTCCACAAATTGAGGCCGAGCATATTCCACATGCTTTAAAGTTTTGGAATCACCCGCCTTTCAGTGGCGCAGGTCCGGTTAAATACGGGGCACTCACAGTGGCGACTCTGCTAGGGATATTATTGTTTTCTTTAAAACAAAAAAGGGCTAGACTCACGTTCTTTGGGATTATCAATATGTTTTTTTTTTCTATTGCATTTTTTTGGCTTCTTTTATGTATATAATTTTTAATCTTGTAAAACAAAAATAAATAAATAAACAAATCATTTTGTTTTAAACGAAGGTCATTTTTCTCAAAAAAAAAACTTTTTTAAAGATATGTAGTAAAGTAAAATAATAATAGTAATTTCGTTTTTCAAAATAAAAATTTCCTTTTTCAAAAAAAATTCCTTTTAAAAAAATCATTTTTCATTAAAAATATATAATAATAATAATTTCATTTTTTTAAAAAAATTGTTCAAAAAAATATAGATCGAAAAGAGTTAAAAAAAAAGGTTTAAAGTGGGCTTGTCCCAAAAGGAAAATAATAATAATTTTATTACGTTAGACAGACCAAAACATTAAAAGGAATTCAGAGTGGCTTAAATGACAAAAGGAAACAAAAGGTAGGAGTAAAGTGTATAAGTTAGAAAGTGAATATGAACCATGAATTTGGGCGCAGGGCCCAAGTTTGTTTTGGGTTGGGCCCACCTTTTCTGGTACGGCGCCCGTTTTTTATTTTGAACAATTTTGTTTGATGTTGTCCCCATTTTATCCATCGGGTCGCCCATTTTTACCATTTGATGCACCTATTTTCCCAGTCACTTCACCTTTCAAAAATAAATCATCAAAAAAAAATTTCTTTTCTTTAATCCAGTTTTGTTTTTATACATATTGTGATAATTGTTGTTTTTCTTTGATACCGCTAACAATTTTGTAGAGGCTGAAAAATAAAAAAAAAATATTATTTATCCTTTGCTCTCCTGAGTGAATTGTCTGGAGGTACGTAACTGTCACATCTTATTTCAAGGATCGCAAAAAAAAGGGGGTTTTACTAAAAAAAAAATTATGTGTAATATTTAATTCTCTTTTCCTTTAAAAAAAATTGTTTCTTTTCGCAAAAATAAAAAATAATCATTTAAAACAAAGATTTTGTTTTCTCAAAAAACAAAAACCTCTATTCTTTCAAATTTAAAAAAAAATGTTGCTTAAAAAAAATCTCTGATAGAGTTGAATTACGTGACCTGAGCCTCAAAATTAGGAACGTATGCAGTCTTCGGGTTCGGTCAAATACTTTGATTCACTCTTCAAAAAATAAGGTTTTTCTATGTGTTTTCTTTTTGTTTTCCAAAAACATGTAAAGACAAGACATTTCTTCACCATTATACTCAATTATCATCTCCAAGTTCATCTTCTCGTACCTTTCATAAATGCATCACTAGTTGATAAGTGCATCGTTCATTCTCGATTTCAAAAACAAATTTTAGTAAGTCCTACTTTGAGATGTCAAGGTCTACCATTTCTAAAAAAAAGAATGAAAAAAAAATATGAAGAAAAGAAAGTGACCGATAAGGAGCCAGGGAAGAAAGGAAAGCTGGGAAAGCCAAGAAGCCAAGAAAACAGAAAAGTCTGGAAAACCGATAAATCCAGAAAAGGTGACTCAATGATCATAAGCAACAATTCAGGACTAGGGCTTTCAAACCCAGGGGTGTCTCTTTTGCCCATATTGATGCCTACAGTCTATCCTTGCAGAGTATGCTCACTAATCCATTTGGTCTCTGTTATTTCAAAAGTCCAAACCAAGCCCTCAAATCGAGCTTTCCAAAGGTATATATATATATATATATATATATATATATATATATATATATATATATATATATATATATATATATATATACACACTCAATTATCATCTCCAAGTTCATCTTCTCGTACCTTTCATAAATGCATCACTAGTTGATAAGTGCATCGTTCATTCTCGATTTCAAAAACAAATTTTAGTAAGTCCTACTTTGAGATGTCAAGGTCTACCACTTCTAAAAAAGAATGAAAAAAATGAAAAAATAAAAGATTACATGAAGAAAAAAAAGAGACCGATAAGGAGCCAGGGAAGATAGGAAAGTTGGGAAAGCCAAGAAGACAAGAAAACAGAAAAGTCTGGAAAACCGAGAAATCTAGAAAAGGTGACTCAATGATCATAAGCAACAATTCAGGACTAGGGCTTTCAAACCCAGGGGTGTCTCTTTTGCCCATATTGATGCCTACAATCCATCCTTACAGAGTATGCTCACTAATCCATTTGGTCTCCGTTATTTCAAAAGTCCAACCAAGCCCTCAAATCAAGCTTTCCAAAGGAATATATATTAAAGTCATGTAAATTCTTCTTTCTATTAGCTTATCGAGTCTTTTTTCTAATCTTTGAGTACCACCTATCGCCGAAGTATTCGTTAATAGTTAAAATGATGACGAATTAACTCATGTAAAAACATGATAAAAATACACGAGTTGATGATGAGTAACCATTAAAAACGTGAGTTCAATAAAAGTAACCTTCAGTCTTGGTGAAAGGTCATCTTCGACCCATTGCAATCGAGTTGTTAGTAGCACACTAGGGGCTTCCAACCATACACTAAATCCCTTCCAAATACTTAAAAAAAACATATATCAAAGTCTAACTATCTCTAAGATACAGCTTCCCAAAACTGGGGCTTCTCCACCCTTATATATATATCCACCAAGAGTGACGACTTTTTTATTCCAACAGTGGGAAGACATATATCTCTTCAAGCACTCTCCCAAATTGTTCCGAAAGGTCAACAAAAAGAGAAGAAGGAAGAAAAAAAGAAATTAAGAGCAAGGTTGAAAATTCAAAAAAAAAAAAAAAAAGCCTATGCGTTAAAAAAAAAAAAAGAAAAATAGAAATAATCAATGGGCATTCAAAGATGTGCCTGATAACTTGCCACATCAACACTCCATTACTGCCAACTAAAAATAGAAATAATCATAAATATATTTTATATTATTAGTTTGAAGACAATCAAACATAATCGTATGTGTGACTTTTTATTTAAAATACCGTTTTATAAGTGATAATTTTTTTTTAAAATGGACTACCTCCGTTTCGGACAAAGAATTCACTACTCTATTTTGAGATGTTTCACTTAAAAAGTTCACTTTCAAAAATTAAGGTATAAAAATGTCATTTTATTACTAAGTGATTACTAAAAGTTTTATTTTCTTAAAAATTTTGACTTTCAAACAAAGACTCTTTACCCAGAACGGAGGAAGTAAATATTTTCGGTTAAATTTAGTTGGTATATTCGTTTTAAAAAACTACTTCTATAATGTGTTCAAATGCTCTTTTTGTGGGTGATATAAAATGGGGGATAGTGATCATCCTCGAATACCATTCGATTTGTAGTTGAACAGGCTAACTACATTAGGGTGTATTGGTTTGGTTTATGCTAAAACCACAAACCGAACCGCCTCCTAGTGGTTCCAAAAATCTCAAACCGAGCCGAACCGAGTAAGACTTGGTACCGAACCGAACCGAACGATTCGGTTTGGTTTGGTTTGATTTGGTTTTGTAGTTTATATAAATTATTTTAATGAAATTAACCAACATTAAAAATAACAATAAAAATAAGATTTTAATTTGGAATTAACATCAAAATTAAGAAATAACCTACTAACAACAAATTATCATAAATAAAACAATACAAATTTTTAAAATAAACACAAACAATGGAAGAAATAATAGTTCTCCAACAATCAAGATTTTGTTTGGTTTAGTATGCGTCTATATATATATACATTATGAACAAATTAAAGATTCAAAATAGTTAATAAATATAATATATATTATATTATATAATAAATAAATAAAAATATATATGTTGGTTTGGTTCGATACCAAAACTCATGAACCGAACCGCGCGGGTTTTCCAATTTTTGAAACTGAAACCGAACCGTCTTTGACCAAAACCGAACCAAACCGACTGGTTTGGTTTGGTTCAGTTCGATTCCGTAGTTCGGTGATTCCGATTTACACCCCTAGTTCCTACTTGTTCATCCATGCTTTGGCGACGGTTGATCCAAACCCTAAAGCTATTTTTGTCTTTGTTACTTGACAAAAGATATAAACTTTGAAAATTAATTATACCACGTCTTTTTTCTTAATCTTCCTAATGTTGCAAGCTTCGTATTAACATTCTATTTTTACATTATTATCGTATACTTGATCAATAATCAAATTGAAATATATTAATTAATTTATTTTATAAATTTTGTGAATTAATTACAAATTCTTTTCAACCAAAAGAAATCATTTGTAATATATGAGAGAATAAAAAAAATGAAAATGTATTATAAACATAAATTGCTCCTTCAATTGACATATATTTTTAGATGAAAATAATTGAAATTATTGAAAAGACAACTTTTTTTTCATAGAATATATAATAAAACATATAAATATTTAATTCCAAGTGCGGGTGGAAAAATAGAAATAAATATAAACAAAGTGATAATTATGTTGGTAGTTAGGTTTGTTAGTTAAGATGAAAGAGATTTGAGATTTTTTTAAAGGATTGTATAGTGGGTGATTGTTGGAGTAGATTTTTTTTAAGTGTTTAAAAAGTGTAAAAGGAACAAAAAATGAGATAACAAGAGTGTGTTATTGGGTGACATAATTGGAGATGCTCTTAAGAGACCCCCTATCTCATGCGATTCACTTATTGGATTATAGGGATAGAGTCTTGAATTGGGAGCCCATTGTAGGGTTGAGTTTTGAAAAAAGAATCCAAAAATGGTTTTGGAATGTTGATAAAATGGTCCATTGTGGAGGCTCTAAAGAGGGACAACCAAAACTAACCTCATGCATAATCTTATATATATATATATATATATATATATATATATATATATATATATATATATATATATATATATATATATAAATAGTATGCTCCCGTGCATTGCACAATTTTTACACGGGCTTAAATTCATATACTCAATTAAAGTTGAGTAATATACATTTAAAAATATGAACAATATAAACAAAAAATAATAAATATTAAAATTAAAGTTGAAAATCACATAAATTTGAAAAACGTTATTATAAATTTTGAAATATTTCTTTATATACAATATTTCTCATTGAAAATATACGATTATCACAACTATCAGTGTCATATAATGAAATTTGAAGGCCCTAGGATTAGTAACTTTAGATAAAGCGACAACACAAAAAAAAATTAAATTTTGAGGGTTGTGTAAGAAAATCCCCCGTGTGATGCACAATATATAAAAATATATAATAATACAAAAAATTTAAATTTTAGTGATAACAATGTATGAAAGTTGAACAAATTATTAAAACATAAAGACAAAAAAAAAAGTATAACTTAATAGTTAATTATAAAAAATTACATTATGTAAAAATATATTTATTTTTTTGGAATACTTACTTTAAAACAACATTGGTCGTTGAACGTTTATAATTACTATCAGTATCAGTATCACTAATTTATATGGAATACTCATCATTAGAAATTGGTCCAACAAAAAAATATTTGGCTTTATTTTGAAGGTAATTACCGTAACATTATTATAATAACTCTAGAAAAGATTTATAATCCCTCCATCTCAAAAAAAATAATATCATTTGTCAAGTCGAACTAACCTTTGAATAATGTGCTCTATCAACTGCCTCAACTTCAATGTTGATTCCACCTTAGTTGGTCGGACGGATATACTTAGTTATACTTATAAGAGTTCCATTTTGCAATTAGATATTCTTTGTTCGTCTGTTGATCTTGCTAATGAACAACACTTCATTTGTAACAAATTTATAGCGGTTTCAACATTGTAAGCTGCTATTTGAATAATCATACGGATGTGGATCTCCCAATGCGTCCATGTACAACCGAATTAATTAATTAAGTTGATGTATAATTATTGTAATTGTTTTTATATTGCTATTATTAATTTGATATTCTGTTTTATAGTCCAGTCATTAAAAAACATTCTCCTCTATATAATTGAATGTAACTGTAAATGACAAAATAAATTTATTAATTTGATAGTTAGTTCTTGTAATTTTTTTCAATATTGTATTTATTCACAATTCAATGATAATATGTTGTATAATCCAGTTATTAAAATAAATATCTACGTTTATTTCCTTGCAGTTTCTGTAGTTTTAAAAAAAATCAGATTTTTTTATACTATTGAATATTGAATTTAAGGAGGCCGGAAGTTTATTACTATAAAAAATTCAATTGACTAAAGATAAATAGAAATGTGAAATGTTTTTGAATTAATTTATGTACTTAAAATAATGATGACAATATCAAGTATCAAATACCAAGACAAAAATGACTCGTGAATTAAAACAAAAGTGTTTCCAAATATAGAAAGTGTATTTAGGCGAGATATTTTCATTATTTACTCCTCTCCTTTTATATATGTATAGATTTATTTGGTTTCTCAAGATATTCTTAGGTCCGAAGATCCAAGACTAATTCTCGAACCGAGTAGAATTACAAGCTAGTGGTAAAGCTTTCCCTACCAAGTATTAATTTTCATGACTTGAACCTAAAATCTTTGATTAATGTAGAACAGTACCTTTTGGTTTATCTTCCAATATATGTGGCCCGACATGGTCGTGGAAAAGCAGCCCGCCAGGTGCCAGGTTTAATTTGAATTTCAAACTGAGAAATTGTGCCAGTAAAGGCATAGTTAACAACGGGTATATTTGTATTGGTTTTCGTATTTGTGTGGTCATAGAAAAGGTTCCTTTGGTTGCCAAACTCTTTTTCTTTGTCTGCCGGAAGCCCTAAAGTTTTTGGAGGAGCTGTTTGCTACTTTTGTCAGCTTTTCCTTATACCTTCTGTAGCTTGTGCTTTGAGCTCTATATTGTGACATTGTCCTCCAAAATAAGCAAGCTTCAAGCTTAGGTCCCTTACTTGACCGAATCTGAGCTTGACTTGATTAAGCTTGTGTTCAAGACAACTCAAGGGACAATCGAGTCGAGTTTGAATTCGGAATTAAGCTCTTCTAATTTATCGAGTCGAATGGGCTCCACACATGCTTGGGAAATTGTTTGATTTTTTTGTAAAAAAAAAAAAAGAAGATATTATATACTCTCTAATTATCTTTTTTTCTATTCAACTCGAGCCCACCTTGATAAAATGAACTACGCTTGGGTTCGAGATTCATGAACACCTCACGAATAAACTTGAGTTGAGAGAACTCAACTCAGCTCGACCTTGAGCTCCGACCACCATAAACTCGATCAGCTCAATTACAACCACCCCCCCCCTCTTATTCTAGAAATTCTAGAAAATATATGTTCTGAAATGGCCAAAATGAGGAAAAATGTATGTTCTGAAATTCTAGAAAATTTATAGCATGTGTTACATATGGAAAAATGTATGTTCTGAAATGGCCAAAATGTGGTCTCATTTCTCTCAAACGAATTACTCTCTTCGTTTTGGGTAAATAGTCTACTTTCAAAATTAAGACATAAAAATGTTATTTTATTACTAATAAATTATTAAAAGTGATATTCTCTTAAATGATTTGATTTTCAAACGAGAACTCTTTGCATGGAGCGCTCCATATTATCGTACAACCCGCAACTTTAAAATATTAAAGTTGCTAAGAAAGTTTGCGAGCTTTGTTGATTTAGCATCCAATAAAGAAGATCTTGGCTATAAATAATGGAAGTATGGTTCATCACTAAGGTTTGTCTATTATTGTATACTTGCACAGCTAGTAAAATTCAAACTTTTTCACGTTACTCCCTAAAGTTTAGTTTATATCCCTTTACCCCCGCATTTAATTTGTTATTCACATTGAATCGAGATAATATCTTATCATGCACTCCCTCCATTTCTAAAAAAGGGTTTCATAATTCATTTTTAAGCCATTCCAAAAAAAAATGTTCACTTTCTGATATGCGCTCTTGTAGTTTTGGCACCAAATTTGGTCCATTCCCATTTCTAGAGACAGGTAAAGGGTTAATATCAGTTTTGATACCCTAACTTTGCCCGCTTTTCAAGTTTGATACCCTTTGTACCAAGACAATCAAATTTAAGCCAAACGTTTTACAAATTGATCAATTACAATCCAAGTCGTTAACTATTCGTTAAATACTAACGGTTGACCTACTATCCTAGGTTGGAAACCCGCAACTGGCTTGGCTAACAGGTATGTGTATACGACCCTTGTTCATTTCTCCAAAATTTCTCCTATCTTCCATTTCCCCCAATTGCTTCTTGTGCCCTAATTTCTTCCACCAATTACTTCTTGTGCCCTAATTTCTTCCGTCCCAATATCCACATTGTGTCTTAAGTTTTCTTTTCTCAATTTGGAACCCTAAATTATTACAATTACAACCCTAATTTATCCTTCCTCAATTTCTACTTTCCCAATTTAGATACTGAAAATCAAGATTCCAGAAGAGGTTGTCGATTTGTAAGCTTCCAGAAGATTCACAAACCCGTCAACTTCAATTTTGCATTACGTACTGGACGCCAGATTATGCATCGAGGTGCAAGCCATGCATGAACTGAACCAAGTTGAAGAGGTTGTCGAGCAGAATAGGGGTGGAATCAGGACGGGACCCGTCCCGATACCCTTCATCCCGATCCCGTCCCGATAGATTTCGGGATTTCAATTTCCTTCCCAATCTCATTCCCGATAAGTGTCGGGACCCGACGAATCGGGATCCCGACAGTTCGGGATATAAAAATCGTGTAATCCCGACTATAATATTTATGAACAATATATTCTGACACTAAAATATTTTTAAAATATCTCCATCATAATTAAGATTTCAAACTGTGTATTTACAAAGTATGCTTGAACATTTACTTAATGGTGAATATTGTTGAATCTATCATTATGAACAAAATGCACCCCTCACTCGTAGGAGAAGAGCTACACTAAGTGCAGAAACGTGATAAACAAAAAAATCACAATATTAATTGTGAAAATAAATTTAACAAACATCATTAAGTAATTTTAGCAAACAAAAAATAGACATTATTTAACACTCATAATATTTATAAAAAATAAATAATAAAATAATAAAATAATAAATAATAAAAAAAATTAGTCGGGACGGGTCGGGATTCGGGAATCCCGACGGGATTGATAATTATCCCGAATACCGTCCCGAAATATGTCGAGACAGGAAAAATCCCGACAAAATCAGGACCAGGTCGGGAAAAACAGGACTTTTGCCAGCCCTAGAGCAGAAGGGTGTCATTAATGTCACCTTCGATTACGAACACACCGGCGCGATCGAGGAGCGCTTTGCGTCACTTCTTCAGGCCAATATCGTAATACCAGTTGAAATTGTCGAGTCTGATGACGACGTCGCCGTGGCGCTTCAGAGTGAGCGATGCATGGCTCCCAACAAAACTGGCTACTCCATTGACCAAGACGGTGTGGCCGAAGAGTGATCGGGTTCTGGCAGAGAGCCAAACCTTTTGCTCCCAAATTTGGTTAGGTCAAATGAAGTGGGGTTTTGACTTGGATTGGGATAATATTTTTTTTTCATTTTTGTTGGGAATCAAAGATGAAAATGGGGAAGAAATGGGAAGTAATTGGGTGAAGAAATAGCATTGGCACTTAAACTATACGAATTCTACCCGGTACCAACCTACAAAAACAAGTCAACCGTTAGTATTTAACGGATAGTTAACGACTTGGATTGTAATTGATCAATTTGTGAAACGTTTGGCTCAAATTTGATTGTCTTGGTATAAAGAATATCAAAATTGAAAAGCGGGTAAAGTTAGGATATCAAAATTGATATTAACCCGACAGGTAAATAATAAAACTTGAAGGACCAATGATATTATATATGCATAATTGAGTATTGCAAAGCATCATTAACAATAATGACTAAACCAATTCCATTTTTGCTAATCCTTTTGCAACCTTCCCGAGAAGTGGGGTAAAATATAATACATGGCTGCAACACCTTTTCCGGACATAATTACAAAAAACATGAACTTCTTACCCCAAAAAAGGTTATAAAAAATTATTAGAAAAATTATTACCAAAGGCACCAAAAACTAATCGTATTGATCAGATCCATAAATCTGTGTTTATAAAAGGAAGGGTAGAAAATTAGGGCATAGCATATGGCTTGTGTCGGAAAATATTGAGTGCAACGGTGTAAAATTGTAACATGATAATGCTAGATGATTCGATGAATCAGACGAATATTCAAATGCTTGATGAACCAAATTATTGACCGATAAAACATCAATATATCCAGTTTATAAACAAGATTAGAGTTTGATGGACTAATTGAATAATGACAAATTTTTTTGGTAAGATGGTCTTATATATATTTTTTGTAAAACGAATTTTCCTTAGCCGATCTATCGTGTGTTGATGAGTTGAGCTGTGAGAGAATGAAGTTTCGTCTTACGGATTAAGATTCATAAGATCATCTTACAAGAGACCTACTCTTGAATAATTTAGGTTTAAATGTTTAATATACAATTTGGTCACTGAACTTAACACTATAAATTGATTTAGTTTAATATCTTTGACACTTCCTATTTTGGTTCTTGGACTCAAATTTTGAGCACACAGTTAGTCAATATGGTGACGTCCATCTATCTTTAGGTTAAATTTTTCAGATAATGGCTAAATGTCCTTAATGAAAGCTGAGTAGGATTCCAATTGACAACAATTCTTAAAAAGAAAATTTGTTGCCATCTCCTCATTCCTTCTTGCTTTTTCTGTTATCTCCCTTCTCCATCCAAAAAATATTATTTTATAAAGTTAACTTGATTTTTTTGAAAAATTAGTTACGATGGGTATTTACTTATATTTTTCCTAAGATTGCTAAACATGAGATATTTTTCCTAATTTTGTCAACATTTTGTTATTGAAATTTTTTTTTAAAAAATCCTAAATCGACATAACATGATTTCATTTGACAAAATATATGAAAACGTTCTTTGTGTTTAACGTTGTTGTGTTGGTTATGTTCACAACTGATTTCGTAAGTCCTAAATTGTAAAGACATTTTTTTTCCTTAATTATCTGATTTTATAATCGATCCATTTACCTCTTATATAAGGGTATAATAATCTACCAACACGTGAAACCTCAACAGTGATACTAAAGGTATAATAGTCTTTTTGTTCTAAATTTAACGCCAAAATTAACGGACGTCGCATGAGGGACTATTTGAAGTTCAAAACTTGAGTTTAACAACCAAATTAGGAAGTGCCAAAGAGTTTGAACTTTGAACCAAATTATTTTAAAATGTTAACTTTAGGGACTAAATTATATATTAAACTGATAATTTATGTGCAGGGTGAGTAATACGAATATTATGAAAAAAATAGGTGACCCGAAAGATCTTTATACCTAAATTTTATACACAAAATGATATGCATGTAATATTCATCGTACCTTGTGGGCTCTATTTTAAGTTTAAAATTGAAATAAACAAAATGATAAATATGATGTTACATCATTACGTTTCACCAAGGAATCTAATACAATTATACAAAGTTGCTCTCCACAACATGAGGTATAATTGTTTCACTCAATATGTAATCGCTAGTGCGATTGAGGAAAGAACTTCACAACAGTTTGGCAGAGAGGCTCTCGTTATACTTTCCGTCCCGGATAAATATTTATAGTGAACAAAATAAAAGGATTAAAAAATTTAATTAATGATAAGTTGAAAAATATATTGTGACAATAATACCCATTACACACATTCTTTCTCATTAATTATGTACACATTACACTCACTCTCTCTCTCTCAAGTGTGTAATAATGATAGTATTACATGAAGAGATATATTATGAAGAATGATAGAAACTTTGTACACCAAGAGTCTTTATGAATATTAGTTGGACATCCTAAAATAAAAAATAGAAATATTTATCGGAGACAGATGGAGTAATAAAAAACTGTGTTCACATGTTTGATGTAAAAGTTTGATCCATTAAATAAATAAATTTAATTCAACTCAGTGTTGCTCTTAATTACATTCTATAAGGAGCGGAGCGGAGCGGAGCTTACGCATGTATATTATTTTAACTTCTAAAGCTTACGCATGTATATTATTTTAACTTCTAAAGGGGAATTCGATTATCAAAAATAAAATTGCATTGGAGGATATGATAATTGCCCTTTTCACTTTTAATGATCATCAAACACAAGAAGGTTATTGGTGGAGGTGATGAGTGTGATGCTCAAGAATTTCCACACTTCAAAGGGATCCCTATATTTCTATCCAATCCCCAGGTTTATTTCCATATCCATTGGACAATATAAATTTTGCTTGTTCTTTTAAGAGATAACCTTCTTCTTTTTTCTTCGTAAAGGGACATGAGAAGGGATCAAACTTGAGACTTCTGTGAAACCCCGACTCTATCACTCAACCACCCCTTGGGAGATTTTAAAAGATTACCCATTAGTTACAAGGATTCTCCAAATTCACTAAGACAAAATCTTGGATAAAATAATTTTATAAATATTTTTCATAAAATAGATCTTTTTACTTGATCTATTGTGTTTTACTCGAATCCTAATCATTCACTTTGATTAGGCTAGGTCCAAGACCAAACCTAGTGGAATGGATTAATGATAAAGTAGTTTCCCGGGGCATAGCCGAGTGGTAAAAGGAGGGGGACAAAAGATTCTTGAGGCATGCAGCGTGGGTTCGATACTTGGTGGAAGCACTTTGCTTTCTTCTGAGGTTGGACCTTGTATGTATTATTAGTTGCAATGTTCTCAAACTCTGTATCATTTCGAGCACATCCCGCGATTTTCCTAGTAGTAGCAATGAGGGACCGAAATTACTACACCAGAATTCAACCTGGTTAAAAAAAAAAAAAGATTAATGATAAAGTTCATTTTGGAACAAATGTAGAGTATATCTTCCCCCCAGGAGAATACTGAATATACACGCACTCATATCACTTTTCTTTTTCAGTTTTTGGTTTTCTCAACTAGAACTTGGAAGTATAATAGGGAAAAAGAAAAGGGACAGTAAAGCTTGGCCCACCTGGAAAATTACAAACAACCGTTACATCTTTATGTTTATACTTTGGGTACTGCACAATCGAAAGAATATTACCAATCTATATTTTAACAGCAACATTTTATTGACGTTAGATTTTTCTTGTCTCAAATGCTTCATAAAATGTAATGTGAAAGTGTCCTAGTTGAAAATTTTCTTGTTGGTGGTCGCACTTTCCTATAAAATGAGTATATATATATTTTTAAAATTATTATACTAGCAAATGATTATTAATTTTACTACGTCTGACAATTGGGTAAGTTAACGGGTCGAAACTCATTAGAATACGAATATCAAACGGGTCGAAGTGCGTCGAGTTGAATTAGTGCGGGGTTAAAACAAGTCAATTCGTCTTAACCTGAATTTCTCCCCGAAAAATTAGGTACAAACTTGGGTAAGACGACGGTCTTACGGATATTTTTTTGTAAAACGACGGTCTTAACACGACGGTCTTACGGATATTTTTTGTAAAACGGTTCCTTCTAACCCGACCTACCGTGTGTTAATTGGTTGAATTGTGAGAGAGTGAAACTCCGTCTTACAAATAAAGATCCGTAAGATTGTTTTACAAAAGACTTGCCCAAAAAATTATACATTTATATAATAAAAAGTATCGTCCCAAAAGTGTTAACGTGTTAGGTGGAGTCGGATAATTTTTAGGTCGGATCGAATGGGTTAACGGATATCGGGTTGTAATTAATTACACGGTGAAATTGGTAAGAAGTTTATTTATTAGTCAAAACCGAAGGTGCAGCAATTATGAAATGCATATATTTTTTAATGGTTTTTGTTTTTGCAAATTTAGATTAATTATTAACCTAATAATTATGTCAGGTGTCACTCTCGAGTCTCGAGACATGGTGTAATTGTTCAAAGGGATAAGCAGTCCCTCCACCTTGCTTGCATTCCAATAGAAATATGTACTCCACTAGAAAGGAAGAAAGGAAGAAAGGAAAACGTGTATCCATTTCTCAAGCCATCACCGGATCCTTGCCACGCTCCAAAACCTTTGTTTAAAATACTAAATACTCTGCAATAATCAAAACACTCCACATAAAGTGTGAAAGCGTGTGTGTGTGTATATATATATATATATAAGTAAAAGCTCAAGTAAGAAGAAATCAATGATGATGATGTTAACTACCCACCTTCCAAAACTCTTCCTTCAATCCAACTCTTCTCAAAAGACTCCATCTTGACAATGTTCTTTCCCTAATATATCAACTTCTACCAAACTCAATTCTTCATACTCAAGATACCAAATTTTTAGTAACAATTTCAAGTGTAGGAAAAAAAACCATGACAGAAATACTCCAATCCCCACCTCATCACCACTTACCTTGTTCTCCAAGCTCCATACCCAGAGATTATTACAATGATGAGGGTCTACTCCACCAAACTTGCGGTCAAAATCACCCCGAGTATTCCCTTTTTAACCATCCTGATTTGTATCCTGTAGCCGTATGCCCTGCTGAGAATACAGTCGAAGAAGAGGCGAGAGCCGGAGGACAAGTGTGTAGAGGAAGGAAGAGGAGAGAGAGGGAGGAAGGGGGATCAGGAGGAGATCAGGTTTCGCCATTGGCTGTTTTGTTGACTGTGTTTAGGAAGTCTTTGATTGCTTGTAGGAGTGCTGAGAGTTTCGAGGAGCTTAATTCGAGTATGGAGATTGGGTTGCCAACTAATGTCAGGCATGTTGCTCATGTTACGTTTGATCGGTTTAACGGCTTTCTTGGCCTGCCTGTCGAGTTTGAACCAGAAGTTCCTAGAAGGCCTCCCAGTGCCAGGTCTGTCTTATATCTTTCCTTGAGTACAAGGTGTTTTAGTGTGTGTGTGTGTGTCTGTGAATTACTGAATTCTGATATGTATGTGTGTGTCCAAGTCACTCTTATATATTTTTTTGAAGCAATCTTTTACATCCAAATATCCGGGCTTCATGAACTGAAATTTTTTTCTTAGGATATATAGAAATGGTATCTGTTATGATGCAATTGCGCTCCAAAATTCGTTCATCTGAATAATGCTTCTATGTTCTAAGTTCTAACCATCAGATTCAGATATGGGGGCATTATGCTGCCATTTTTATTATTTACCTATTAAATGACTTCATGATCTGGGAATTATTATGTAAGTTCCCCATGAGAAAAGGTTCCAATTTTGATCTTATTTAAGTTACATAACTCTATTTTGTAATTTCTGTGTTCTTGAATCCTACTTCCCATTTTCATTGGTTTTATTGTGTGATAATCTTACATGTAACGTCACTTTCATGTATTGGCTTTGAGATGAATTTGTTTTTTATAGTACGAGTGTATTCGGAGTTTCAACAGAGTCTATGCAGCTTTCATTTGACACCAGAGGGAACAGTGTACCAACAATCCTTCTAATGATGCAAAGACGCTTATATTCTCAAGGCGGTCTCCAGGTATGTTCTGAGCCTGCCAACTATTTTTCCCTTCTTTCTTACTACACTTGTTAAACAAGTAATGCAAATAATCACTGCATTATCCTATCGAAATATTTCCTTGTGACCTTTGTTTGGTTTCAAACTTTCGGCTAAGTCTCCAGCTTTGAACTTGAAACCTGCAGGCAGAAGGAATCTTCAGAATTAATGGCGAGAACGGCCAAGAAGAGTATATGAGGGAACAATTAAACAGGGGAGAGGTGCCAGAAAACATCGATGTACACTGCTTGGCAGGTCTTATTAAGGTACTCTTTGCAACTGATATAAATTAAGCTAAACGATAATTTGTTCCCTGCCAATTAGTCGTGTTAGAGTCAGGTAGTTGGTTGCGTAGGTTATTTTGCCAACCAAACATTAATAGTTAATAATGTTCCAGTTTATTAATGTCATCAAAGTATATAGGTGCCTGCTTTGAGGGTCTTTCCTACCTCATCGACATCCAATTATGCCCGAAAGTACACTAAGCCACTCGTCAAATCTAGTTGAAAACATTTAAGTATCTAACCAACTTTGGGAAAAACTTGAGAGTTTTGTGGTTTGTGTAGGCTTGGTTTAGAGAACTTCCAAATGGGCTGTTGGACTCTCTCGAACCAGAGCAAGTAATACAGGCCCAGTCAGAAGAAGAGTGTGCTCGACTTGTGAGGCTCCTTCCGCCAACAGAAGCTTCCTTGATGGACTGGGCAATAAACCTAATGGCCGATGTTGCTCAACTCGAACATATCAATAAAATGAATGCACGTAACGTCGCTATGGTCTTTGCACCAAATATGACTCAGGTGAACATACAACTTGCAACTTTCTTCAGACCATTGCAAAATTTATGTTCGTTCAAGTTGATATCATTTACTGCTAAGACTTGGGTTTGATCATGCTATTAGCTCCTAACATATAGGTGTTAATTGCAGATGGCAGATCCTTTGACTGCATTGATGTATGCAGTCCAAGTAATGAATTTTCTCAAGACTCTAATAGTCAAGACATTGAGGGATAGAGAAGACTCTATAGTAGAACCTGGTCCAGCATCCCACTCCGAACCCTCTGATGAAAATGGACACCACAGTTCTTCTCACCGGACAAACAAGGAAGAAATCTACGAAAGGAATGATGAGGATCAAGTTTATGTAGGCAAAGAACCCCTCTCAGAGAGCCCCACTCACCCTTTTCAGGGTGGCCCAAAAACAGGAACTCTTGGTTTTCTCACATCCATCGAGAACATTGTTCAAGCAGGAAAGAGACACTTGATTGATAATTGTCCTCGTGAACTTCAAAATCAAGTTGAGTCCCCAAGACATAGGCTTGAGGAGGGCAGTGCAGATAAGGCCAATGGAGAGGCTGCGGCAAACAGTCGTAAAACCAGAAGTCCTCAATCGAGTAACTCAAATACTAGGAAAGGTTTCCTAAAAGTTAATGAGAGGCCAGCCGCTCTAGGGGAAATTAATGTAGAGAAGAGTAGAGGAAGCACAATTGTGAGCCGTTTAAATTCAAGAACCGAGAGGGTTGAAGCATGGCGGTGAAGGGTCTAGCCACTTTCTATTTACTAGTGGAACAACTCACTTGTCCTGTGATTTTCATTTGGGAATGTTGCATCTGATTTGTGGATGTTTTTACATGTTTTTGATTGGTGGATAGGCTTCTCATTGGCAATTCACCCTGATATTGTTTCTTCTTCACAATCCCCCCCCCCCAGAAACCTAGACGTTTCACTCTGACTATTGCTGAACTTGTGATCGCAATTCTTTGGAAAATGCATTCCATCATGACTTACAGTGGCAGCTTAACACTGGTTTTAGGGGAAAATTTGTGTAGATAAAGTTGAAGATTTTTTGCTTGTTTTTCACGTTGTTGTACTCATCACATATTTATAAATGTGATTGTTCCCTGATCCGGTCACTGATAACTTTTTCGTTAGTCTCATAGATGGACCTTTTTTTTTTTGTATGACTAGAAATTAATCCTACGACGATCTTGTGGTAATTCCACATTTCCAACAAGAATGTGATGGTCAATGCTCGATACAAAATCTGTAAACCATATCGAGCTTTAAGAATTCTGTTAAACTATGGAATTAGCGAACAAAAGAGAGAGAAGTATACGTCTCCATTCAAGAATGAGAGCACAAAGCCTAATCTCTGTTATTCACGATAAGCATTATTTATTATAGGATTAAGACTCACAGAAAGTATCTAATCTAATTGACTAACTATACTACCTCCAAAATTCACACTTTATCTTTCGTCTCTTTACACCCGACACCCTTAGAGTCTGACTGCCTTTGTTAACTTTCCTAGCTGAATCCTTGACCCCCTCTGCACAAGCTTTCTTATCTACTGCATCCTTTATTTCATCACCCCTGATGAGATCCTGTCAAGCCTAAGTCCATTTCAAAGTCAAATGTTGATCAAGCAAGGAAAGTTCAAAACCAAGTACATAATTAATCAAACGAAGCCCGTAAAATGTGTGGAATATGATTGGAAGATTCAAGAGTTCTACACCAACTTGATTCGCGGGTTCATTGGAGATTCGGGTTACTATAATGGTTACTCGACGAGATCGAAGAGGCTGAGCTTGAAGAAGCCAAGGGAGGTGGTGGACATAATTCAGAATAAAAGGAACGATGCTGATGATTCTGAAGAGCTTGCGGACGCATGGTTGAAGAGGCTTGCGATCGCAAGGCCTGTTATTTTACGGACTGATGTTCTGGAGAGCTTGCGATCGCAAGGTGCTGAGGGCTTACGGCCGCAAGGTGCCCTTTTGTGCCATATCAACTTTAAAACAATTCATTATGGAAAAAGAAGCCTTTAAATGGGTCCCCATATACTCAGATATGACTTGGGGAGCTTTTAATAATTATTGGAAGACTTTTGGGGCCAAAATGCAATTTTGGAAAATAGGCCCTTGTAAAAAAACGGAATTATTAGGGTTTTCTTTATTTTAGTTATTTTTAGGGTTTTTTTCTCTCCAAGTATTAGGGTTTACTTGTAAGCCTATAAATAGACCTTTTCTTTTCATTGTAAAGACATTAAGAGATTGATTATTGAGTTAATATAGTTTTGAGTGTTTTCTTCGAAACCTCCTTGTTCTTCATGAACTTGTGAATACTTCGGTGTGATTCCGTTGTGTTTGAAACCTAACTTATCAATAGGAATTTCATACCTATTGTGACGTTATTCACAATACTTAGGTTCTTCAATTGCTATGATTGCGGGTTGCGGCTGTACATGCTAAGGTTCTTTTCGTGCTAATTGTTGGGTCGAGGTGTCACCCCCGCAAACATCCTTCGATCCTAAGCTTCCGCCGCGTGAGTAATTCGTTCTTCAACGAAGCCTTTCGAGAAGATCGTATCATTTTTGGTATCAGAGCAAAGGTTCGTTTCCACAATCTATCTTACTTTAAATTGTTCTTATTTTGATTATCAATTTGTTTCTCTTCCTACTTCGAATTAGGGTCTTCAATCCTAATTTGTTGTTTTTGATTTCTTTGTTTTTGTTGTTTCAAAACCCTAATCTTCTAGGGTTATAAATCAAACAAAAAAAATTTGCTACTGTTCACGGTTACTGTTCATACCAGGAAAAGAAAAACTGATGTTTTAATTCATTTCGGGCAGCACTATTTTAGTTACAAAAAAAAAAAAAGAGTATTCGGACAAAAAAAAAGAAAAGAAAACAGATCCGAAAAAAAAAAGAAATACATAAAATTTCAGATTAAAAAAATACAGACATCTGAAATTAAAAAAGAAAAGAAAAGGGTATTGCTAGTTGCCGAATAGAAATTGTTATTATTGCTTGAAATTGAAAATTGCTAGTTGTGCAAATTGAGAAGCTTGAAGTATTGTCATCATCTAGGTTCGAGAATTAAAATCGAATCTTCGTTTACAATTGATCTTTGAGCCTTTCATCATTGGAATTCTATTCTTTATTCATTATTTCTATACGTAGAGTTCTATTGATTGAGTTTGGTTTGTTTACTTCTGAATTCACTGATTTATTTGTTAGTTCTTTTAGAACTTGGAGGAATTGAAGATGAGGGAGAGTAGGTAAACACGAGAGGAGTGATCATTGCTTGAGTGATACACGTAAGGGAGTGTGTGAGGTATACACAAATTTTATTACTACCGTTTTCTTGCAGGAACACCCTGGAAAGTAACTCAGATATGGGTGGTTTATAAGAAGAGATGACGCAACAGTTTGATAAAATGGTTAAGGGGCAAACAGATGAGATGAGAATGAGTTTAGATAGGTTGAAGATGGGAATGAATGAAAAATTAAAATCTGTTGTTAAAACAAAAACAGATTTGCCTAAACATAAACATAAGGAGAATGGAGAACATAGAGGAGTTAGATTCAAAATTCCAGCCTTCTATGGTAAAAATGATCCAAAAGTATATTTAGAGTAGGAGAAAAAGATGGAGGAAATCTTTGAAGGTCATAACATTTTTGAACTTAAGAAGGTTAGAGCTGCCACCATAGAGTTTTATGATTATGCTGCAGATTGGTGGGAAGGATTAAGGGAATGGAGATTTAGAAGTAGAGGGCCTCACTACAAGAAAAGAGAGTATTTGGATCGCTCATTTGCCGTCCCTAAAAGTCCATTTGCCGTCCCTAATAGTATTTAGGACGGCCATAGGGACGGAACAATTGGGGCTTAAATAATATGGGTGCTAAATGTTTTAGGGACACGACGAGCCGTCCCTAAAGGTTTTTAAGGACGAAATTTTTGCCAACCCTAATACGTTTCAAAACGTTTTAAATAATTGGCGGGAAAACAAAAAGGACGGATTGTTGCCGTACTAAATGTTTTGGCGCCAACACATTTGGTTGTAAAATTTTGGTGTGAAAACAAAAAGGACCGATTGTTAACGTCCTAAATGTTTTGGCGCCACAACTTTTGGTGGGAAATTACAAAAAATAGTGACGGGTAATATTGGAAAAATTTGTGGAAAACTTATTAAGGTCGACTTCCACCGCCCTAAAAAATAATTTCTTATATTGATATATGCATTCTATTAACGAATTATACACTTAGCATTTTCGTCAATACAACAAACAAAAAAATTAGTAAAGGAAGATATCATTAATAATAAAAGATAATCATTACATCAATCTGTTAATAAAGTTAATTGTTTACCAAAAGAATTAATCTACTAGATCCTAAGATCAATTAACCAACCTACAAGCAATTTCTTGAAATATAAAAATATCGTCTCAACTAGTTTAAACTACAAACTAGTAGATCATAAAAAACAAAAGCAAATGCTAGTTTGATGATAATTTTTGACCAATGTGCATCGAACGACATCTTGCGATATTCCCAAAAGCAACCTGAAAAAATAAATGAAATAAAACAATCAATTGAAAAATAATCACATAATTTTAATTTTCCAAGGAGAGGACAACTGAGAGTTCAATGATTGCATTAATGAAGATATAACCGCATATATTTCACCTAGGCCCTTTTTGCTCTTATTCTCATCATGCATTAACAAAATATTACAAAGTTATCAATGCATGCCTTCATAGTAGGAAAGCAAATCCAACATAATGGAACATAGATGGGACATTTCTGGAAAAAAAAATTGAATATTACCAACTCCTTCACTTCTCTTGGCGCCTTCGAAGGTAAACTAGGCGCTCTGTGAATATCATCAAAATGCCCCTGATAGTATGATAGCAAAAACGTTTAATATTAAAGAGAGCTATATGGAGGAAAGATGAAGGGCATGAACACACTCTGTACCAGTATAAACAGCACACAATCCGTAGAGATATAAAAAGTATCACATTACCTGACTACCAAGATTCATATCATCATCTTCCTCATCACCCAAATCCTCATCTGCTTTAATCAATTTAGGTTTTGTCTTCTGACCAGTTTTCTTCTTTTTAGGACCAAAATTGGAAGAAAACAAGAACGCTTCAATAAATGATCAATAAATGCACTTAAAGTACCAGTATAAACACCAATCTGCAGAGATATAAAAAGCATCACACTACCTTATTACCAGAATCCATATCATCACCTTCCTCATCACTTAAGTCTGAATCCTCATCTACTTCAATCCATTTACGTTTTGTCTTCGGATCAACTTTCTTTTTAGGAACAAAGAAGTCCTCGTATCTGAACAAGCACAATGAGGCCTTTTTCAATATTAACATTCAGGGAACCAAGAAAGGAATAAAAGCTGCGGGCTGCTTGAACTAGGATGCCACAGGGAGCTGGATCCAATCAAGAAATGCGGTTTGCATGTAACAAATAAGTGGTTTTAAAGTACCATCAAGATCTTTGGATTTAACTATCCTAGTTCTTAAGAGATGAGAATTACTGAACAGAGTACATCTTAATGCAGTTAAAAAGCGAGAATCGGACCGAGGTCATGTCAATCAACTAAATCAAAGGGAAAAGAAAATTGCGAGCAGAATTAGCCAAACATTTAATGCAGATTATAATACAGATTCCTTGAGAGCACCAATGTGCCAAAGTGAAGCATATCGTTTGCCACCGGTGAATGGATATTCTTTTGATCAAAGATTAAACAAACTACTGAGAATGATAAAGGAACATGTTTACTGCGCATGCTATGGTTACTTTTAAGAAGTAAAGTTATATTTGTCACTTATGGACATCATTGCAAAACCTAATTGCTCTAGAACTCTTACGACCACGTCTGGGCGTACGCACAATTGCAAGGGTTACAATGCTCTATTTAGATCGAGGACATCAAGGTTTCAACTACAAAAACAGCCCACGGACTTAGTAGTTACTGATTCTGCGACATTTCAAGACCCTTCCCAAACCATGCGAAGGCGAAGCTTTGGGTCGTCCATTTGACCACTAATGAATTAACTTATTCTTACTTGCTCATTATGCATTCCTTTATCAACCAAAAACTTATTTGGTCACAAAAACACCAACAGATTTTTCTAACTTCTTAGAATTATACTAATTTGTGAAAACTGAAAAGCTAGCAGTCTAGGGATAAGATCTTAACACTATTTGTCTTGGGAAGACAAACACGAAATATCTAGCTTATGGTGATAGGGTTCTATCACCGTAATCTGCATCCAACATCGCTAATCATCATTAGTTTCAAGACTACCTATGATTAGTCAACTAATCATTGCAATTGTTAACTAGGTATAAGGTCGGGTTCTCGATAACTATCTTCTCTATGAGCATAAATACATTTCTTTCTGAGGTTTAACTATGCATAAGAAGTCAGCTGAGATAACTGAAATATACTATAGTACTACTACATCACCAGTCCAAACAGGTTAAGCTTTACTAATCATCGCCTGTCAACGTAAAGAACATCCTCTAGTTTCTACAATATTATAAAAGTGTATATACCAAGCAGTTGCATGACAATCGATTGAAATTCAGCTTATAGGCGTGCTATGGCTTCAGAAAAAGCTTTTATCTGTCGGATAAATTATATATATGCCACTCAGATGCAAAATTTGTGAACAAATTCCCAAAACACATGAATAGAAAAAAATGTAACCTGGACAAGGTTTAACTGAGCCAAGTACGTTTCATTTGACATGCAAATCAAACTCTTGTATGTTGGGTGAAATTATAAATTGTAGCAGGAGTATATATATATATTGAAGGATTCAATCATAGCAAGAGTTATTCAATTAATGGGGTAGTTTTCGGCATTGTCAAGTCTACATAATTTCATCTATAATCAGCCTGAAAAGTACACAATTAGCCTTATTGAGGTTCTTATGATCTTATCTCATAACTTTTACTCTTTAAATCAGCTTCTTGCAAATTCCTTATATATAATGAACTGCAAAAAGATACCAATACATCTAATGATGACACAGATACTAATTCTCCATAAAATGTGCAAAGATTTGACTGCCAAAGAGAAACTAAAAGTACTCCATTTGTAAAACAAATATATAAATAAAACATATTTGACCGGTCAAACTTTTTAAAATCATGTCTTTTTCTTTTCTATATTTATAAATTGCTCTAATGTTTTTAATGGATGATACATTAGATGAATACAACTTCCAGCAACAACGCAATAGGTGCAGTATATGAACACCTTAATTTTTTTTTCAAGTGAGTTAGTCACTAATGCAAAAGGAGTTGATGTTTGACTTACAAAACAACTTGTCTAACATAGGGATTATAACAAAATTATATATTCCTCACTTCAGTATTTTTATTTTTATTTTCCATTTTGAAGAGAATAGGCGAGAATGAATATCAAAGCATACGGAGACTGTATACGAGAAAGAGGAATTCCCCAAGTAACTGGGACAAAGGCTGAGTTGAGTAGAGCTTAAAAAAAAAAGGAGTTGAGAAAAAATTGAAGAAAAATAACGAACACCAGCAGTTCCATGGTTTTCTAACTCTACTTAAGTTATAAATCATATTCATGCAAGGAGAGTTTATCTGCCAATTATGAAGGTTGCATAAAGTATCAGATAGATCAGACGGCAAATAAAATGTTTGCAGCAGGACTTGGATTAAGTTTCATATCAGGCATGACTCACAAATCTCTAGCTTCGGCAGTTACGAAGTCGGGATTTGCCACCGCCATAGGTTTTTTCTTGGCTGCACATTGCCTAGACCTCTGTTTGGTTTTACCTAATTGCAACTGTTGAGAAGTTCTGTGGCTGAGTAAAGAAAGACCCCTCGTGGGAAGGCTACTATTTTCGGTAGGGGCAACAAATAACAATTTTACCTTATTCCTCGATTAGATATCAGCTCGATCAGACAGTAAGAATCACGGGTAGCTGCCAACATATAAGGGAGGACTCGTTAACAAAGGTCGATCGGGAGGGTGCTCTTTTTCTTTACCAAGGTAGAAAGCTAAGCTTGAATGCTCTTTCTGACCCATAACTGCTAGGGAAGGAAGCGGTTAGATCGAATGAACAAATAGAATTAGATTTCTTTCAATCCTCAGAGTAAGACAATCCACTCCTAGACTGCGGTTTATTATTGTCAGAATAGGAAAGAGAAAAAACTCAGCAACTACAAGGTGGGATCCCTTTTTTTGTCCTTCATCTTTGTTGACGATCAGACTTGGAATGCTAGACTCAAGGCTCTTTCAGAAAAAGAAAGAAGGATTATAGCCGACCAAGAGTATCTAGAGCAAGACAGAGAAGAGAGACTGAACCTTTAGGAGGAACTGTCTCCATATTATGCTCTTTTTGCTAACGCGATGAGTGAGGATGAGTTGTATTTGATGCCACAAATTTCTTTGTGAGTTCTCATACCAATACTACAAAGACTTTTGATTTTGTAAAATATCATCCGCTATAATTAAGATGAGGAGGAGATAGAACTCACCAAGACTTGGAGGTTGTTTCAGTAACTCAAAATTGCAACTCACTATTCACAACAATGAACCTTGACCTGATGTCTGATGTCTCAAAACGCTACTTAATCAGATCATTGAAACCATAATCTAAAACCCTAAGGAACTTACACTCATCAGGAAAAAAAACACCAAAAGAATTGAAAAGTAAGGCCTCTTACCAACCATCTCAAGTAGACTCGTGATTACTATGTTAAGCAATCTGCCAAATCATCTTTTACGTAATCAGATCACCGAAACAATATTGACAAATCCAAGTACACATTTGACATTACTTCATTCATTGTATTTTTCAACTAGAGAAATGTAACATCAGTTTGTTATCTCACTCACTCCAAAGTAATTGAGGTAAAGGTCACAGTGCTCTGAGAAGGGGCTCAAAAGCCCACCAAGTTTTTGAACTCATTTGTAAGTTAGACATTTTATCTAACACGTAATATACTTCAAATTATACTCTTTAAAATTAAAGACAGATCACGGTTCAAGTAAGCCATTATAAGCCTAATTAACAAAATTGAATTGAGAGGAAGAGAGAAAGGGAGAACCTCCTGGAACGAGGTTAAAAATGAGAAGAAGACGCCAAACGACAGTTTTTGTGGTGAAAGTGACTAAGGCCTTGCAAACCCTTGAGTTGTTGGATACGAATGACAATGATTGCACCTCCCATGAATAGATCAAACACACCATGTGAGAGAAAATCAACGAGAAATCCGAAGAAGAACAAAATAAAAACAAACTGTAAAATATTTGCTATAATTATAACAAAGAGATAGAACTCACCTATGCACACGCTTGTTTGTATCCCTAACTGTATCTACCGTTGAATCAATGAAGAGTTTCTCCTAAAAACCCTAGAAAATTAGGACGGGGAGAGTGGGGGAGAGTGGGAGAAAGCGGGAGGGAAGTAAGAGGTGGGTAAAATTTTTGGGAATATTAGTGGAAGAAATTTTGGTAATTTTCATCTAAGCCGCCCAATTCACCGTCACATTTGTTAGGGACGCTAGGTGACCCTACCAAATAAAAGTATTTGTTACCCATAGATAAGACCGACCTAATTGACTATATAATAGGGTCGAAAGACAGATGCGACCTAAAAAGTGGGGTCCTTAAAACTACTTTTTTTGTAGTGCCTCAAGTTGAGACTTGGGCTGAATTAAAAAGGGTGATGCGAAGAAAATTCGTTCTGGTTCATTATTTTAAAGATAAACCTTTAGACCAAAATCTAGAGCTATGGTTAGACATAAGGAGAAGAATGAAAAGAAAAATATTGAGGATGACAAAATTGAGAGAAAAAATCATGAAAGAATAAAGAGAGAGAAGATTGAGAGGGAAAGATTAGAAAGAGAAGAGAAAGACGAACAAAGGTTAAAAGAGTTTCGAGAACTAATGGAGCTTGCATTCGAAGCTTCACCACACGTTACACATGTTCCACCTACAACAAATCAAGTTCTTGAAGATGAACATAAATTAAATGAGAGAAAGGCTAGTGAGGAAAAGAATATAGAGAAGCCTTCACAAAAGGAGAGCTTGAGAGAAGAGAGAAAGGCTAGTGAGGAAAATAATATAGAGAAACCTTCACAAAAGGAGAGCTTGAGTGAAAATAAAGAGAGTTTGGCTAAAGAGAATAGTGAGCTTTGTGAGATAGCCAAGAAAAAGGAGAGTGTGTGTCAAAACAAGAGTGAGAGGCTGGTTTTAGAAACTAGTAGAAATTGTGAGATACCCGGGCAAAAGGAAAGGAAAATTAGAGAGAGTGAACAAAAGAAAGAGTGTGAGAAAAAGAAAGAAAGTGAGGCAAATTTTCATACTAATAAAATTGAATTGTTGTTGCCTAGTTTCATTGTTTCTCATTCACAAATTGTTCATGAGTTGAAGCCTACACTGTCTAAAGAAATTGTGAGACTCAAGGTTGAATTCCAACAAGGTAAGGAGATTGTTGTAGATCCTACACTTTCTCAAAGGTACGATCTTACTCTTTCTTGGAAAAATAAGATATGTGGTGAATTGTTACATGATAATCACCATGATATTGATCATAAGCTCAATAGTGTAGTTGTTGAGTTTGGAAAGTTAAGTAGTCTTGTAGACACTTCAGTCATGGGTGAGATTGTTAGACCAATTAATTTATTACATGATGTACACCATAACTTTGGTGATAAATTCAGAATTGTGAAAGGTGTTGCTTTGAAATTTTTTATTAATGTTGTGAATGTCTTATTCATGAAAAAGATTGTTAGACCACTTGACTTGTTTAGAAAGTTTCAATTTCAAAATTTGGTTAGTCACCATGGTCTAAGTGATTGGATGAAATGTGGTGAATACATTGATGAAGATTTAAAATTGACATTGCATATGCTTAATCATTCGTATGTGGATCCGTTCATGGATAGTACATTGGATGTTAATATGATAGGATTGTATTGTGCATTACAAGTTGGAAAGAAAATTCTGAATTTTGCATTGGGGAATTCTAAGTTTCATCAAGATGTGAGTTCTAAACATGTGATTATGCATGATATTTCTATGATGAATTATTTCGTTACATGTCATAAGATTGTTGAAGTTCCCTATGATGCGTTGGTGTTTCATAAGATTTATGGATTGCATATAGTTTCATTGAGGGATATAAATTGTGTTAAGCATGTTAAAGCTTGGAAAGGTTATGAGCTTCATGCTATCAAGGGATATAAGCATGTTTTGACTAATAGTATGATTGTTGAGCCCAAAGGATGTTTATCCTTGAGATTGCATAATAAGTGTGATCATGATTTCTTATTGTTGCATGATTCGTTATTGCTAAATATGGATATGCAAAAGATAAAATTTGTTAGATTAATCTTCAAACCTGGCGAATTTGGTTTTTGTTTGTTTCAAGTCAAATGAATAAATGAAAAGACTTCAATTTTTGGTGATTGGAAGAAAGAGACCATAGAGTATGGAAAAATTGTTTGTAGTGAAGAAACCTTGACTTGTGATAAGTTGCTCAAAGAGGAAGGTGACTTTGGTTCTATAAAGGATTTTCATGAGGGAACATCGAGTTGTGATAACTTGATGAGTGAGATTATAAACATTGATGGATTTACTTGTCATGACGGATTTGGGTACATGAGTTGGTATGCCATATTGCATATTATCTTATTAGACTTATTAATATCTTTCATTGACATTCCTTATGATAATCTCGTTGTGTTTAATGTTGCATATGTGATGTTGTCATTCATGGAAAGTCACCGAGTAATGCAAGTGAGATATGTTAGGTTAGTATTTGAACCCGGAGATGGGGTTTGGTTGATGCATAATAGTGAAAGGGACTTCTGTGCTAAATTGAGTGACGATATGTGATTACTTGGTTAGTATGAATTGTCATGCTAATCCACTTTGATCAACTTGCACGCAGAGTGTTGTTTTTATGTTTCTCCCATGTGCTTATAGCAAGGATCAAGGATGGATGGATGCCAATCAAGTTCGATTAATTCATGATCCAGAAACATGGTTTATGGGCTTGATGGAAAGCCTGCTCGACAACTTAAATGATTTTGTATGACTACAATATGACTTTTTAAAGTGGATTTTGCGTGGTAAGATTAATGTGAGTTCATACTTTTCTATTAAGCACTGGCCCATTTGATGTAGTCCGCATTTGAGGACAAATCTTTTGAAGAGAGGAGATGATGAGATCATGTCAAGCCTAAGTCCATTTCAAAGTCAAATGTTGATCAAGCAAGAAAAGTTCAAACCAATCAAACGGTTCCGAAATGTGTGGAATATGATTGGAAGATTCAAGAGTTCTACACCAACTTGATTCTCGGGTTCATTGAGATTCTGGTTACTATAATGGTTACTCGACGAGATCAGAGGCCGAGCTTGAAGAAGCCAAGGGAGGTGTGGACATAATTCGTAATAAAAGGAACGATGCCGATGATTCTCAAGAGCTATGACGCGAGTTGAAGAGGCTTGCGATCGCAAGGCCCGTTATTTTACTGGATCGATGTTCCGGAGAGCGGCATCGCAAGGTGCCGAGGGCTTGCGCCGCAAGGTGCCCTTTCGTGCCGTGACGCCTTTAAAACAATTCATTATGGAAAAGGAAACTTAAATGGGTCCCATATACTCAGATATGACTTGGGGAGCTTTTAATAATTATTGAAGACTTTTGGGGCCAAATGCAATTTTGGCATTTCAGAAAAACGAGATTATTAGGTTTTTATTTTAGTTATTTTAGGCTTTTCTCCAAGTATTAGGGTTTACTTGTAAGCCTATAAATAGGTCTTTTCCTTCATCAAAGACAGAAGAGATTGATTATTGAGTTAATATAGCTTGAGTGTTTTCTTCGAAACCTCCTGTTTTCATGAACTTGTGAATACTTCGTGTGATTCCGGTGTTCGAAACTCAACTTATCAATAGAAATTTCATACCTATTGTGGCGTTATTCACAATACTTAGGTTCTTCTGCTACTGCATTATGGTCAGACTGCATTACTCAAGGTTCTTTTCATAATTGTTGGGTCGAGTGTCACCCCGCAAACATCCCGATCCCAAGCTTCCGTCACAAGTGAGTAATTCATTCTTCAATGAAGCCTTCCGAGAAGATCATATCATTCCCCCTCAAGTTGAGAAGGGAAACGATTCAACACTCGAAACTTGAAAGGAGATGATGAAGCCGGGCAGTTATACGCAAATTTCTTTGTGAACAATGTCAAGAAGTTGATCAAAAGTGAGATATGAGCAGAGCTATCAATCCTTGACAATTTTCTCTAATAATATGGCGCTAATTGTAAGGGTAAAATAGGCATGACCTATTTTATCTTGTTTTCACCTTTCTTGGTCAAAGAAGGATTTTAAATTAGTCAATGTTTATTTAGGTGTTAGATTTTGTTTAGAATACTTTTGGTAGATTGATTTTTGATTTTGATAGAAAAATCTTTCAAAAGATTAGATTGGTTTTGATTTTTTATAGGAAAATCTTTCAAATCTTTCAAAAGATTTGATCTTTCAAATCTTTCAAAAGATTTAGGCAACATATTTTTGGTAACTAGATTTATGTAAATAAATTAGTTATTTGATGTATCTTAGTCTTAATAGGAAACATAATCTTTCTTAATATTTGCTAATCTCTTTCCTAGTAGGAGTTGGTTGTTTTGCAAATTGCTTTGCGTAATTCGCAGCCTTATAAAAAGATCGATGTCGAAGCGCTTGAGGTGTGCCGAGAGCTTACAAGCAAAGAGAATCGATGAGCCTCGCAGCAAAGAAGACCGGTAGAGCATAACGGAGCCTTGCCGAAAGCAGAGGTGAGAGATTCAATCCAAAAGTCTTGTGTATCGAAGCTGAGAGAAGAAATCAACATCTCATACACGAAGATCATTCTCGCATTCTCATACCCGCTGGTGTTGCCGTTGCTTAAAACTCGAAACACACCAGGTTTCCCCGGTTTTGTTTCAAGGCCTGCTGTGGTTGTTTTTTGGAAGCCGTCTTGTTTTGAATCTTTCTTCCCACGCTTGTTCTAGTAGTTTATGTGGGTTTTTTGATCTCAAGATTCTATATCTTGTGAGATTTTTGTGTTAACTTAAGGTTCAAAAACATTGTTGATTTTAATATATTGTGTTGCTTGAGGCTTGATCTACAAGTTTGATACTTGTAGATTGTTTTGTGTGATTTTTCTGTCTTCCTAAGTCTCTGCTTGATTTAAATCTGAAAACAAAACTTCCGCTGCTATTTTCTCGTGATATACTTTCGCTATCATTGTTATTGCATTGTTGCAACATTCACCGCAACATTGACAATAACATCGCCCCATATCGAGAATCCGCATTGCCACGTTCTTTCAATTGGTATCGAGCCTTCTCTTGATATCACTAAGAGTCGATTCTGCAAAGACGTGATGGATTCTCAAGATGAGAACGTGGTTCGCCCTCCTACTCTCACAAATGCTAATTATTCTATATGGAAAGTCAAGATGCATCTTCATCAAATCCATTGATGAAAGAGCGTGGCTTGTCTGTTTAAATGGTTGAGTCCTCCCAAAAATGTAGATTCGGATGGTGATGTCAAGATCACCAAAGAATCCGAGTGGACCAATGATGATAGGAACACCGCTTTTAACTCAAAAGCCTTGTCTCGCTATTTATAAGGCCTTAGATGCAAATACTTTTGGTAATAGCAAATTATGAATCGCTAAAGATGTGTGGGAGGCCCTTCGACTTTATGTGAAGGACCTGCCAATGTTCGCTCTTCTAAACTAAGAATGCCCAAGACTCGCTTGACTTGAATGTCGTTTGTTTATGATTCTCGATTTCTCAAATGCGTAGTTTTCAGCCTAATGTCATGTCACCCGATGTTGCAACATCGGGAGCAACATTGGGAGAGACATTGAGCGTAAAACAGAACAATTTCTTCTCGCTTTTAATTCCACAATTGCGTAAGATGATGGAGACACGTATTCCACTCGCACTGAAGGGTACAAGGAGCTGTACAAGGATTGGGAAAAGAGAGCTCACCAAGTTACACTAGTACTTGGTAAGGCAAATGAACTATTAAAAAGGCAAATGAAGATCAAAAAAGAATGCATAGTGAGGCGGAGAGTGTCCTAAGTAGAAAGGATGTGGAGATTGAGAAGTTAAAGGAGCAAGTTACTCAAGCAAAAAGAGACCATGACCAAGTGGAATTCTAGCAAACAAAAGGTTGATGATCTCGCTGAATTCGACTCGTAATACTTCTAGATCGTATTGGTTTTGTCCCTAAGGTATTTGTGAAAGAGGGAGAAGGAACATCCGGAACCAAATGTACCAATGAAAGTTTTTCTCGAAACCTTTTTGTGAAAAACCGAGAGTAAGAAAGAAAAATTATGTTTGTCACGCCATAAGTTCGGTCACATACAACCCTTTTGTTTTCTGAAAAGGCCATGTATGAGAATGAAATGAGGCAAGATTTCTTTGAAAAAGCTCATTGGCGTAACCGTGAAGCAACTGCAGCCTGCGCCACCAATGTTGCAACATTGGCGACACATTGGAAGCCTCATTCAAAGACAAATCGAAATTTTTCAAAAACCTCCAACCCAAAGTTTTTAAACAGATGTGGGTTCCTAAGGGTAGTAATGACAAAGGCAAGTCCAAATATTGTGAACCCTTTGATATATGTCCTGGTGCTAAGCGGTTCTATGAAACCATTGATGAATACCATGATGAATCTCCTCCAAAATCTTCAGAACCAGCATCTGAAACCTGTAAATCTGCACATGATCAGACAGAGCCTGCATGTTCTGAAAGTTCAGCCAATGTGATTCACAATGTGTCACCCAATGTTTCACCCAATGTTGCAACAATGGGAGCAACATTGGACAGAAACTTGGCAGATTCAGAAACAGGTCCTGAACTTTCAGAATCAGGTCCTGTACATTCAGAAAATCAGTCAAATTTGAATGGTTGCAGCCATGATATTCCTAGTCAGTATTCGAAAAAACCATCCAATCTCTCAAGTGATAGGTGATATTCATGATGGCATATACACAAGGAGAAGAAGTAAGGTTGAATCTCAAAAATTTGCATGCTTATCAAAATATTTTTGAGAGAAGCCTTAAATCTTTTATGGATGCTTCAAATGATCAAAGATTATGTGTTCACATTGATGTGTTAACCTTGTTTTTTGATAACACCTATGCATTTTGCTTAGCACAAAAATCCAGTTCATTATTCTCGAACTAATCACATTAATTTAAGACACCATTTTTTTAGAGACTTGGTTGATTATGTAAATTGTTTGCATTGAACATGTTGGGACCGAAAATCATCTTGCTGATATATTTGCCAAGTGTCTTGTTTTTGAGAGATTTTTCAATCTTTGGAAATCTCTTGTGTTTTGTGTGCCATATGATTTTACACTTAGTTAATTATTTAAAAAAAAATTAGGCATGATTGCATTTTGTCTTTAGAGGGCACTCTAGATCAATTGACTCACATGTATGTGTCTCTTGTGGTTGCTTGGGAATTTCATTCAAAATCTGTTGTGATTTCATTGTTATGATTCTCTCTCTCTCTCCCAGTTCTTGAGTATGTTTAAAGTCCACAAAGGAAAGAGCTACCTTTTGAAATTTTTGGGATGCTGCAATTTATCAAAGTACTATGGAACTTAGGTTCTCATGGGTTGATCTTGAGAAAATTGACTCCCTTTAATTGAAAAAGTGTGAAAGCTACCTAACGGAAAAGAGCTACCTATGAACAAGGTTGTGGCACCTTTCTTTGGGACTATGAATCTCTGGATTTCATGGGTTGATCAAATGCAAAATTGCTTCCCTTGGTAAATAGTGTGAAAGGTTCCTAGTGGCATGTGTTGAATAGCTTGAAATAAAGTAGAGCTATATTCCTAGGGAAATAAAGTACCTATGGATTTTGGTTGTGAAAAATTTATGATCTTGGGAGAGAAATTTGGTTGAGAAAATTAAAAAAAAAGCAAAATTGAAAATAAAATCACAATTTTGGCGAATGCATCTCCCAATGCAGCAACATTAGGAACTACATCTTTTGATCTGGTCTTTATCACTTGTGTGTGATTGCATTTTTTATTTCTTTTGCCTAGCTTTTAGTCATCATGTTTTTAGGCATAAAATTTTAGGACATGCATTGTTGGCAATGATATCAGCTTGGTGAAATTTTGTCCTAAACTCAAACTCGGCAAATCAATTTCCAAAAATCTCCATGTTGAAAAATATTTAGTGGTTGTCTAATTTTGTGTGGAAACTAAGAGGTTTTGAATGGATATGATGTGCTCAGCTTTTGCTAGGTGTGATCAAATCTTGGTGAACACTTTGTGTTTTTCAAAATCTTTGATTTTTGAGAATTCCTAAAGATGATTTTATCTCTCTTCCTTTTCCCAAATAGGGAGAGAGATCAAGTGTTTCTTGTGATGGTGATGATTTCTGATTTGTGTTCCTTGCACAAATTCAGGGGGAGATGAGTTTTTCTAACCAATGCAGGTTAGATGATTTGATTGGTGTTGAATAAACACTTGTCTTTTGATTTGACCAGAAAGGTTCAACAAAGGGGGAGATTGTAAGGGTAAAATAGGCATGACCTATTTTATCTTGTTTTCACCTTTCTTGGTCAAAGAAGGATTTTAAATTAGTCTTTTTATTTAGGTGTTAGATTTTGTTTAGAATACTTTTGGTAGATTGATTTTGATTTTTGATAGGAAAATCTTTCAAAAGATTAGATTGGTTTTGATTTTTTTATAGGAAAATCTTTCAAATCTTTCAAAAGATTTGATCTTTCAAATCTTTCAAAAAGATTTAGGCAACATATTTTTGGTAACTAGATTTATGTAAATAAATTAGTTATTTGATGTATCTTAGTCTTAATAGGAAACATAATCTTTCTTAATATTGCTAAATCCTTTTCCTAGTAGGAGTTGGTTGTTTTGCAAATTGCTTGCACTGCACTGCAGCCTTATAAAAAAGATCGATGTCGAAAGCAGCTTGAGGTGTGCCGAGAGCTTACAAAGAGAATCGATTTAGAGCCTTGCAGGCAACAAGACCGAGAGAGCATAGAATCAGTTCCTATTCAGAAAGCAGTAGGTGTAAGAGAGATTCAATCCAAAAGTCTTCTGTGTCGAACTTGTGAGAAGAAATCAACATCTCATACACGAAGATCATTCTGCATTCTCATACTCGCCGCCGGTGCCGCTGCTGCCAGAAACTTCGTAAACACGCCTTTGTGTTTCCTGGGAAGTTTTGTTTTCCTAGGCTTTGCAAGTGTTGTTTTTTGGAAGCTGTCCTTGTTTTGAATCTTTCTTCCCACGTTTGTTCTAGTAGTTTATGTGGGTTTTTAGGATCTCCAAGATTCTATATCTTGTGAGATTTTTGTGTTAACTGTTAAGGTTCAAAAACATTGTTGATTTTAATATATTGTGTTGCCTTGAGGCTTGATCTACAAGTTTGATACTTGTAGATTGTCTTTGTGTGATTTTCTGTCTTCCTAAGTCTGTTTGATTTTAAAACTGAAAACAAAACTTCCGCTGCTATTTTCTGTGATATACTTTCAGTTATCATTGTCACTGTCATTGTTGCAACATTCACTGCAACATTGACAATAACATCGTCCCATATCGAGAATCCGTGCTGTCACGTTCTTTCAATTTCTATGTGCTTGGTTCTTTCATGGTATATTGGATTTGCAGTAATGTGAATTGCAGCCTTGTTGTCATAGAACAATATGATGGAAAGAGAGATAGGAACCTGAAGATCCTTAAGCAGATCATGTGTAGCGCCCGAGAATTTCCTTACATTTATTATGATATTTATTTGTTAATCACAAGTTGATTAATGTTAAACTTGCAATACTAGCATGTTGGTCAAATAGTATTTTGACTTGGGTTTTGAGTACTAATGAGAACTTGGTTATATCATGAGTTGGACTTGTGCAATAGCACGTTTGGAGTCTGATTATGTTATTTATTTGTTTTTTTTATTATTTATGTGTTTTAGGCTGTGGACTTAGTAATTGCCTTATGAAAGCTCATTTTAGCTCAATATTGGGCTTGATGTGTGTCGTGTTTAAAGTCCATATTAGACTTTAGTTAGGTTAGTTATGATTTATAACATTGGAATAGAAAATGGCATGTTCAAGCTAGAAAATATTTATTTTAAACTAGATTAACCCGAAGTGTTTCATACGTTAATGTGCTTCTTTTTATTTTGCTAAAATATATTTTTATTTTAACATTGATTAATTAATAATGATTAATTTGTGTTTAATTTGATCTATTTGATGAGTAATTGGTTTGACTTTTAACCAACCAATAAATTTGACACCTCAAAATAAGTAACCAATTATTATGAATATTTTAAATTTCTTCAAGTTAACATTCATTTGTATTTCGGCTGAAGACTCGAAGTCAATAAGTATTGTTTTTGTTTCCTTCTTTTCCTTTAGCTTGATTTTGGCGGTTGGTGAGACAACCCATTTCTCCCTTATCCGCATGAAATGAGTTTCATTCCTCAATTTTTCCTTTTCTCCGGTCGTGAGCCTCGAGAGGTAACGTGGTTTTCTTAAGGTTTTAATCTTTTTCGCTTGAATTGTTAACATAAAATTACTCGTTTTTAATTCTGACTCCGCAGGGGGCGTTATATGTGTTGAGGGATACATTTACACCCAAATATTACGTGTTTTTACTAATATTTTTTGGAGGAGCTAAGTTACTATCCCCTTCCCTTTGTATGTAGGATTGACATACATGTACAGTGGGCTACCCCCACGTGATTTGTTTTGAATTTGGAGTAAAAATACTCTTGTTATTAATTATTAAATATTTGAACTGATATGTGTATTTAAATGCTTGAGATTATTATTTGCGCCAAATTAATTATCGGTGAGATTGTGTTGGGACGAATCTTGCAAATCGCAGTGATGCCCGTAATTTCTAAATAATAAATAAATGATTCAATGGAGTCGTTTTAGGCACAATAAAATATAAAGAGTGTTGTATTGGGTTCCTACGATATTGAAGAATATTTTGGATTTGATATTTTATATGAAATATCATATATGTGTTAATTGTGTTTAAGCAAATAAATGCTTCCATGTTATTTTCAAGCAAATAAACATGCTTGCATGTGCGTCGAGCCCCCGTACTTGGGACTCGATGGTTGTGTTTTATTACAAGTAAACAACTACTTGTGCATCACATTGAGTCCAGCTGGCATATGTGGTTGTGTCGACAATGGGACGACAGTAGTATTTATGAGAGTTAAATCTCGTGATCGTTACGGGTCGTTACATGGGTCTCTCCCTTATTATTGGCTGTAATAATGATGTAGCCTTTGTTAGAGCAAGTCACATGACAGATAGAAGGCTAGACTATTGGGTCAAACTCGGGGTAATGAGACTCATGGTTAAGTCCCAAGGTCATTGGTTCTGGATACTATTGGGTTCGGACATGATTTCAGCATGTGTACTGCAAAAGCAATGCAACTACGACTCTTGGGTAAAACTTGAGGTAATGAGACTCCTGGTTAAGTCCCAAGGTCGGTGTTTTATGTATACTATTGGGTTCAGACATGGCTTTGGTTTTCGCCTCGATTCGGATACTATCGATTTCGACAATATATTATATGTATCGCGGCAGCAACACATCTATAGTGTTCTTCTCGATTTCCGGTGTAGTTGTATATGTGTATTGCTTCAGCAGCACAACTACAGTGTTTATAGCAGGAAAAGTCAAAAGCTCTCCTGCAGATTCAGCTCAGATACAAGTCAAATTGAGATACTGATTTATATCATGACTATGTGTTTATATTATACGTTGAGTCAATGTACATTATAACATGATCAACGTGAATTGTGTGCAAATATATGAATTGATATACTTGATATATCGTGTATTGTGTATTATGTATTGGTTATATGTGTATAATAGCATGTCATATAGATCACGTAGTAACTTACTGAGTTTATCACTCACCCCGTTCCTTTTGTTTTCCTTAGATCCCAGTCTGGCAGGAAATACGCGGTGAGGTCGACGAGATTTATTAGACGTCAACAGGCTTTGCTATGCAACACTTCAGGAGGCTGTATTTGTGTTTTGTGAGGACAGTGGTTTATAGGAGAGTTATATAAACTCTTCCTTGGGTTTGTATTTAGTATGGTATTATTCATCTGTTACCGACGTGTAGCGTCGTGCTTGTGTATATAATGTTATTGGTTGGTTGGCTTTAGAGCCTTGTGTTAGTCTGAGCAATGGCTCGTTGACTTTGTTATTTTGTTTTCTTGACCTTTTTAGAGTCATGGTGTTTCTATTATCATAGCATAGATTATTGTGTTTTAATCAGGCTTTTGTTTAGTTCACTTTTAGTAGAGGCTTTGCACGTGTTTTATTTTGAACTAGTATGTTTTGTTTTGTTGTTACACGCTTGACCCAGATTTCGTATAGAGATTTGGGGTCGGGTCGTGTCAGCATGTAGCCAGGTCAACTCACAACAAGTGGATGCCCTAGCTCTATTTTCAGATTCAGCCGAGGACTTGGAGACTGTGGATTGTTTCTTGCTTTTCTAAGAAATAAGAGTAGACCATAGGAAACTACATAATCCAGTGATAGACCTTCTGGTTGTTGGACACCTTACTCAGGAAAGAACAGTCCTTAACCAAGATTTAGTTTCAGAAATCTGACTAGCTTAAGAGCTGCATTTAAGTGGGGCTGCCTTGGCTGACTGAGGAATGGACTAAGAACATGTACCGAGTAAGCAAGATCTGGTCTAATGATTGTAAGATAGATTAACCTGCCCACAAATCTTCTGTACATGTTTGGATTAGGTAGTAAAGTGTCATTATCTGCAGAAAGATCATGATGTTGAGGAAGTGGCAGGGATGGAGGTTTAGCATTGGTGAGGCATGTTTCAGTGATGATGTCCAAACAGTACTTTCTTTTATGTAAACATATACCAAAAAGGTTTCTAGCTATTTCAAGACCTAAGAAGAACTTAAGCTCCCCCAGATCTTTGATGGAGAATTGAAAGTGCAGTTAAGACTTTAAAGCTAAGATGGCTACAGGGCAGGAATGTGATTAGTATATCATCTACATGCACCAAAAGTGCTGTGAATAAAGTAGAAGTTTGTTGAGTAAAGAGTGTGTGATCATTTGCAGACTGCACAAAACCAAAAGATGTCAAGGAAGTGGATAATTTATGAAACCACTGTCTTGGAGCATGTTTCAGCCCATAAAGAGACTTAACCAATCTGTACACTAGATTTGGACTAGGAGAAGGAGGACTATAGCCCTGAGGGAGAGTCATAAACACCTCTTCATTAAGGTCCCCATGTAAGAAGGCATTTGACACATCTATTTGTCATCACAAAGGCCACTTGTTGATGACTTGATGGCAGCCACTGCTAACAAGACTCTTACAGTGGTCATTTTGGCAATTGGTGCAAATTTGTCAAAGTAGTCAAGACCTTCTGTCTGAGTGAATCCTTTAGCCACTAACCTGGCTTTGTATTTATCAATGGATCCATCCTGTGTATGTTTAACTTTAAAGATCCACTTGCACCCCCACTGTTTTCTTTCCCTTAGGTAAGTCTTGTAGAGTCCAGGTCTTATTCATTTCTAAGGCTTCCAATTCCTGAGTCATAGTCTTACACCACTAAGGGGATTGAACAGCCCGAGCATAGGTTCTAGGCTCAAAGGTACTATCTATGTTAGCAATGAAAGACTGATATATAGGAGAAAGATGGGAGTAAGCAAGAAAGCTATTCACAGAATAAGGAAAATACCTTTGTACACAAAGACCATTGGATTATGGTACGTTGAATGGCAGATTAGTGTAGTCTTTGAATTTCATGGGGATTGTCCTTTGTTTGACAGGCCTAACAACATTATCATGACGTGGATGAATAGTGTGAGGAGCAGAAGGAGAAGATGAGGACAGTGGAGAAGAGCTAGAGTCAGGAAAGGATGGTAATGGAGAGGAACCATTAGAAGGTTGGAGAGGAACCTGGGAAGGAAAACAATCATCTGCAGATAGATCATGAAAGGAAGGGAACAAAGTGGAAAGGATAGAAAAGTCAGAAGATGTGGAGTAAGGGAAATCTTGTTCATAAAACTGAACATCCCTACTGTAGAAGATATGTTTGGTGGACAAATCATACAATTTGTAGACCTTTTTTCCATTAGGGTATCCCAAAAACAAGCATTTCCTAGCTCTTAGAGGCAAATTTATCCCTATTGTAAGGTAGAGTGGAGGCAAAACATAGACATCCAAACACTCTAAGATGGTTGTAAGTAGGTTTATGACCTAAGAGTACTTCATAAGGAGTTTGAAACTGAAGAATGTAGTTGGGAGACCTATTGATGAGGTATGTAGCAGTGAGTAAGTAATCTCCCCAAAATGAGATAGGAATATTGGCTTGAAACCTAAGAGCTCTGGAGAGTTCAAGTAAGTGTATATGTTTCCTTTCAACTCTTTCATTCTGTTGGGGTGTATCTGTGCAAGTACTTTGCTGAGAAATGCCTAGGGATTCAAGAATATAACAAACCATGCCATTGAAAAATTCATTGTCTGATCTTATCTCTTTGACACAAGCATTGTATTGAGTTTTGACCAGATTAAGGAAGTATTGTAAGTATGTAGGGACTTGTGTTTTGGATTTGAGCAAACAAATCCAGGTAGTTCTGGAATGGTCGTTTACTATGGTTAAAAAGGAGTTATGGCCATTATAGGTTGGATGCCTATAAGGACCCCAAACATCATAATGGAGGAGAACAAATAGCACAGCAGAGTGAGAGGAACTCAAAGGAAATGGTTGTTTTGTTTGTCTAGCAAAATGACAAGCATCACAAGGAGAGACAACAGGTATGTTATTGGCAGTGCATGTATTTAAGTGTTTAAGTGAGGCAATAGGTATATGTCCAAGTCTAAGATGTCATAAGTGTATTTCCTTATTAAAAGAAGTAGAAGCAGAACAAGATACTAAAGAATTGTTCATTATATCTATACAAGAATCATAATCCAAATCAGAAAATGGAGTAAAGGCAAAATCAGAGCTCATACCAACCCCTCATGACTAAAGTCCTATACAATCCACCTATCAATCTACCAATCTCTTTGGTTGCCTTGTGTGCTAGGTCCTGCAAGAAGTAAGCAGTAGAAGAAAAATTAGATTACAATTGCTATCACTAGCAACTTTGCTTCCTTACAACAAACTATCGTGAAAGGAAGGAATAAATAGGAAATCATGTAGGATGATGTCTTTATCAAGAATAATAGTACCTTTGTGAGTTATCTTTGCAGTGTGACCATTAGGTAGATCTATGAAAGAATTGATACACACAGGGTTAACAAGAATTAAAAAAATATTGGTGATATGATTAGTTGCCTCAGTGTCAACAATCCACTCAATAGTGTTCAAGCTGTGACTAGCAGAGGCCTTAGAAGGTATAAAACTAGTACAACAAATAATTTTACCTGCAAGGTGAGATTCATGATTGTCTGGCATGGTTCCAACAAAGGACAATAGATTCATCAGATGAGTGTATTGCCCAGATGTTACTTGTATATTAGATTTGATATCTGCAGTGACATCATCTGTAACATTATTCTCACCACATATAACATTTGCAGTCATTCCCCTTACCTTGTTCTTGGGCATTTTGTTCAGGTCTGGTTTACTACCATGCATCTTGTGCCACTCTAGATAGCCATGTAGGTAGAAACACCTTTCCTTGGTGTGAGAATCCCCATGAAAAAAATCACACTAGAATTTACCTCTTTGGGTAAAAGTATTGCTTGATCCAGTCTTATACTCTTAGTCGTGTAGCCTTTGTTGTTATTTCTCCTATTTCTAGAGTATTCATTAGCTAATGTTTCATTGATGTTAACCCCATTTCCAGCAACATTTCCAGTGCTGCATTTTCTATGTGTTTTCTCTTGGGTTAAGAGATTTGGTGCGACACACGTTTGGCGATCGGTTTTTTCTCATATTAGCGACATCATGGACCTCAGTCAATGGATGCTGGGCAGGGGGAATGTATCTTTTTGGAACGACAATTGGCTAGGTGTTCGGCTTGAAGGCCCGCGTCCTATTGATATGAACTTATCTGTTAAGCAGGCCTTTGATCAGCTGCCTTCGATGTTACAGATTGTTCCTTCCCAGTTTCATGATAAGATTCTACAAGTGCGACTCCAAGAAGATACTCCAGATAAGTTAGTTTTTAGTTTAACAAATAATGGGGATTTTGATGCCAAAACCTATTGGGACCATATCGAGGCGGAAGTGACATTGTTTTGGTCGAAGATTTGGAAGGATTTGGATTCCCACTAAGATTAGTGGGTTCGGATGGAAGCTTATGTTTGGGGCAATTGGGTGACCTCGTCTTCATTCTCGTTGTGTGCCGATCGTTTCTCGTTGTGTTTCTTTGCAAGATAAATCATGAGAGGAATCGCTTAATCATCTTTTACGGATTCGAGTTTGCTCATGATCTGTGGAGCCGGTTAGCTTTTCCTTTTAACAAGATTGATCGATATTCTTCTATAAATCATCTTTTTCAGATTTGGTTAGATGGAGCCTCTGTGCGATCTCGGTTAGGGCTTGATTCAGATTGTGTGTGTTATTTTCTTCTTTGGGCGATTTGGATGAGAGATGTCTTTGTGCGATTTATGACAACCAACCCATGGATGTTGACAAGGCTTATAATCGGATTCTGTATGGGCTACGCAACAGTATGCAGATTTTTCATCCCAAATCATCTCCGACTTCTAGAGGTTTGCGTAGCCTTCAAATGTTGGACTTATCGGTTTTACAGCCTAAGATTAAGAAAGGCTTATGGCTGAGATGGTGTGCTCCTAAACATCCTGGTTTTAAGCTCAACATAGACGGCTCTTCGGTTGGTGGTCTAGCAACGGGTGGTGGGGTGATTAGAGATGCGAATGGGCACTTCATAGCCGGGTTTTTGCACTCTTATGGACAGGGAACTAATACTAAGGCTGAATTTATGGCTCTGCGTGATGGGCTTCAGTTATGCCACAAACTGCACTTAACAAATGTGGTGGTTGAATCAGACTCTTTGGTCGTAGTCTCTGCTATTAAAGGAAGCTATAACTGGCCTTGGCAGTATATTTACGAGTTTCGACAGTGTGTCTCTTTGATGGGTAATTTTGATCTAGAGCATATTTATCGGGAGAAAAATTTAGTGGCTGATCGTCTTGCCAATGCTGCTCATAACTGCGTCTCCAATGAATTTAACAGGATAGATCAATTGCCGTCGGCGGTCCGGAAGGCGCTCCAGCATGATGCTCTAGGTTTTTACAATTTCCGCAAGGTGTAATGTAGTCTTTGATCTTTCTATTTGTTTAGTGTTTTAGTTTGATTCTGGTCTAAGAGGTCAGGCTCCTTTGTCCCCCCGCTATTTGGGTAAGGCTGGTTGTCCCCCTCTCGTTTGTATCCTTTTCTTCTTTTATATATTCCGCAGGTGCCGCCCTGCTTTGCCAAAAAAAAAAAGACCCATGAGAAATTGAAACCATTTTTGTTCATGTTCATATTTCTCTTGCTTTTGTATTGCACCACAGTTACAAGTTAGACCTCACACGTATCTAGGTATGCTGTTCAAATTGGACAACTTATCCCACAAGCTCATGAACTCACTGAAATAAGAAGTTATGGACTTATTACCTTGATGACACTCAGCCAGAAGTTTTCTAACTTGGAAGGTTTTTGGGGCATTACTTTGTGAAAATCTAGCATTAAGATCCTCCCACATATCCTTTGCAGTGGAAAAATATACTATGCTAGACTTAATATCAGAGGAAACAACATTCAATAACCAGGCTATAACCATATCATTGCACCTAATCCATTGGTCAAGGTATTTTGAGGTTTTTTATTCCTTCCATTAACCAGGCCCAATTTTTTATTGGCCATGAGAGCAATCACAACAGATAGTTTCCATTGATTGAAATTAATGGAATTAGACAGAATTTGAGTAACAAGTACCATACTGGGGTGGTCGTTGGGATGGAAAAACAGCGGATGTGAAGGATGAAGTTAAAGTGTGGAGATATCCAAATCATACTCATCCATATCTTCTTCTTTTTACGTATGTGTGGGATCTTCACTTTCTTCACCATTGTTGCTATTCGCCATTGATGGAGAACTAGACCTCAATTTCGTTCGAACGAAATTTGGAAATTGATTTCAGATCGGATGAAAACAATTAACAATTCGATCAGAGTATTTTAAGCGGAAGAAAAACAATGAATCAGAATCACTGCTCTAATACCATGCTAAACTATGGAATTAGCGAACAAAAGAGATAGAGAGGCATACATCTCCATTCAAGAATGAGAGCACAAAGCTTAATCTCTGTTATTCACGATAAGCACTATTTATTATAGGATTAAGTCTCACAGAAAGAATCTAATCTAACTAACTAACTATACTGCCTCCAAAATTCACCCTTTTATCTTTCGTCTCTTTACACCCGACACCCTTAGAATCTGATTTTCATGTGTTAACTTTCCTAGCTGAATCCTTGACCCCCTCTACACAAGATTTCTTATCTATTGCATCCTTTATTTCATCAAATTCTTTCCGCATTGACGGACAAACATTCAGTTCTGCTAAGAAGGGAGTGACCTTAGAACAGGAATAAGCTCTACTTTTGGATTCTGGAAAGTGCACATTTTTGGAACATACTCTAACTTATTATCCATTCCATTTTATGTCATTTCTTGGTGTGATTTTAATGATGGAAAGTCTTGTTGAAACTCGAAAAACATTCAGGTTAAATGACTCTAGGAAGAGATGAAAAAAGCTAGTAAGCTTCCATATCATGCATCTTGTAGTCTTTGAAACCCAAACAAAATTGATGCTTTCTGTTTTATCAAACTGATCCTTCTCTCCGGGATCATCCCTTAATGTCTCACTGGATCTTCAACATGAACTCAGTTACCACATGATCTTTGGACCTGGTGAAGGGCAATCCTCTTCGATTCAGTATTCTACAAACACTCGGATTATTTGAACCTGATGGAGTATGACTCCTTGACTAGTTGAGCCTCAAACCAGTAATGTGTAGTAGTCTGGTGTCTAAAGAATTGAGCATTAACTTGCATATAGTCACACTAAATATGGAGAACAAAATAATTTGAATGTCACCCCCAAACTCATATGGTAGATCATACTGAGGCACAGAAGAACGTTTTTCAGTATAAGGTGATTTTTACGACCGCTCCAACAACTTATGATGTGAGCTCCAAAGAATTTATAATTGACTCTCAAATAGTCCTCCAAAATTCTATTTAGTTATACGATTTGTTTTGTCATTCTTGATTTTTTTTACATAATTTTATTGTAATACCCCATTCCACATCGGGTAGGTGTGGGAATTGTGTTCGATTTATAAGGTGGCCACACACTACCTCTGGGCACCAACATCATCCATGGACTTTTGGGTTGGCTTGTGGTGGGCCTGATGACCCAAAGTGTTGTGTGCTCAGTGGGCCAGTGTATGGGCTACGCGTAGCGGACCAGGCTCTCAGGTTCGGGGCGTTACAAATGGTATCGGAGTGGGTTCCGTCCGAAAATGTGGGAACAAAGTGTTGTGCGGGCCAAAGTGCTACACCGCAGAAGGTGGGAGCCACCTCTTGATCCCAGTACGAGCCACCTCTTGATTCCTGCATCGCCCGGGGTATGATTCGGCCTTGATGAGAACGTCAAGGATTTAAGTGGGGGAGATTGTAATACCCCATCCCACATCGGGTAGGTGTGGGAATTGTGTTCGATTTATAAGGTGGTCACACACTACCTCTAGGCACCAACATCATCCATGGACTTTTGGGTTGGCTTGTGGTGGGCCTGATGACCCAAAGTGTTGCGTGCTCAGTGGGCCAGTATGTGGGCTACGCGTAGCGGACCGGGCTCTCAGGTTCGGGACGTTACAAATGGTATCAGAGTGGGTCCCGGCCGAAAATGTGGGAACAAAGTGTTGTGCGGGCCAAAGTGCTATACCGCAGAAGGTGGGAGCCACCTCTTGATCCCCGCACAGGCCACCTCTTGAATCCTGCATTGCCCGGGGTACGATTCGGCCTTGACGAGGACGTCAAGGATTTAAGTGGGGGAGATTGTAATATCCCAATCCCACATCGGGTAGATTTGAGACTTGTGTTTGATTTATAAGGTAGTCATGCACTACTGCTGGGCACCAACATCATCCATGGACTTTTGGGTCAGCATGTGGTGGGCCTAATGACCCAATGTGTTGTGTGCTCAGTGGGCCAGTGTGTGGGCTACACGTAACGGACCAGGCTCTCAGGCTCGGGTCGTTACATTTATAAATTTGAATGAAAAAGTAATTAAAAAAAGTTAAATAAATATAAATTCCATGAAGGATAAAATAAAAACTAAAATGTAACAAATCAAAAGACAAAGAAGAAAGTAAAAACTACTCTATGCGTTTCTTAAAAAAAAGTTCAGCTTGATATAAAATAAAATAACGTGTTTCTAACAAATTTTATAGTGTGTAGATTTAGATATTGTAAGCACTCAAGATTACTGAGTATGAGAGTGGAGTGGAAATTCGAAGGGGGTAACTCTCTAAATTAACTTCACAACGACAGGTATATATATAGTTGAATCATTGGTAACAATTAAAGGTGACAAATTCTGCTCACGCCCATATGCCCGCCCATACCGTCCGGCATACTTCAATTTTTATCTGGGTACAAATGGGCATGCCCACTTAGATCATTAATTTTTATGAGCATAATATGGGCTTAGATGGGTGCCTAACCGCCCACTTAGGCATGATCCACGTTTACCCAACGGCATCACTCACGCTTTGCGTCTCTTGCTCGTTCTCGTCTCCCAGTTCTCTCTCTCATCTCCCTGTTTGTTCGGTCCGTCAACAAAAGAGGGACCTCTCTTACCGATCGACCGGACTGTCTCATCGGATATTCTCCTAGTATATATATATATATATATATACATACATACATACATACATACATATACATACATACATATATATATATATACATACATATATATATATATATATGTGTGTGTGTGTGTAATATTTATATAAAAAAAATCTACTTTAGTTATTAAAAATATCATTTTGGGTTAAATCGGCGTCTATGGGCGTCCATGCTCATTTATACCCCACTCATTTAGATCTATGTTATTAAGTGGGCACAATCTTTCCCGTTTATTTAAATCTATTGCCCACATGGACACCGCTGGTATACCCATCCATAACCTCTCATTTACAATTACCACCTCTCCTAAGAGTATCCTCAATGTTAAATTTAACATCAACTTCTTAAACAACTTCTTAACTGGGTCACACTGCCACCTACACATATTTATCTTCTTACTCACTTAAGAATAAATCTTTCCATTGTAAAATCTTCTTACACAAAAAATATTAAATTTAACATTATCTCAAATAAAATAAAAAAAACCCTTCCCCCACACACCCCCTGACACAACCGCCCACTTCCCTTGACTTTTTAAACAAAAAGTAACTTTTTAATGAAGAAGTTTTTTTCTCTCTCTCTCCTAATTGGCCCAAATTCAAATCCTAATGACCACTATTACACATTCCAAAACTATAAAAAGTTGGTTTTTGAAACAATGAGTATGCTCCAACAATCATATGTATCAACCATGTTGACATGACAAACTTTCTTACATAACTTGACAATTGAGGTAATAGTGCTACCGTCCATTTAATGCTTTCCTTTTTCAGTTGCTCTAACATTTTTTTTCTTTAAAAAAATTAATTTAGTATTTTATTTTTTCATTTAATCCTCAATTTAATTGATAGCATGACTTGACTGACTGTTGGCCTGATGAACTTCTAGATACACTCGCAAGAGCAAAGAAACAGGTGACAGGGAGAGAGTGATACTCGCCGACGACGGAAGCCGGAGGTGAAGCAAACTCCGTCGAAGAATGTTCGACTGGCCACCCCCTGTAGTTTCTATTCCCTTGCTCAATTCATCTCTCTCTCTAGTTTTTATCACTGTCAATACGGTAATTCGACCCAAAAAATTCAGCCATCTGGCAGAGTTATCCCTGAGTCAATAGTCTATCGCATTAATAGCTGTATCCATTTGCGGCTCGGGTGGGACCCCCAAATCTCAACTGAAACCTCCGCCCGCTGAAACTTTAAGCCATTCCATACCCACATTCTTAAATAAATTTTTAATTTTTTTCATCGCAAGTTGTTGCTCCAATTTGTAAGATTGAAAGGTGGGAAAATGTTTTAGAGCATAATTTATGCTGTCATATTGGGGAAGATCGCGGTTGAAGATAGTTATGCATTTGCTTGATCACAAATTGTTTACTACCTCTTTGCCATCTCTGGCATCCTTGAAACTGTCGTCTCGAATGTATGATCCTTTTGGATTTTTATTTATTTATATGCAAATTCATATTCATGACTGAGAATACGGATGTAGAAGCATCATCCCACCAATCCACCATTGATGGTTGTCATATACAATATTTTCTTGCATTTTGTTTTTGCTATTCATATTTTCCTATAATAAGTGTAGCAATACTAATTTAGGTCGGAGCGGAAATCCCCCCAAGTTATTATGCATTTTATCTGCTCTAATGTTATTTTACCTCACGGATTGCTAATAGGCTTGAGCTAATTTCGAGTTCAGCTTAGCTTGTTATGTAAATGAGCCTAACTTGAGCCTAGGTTGAGCAACTTGAGTCAAGTTCGAGTGCATGTCACGCTCGTATTAAGGTTTAGCGAATTGAGTTTGAAGTTTCAATGCTCGACTCAACTTAGCACATTTATAGCCCTATTATTGTGCATTAGGGATTCCAAATTATTTTGGAAAGAGTTGTTAGATATCCCAAAATCAGTAACCTAATTTTGACCCCCCAACTTATGTGCAATGATATGATTTGGAACTTAGTGAACCCCACTATCCATGACCAGTTACACTTTGACAGATGAGCGCACAGATAAGATTGGGATGTCTTAGCACTACCCTTTCAGAACTGTACTACTATGCTTTACATTTTGTATGTCACTTATGATGGTAATTTACTATAATTTTGTATTTATTCCGTATGTAAATCTTATTTTATTTCAAGTTTTTGTTTACCTTGTTGTAGTGATTCCTATGCTTTTAAAGCATTTCACTAATTAGAATGACAAACTTCAATGTCTACGGAAACCCATTTTTGGTATGTTTTGCCGCACGAAGTGAAGAGTGAATCCCTCCTAAGGCATATCTTGACCTTCTATCACCATGTGAGAAAGAACATGTTTTCAGCTTCAGTCGGGATGAGTTTAGAAAAAGTGCTTTGCTCGCTCGTGCTCTCGTTCGCACTACTATTGCAAGATGTATGCCATTTATTTCACTTTTGATTTCCGTGTTCTTAAAATGGTTTGTCCCAGTAGAGTTTCTCTAGATTAGCTGGCTAATCTAATGTCCCTGACCTTTATAGTTTTATCACATGTACTCTCTAATCTACATGCCGCCACATAAACACAAAGGTGTAGTTCATGTCCGGTAAATCTAATGTTGTCTCTCATGCTATTATTGTTATATTTTTTTATTATTGTTATTATTATTATTATATTATTATTATTATTAGTAGTAGTAGTAGTAGTAGTATTATGTTGACTTGGGTGGAGATATGGAAGTTATATAATGGCTGATAATGTTTCACTTGCTCGGAAATATCAATGATTTCATTTTTCAATGCGGTGAATGTGATTGCTACTAACATTTTAAAGTCACATTTTGAATGAGGTAAAAGAAGATTAAATTGATGTAATTCATTGAAAAGCTACCCTTTGTATATATTTTGAGCTAATCCCACCTAAAAAATGCTTGATGGTGAAAAAACATTATAAATAGAAAGCAAGAAAGAAAAAAGGGGTAAGGAGGAAAAAGAGTAGAGGAATAATAATTTGGCAACAGGCACATGGGTCAGAGCTACTTATACTTATTGTTTAAATACCAGAATGTAATGCTTGAAACACTATCACTGGTTGACTTGTTTCGTTGATGCAATTGTTTTGGTCTTTTCTTTTATCATCTATCCTTTTCTTTTTGTCCTCTATTGTTGAATACAACAAAATGTTATGGTGAAACACTTGTTTGAAATAATTATTTCTTTCAATTGTTTTTACTCTCCTCTTCTACCATTCGTCTTTTTTTCCCTTCAAGATTTGGAGAAAAAAAAAATTGTTGATCAACTTACGTGAGAGCTTAAGCAACTTTATCCATCCCTAGATCAGATAAACTCTCAAGTTAGTCCAAGACCTTTGAAGTTTAAGAAGAACGCCCATGGGAAGCCTGAGGTCAGTTTGTTCTTCCTACTTTTATCGGCTGGTGAAAACCCCATCTTTTTGTTCATTTATCAGTTTCTGGATATCCTTAAACTTCTCATGATTAGGTACTGGTGCAACACCATGATTATTGGCACCAACCACCTTTGCACTTCAACCTTTCACACACTTCATCTTTGATTGCCTGTGGAGTGACCACGAACTCTCCAGCTAGTTTTTCGACCATTCTTACTGGTCATATATGTGATACCTAATATTCAATTGATTGGATATTATAGCAATTCGTTTTTCTCTCCTGATGCTATTGCCTTTGATTAAATTATTTTCAAACTTATCTTCACCTTTCTGATTATAGATCGGTATCGATGTAGAGGAAAAGGAAAGGAGAACAAAAAACAATGTTGTGTCTTTTGCTAGGCGATTTTTTTCTCGTCAAGAAGTTGAAGTCTTAACTAGCATTGCAGACCCAGAAGTCCAGCGACAGGAATTCGTTAGATTATGGACTCTAAAGGTTGTTTTCGACTTTACACACACACACACTTAGACAAACAAAGCGACACACATGTGTGTGTATATGATTATATCTACCCATATTTGATATATCAATTCTACACTATTACCGTTATTAATTTATTAACTTACAGTTAATTACTTGCATATTTATTTATTTTCTGTTGGGGTGGGTAGGGGGGACCGGGGGAAGGGAGGAGAGATCAGTAGATGCCATGGTTTGACCTCTCAATGTCCTGCTCTTAATCCTTCTGAGACAGTTTATATAAAATTTTATGGCAGTTAAACTGAAGACATAAATGTGGAAGTGAAATACATCTGTGGTGCTTTACAGATTTACAAGGTGAAATAGATGTCTTACAACTGCTATTAGATGAACCTGCATGCAAGACATTTATTGCTAGTGTGGGTCCCAACGGGCACAATAATAAGCTAGAAGGGGGGGTTGAATAGCTTATTAAACACTTAAAAACTTTTGAGTAAGTTCTTTGAAAGATACTTACAATCTATTGAAGAGATTGAAGTAGCGGAAGACTTTCAATGAAGCTGTTTCAAGTCTGCCGATAAGGACTACCGGTAGACCTTAACAGGTTACTTAAATTCTGCTGTTAAAGGATAAAGATAAATAAAGTAATAAACAGTTCAAACAGAAGACAAACAGCAAAGGAATAACACAAGTATTTTGGGATGGTTCACACTATAAAGAGTGCTACGTCCACTACCAAGGCAATCAACCTTGGATTTAAATAGTGCACTATGTTTTCCGCTAGATCTATTACAAAGAATATTCCTGATGGATTGTGTACAAAATATTGACTTGTGTTTGGGGTCTAAGGAATTAAATATCTGTGTAAACAAGATATTTAATTCGTGCAGAAGAATAGCTTTAGAATTAAAAAACAAGAAGTAAAGCAATAAGTGTTGATGAACAACTTCTTGTTGTTGACAAGGACTTCTAGATCTGTTGAGGATCTCTTGAATGCACTGAGTATTAAGACTGGAGTCGTTGTGGATTTTCAGAGCAATTCGTCAAGTGTCAGTTCCTTCCCTTTCTTTAATGGCAGCATTTATAGCAGGAGCATTCTTGAGAGCCGTTGGAGAAGACGAAGACTTTAACAGCTCTATTAGGTTGAATGCATTAAATGCATGGGGCTGTCAGTCAAGAACTTCGTCTTTATAGATATCTAGATCAGGAATGATTTCAGAGATCTTCTGGAAGTTGGACGATCTGGGTGTCAGATCTGAGAGTTGTTGCAAACAGCAGATGCAGCTTTCATCGGTCTGCGAAAAGTCTTCCTCGCTTTAAAGTCGGCGGGATTGAGGTGTCGGGGAATGTCTTAATTTAAATTCAAACTGATAAGGATAAATTTAAATTGATCCGTTAATCTTTGCTGGACAGGACACGTCATGATTGACCAGGTGTATACAAGGTCTGCCGATTGTGAGCTGGAGCAGGTCTTCCGGTGAAGCTCTTAAAGAGGTCTTCCGCTGAACCTGTGAAGTCCTATAAAAACTATACTTTGGCAAAGTTCTGTACACAATTGCCACGCTAATCGATACGCAGCCCGATTAGCCACTGAAGTATAAAACTAGTGTAATGTATGAGCATATATAAATCTAATACAATAAGGATCAACAATCTCCTCCTATTTATATCTGGTCATCATTACTACAAATGAGGGCTATAACCGACTAAGTGATAGATAATAACATGTCTAAAAGTATTATTCATTAAATAACGGAAGACATGCCTCTATCAAACAGAAGAGCACCTCAAATGTAAAGACTAATCTAAGTGCGCACAAAGATAAGGAAATCATAGAATAGCACACAGATCAGTAGCAAAAACAGTTCAAATAAATTTAAACTGAGTGTTTAAATTCTAAGCATATATAGAAAACGAAAGAACAAGAATTTAAACATAAGACAATTTTTGAAAAGCGGATAATCTTCTGTATTATAAACAAGATGTTTAATGTGTACAGAGTTTTCAAAAGATAAAATGAATACAAAGGTTAAGGGAAAAACAGATACATAATTTTTACCAAGGTCGTTTCCCTTTTCCTTTGTCTGCCTTCTTTCTCCCTACACTGTCTCTCTAGCTCTTCCATTCTTCGTACGTACTCGTCATCGGCATCTGTGGGAGGTCTGGTGGAACGAGAGTGGTAGTCAAGTTCTTCATGAAGACGACTGTTCTCTTCCATCAGCATTCGGTTGATAGATCTCATTTGCTTCTCCTCCGTGATGGCCAGATCACGATCACGATGGCGCTCATAATGTTGTGAGCGAGTCACGAGCTAGGTTGTTGAGCTCTAGGAGGGCGGCCATTGCCGAGATGCGAGTGATGGCATGGAATAGCTCGTAGAAGAGGGAGGAGCAGATACACATTCGTCGCGTTGAGCTTCGATATTGATTTTGACGCTCAGTGAAATCGTGTCTCATCTGCCAAAACAAGTCCATACATCTTCTTGAAATTGGCGGAGAAGAGAAAGAGCCGCGATCATTTGCCTTGACGCGCGGCGGGCGATCTCGGTGGTAGTTATGCGGTAGTTAGCGTGGCGCCTAGCCGCTCATAGATGGCGCCCAGTCTTGACAAAATTTCAGATTGGCCGGTGAGAAGAAGATGCCGCCCAATGTGAATAGGAGAGGTGCTTGGCAGAGGTAGTGGCTTCGGGAGACACCGGGAAGGAAGTTGGAGAGGAGGAGTGATGGAGTCGGAAGAGGAAGAGTCTTGGGTTGGTATGGTGTGGTAGAGGAAGAGATGGTTTGAGGTGGAGGAGGAGGGGTTGGGGGATCGAGCTCAATGTCGCATCGTAATTTTCACCGACAATTGAAGATTCTGTAAAGGTTCGGTGGAGAACCGGAAAGATGGGGCAGGATAGAAGAGGGATTTGGGTTTATGAAGGAGGGGTGGAGGATGCGGTTGATCAGAAGAGAATAGATCTGCCACTGAGGAAAGCTCAAAGAGAAACTTGGCAGCGGCAGAGTCTATTGGCTTGGTAGGAAGGTTTTGAGTTGGTTGTGGTGTTGTTGATGAAGTGGGTTGGGTTTGGCGAGGTGAGGTAGGGGTAGATGGGTTAGGAGAGTAGTTGAAGGGTGAAGGAGGAGGAGTTGGGGTTCTGTAGGCTCCTTCTGCCTTTGAGGCTCCCGATGGATAGACCTCCTCAGGAGGTGGTGAATTCCTCCGAGTAGATGACTCGGGAGGAATAGGTTGGCTTGGAGTGACGGTAGATGGTTGGTTATCGGTAGATGGTTGGGCGTCGGTAGAGGGTTGGTTGGCGGTAGAGGGTTGGTACCAGGACCTCTTTTCTTCCTTAGCGGTAGAATAGGGGACTCAAATTGCTTCATCGGTAGAGACAGGAATGTCTGCAGGTGGCTGGTCTTCAAAGGTTTTACGAAGTCTTCTTCATTTTGGTTTAGGAGTGGGTGCAGGTGAGGGTGAGGGTGGTCGTTTGGTTTTAGAAGAGGGCTGGGAAGAAGAGGTTGATTGAACTTGAGAGGATGGCTGGGCTGGTGAAGGTTGGGCTGGGGAAGGTGATGGAGTTGGTTTGGTTGGAGTCTTGTCTTTTTGGCCTTCCTTCATCTCCTTCCGAATCCACTTCGCCTGCTCTTCAGTTGGTACTTCTTCTTCCGGCCTGGTCTTTTTGCCCTGGCTGCTTGGCTCCCAGCTAGCTTGCTCGCCTCATCACTGCATCTTTGGCTTTTTGATGGAGGGTCGTAGCAACTTGTTCATCAAACTTTGCAGAAGGTCCTGCTGGCCGCGTCATAAGCTTCCATGTTGAAGCGAGTCACTATGATCGGTAGAGGCTTAGTGACTTTGTCGATGGAGACGGGCGGAAGACCTTTCTGCAACCTTCGCTTGTTCTCGCATCAAGATATTTGCCAAGAAGCGGTTAGTCGCTTGTCCTTGGAGACCACTATCGCCTCATCTTCCTTGATGGAAGAGTTGACTTGCCTGTCTCGAAGAAGGGTGTTGATCAACCTGACGAATGGGCGCTTGCAAGTGGGGTTGTTCTTCACTCTTTCTACCCACTGCTTCAGTTCGTTGAAGATGATGGCGCCATAGTTGCGACGGGTTTGGATGAATACGGCAGAAGTAAGGTTTAGCTGTTGTGCTGTAAACATGTCATGAGCACCACTTTTGAACAGCAGCCCCTTGTCCATCAGGTGGCTTGTGCAGTAGACGTCCAATGGGAAGAGATTCCTTAGCATCTTCCCTTGTGGTTCTCTAGGGGTATCAATTCCCCTCATTGCTTCCCAGGCATGTTCAGCCTCAGCAATGGTCGACTCAAGAGCACCACCGAAGTGCACACCAATAATGGTGGAGATGGTCTTGGCGGTGATCGAGATCGGACGGCCTCTAATCCATCCACGCAGTGCGTTCTTGTTCATTAACTCCATCCTTTGGTAGAACTCTTCTGCCAAGTAAATGCTGTAGTCTTTGTCGTTGAGGCAGAAGAGTGGAAGAATTCCAAATGCATTCATGTCGTCGCAGGCCTTGACTCCCGCTAATTGTGCGATAGATCAAGGCCCGCATTATCTGCATGTAGAAGTTTAGGTCCGTGGCTACGATGATGTCATGAGCAGCGGGAAAAGTAGGATATCCAGGAAGATTCACATCCAAACTTGGAGGAATGGCAGTTTCTGGGTCTAGATTCTTCATGTTGTCCCGCTTTGACTTTGATGATTTTGCCTGAAAGAAATGCAGTCAGAAATTAGGGCTTTTTACTTAATATGTTAAACAGACAGAAATTTCAAGTTTTTCTGAGATTTATCGAAAATTTTAGGAATGAAAACTTGAAACCCTAGAATGTTTATAGAAAGCAAACCAGAGAAATGTTTAACATAAGTTTTTAAGAGAGTAAGCATTCAAAGCATAGAAACGACTGTTAGATTCTAGGTTTTTAAGAACAACAATGGCGGAAACAGTTAGATACGCAAAAGTGTCTTTTCGTATTCCAAAATAATTAGGTTTAAGAAATGAAATGCGAAACAGTAACTAGTGAATACAAAGTAGTAGAGTAGAGAAGAACATACCATTGTCGATGAGAAGAAGAAACAAGAAGATTTTGGGAACAAAGAAAGCAGTTGCACATAGAGAGAGTTTGAATAGAGAGAGAAATATTTTTAGACAAAGGGATTTCGTAAAGTTTTGAAAAGGCGGTTCAAGGTCTATTAAAAAAAATTAGCGCAAAAGCAGGAACTTAAGATATTTTCTAAGTACCAAATTTTATCCTTGACCCCATTTATTGATTTAGAAACCTCTTTAATAAAAATAGACCAAGTAAAGATACTAACCTTTAAGTCTTCCGCTAAAGGGAAAACAATGTCTTCTGGTCAGTCTAAAACTAAGTCTACCGGTATGAAAGAAAAATAATAAAATTTTGAAATTAAGCAGTAGGATCAATCATACCAAGATTTCTCCTTAAATAAGCAAACCCGGTGGCATCCAAGTGGCTTTTGTGAGAATGTCAGGTCAATTGATGCTCGCTTGAAACATATTCCATCGATGTTACCTTTCTCCACATGATCTTTGAGGAAGTGATAACGGATATCAATGTGCTTTGTTTTTTAGTGCATCATCGATTTTGGAGACCGAATTGCCGATGTGTTGTCACACATAATTGACAATTTGCGCCTTTGATTTAGTCCACTAGTCGTTGCTTCATCCATGTGAGTTGAGAGCAACAACCGCCGGCAAAGAATGTATTTCGCCTTCGTGGTGAGTTTGCAATCAACCTTGTTCTTGCAAGACCACGAGACAAGTCTATTTCAAAGAATTGACAAGTCCCACCGGTGCTTCTTCTCGCCACTTTGCAGTCAGATAATCCGTGATCCGAGTATCCAACTAGATCGAAATTGTTGTGTTTGGAATACCAGATGCCTAGATTTGTTGTTGTTGAAACATATCCGATGATACGCTTGGCAGCCAAGAAATGTGATTCCTTTCGATCTCGCCTCGAAATTG
>CM028380.1:18817021-18853761 GCA_013146195.2 Codonopsis lanceolata | reverse complement strand
GTTAAGTTAAGTTAAGTTGAAAGCTAGTTAAGTTGGATTAAGTTGATTAGATGCATTGAAGTTGAAGTTAAGTTCGTTACGTTGAAAGCTAAGTTATGACCCATTTCATGTTAGAGGTAAAGTTAAGTTAGTTGGATTTAAGTTAAGTTAGAAGTTTAAGTTTTTCGTTTAAGTTAAGTTAAGTTGCGTTGCGTTAAGCTAAGTTAAGTTGTTAAGTTAAGTTAAGTTAAGTTATGTTAGAAGTTAAGTTAGAATTAAAGTTGGGATTGCGTTAAGTTGAATTGCGTTATGTTAGAGATTTGAATTAAATTGCGTTAAGTTTAAGTTATTTAGGTTAGGTGGCTTTAAGTTAAGTTATGTTAAGTTAAGTTAAGTTAAGTGCCAAGTTAAGTTGCGTTGCTACTTGCATTACGTTAGGTTACGTTGCGTTGCATTACGTTAAGTTAAGTTAAGTTGCGTTAGATATAAGTTGGCATTACGTTAACTAAGGTTAAGTTGTGTTGCGAAGCTGGTTAAGTTAAGTTAAGTTGAGTTCGTTGCGTTGGCTAAGTTAAGTTATGTTTAAGTTAGCGGTTAAGTTATGTTAAGTTAAGTTAAGTTGAATTGGTTCGTTTAAAGAAGTTTAAGTTGCGTTGCGTTGGGTAGTTAGTTGCGTTGCGTTTTGCCACAATTTGGTTAAGTTGGGTAAGTTAAGTTAAGTTAAGTTAAGATAAGTTAAGTTAAGTTAAGTTACGTTACGTTACATTACGATACATTACGTTAAGTTACGTTACGTTACGTCACGTTAAGTTAAGTTACGTTACGGTACGTTAAGTTATGATACATTACATTACATTACGTTACGTTAAGTTACGTTACGTTACGTTAAGTTAAGTTAAGTTACGTTACGTTAGGTTAAGTTAAGTTAAGTTAAATTACGTTACGCTACGTTAAGTTACATTAACTTAAGTTGTAATGTGAATATTTTAATTTTTGTAATTATATTGATGCTAATCATTTTAATTATTGATATTATATTATTAAATTAACATTTCAAATATTATTTTAATTTAATTTCAATTTAAGTTAACGTACGTTACGTTAAGTTACGTTAAGATAAGTTGTAATGTGAATGTTTTAATTTTTGTAATTATATTGATGCTAATCATTTTAATTATTGATATTATATTATTAAATTAACATTTCAAATATTATTTTAATTTAATTTCAATTTAAGTTAACGTTACGTTACGTTAAGTTAAGTTGTAATGTGAATGTTTTAATTTTTGTAATTATATTGATGCTAATCATTTTAATTATTGATATTCTATTATTAAATTAGCATTTTAAATATTATTTTAATTTAATTTCAATTTAAGTTAACGTTACGTTAAGTTACGTTAAGTTATGTTAAGTTGTAATGTGAATGTTTTAATTTTTGTAATTATATTGATGCTAATCATTTTAATTATTGATATTATATTATTAAATTAACATTTCAAATATTATTTTAATTTAATTTCAATTTAATTTCAAATAATATTGATATTTTCTACTAATTAAAATTTAATTTTCAATTTATTTTCAGCGACGGAATATTCCGTCGCTAAAGGTGATCTTTATTGACGAATTTTAAATTAAAGAAATTATTATGAAATATTCATGACGGAAAATTCCGCCGCTAAAGTCTCTTTAGCAACGAATTTTCCGTCATTGAATATTTCATAATTTAATTTGTTTATTCGACTTTGGAAAATTCCGTAAATCGCTAAAGGTCACCTTTAGTGACGGAAAATTCGTCCATTGACAAATTAAATCGCCGATGTTCAATTTCGTCGCTGATGCTTAGTTGATTCCGTCGCTAAAGGTGGCCTTCGACGGAAAATTCTCTAAATTAAGTCATTTGGTGGTCAATTCATCGATGCTAAATTCCGTCGCTAATGCTAAATTTCCGTCGCTGAAGACACTGTTTCTAGTAGTGCTGGATGAGAGCTCTTCCCCGCAGGTCTATCAACAATTGGGATGACCTACGAGCAAAGTTCTTAGTAGACTTTGGGACCTCGAGGGCAATTGCAAAGACAAGAGCTGACTTATCTAAGGTTAAATAGGGAGCCCATGAATCAACTTCCAGTTATTTGGAGCAGTTTACGAAAATGCTTGAACAAGTCCCTGGATTATCCGAGCAGGAGGTCACCTTGTGCTTTGAAACATGTTTTCTCGAGGGGGAAGGCGGCTTGAGGTCTAAGTTAAGCATGCGGGAGCCCAAGACGCAGACAGAGATGTTGATGCGAGCTCAAAAGTGGTGCGCGGGGGAGACCGCGAAGAAGGAAAAGAAGAAGGAAGGCACAGAGATTGGGGGAGCTGGGGCCAATGCCAAGGGTAGCGGCCAGGGTGCAGGCGGTGGTTATAACTGCAACAAGTCGAGGTACGATTGCCCAAAGGAGTTTCTTAGAGAAAATGATCTCACCCCGCTCAATACCTTGCGGGAATATATAATGTATGAAATTAGGGACGAGCTTCCTCGTGCTCCTCGTATGAATCCAGAGACAGCGGATGTTCAGGATTGGACTAAAAGGTGTGCCTATCATGATGATTATGGGCATACGACAGAGAAGTGTTGGCCATTGAAAAAGACCATACTGAAATTAATAAACGAAGGTCGGTTGGACCGGTTTAAGAGAGATAGGAATAACAGGGGGAATGTCCCCCGAAGGGATGCACCCCTAATCCGGGGGGTTATAAATGTCATCATGGAAGAGGAGCCTACACTTACTCAGCTCGGCAAGTAGATTTACACCTTGTCGAAGGTGGTGGATTGCCCGACCACTCTGCAAGCAGGGGAGGAGTTGATACAGTTTACTCGCAGTGAGTTGGCGAGTAGTGTGGCTGGGGAGCAGTCTTTGATTGTTTCTGCTCTGGTCGATGGCTGGGTGGTGCATAGGATTCTGGTGGACACTGGAGCCTGCAAGGACATGATGTATTACTCTTGCTTTCAGGGTTTGGAATTGAAAGACGAATGTCTCAAACCTTATGTAGGGACCTTGGAAGGCTTCACAAATCACAAGGTGTCGGTCAAAGGCACAGTCGAGCTTGAAGTTTTTATCGGCGAGGGTACTCGTACCAGGGTGGAGAAGATTACTTTCATGGTGATCGACCTGAAATCTCCTTACAATATAATTTGGGGGGTGCCTAGCATGAGAAAATTTAAGATGGTTACATCGATTCCTCACCAGCGTGCAAAGTTTTATACAAGATCAAGGGGTGGGGGTCTTGAAGAGTCAGCCCCGGGCAGTGCTGAAATATGTCCGGGATAGTCAAGGGAAAAAAGCAAAAATTGACTCTGGAGGATGGCGAGAGTTCGGCACAGGGTGAGCAGCATCACCCAGAGGAAGTTACTTGTCCTTTGTCGATGATGGGTTCAGGGGGACAAGTTGAACAGGCTATGGATATGGAGATGGACCAGCTCGATGCCGCAGAAACGCAGACTGAGGAGGAGGAAAAGGTGGAATGTGACACCCTCCAGATGCGGGATGAACCTGAATTTATAGCTCAGGACGAGCTTGAAGAGGTTGTCATTAATTATGCTTATCCCGAGCAGAAAATAAAGATTGGAAGAGCATTGTCAGTGGAAGCTCGGGATAGATTGATTAAGCAACTCTAGAGCAGCTTGGATGTGTTCGCGTGGAAGCTAGAAGATATGCAAGGGGTTAGCGAAGACATTGCAGTTCATTGCCTTAGTGTGGATCCAGTTTTCAGGCCAATTCAGCAGCAGCCTCGAGTATATTCTACCAAAAAGGACAAAGCGATCAAGAAGGAGGTCGAAAAATTGCTCAGCACACATATTATCGAGGAAATTCACTATCCCACTTGGTTGGCTAATGTGGTTATGGTTAAGAAGTCAAATGGAAAGTGGAGGATGAGTGTGGATTTCACCGACTTCAATAAAGCTTGCTCAAAGGATTGTTATCCTCTCCCTCGCATCGACAAGCCGGTGGATGCCATAGTGAGTTTTGAGTTTTTGAGCTTCATTGATGCATATTCAGGGTATCATCAGGTGAAGATGAATGAAAAGGATAAAGCCTTAACAGCATTTCGGGCAGCAGGAGGCCTCTATTGTTACAAAATGATGCCCTTCGGCTTGAAGAATGCAGGAGCTGCTTATCAACAAATGGTGAATAAATTTTTTAGCTCGCAGATTGGTAGAAATATTGAGGCACACATTGAGGATATGGTGGTGAAGACCAAAGGACATGATCATATTGTTGATTTGGAGGAGACCTTTGATAATCTCAAGAAGAATAACATGAAGCTTAACCCGAGCAAATGTGTGTTTAGGGTGAAGGCGGACAAGTTCCAGGGGTTCATGGTAAACGAAAGAGGTATTGAGGCCAACCCAGAGAAAATTCAGGCATTGATCACAATAAAGCCTCCCTGCTGCATCAAGGATGTCCAGAAGCTTAACGGCCGAGTCATTGCTCTTGGTCGTTTTATTTCCAAGTCAGCTGAAAGGTGCTTGCCTTTTTTCAAAGTGCTTCGACAGAATAAGGGGTTTGAATGGACAAAAGAATGTCAGGAAGCTTTCAAATAGCTAGTGGAGTATCTGGGACAACCTCACTGTTAAGCAGCCCAGCTGTAGGCGAGGATTTACTTGTGTATCTCGTGGCCACAGAGTAGGCTGTGGCCACTGTACTAGTTAGGAAAGAATGTAATCTCCAAAATCATGTGTACTATGTTTCCAAGGCCCTCACTGCGGTGGAAAGACATTATTTTAATGCAGAAAATTTGGCTTATTCACTTGTTGTTGTTGCTCGAAAACTTCGAGCTTATTTTTCTACACACCCCATCATTGTTTACACAGACACACCCCTCAGGAAAATTCTACACAAGGCCGACTCTTCTGGTCGTTTGTTCACCTGGTCAATTGAGTTGACCGAATTTCAGATTGACTACCAGCCTCGACGAACCATTAAGGCACAAGCTTTGACAGATTTCGTAGCTGATACTAGTTTCAAGGATTCAATCGAGGAGGAGACTTCTAACCAGACTACATTGGCGAATGTTCATGTTCAACGGCCTCGCCCAGATTATTGTTGGGAGTTACATGTGGACGGTTCAGCTAGCAGGCTCGGGAGCGGAGCAGGTCTTGTGTTAGTTCCACCCAAGCAAGATGTGGAGTTTGAGAAGGCTTTGCGTTTCAAGTTTTCAGCATCAAACAACCAAGCAGAATATGAGGCTTTGATCGCGGGGCTTAGGCTCGCGCAGGACGTAGGAGTGCGCGAGATAGTAATTTACTGTGATTCGCAACTGGTTGTAAATCAAGTCAAGGTTGATTATGCCATCCATCATCCAGTTCTGGTTCGATACTGTGCCATGGTGAAGGAGATATTGAAGGATTTTGATTACTGGGAACTTGTTAGAATTGGCCGTGAGGATAATATGCGTGCAGATTACCTTTCGAAGATGGCTGAAAATGAAATTCAATTTTTACATCCACGGGGTTATGATTGAATACTTGGAAGTACCAGTGATAGAGAAAAAGGTAATCATGGATGTTGAACCCGCTGTGAAGTGCTGGATAGATGATTTAAAAGATTACATCGAGCAAGGAGTGTTGCCCTAGGACAAGTCGAAAGCGCGAACTATACAGAAACGAGCATGTCACTATGTTATCCTGGATAAAGTCTTCTACATGCGGTCGTATACTAGGCCTTTGCTTAGGTGTGTGTGGCCAAAGATGACCGAGGGCATACTGGGTGAAATTCATGAGGGAAAATGTGGGGGGCAACCGTGTCAACGGTCGTTGGCAGAAAAGGTTTTGGCTATAGGATTTATTGGATTACTTTGAGGTGAGATGCAAAATATATGTTCGGTGATGTGATAAGTGTCAACGTTACGCTGATATACCTCGGTTACCTTTTACCGAGCAGACTCCTATGGTGGCGTCATGGTCGTTTGATATGTGGGGTGTAGACTTGATTGGTCCTTTCCCGTTAGCTCGCTCAAAGTTCAAATGTGCGGTAGTTGCTGTGGATTACTTCACCAAGTGGGTTGAAGCTAAGCCGTTGGCAACTATCAGTGAGATTAATGTGATCGAATTTGTACACGAGCATATATGGTGTCGTTTTTGGGTACCTCGCGCTATAGTTTCAGATCATGGGACCCAGTTCTCAGAAAAGTTTACAAAGGCTTGCGAACAGATGCATGTGAAACATTTGCAATCTTCTGTGGCATATCCTCAAGGTAATGGGCAGGCTGAAGCGGATAACAAGCAAGTCTTACACGTCCTCAAAATAAATCTCGAGGATAAAGCGGGAAGATAGGTGGATGAATTACCATCAGTCTCTTGGGCGGTCAGAACAACGGTTAGGGGGCCCACGGGTGAAACGACTTTTTCTCTTGCTTATGGATCTGAGGCCATGGCGCCGATTGAGATGTACTTGCCAAATCATAGAGTAACTTACTACGATACGGAATACAACATTGTAGCTCGGGCAGCTGATCTTGATTTGTTGGAGGAGAAACGCATGGAATCTAAAATGAGGATGGCTAATTACAAGCAGCGAGTAAAGGCCCATCATGATAAACGAGTTCGTGGTCGGTCATTTGCTGTGGGCGATTGTGTTCTTCGAAAAATTGAGGCGAGAGGTCATCGAGCAGAATTGGGAAGGTCCTTTCTAGGTTATCAGAATAGTTAAGGAGGGGACCTATATCTTGCGGACAGAGGAAGGCACCGAGGTGAAACATCCATGGCATGAAGATCACTTGAAGAAGTATTACCGTTGACTGGCAATGTGTTTCTTTTTGTTGTGATGTAAGTTGGGACGAAATGAATGAGCAATCACTGGGCCTCACTTATTTGAGTATCCCCTTGATGCCATTTGGTGTAAACTCGATTATGTGGTCAAAGGTTATCTCGATTATTCTCTTTTTCACGAGTAAGAGGTATCTCTGCTAGTAAAAAAAGGTTGGTGTTCGAGCTTGCTATCTCGATTATTCTCTTTTTCACAAGTAAGACGTATCTCTGCTCGTAAGAAAGGGTTAGTGTTCGAGCTTGTTATATCGATTATTCTCTTTTTCACGAGTACGAAATATCTCTTCTCGTGAAAAAGAGTTTGGTGTTTGAGGGCTATGCATTTTTTTCATTTTCGTCAAGCTCGGAAAATGCTTGCTCGATTTAAAAGATAGGTTTTAAAAAGTGTTAAAATAATATTAAACAAATTCAGGCATTGATGTTAAGCATGCAACAATGACAATATTACATGCCAAAAGATATTATAAATTGTCTTGCAGGAGATGTAAGGGATTCAAATATTATGGCGCGCAGGCAGATGGTGGGATTGTTGCTCAAGCAGCTTGGGTGACATCTTCAGCTATTACACTTGTTTGAACTTCGTTGGCTTCTTCGAGTATTATGATCTCCCCTTCTGTTTCTGTTGTTTCCTCGGGCATCTCTGACAGGTGGGCTTTGTAAATCTCTGTCATAAGGTCAGCTACGTTGTTTTCTAGCAGAGCGGGGGGATTCCAAGCAGGTAACCCAGTTTTGGCGTCTTCCTTAGCCAGCAACCCCAGTTCTTCCACACTGTAAGGCACAAGTGATTGGCCTTCTCGAATTTTGTGGTCAAAAGGGGAGGTGGTTCCCCAGGCAGCGAGCACAGCAGGGGTCAGTTTCAGGAATTGGCTGGTGGCGGCTTGTCTCAAAATATGGTTCATGCCTTGGTTGTAATATGGGTACATAAGATCATCAAAAGTTGAGGAAGCCTTGAAATTTTCCACTACAGTCTGTCTCTCTTCGGCAATTCGACGTGCCATCTCTGACTTCAGTTCCTCTTCTCTGTTGGCAGCATTTGAACGAGCTTTTTTTTTTTTTGGGAAACATGGACGGTACCCTGCATCATTTTATTAAAATCAAAATTATAATACAATAAGGGGGAAAACCAGCCTAATCCACAAACGGGCGGATAAAGGAGCCTTACCTCTAACACCAAAAGAAACTAACTTAATGACGAAAATTATAAAAACCAAACATATCTTCTCTGAGTACTTGCCGAACAATGTTTGGCAACTGAGCCACTGTCTCATAGAGCACGTATGATCCGTGTGTGTAGGCCACCTCCGCAAGCTTATCTGTAACTCTATTGATCTCCCGATATACATGTCTGATATCACTGAGCTCTTTAAGGAGTTTTTCCTCGGATGTCTTGGCAAATGCAAGATGTGCCTCGAGAGTTCTTTTTTCTTCCTCCACCTTAGACAAGTCGGCGACCTTGGTCATGACGGTTTCTTCATTAGCTTTGAGCTCGACACGTAGCGAGTTGACTTATTCTTCCAGTTGGTTTTTCTTCTTGGTAAGAGAGTTGCAGCTGGCAATCTTCTCAGTCAACCGGTCGATGGAAGAGTAGAATAGATAAAAATGTTCCAGTTTACCTCGCTAATATTTAGCCCAATTTCGCCAATCAAGACGCTGGAGGCTGTTCGAGCGTTGCTCGCCACGACGTCGAGGTGACATATTCTTTTCAAAATTCCTTGCCCGCTGACAACTCTGTAGTTGCCTCGCTCGAAGAGATTGAACTTTTTGTAGATAGGGCACGTCACCGATTTCTTCAACGAGCATGTCTGCTTCAGCACTTGTGCGTGGCATTTTGAAGCCTTCTTTTTGAAACGATGGCACTAGGGTCTGATGCGAAGAGGGAACTTCTACTCGTGATCGAGTATGTCTCTCAGTTTGGATTTCCTCACCGGGTTTCTTTTTCTCTGTTGGAGCTTTGTTTTTTGCTCAAGTTAGGGAGGAATGTTTGGCATGGCTACTTGTTGTTTCGGCAGCAGGGGCGGTTTGTTTTGTTTCTTCAGATCGCTTTTGCCCGCCCCGGGTAGTTGGCACGAAAGGGACTTTGGGAGGATGGACAGGGCACTTTTTCGCCAGCTTAGCTTCGCGGACAGCTTTGGCTTTTGTCTGGGCCTCCAAAAACTTCTTTGTGTCATTCAATCTCTTCATGGCTGCATAGCTTCAAAGGAGAATGTCAGAAGATTTCAAACAAATATGTGAGTTTATATAAGTATTTAAACTACCATCGTAGGTTGGGGTGCAGTTCGATCTAAGCTGTTGGCAGGTTGAACATTCATCAGAAAATTTGAATCCGTGGCAGCCCCCCACGTATGGGTGGGGTTCCTATTCGTCGATCTCTACAAGGGGTTCAATTGAAGGGGCGGTACGACAACGGATTCCAGCCTGGCGCAGATAAGCATCACTTTGGGTTAAGGCTTCCCAATCAAACACAAAATCTTGCTCGCCTTTCTTTTCTTTTACACCCAGAATTTTCTTGGTGCCTGCAAGCATTTTGTTTTCTCCCGCTCAGAATTGGTCTCGGGTGTATGAAGGGGATTTTAAGGGTTCGAGGTGAGAAGCAAATGGCCAGCCGACTCTGGATTCTAAGAGTAATATTTTTCTATCCCAAGCCTCGACCTTGTTTGGGCTTTCACTCAAAAACTTGAAGAAGTGGGGGTTAGCGCGGCCAGATATACGGTGAGTTGTTAGGACAATTTTGAAAAGGAAGAGTTTGCAGAACAAAAGCATATCGGGCTCATAGCCCAATAGTCTGCAGGCAACAGTGTATGCGACTAGAAATCTAACAGTAGTCAGCGTCAGCTCGCAGAGGAGCGCATTTGGTATATTTAAGAAGTCGCAGATAAAAGGATCCAAGGGCAGTCTGAGCCCGACCAGGAAAAAGTCAAAATAGAAAATCATTTTATCTCCCTAGTCGGCGTGTTCTTTAGGTTTGATGGTCAAGTCGAATGCTTTCACTCGGTAGTCTTTGGGGTCAGTTCCCAGTGAGTAAAACCATCCCATGATGTCATCTTCGGTTTTGAATTCATCCCAGGTCACTTCCCAGCCGGGTTCTTCTTCGATGGCAACTTGTTTTCCTTTGTGGGCAGTTTGGATCCTAGGTACTGGGAAGTGTTGGTGCTTAAAGAGGGCAGGGAAAAGCTGTTCAACAAGGGCGTTTTAGTAGTTTCAATCGCCTTCGGTGATTCATTAGGGCCAGTTTTCCCTGAGTCTGGTTTCTCAGGTGGATGGCTAGTTGGTGCAAGGGTACGGTTACTTCTGGTTTCAAGGATTTGAAGATCTGAGCCGGTGTGCTCAAAACTTTGTTCTACAGCTTCAAAACTCTCTTCAGATTCTGTCGAGGCCCCGCGATTGTAGCTGCGCCCTTCAGCTTCGGATCCATTTTCTTCGCGGGAAGATATCCTACAGGAATCGAGGAAGAAAAGTCAATTCATGCCCGTGTGAACATTAATAATGGGCAGGTGAAACCCTTGTTTGGGGATTCTGTTATTCGAGCCAGTGAACGGGGCACTAGTTGGGGGTCTTTTCCTCAATTCCTATCTAGTGTATGGTATGGTGCAGAGAGCCGATAGGATGGGCAAAACGGGGGTTATGACAGTAAACATATTGAAATTGTAAGCTAAAGAAAGAGGTTGGGAGTAAGATTTTTGTTTTTTCTTCTCTTTCGAAGGGTTTATAAATCTTAAGCATGTAGTCACGGTATGCTCAGCCGGCAACTTCGAATCCCAAAATTAGGGTTCTAGCGGTGAAAGTAAATGCGGACAAACAGGAATTGTAATTCGTAGACAGGGGATTAAGATGAGAAGTACCTGGTAATTCGGAAAATGGAATGAAACAGGTTGGGAGATTTCTACTTGGACGACAGTCTTCCTTGTTTTGGTTTAGCACCGAAAAATTAAAGCTCTGGTTCAGAATCCTTCAAAATTTTGTTGGCTAGAGAAGCGCTCAGGGAACTTTCTAGTAGCTGGAAAGATTCAAATGAAGGGCTATTTCGCTTTTTATGGAAGGATTTAGTTGTCATGGGGCAAGGACTGAGGTAGCCGTCTGAAATCATTACGGTACGAGAAACGAGGCGTCGTATTAAATGATGCATCGGGATACGGGTATGCAGGAGGATAAGAGATGGTAGGAAAAAACATGTCCCTTTGATACCAAGTACATCCCAGGTTGGCATCCATCGATGGCGTCTTGCCTCGATACAACTGTTAGAAAGCAAACATAGTGAATTGAGTCTGGAGACTATAGGATTATTGGGGAAATTTAGTTTCTTTTGCTCCTCGCTCCAAGCATATATGCTCGCCAGACAAGGAGCAAAGGGCTACTGAACTGCTCAGCCTAATAGGCCCAAACATAAGTCACGTGCCCGGCACGTCTTCTTCAGTCAGGATTAGAACACATACACTCCAAGGTCTAGGTCAAAATTGAAAACCAGGCAAGCGGCCAGACTTTAATCATCAAGATGTGCTCTCAGTATTTGGGGGCTAGTCACCAAATTAGCAAGTATACAGCGAGCTGGGGGTTCAACACCCAGCGGGCAAGTGTTCAGCGAGCAAGACTTATCGTGCTTAATTATGAAAGTAACAGTCATCACGAACGTGAGCAGTTATCTCCGAGAAACTCGTTTCCACATTCATGATTAGACTGTTGTGATGAATGTGTCAGTTAATATGCCTGTCATGCACGCCTCAACATTTAATGGGGAGTTATTCAGTCTCTCAAAAAAGCTATAAAAACCCCTTAGAACAAAGGAGGGAGTTACGCAATTTTTTACTAAGGCAAAACTCTGTCAATTTGCTTACTCAATTGAGTGTTAGTTAATTCTCACGTTGGAGGGCTTTTGCAGAGAAGCCCCTGCTTAGTTCACTATTTGTGTTTGTCTTTCAGGATTGGGCCTTGAAGATTAAGGATAGAATTGAAAGTCAGATATCTGAATTATTAAGCTCAGTGCCTCCTTGGATTATTTTGGACACATCAGCATTATTTATTATTATTTTTATAATTATTTTTATTTTTATTATTCTTATTCTTATTATTATTATCATTAATCATATATTATTATTTATTTATATTATTTATATTTCTTTTATTATTATTATTTTATTATAGTTATTATTATTATTAATTATTGGTATTATTATTATTATTACTATTATTAAGAAGAATAATCTTTTAATATATAATATTTTAATGAAGAAAAAAGATTTAGATGTTTTTGAAAAATAAAAATAAATAATAGCTTTAGTATTTATAGCTTATTGTCTTAAATGTATTTTAAGTGATTTATAAATAATTATGATTTATATAAGCAAAATCAAACGGACAAAATAATGGTACCATCATTCCAACCTTAAAATTTGAAACAGTGATGTCGACGTGTGTGCAGAGAAAAGATGTCACGTTAGCACTTTCATTAATTTATTATGAATTTAACATGTAATTTGTTCAAGAAAATAGTTTTTTGTTGTCTTCTTCTACGTTTTAGGGATCCGTGGATGAAATTAAAGTTTAAAGCACGAGTTCTTCCTACTAGACCTGACAATTGAGTAGACTTGGTTAGATTGTAATGAGTAATAAGTTGAAATGAGTCGAAATGCGTTAGAATCCAAATGTCAAAAAGGTTGAAATGAATTGGATCAGAACAGATTGGGATGAAACATGTAAAATGTTAAAAGCGGGTCGACTCATTTCAACCCAACTTTCCCCCCCCCCCCCCCCCCCCAAAAAAGCCTAAATTTATAACGTAAAAAATCACAGGTCGAAATGAGTAACAGTTTCAACCCGTTTTAATCAGACCCATTAATATTATTAGCTCAAAACAGGTTACTCTTTCTAACTCAAAAATATTAATGGGTTGGATTTGTTAAAGATGGCAATCTAAATTGCAGTTACAGACTGAGGCATGGGATGGAAGTGAGGGCTGATGCCAAATATGGAGAACTGAACTTCAAACTGAAAAGTTTCTTGAAATCAATTGCATTGCAAAATACGAGTGGCTGGTTGTAATTTTCTTTAAGTCCAGAAGGGGGTTAGTTGTATTTTCAGATTGTTGGTAGTTAGGGTCGTTAGTTATGTTCTATTATTCTGTTCAAATGTGAACAACCTTCCTCATTGTAATGGCTATCTTCTGATACATATATATATATATATATATATATATATATATATATATATATATATATATGCATTATGCACAAGAGAGCAATCAAGTTTTTGATTGCTCATCTCTTTCTTCCTACTTTCTTGTCATGGTATCAGAGCAATGGATCATTCACCCACAATCACCAATTCTTCTCCTTTCCCGAAACCCTAAACAATGGCAGAAGAATAATTAGCCGTCCAAATCGACCAATCCAATTCGAAAAACAAAGGGGTTTCCATGGAAATTGGAATTGATTTCAATATGCATCAGTTATATGTACACAACAATGATCATCCAGTATTAGTTTTCATCGCTACAAAACTCACAGGAAGTGAAAATTACAACTCATGGAAGAGGTCTCTCGAGATTGCATTATCGGCAAAGAACAAGATCATGATCCTGAATGGCACTTTTGCAACACCGGAAAGGGAGGATCCTCTCTTTCCCTTATGGGCCAGAGCAAATGACATGGTCATTTCTTGGATCTTCAATACGGTCACAGAAGAAATCAGTAACAGCCTGAAATTTGTGATTGATGCCAATTCAGTTTGGAAAGAGCTTGCAGAAAGATTCTCCAATATTGATGGACATAGGGCATTCCAGTTGCAAAAAGAATTGCATAGACTTGAACAAGGTACAACCTCTGTCGAATTTTATTTTCATAAAATGAAAGGCTATTGGGATGAAAATGCAGCCTTAGATCCCATTACTGCCTGTAAGTGTCCTTGTACTTGTGGTTCTGCCAAGATTCAAGAATCAAGAGATCAAAGAATCAAGTTGATGCAGTTCTTGATGGGGCTGCATGAAAGCTATATGAACACAAGAGGACAAATACTGAGAATGAAGCCCTTGCCCATAATTTCTGAAGCCTATTATATAATTAGGCAGGAAGAAACTCAAAGACAAGGATATGTGCCTGAGTTTGGTTCTATTGCAGCCAACATTAATCAATTAGGACAATCTCAGATCATGGCAGATAGATTCACTGTTGGGCCCTCACAAAACAAGATAGGATACACTAGAACCCCTTTCAAGAAGGGAATTTTCTGCAACTATTGTAATAGGGAAGGACATGTCAAGGAGGAATGCTATAGACTGAAGGGTTTTCCAATTGGGCATCCTGGAAATCCTAATCATCCAGCACACAAATCCAAGACTAATACTGCTAGTAGACAAGTTGGGAAAGGTCAAGGGAATCAGGTTGAGTCATCAAGTTCCAAGGTCATGCAAGTTCAGGCTACATCTGTTGGAAATGCAGAAAATAATGACAAGGCTGGATTGGGAGTGTCCAAGATTGATCAACTACAGGAGCAAATAAACCAGGTCATGGCCATGCTAAAAGCCAAAGATAGTCCTGAAGATCATAATGCTGGTCAAAGTGGACACAAATTTGTTGGTATGACACACATGGCAGGTACTTCTATTGCCAACCATCAGTCTAAACTTTATCATACTTTGCATACCTGGATTATTGATACATGTGCCACTGACCACATATGCACATCATTATCAGTCATGCATGATGTAGAAGTTACTAATCATCCTATTTTTCTATCTCTGCCTAATGGTGCTAAAGTAAAAGTCACTCACATAGGAAAGGCTTATATTAATCCTCAGCTTACATTGGAAACTGTGTTTTATATACCTGATTTTCACTACAACCTTTTGTCTGTGTCAAAACTAACTATGCAAACAAGATGTCACACACTTATCATTGGAACACAATGCCTTTTCCAGGACCTTCAGATGACCAGGATCATAGCTATTGGTGATATGATTGATGGATTATATCTTCTCAAGGCAGAACAATTTCCAGACTCTAAATATGTTTGCACTATTACTTCTAGACACAAAGACATTGTTAGCTGGCACCAGAGACTTGAACACACTTCCTTAAGTACTCTAAAAAATATTGTTGGTTTGAATTCCCTTTGTAAGCATAAAAATCTTGACATTCAAAGAATTTTATCTTGTGATATTTGTCCTCTTGCTAAACAGCACAAATTGCCATTTATGTTGACAAACATTAAAAGTAAAGCTTCTTTTGATCTCATACACTGTGATTTGTGGGGACCATATAGGAAAACTACCATGAATGGTTGTAGATATTTCTTGACTATTGTAGATGATTTTTCAAGGGGGGTATGGACTTTCCTCATGTCCACTAAAGCTCATGTTTTTTCATTATTAAAACAGTTCAATGCCTATGTTCTAAACCATTTCAAGACCAATATTAAATTTTGTAGGACTGATCATGGGGACTGAATTCTATAATACTGAAGTTATACCTTATCTTGCTAGCCTAGGCATTTTACACCAAAGCTCATGTGTTGATACTCCCCAACAGAATGGGGTTGTTGAAAGAAAGCACCAACATCTTTTAGATATGTCTAGAGCTATTAGGTTCCAGTCAGGTCTCCCTATCCATTTTTGGGGATATTGTCTTTTGGCTGCCACCCACATTATAAACAGAATCCCAACTGCAGCTCTGAAGTTTAAATCTCCATATGAAGTCCTTTATACCACCAACCCTTCTTATGATCATCTGAGAGTCATAGGCTGTTTAGCTTATGCTTCCACCCATCCTAATGACAAGTTTGCTCCTAGGGCTGTGAAGTGTGTCCATTTAGGGTACCCTGCAAGACAGAAGGGATATGTTCTGTACAACCTTGAAACCAAGAAAATCTTCATTAACAGGCATGTCATCTTTCATGAATCCATCTTCCCTTTCATTAACAAAGAATCTGTGAAACATGATCATCCTGAGATAGACATTAACCTTTTTCATGATAATATACCAGAAAGTAGTAGTACTACTAATCCTAATCTTAATGAATTTAAAGATCTCCATGATCCTGTTAACATAAGAGATGATGCCAAATCTGATGATCATACAGATGTTAGAAAAGATTCCAACCCTCAAGTTCCTAGTAGGGTTTCAACAAGAGTCAAATATCCCTCTGTCAAGTTAAAGGATTACATTGTTTCATCTGTTTTTACCAAACCTGTTCATTTCTTTAATCAATACAATATGCAGCAATGTTCTGTCAATTCTATAATGCTTGTTCAAGAGCCTCAATCCTACCATGAAGCTGCACAAAGTAATGATTGGGTTGAAGCCATGAATAAAGAAATTGCAGCCCTGGAATCAAACCAAACATGGAACATAGTGAATCTGCCCCAAGGAAAGAAGGCTATAGGATGCAGATGGATCTACAAGGTAAAATATAATTCAGATGGCAGTGTGGAGAGGCTTAAAGCAAGATTGGTTGCCAAGGGTTACAGCCAAAGAGAAGGCATTGACTATTCAGAAACCTTTGCCCCTGTGGCCAAAATGGTGACTGTTAGGGCTATTCTAGATGTTGCTGCTGCACAGAAATGGGAAGTTCATCAACTAGATGTGAATAAATGCATTCTTACATGATGACCTGGAAGAGGAGGTCTATATGCAACTGTCATTAGGGTACAAGTCACAGGTGAAACCAAACAGTGTTTGCCTGCTAAAGAAATCAATGTATGGACTAAAACAGGCATCTAGGCAGTGGTTCTCAAAGCTCACTGAAGTTCTTCTAAGTCTTGGCTATACACAATCCCTAGCAGATTACTCCTTATTCACTTTGAAAGAAGGTACAAAGTTCACAAGTGTACTAGTATATGTTGATGATGTACTGGTGGCAGGTAATGACTTAGACAACATTGCTTCTTTGAAGAGTCTGCTGCATGAAAAATTTAGCATCAAGGATTTGGGACATGTGAAATACTATTTAGGTATAGAAGTCATGAGATCTGTGCATGGTTTTCATCTTAGCCAGAAGAGATATGCCTTGGAGTTAATTGAGGCTGCAGGATTGCTAAATGCCAAACCACTCACCATTCCTTTTGACCCTAATAAGAAAATCCTACAAAATGAAAGGAATCTTCTTGTTAATCCTACATAATACAGGCAACTGGTTGGAAAACTCATTTATCTTACTGTGACCAGACCAGACTTGGCTTTTGCAGCTCAGTGTTTGAGCCAGTTTGTGCAAAATCCAAGGGATACTCACTTGAAGGCCTTGCATAGAGTTCTTAGGTATGTTAAGACTTCACCAAAACAAGGGATATACTTGCCTTCAGCCAATCATCTTCAACTTCAGGGATTTTGTGACAGTGATTGGGGAGGGAATCCTAATGACAGAAAGTCCATAACAGGCTTCTGTATGATGCTGGGAAACTCACTGATTTCATGGCACTCTAAGAAGCAATATGTGGTTTCTAGATCATCTACAGAATCAGAATATAGGGCATTGGCTACAACTAGTTGTGAAATGATTTGGTTGACCAGCTTGTTGAAGGATCTGGAAGTCAAGCTGCCAAAGCCTGTAACTATCTACTGTGACAAATCATCTGCCATAGCAGTGGCCAACAATCCAGTGTATCATGCTAGAACCAAACACATAGAATTGGACTGCCATTTCATTAGAGAAAAGATTTCTAGTGGTCTGATCTGTTTGCAGCATATTCCAACTAAAGGCCAAATTGCAGACATATTTACCAAATTTCTAGGAAAAGCATTGCACTGGAGATTCATTTCCAAGTTGGGAGTAGTAAGCATTCACCTACCCTCAACTTGTGGGGAAGGTGTTAAAGATGGCAATCTAAATTGCAGTTACAGACTGAGACATGGGATGGAAGTGAGGGCTGATGCCAAATATGGAGAACTGAACTTCAAACTGAAAAGTTTCTTGAAATCAATTGCATTGCAAAGTACGAGTGGCTGGTTGTAATTTTCTTTAAGTCCAGAAGGGGGTTAGTTGTATTTTCAGATTGTTGGTAGTTAGGGTCGTTAGTTATGTTCTGTTATTTTGTTCAAATGTGAACAACCTTCCTCATTGTAACGGCTATCTTCTGATACATATATATATGCATTATGCACAAGAGAGCAATCAAGTTTTTGATTGCTCATCTCTTTCTTCCTACTTTCTTGTCAGGATTGAATAATTAATAGTTTAGGTTGGGTGGATTAATAGATAATGAATTATAATTGTTAGGACTAATTCCTAGTATATGGGAAGATATCAAGGCAATCTTTGATCCTTTGGAGTGGTTTAATTCATAAAATTTTGTTAAAAAAATGTCAATTTAAACGACGACTTTGCAAGAGAAAAGGAAATTAAATGTAATCTGTTGAGAGTAGGTTTTATGTAAGACGGTCTTACGATCTTAACTCGTAAGATAGATTCTCATTTTTTCACAACTCAATCCATCAACACGCGACGAGTCGGGTAAGGAGGATTCGTCTTACAAAAAATGACTATAAGACCGTCTTATCTAAATTTTTACCATTTTTTTATGGACGGCTTGAGTTTCAAGGAGTGTTAACGAAGACGAAACTCAACTCAAGCTGAATTAACTGATCACTTCACGTCGACTCATTCTCAAAAAAAAAAAAAAAGGGAAAAATGTTAAAATGGCCAACACAGGGGTGTAAACTGCAAATTGTAGAATGTTGAAAAAAACTGAAAGTATAAGGGGCAAGGGCTACTTCAAAAGTAGCTTCTTAAGTGCTTGAAAAATGAAAACAATGCCTAAGCGCTTATAAGGCTATTTTTGGCCTAAACTACCAGCAAATAAAGCGCCCAAGCATTTTGAAAAGAGTAATGTTATCTTTATAACTATTCTTATTACTCTACTTATAACTATATTTTTGTTAAATAATGACTCACCTAAGTTGTTTTATGGCAAATGCATAATTGTATGGAGAGTGATAAGAATAGTTGTAAGGATAACATTACTCTTTGAAAAATATATGTAGGTGTTGGGATGTGAATTTGTACCGACTTCAAGGTTGGATGGGTTAGGCCTTAGAGTCTAAGCCTTAGACCAGGGTACTTCAAACTTCTAAGGATCAACTTGGCACAAAAGGCCAAGAAAACACCATCTAAGGGCATGAGTCAACCAGGACTCCATTTTGAAGAAAACTAACTCATGCATCAAACGCAGCACATGAATATCGTCCGCCATGCTATCCCTTTTCTTCCTCTTTTTTTTAAATTTAAGTTTGTGTTGTAGATGGTAGAATATTTTTAAAATACTGTTATTAGTTTGAAGATGATGATCGGAGACTGTGAAAGATATTTGATTCAAAAATATCACTGTTTCAGACCGTGGCAGACCTACCTGGTGTACAAGGGTGTCCATGTACAGGGCTCAAAGCCAACAAAAAGAGTAATTTTCTTTTTTCTTACCAGTTGGACCCCTCCCAATTTTTTCCTTGGACCCTTCCTATGGCGGATCCAGGAATATTGTTGACCGGTGTCCAAAATTTTAACTACTCCCTCCGTCCCAAAATATATAACGTTTTAGGGCTTTTCACATAGACCAAGGAAACATATTGTAAATACTAAACTGCCCCTATTCAGACATTACTTAGGTGTCTTGATATTCTTGCCCAAAGAGCCAAACACGGGTTACGAAGTCAATAAATATTGGAGAATTTGAGAAAAAAAGGGAAAAAGTTCCTTGAAAATTACAAAATGTCATCTATTTTAGAACAAAAAAATTATCCCAAGACGTCATATATTTTGGAACGAAGAGAGTATTATGGCAAGTCCAATGGTGGTACTTACCTATAGGTATCAAAACCAAAATTTGATACCTATTGGTTATTATTCATTGGTATCAAATGATCATCTCTAACCATAGGTATCAAATGATCATCTCTAACCATAGGTATCAAAATGAAGGGTATTAAAATTAGGTGCGGTACTAAGAGGGGTATCAAATTTGATACATTCCTTAGTACCACACTTAATTTTGATATCTTTTACTTTAACCATTGGAGAGTCTAATACTCTTACATAGGTATCAAAATTTGGTTTTGACCCTTACCATTGAACTTGCCCTTACATAAAAAAAAATTAGAAATTACAAGTTGTCCTTTACGCGTTTTCATACGTTGAAAACGCGTAATTATATCATCACCAACATTCATTAACATGTCTTTTTCGATATAACATACAAGAGAATCATTTAAAAATTGATCGGACATTCGATTTCGTAAATACGTCTTGACAATATTTTTTACAAAGAATTTGGGAGGGGTCCAATAAATTTTTTTGGAGGGGTCCAATTGTCAAATATCACAAACTTACTCCTAATTTTTTTTTATTGGGCGGTGTCCATGGACACCCCTGAAACCCATGTGGATCCGCCCCTACCCCCCCATCTGCTAGTGTTTGGTACTCTTTCACTTTCAAGTTTCAATCTTTCTTAATTCACAATCTATTTATCCGAAATTAGAGTTTTTGAATTTGAGGTTTTTATGGTTAAAATGTAAAATTATTGATTTGATTAATTGATTGGTAATTTTGTATAAGAAAACAAGCTTTCGTACCTTTGAAACTTTAGTTGAGCTTATATTGGAGAATTTGAAGCAAGTTGGAGGTAAAATTAAAAATTTAATTATTGGAATTATTTATTGTTTTATTGGGTTTCTTGAGATTTTTTTTAGCTTATATATGAAATTAGGAGGTTTTGTGTTTAAAAAAAATTAGTTTAACTTTTTGTTATTCATCTCATTTACTTGTGTGTGATTTACTGATTTAGGGAATTCACTTGTGAGTTGTGTGTGATGCTTTTAAGAACATTTTAATATAATAAATTATTGTTAATTTAATGTTTTTCATTTCTTCAACAGAGTTAGTAGTATTGACTTTTGAGAGAATATGAAGAAATTTTTTAAATGAAAATTATTAGAAATTTTTAAATGATTCTCCTCTATATTATATTAAAAAAAGACTTGTTAATAAATATTAATGATGATGATGTAATTACGCGTTTTCAACGTATGAAAACACGTGCATAAAGGACAATAGTAATTTAAAAAATTTGTGTAATAGTTCAAATTTTGAACACTACTTAACTTAATTTATGGATCCGCCACTGGTTTCAGATATTTGGAGCAATTTTTGCATAAAACGGTCGGAGATGGCTGGTCCTATACCTTGAGCTATTTTTCTCATTTTTAGTGTTGTGTATAAGGAATTTGGAGCAATTCTGGATGATGATTTAATTTATAAAGTAATGGGTTTCTCCCTCATTTTCTAGAATATCAAGAGAATTATTGTCTTCATTGACAAGGATTTCCTTAACAATATGTAGAAAATCACTATTATTATCTTAATTTTAAGGTTTAATATATAATTTGGTCCCTGAACTTAACACATTAAATAGATTTGATTTCACTTGTTTGACATCTTCTTTTTTGGCCCTTAAACTCGATTTTTATCCATACACACTACAACAAAAAAAGTTTTTACAATGTTTTCAAAACGTTGTAAATGGGTATTCGCAACGTTTTCTGAAACGTTGTTATATCCAATATTGTAATAGGTCATTTTATTTCACAATGTTTTTCAAAACATTGTTTTTGTCCTCCCACAATCCCTTGAATATTATTAGACAACATTTTAAAAACGTTGTAAAAAACATAGCATGACGTTTTTTGAAAACGTTGCAATAAAAATAAGACAATGTTTTATAAAAAATGTTGTAAAAGTAATTTTACAACATTTTGTGAAAATGTTACAACGAAGTTTAGACAACCTTTATTAAAAACGTTGTAAATGGTATATTACAACGTTTTGTCAAAAAAAGACGTTGTAATATATCATTAACAACGTTTCTACGAAAACGTTGTGAATGTTATTTAAAAAATAAAAATAAAATCCTGATTTAATACATCATGTTCCACTCCCGCACCTACAATACCCAATCACATTGCAGCACTGACCCAAAACTACACCTACTTGTTCATACACACTATAAGATATGAATATGAAACGATGAACCAAAATCATAAACCCTCTCATAATCGCAAGGTGTAGGAAACTTGGAGCCTCTTTAAATTTTATAAATAGCAACAGCATATTTATTTTCTAAGGATAACAAGGAAAAATCTCATATTAAAGTTTCAGATACTCAAACAATGACGGTTTTGTGTGTGATACAAACTCAAACCTTAGTAATTTCAAATCATAGTTCTGTCCTATCAAAATTGTGGTAGAGAAAGACAAACTAATGAAATATATAACTATATAAGTGGATACCAATACCAAAATGGTTAAAAACAACTGCATAATTTAATCATGCTTCGTCTTGGAAAGCAACCTTATCGTCACATTCCTTCCACCGGCATCCAGAATTTGAGGCCAAATTAGTTGATGTCTTGTTCATGTGTCTTCATGCATGCTTATCAAGAATTATTTTCTCTAATTGCCGCCTGAAAAAGATTACTCACATGAGTTCAACATAACTAAAAAAGTAGCAAGTTCTCTATATTCGTTGAACCATTCACTACATTAATCAAAAATAACATAACTACTTAAAAAACAATCTGATCCAAATCATTGATATTAACACAGTTTAACAGATATCTCCTAAGAAAAAGAAAATAAACAGATAAAAATCGTTACTTTTACTACAACATTAAGGAAGCGAGTATATTGAGTAACTGAAATAACCTGGGAAAGGAAATAGTGCAACTTTAGACAGATAGAATATCTTGCGCAATAATGGAGTCAAAACAATGGATCCTGGATTAGACGAGTTCAGATCTTTGTACCACTTGTGTGTATCATTGGTATACCACTTTTTTATCTCAACCATTGGTTGAGATGCAATGATTGTGATACAATGGTGAAAATGAAAAATGGTATATCAATGATACACACAAATGGTACAGGAGATCTGGACTCGGATTAGACACCTATATCGGGATCGGGAACTGAATGAGACATCAAAATAGAAGCAAAAAAACCATTGGTTCCTTGCATGAAAAAATAAATACATTCTTTAAAATAACTAACTTGGAAGAACTTGAAAGGCAAGAGGATATGAGCAAAAAGACTTTTTTACCCTTAGTCATCGTGATGAAGTAATACGTATTAGTAGACGTGATTATTAACTGGTGTCCCAAATCAAATATAAAAAAGAAAAAAGAAAAAAAGAAAGGAACCCTTCTCCACCGGCTACCCATTTGCAATGACCTACCCCTCTCTCTTACACACACATGAACCACATAATGACATAATCCTCCCTTCTTCCATAAACCTTTTTCCTTCCCCTCCCACTGGCCACCACACAGTTCCAACCACCTCACCTAGTCTTTCTCTCTCTCTCTCGAACACTAACTCACGACAATGACAGAAACCTCCCCTTGCCCACCCGCCACCCATATCAAACCACCCAACCTATCATCTCTCTCACTCTCTATCACACACACGTATCAACCATGGCAGAATCCACTCTTCTTCCAAAAACATCTTCCCTTCCCCACCCGCCACCCAATTCCCACAACCCCAACTAGCCTCTCTCTCTCTCTCTCTCTCTTCCACACACACACACACACAAAACAATGGTGGAAACCTCCCCCTTCTAGAAACATCTTCCCGAATTCTCCCTTCATTCATTTGTTTATGTATAACTACAATTTTCACTTGATACGGCATCCAGCGATGAAATCAAGGAATTTATACTTGGTTTTTCTGTTCAAAAGGCATGAACTGATCGAGAACTATATTAGGCTAAGAAGGTAGATATAAAGAGAAAGAGAGAATAAAGAAATGTATTCTTTCATTTTAATTTATTAAATTTGAACTTTTAATTTGTTAGATCTACCCAAAAAAGAAGAAAATACCCATCAAAATATATTTTTTACAAAACTTAAGTTGATTTTATAAAATAACTTTTTTTGGATGGGAAAAGTAAAAAAATTAAAAGAGTATCGTCCTTTTAACCATTTATACCAAAATTTTATTTTATCTTAACATTTTCTACCACATAGAAATTCTAGTCACAATCTAGAGGACAATTATTTCATTAAATTGAAAATTTGACATAAAAGTTAACTATCGCGAATAGGGGACTAACTAACGGCAAAAACTTAAGTTTAAGGTCCAAAATATGAAGTGTCAAAGAAGTTAAACCAAATCAATTTAAAATATTAAGTTTATTGGCCAAATTATATATTAAACCTAATTTTAACTGTTACGTTTCTTTTGTATGTCACATAACCTTTGGTTTCAATGACTTTTCGCCATTTACTGTTGCACATGTCTTGAGCACGTGGTCCTTTACTTTATCATGTTTGCTTTTCATAAAGATAGCTTATTATTATTAATCTCAGTATTATTAGCATCCTCGTAATTAATTTACACTTGTATATTGAGGATTGCTTTGAGATTAAAAATCTTAGTTCTAATTTTTTTAGCCTACCACCTTCTCCCTTGGTATACTTAGTGAGGGGATAATTAATTTATTTAAGTAACTCGTGTTATAATTTCTTCAGACCACATATTACGTACCAAATATCAAAACAAATTGGCTTATTAATCTTATCTTGCCTTAATCCTGATGACCAAACGGCACATTAAACTCTAATCTAAGGGTGAGATAACAATAATTCTAACCAAATACAGCTTTTCCCCTTTTCTCGATTTCTTAAACCAACTTCAAATCGCCCCTTCTAAGTTACACTTACCGGTCACCACCAACCCAATTCAGCCACCCACCACCAAATTCTACAGCGCCGCCACTGCCTCTAGCCACATTCTCTCTCTTTCTTTCTCTCTATGTGTGTGTGTATATATATATACCATGTCGTCGAAAACGATTGGCAACTAGAATCAACCTTTTCCTCATTACCCAATCGAAGATTCAGTGGCCATGTCTTACGTAAGTGGTGGATGTTTACGGTAGGTTACAGTGGTGGGCTCTACAGAGAAATATTGAAGCTAGTGAACTCAGATTGATATCCTAATAAGCGAACTTGAACTCAGATTGTGTACATGTTAATTTTGAGAGTGTGAAGGGGGTTTCAGACTGAGATTCCGTATGCAGCTAGGATTCAGAATAATTACAAACAAATTTGGTCACCAATGATGCACCCAATGTGTTTAAGCAAACAGAACGACACCAAGCAATGGTTTATGGCTACAAGTGAAATACTTGTAGACTAGAAGACCTTGAAACTTTACGTGTTTGACTTGCTTGCACGATAGACTTCTTTTGTGAGACTTCATGTTTTTGGGTAGATTGGACTATAACAAATACCCTAGAGTTGTTGGAGTTACAATGCGTAACTAGTCGTTATTCGAAACTCGACTCGATAGAGCGTTATCTTCGTTAGTTCTTGCTTTCGACCATTGAAATATCCTAGGTCTTCATGTACTTGATTGAATACATTTTATATCCTTATAATAATGTTAATAAAGTTTATATGTAATCATGACGTTCAAAGTATAGTCGTCGTCGCAAGTTTGATTTCACGATTCACGTTTCGTTAACGTATCACCTTTCGTACAGTAGTTACGGACCGAGTTTTGGTACGCGGCGGGATTGTTTGATCGAGATATCACCCAATGATATTTTAGTTTTGTTTGGTGCTTTTAAGGCGTTTAGTTTAGATCCTTAGGGTTAGCCAGGAGAAGAGTGTACGTCGTTTCGACGAACAAAGTTCAAATGGGAAGCCTAGAAAAAACGCGGGCGATCGCATTCTTGCTTCATGACGCGCTAGTGTAGCAGATTTTTGTTGCTTTGTTTTATGCTGTGTTTTTCCTCTTTTACCCTTAATGAAACCCTTCAAAATAATTCTTAATAGACCCGTATTGATCCTTTTATGTTAGGTATTAATCTAGATGAGTTTTTAAGTATGTTTCTAAGTGTGTTTAACAACTAATCTAATTGGAATTGGAGTCACAAGAAATCGACAACACATCATTTAAGCTTAGTACTCTTGGACCAGCTGAATCCTCGCCAGCCCCTTGCTCAGTCAATCCACCCTACGACCTGATCGGACTTGTCGATCCCCGTTTCGTTGCTTAATAATGTGATTTTTCGAATTTAATGTGTTTTCCAGAACTGTTAAAGGGGACAATTGTATTTTTGGAAGAATATTTAAAAAAAAAAAAAAGTAGCCTTTGACGATTGAAAAAAAAAATAGAAGGGCTGCTTGAGATGTTAAAAACTTTGAAAAACGGACAGGCTAAAGTTTTGTCCAATATTTATTTTAAGAATGGTTAAATGACCTCAAGCTCGTTTATACCGATCATGTTGTCAATTGGACATTAATTAACCAGTTCATTTAATCACGTTGCCCAAATAGACGCTATCGATATCCGCGTTAGCCACCTCTATAATTCATACTCCATTCGTTTTAAAAGAGTGACATATTTGATCCGACATATAGATTAATTTATTTTTTGTGACTATATTTCAAATATTAAGATATCGTGTATTTTTCAATGATACTCATGTGAGAGTGAGACTTATGAATTAAAATAAAATCATATAAATGGTAAAAATAATTTTTAAATAATAAAATATTAGAAAGTGAACACTTTTTTTTGAAATGAGGCTCCGTTTGTTTTACGGAAAATGACTTCTAGAAAATGTTTTCCTCATTTTCCGGTGTTTGGTAACCTTAGGAAAATGTAGTCAACGTAAAAGGTTTTTCGAGTCAACGGAAAATGAAGGCTTCTTTTCTGGAAAATGACTTACGGATTCATTTTCCGTAAGTCATTTTCCAAATGTTCTGACACACTCCGCCCCTTTCACAATTGCACATATTTACTTACATACACAATATTTCATTCAACAAAAAAATGTTTAGAAATATAAATGAAGTTTGTGCACACTATTTATAAATTATAATTTTAATAAATACTCACTACGTCCTAAAATCAGTATCAACTATATTATTTAGGGACATCTTAAACATTGTCAATTTTCTATTTTAAAACATTTTTTTTTCATATCAATAATCAAATTTTTTATTTATAATTGTGAGATTAAAAAAAGATGAACTTTATTGATTTAACACCACTAATGATAAATTGAGGGCTACTTAAAAAAATTACTTAAAGTTCAACACTATCTTATATTCAATATGTGCATTAATTTTAAAACATATTTTTTGTATTTATTCATTTATTGTTTTCCGTAACATTTTCCGTGTGTTTGTCAAACACCCGTAAATGTTTTCTGACATATTTTCAAAAGATTTACCAAATACCTGAAAATAAAATCTTTTTATTTTCCAGAAATCATTTTCTAGAAATGATTTTCCGTGAAACAAACGGAGCCTGAATTTATAATTTTTTTTATCCGATTGATCTCCCGCATCTCTTGTTGTTATCTTGCCATGTGTCGCCCTAGTACGAGAAATAATGAGTACGAAAATTGTCAAAGAACTATCTTCAATAGAGTTGTGTTAAACTCGTAGGTTTATTTGAGCACAACATCTACATGTTAAATTTAGGGAAATCCTATTTCCATTACATTTTTTTTATAACTACATCTTTTATTATTGTACTAAATAAATATATATTTAGATAAAACTATCATTTTTAAGTTAATTAATCAAGTTACTTTCTTAATTATCTTCTAATATTATTTTTTATCAAACATTATGGACAACATAATTATTTTATTATATTCTTAACATTTTAATTCTCAACAAACAAGATACAGTACTTATTTATTTCGTAATAAATATGTTTAATCAAATTTTTCAATCATTCACGTTTCATATTCCATTATCATAAAAATAATATGATTAATACATTTTCTACCAAAATTTTAGATTATATTGGATATTTTATCATCAAAAAATAATGTTATAATTTAGTTTAAAAATATTATTTTAGAATATTAATTCAATTATTATGGTAGATATTAAATTGAATATTGGTTTCAATCAACTCAAGAATTAAATTTCCAAATCAATTATAAAGATAGACAAAATATTTAAATATTACGATAATATTTCATATTTATGATTTTACTACTTGATTATTTTTTACTATTACATCTTTTAAATTTCACTTTTAATTTTTTCCATAACCACTGAATATATATTTACTCAAAGTTAGGTAGACAAAATGTCCTTACGATATTTTTTTTATCATAAAATATTTAGTCATAAGATTAATTAGTAAAGTCATTACAAAAAGAAAAATTAATAATAGAATAACTATATTGTTCATAAATGTTTGAACTAAAAAATAATGTTAAAAGGTAATTAGGAAAATAACTTTATTAGTCAACTTAAAATGGGCAAGTACTTAATGGGTAATTTTGTCCAAACATATATTTACTTGATGCAATAATTAAGAGTACTGTAGTAGATAAACAATAATTATAGTGAAAATAGTCTCTCTCTAAATTTATTCTTGTATTATTTCAACATGCATTACTTGTATGTAATCTTATAGACTAGGAATGACAAATGGATGGGTTGGGTTGGTCGAGTTGAGATGGGTAACAGTCGAAACATGTCAGGACCCATATAGTTCAAATATCAAATTGTTTGAAACGTTTAGGTTGAATCGAGTCGGGTTTAAATGTGTAACTTGTTTAAACGGGTCGGCCTGTTTTAACATATATTTCCCTCCAAAAAATCATATATTTGTATAGTAAAAAACTATCGGGTCAAAATATTAATATGTTTAGGCTAACGAGTTTTAGATTGTAATTACCAGACTTATTATAGACTAATCAAATTAATGTGTCGAATATAATGGAGCAAGTGCACAAATTAACGATTACATAAAATGCATTAATAATTGGTGCAATTCTCATATCTATCTGATCTTATTCTTATCTATTGATAAATCATAATTAAGAAAGAAAACCCTAAATTGAGACTATTTATGAAAACTACGTACCACAATCATCAGGTTAAAAGGCAAAAAACAGACTTTTATTTCAGACACAATTCCCAACTAACGACAATACAGATTCCTCGCCCATCCCCCTCCTCGATCCCTATAATCCAACTCTCAAACAAGCCTGAACATCACAATGTTAGGAAAGAAGATCGGTTTAGTCAAGAAACTAGCCAAGAAACTGAAAGTTAAGGTTAGACTTAGTGGTAATGGAGATCACGAGCCATCGCAGTACGAATGCTTGCTAAGGGACGGCGAGGAAGGGTACTACTGTCCATCCCGTACCACGACTCCCACCGGGTTCCTTCCCCTATATGTCGGAGAGGAGAGGCAACGGTTCGTAGTGCCCACGGGCTTTCTCTCGCACCCTCTATTCAAGATGTTGTTAGAGAAAGCTTCGGACGAGTTCGAGTTTGAGCAGAAGAATGGGCTGGTGGTTCCATGTAGTGTCACTGCTTTCCAAGAGGTTGTAAGTGCTATTGAGTGTTGTAATGGCAAGTTCGAATTTGGACAATCAATTCAAGAGTTTATTTAGAGGTATTCATTAAGGTTAATTAAGGCCGTAAGGGTAATGCTAGAGCCTACTTGAATTTGAACACCAGATGATGAGTAGTTGAAGAGAAAAATAGGTTTTCAAAGAGAGAAGTTGAGCTTTGGTAACTAAATTTCTTGACATTGTTTAGAACATCAATAATTTCTTAGTATGAGATTGTATGAAACAAACTGAGTCTACATATGAATTAAAATAATTTCATACATTATTGATTTTTTTTAGTATTTGTGTAAATTTGTCTATTATTCTTTTCGTTTTGGACAAAAAAATTTACTATACCATTTTAGGATTTTTACTTAAAGAGTTCAATTTCAAAAAAATTGACATAAATGTATCATTTTATTATTAGTAGATTATCAAAAGTGTCTTTTTTTTTTTTAGTTTGACTTTCAAACGATGACTATTTGCTATGAATGGGGGGAGTATTACTTATGACGCAGCGAAAATAACAACAAGAACTCTTACCACGAGAAACCCTTCAAAATAAGGTTAAAACGTGTCAAACCTTAACCAACCTAGAATCCACTAGGAAGAGATAACTGGAATCCACCAGATAAAAGAGAAAACTCTAATTTTATTTAAAACATCAATTAAATTCGGAATTACAATGTAGCAAATTTTTATAGGACTAGTAATGCTTGGAAAACAAGTTAAAATCTCCTAAAAAGTAGCATAACATATATAATAACCTAATAAGACTTAAATTCATCACCTATATACCTAAATCTACTTCTAAACATAAAAATATTACCCTACTAAAATTAAATACGAAAATTACAATAAAATAAAAATACTCAAACTTAAAATCAAAACTAATACAATCTTGTCCTACATCAGTCACCCACTCTTGAAAAGAACTCGTCCCCGAGTTCATACCGAAACTTAAAATTGTCCATGCCAAACAAAGAGATATTTTGAGTAGTATATCTTTTCACGCAACCTTAAATCTTCGAAATCCTTGAACAAGTCTGAAATTGAAAAGGACTCAAAAACTCGAAAGAAACTAGGAGAACTAAACAGAAACCCGTTTGACATAAGGCGTGGTCGTGTGCACGTCTTAGTAATCACGGACAGTTTCATATCATCCGCATTAAATAAATTTACAATTCTAAAATCTCATATATCCCCCAAATTATGCTTCTCATAACTATTTCCCTCGAAAAATAATTGTTCAACATCATCATGCATGTTTCCAAACGCAAGCTCAAACAAATTTAAATCTTCCAGCTCCAAGTCACCTGTAAAAAACGGTAGATCAGCTTTGATTTTTCGGTATTGTTCTACGTTTCTGTACTATTGGCACATCATCTCCTTCTGAATTGGAATTCACATCTTCCCCTGGCCGGATCACGAGGAGGATTCACCCCGTCCTACTGTGCAGATGAGCCCCCGCCTGTTGCCTAGGGTTTTCACCACCCACCGCATCGCATATTGCGTACTACTTCAGCGATAGCTTGATTCCGATTCTGAATTGAAAGAGCCAGATTGTCCATCGTTGCTTGCAATCGTTGAAGGATAACTAATAGTGCAACGTTGGTGTCGTTGTTGTTGCCTTCGTTAGTCGCCATCACAGGATGTTAATCGCTCTGATATCAACTGACACAGCAGAAATAACAACAAGAGCTCTTACCACTAGAAACCCTTCAAAATAAGGTTGAAACGCATCAAACCTTAACCAACATAGAATCCAGTAGGAAGAATAACTGGAATCCACTAGATAAATGAGAAAACTATAATTTTATTTAAAACATCAATTAAATTCGGAATTACAATGTAGCTTATTTTTATAGGACTAGTAATGCTTGGAAAACAAGTTAAAATCTCCTAAAAAGTAGCCTAACCTATATAGTAACCTAATAAGACTTAAATTCATCACTTATATACCTAAATCTACTTCTAAACATAAAAATATTACCCTACTAAAATTAAATACGAAAATTACAATAAAATAAAAATACTCAAACTTAAAATCAAAACTAATTCAATCTTGTCCTACATCAACTTATTAGCAATGTTAATAGATGAATTATTGTCCAATGCTTAGCCATATTTATTTTTGTACAAATAAGACATCATGAAGCACAGGGATCTACTTTTCCAAACCATGAAAATGTAAATATGTAATGTCCACTATTGAAGGAAAAACGATTACGTAGGAAAGAAAACTCAGAAATGGAGCCTCGTAATTATGTGTTACCCACATGTGCCTATTAGAATGAAACAATGTATGATCATGTAGGTATTTTAATTAGGAATTTAATAAATTTATATTCTAAAGGTCATAGTATGTAAAATGGGAAAAAGGAGGGTGAAAAAAAAAAGGATAACCACCATTACACATGTAAATTTGAGACTTGAGAGTCAATAATAACGGTTAAAAAATTTAAGAATTTAAATGATGATAAAATTTGAGCTAGTAGTTAGCCTTCGTGAATTGCCTGTCTCCGGCGAAGCGAGTTGAATTGTATTACTCTTTCCGCTCTGTAAATAGTTTATTATATTATTTTGAGATTTTTATTTTAAAAATCTATTATCAAATATTATACATACAATTTCTATAATATTTCATTTTTACCCTTCACCGGTGTTGTAAGGATATTGTTTGTGCATAAGTATCTTTGTAACAAAACGCAAACTCTTTGCTCGGAATTGACGTGATATATCAAATTAAGAAAATTAATTAACCTATTTTAATTATTGGTATAACATGAATCCACCCGTGCGATGCACGAAATATTCATAAATAAATAAAAATAGTGACGTAAAAAAATTAGTCGGTTGGGTTGAATTGGGTAATTTTTAAATCAGACATGTTACTTATTTCGACCCGTTATTTTTGTTATATAAGCGTATGATTTTTTTGCTAAAATATGTGGTTAAAACGGGTTGCCCGGTCCGTTTTGTTACGTCGCACATCTTTATCCGACCCGTTTGACCCAAATCATTTCGACTCGGTTAATATTTGAGTTATAATGGGTCACGATCCGTTTCGACCCGACTCATCCCACATTCCCACCCAATCGACAGCCCTAGACGTAATTAAGTAAATTAAATTAATAGGAGTAGTTAAAATATAAAGATTAAAAAAAAAAAAAAACTGTTGATAATTGATAGTATATATACAGTATTCGTCAACCAGTCGATGACATTGGCATGATCATTCTCTATCAACATTTTGCTTTCATATGTGCAAGCTCTTCAAACCTTCAAGATAGAGAAAACGGCGTATATGACATTTCTTTTCATATTAGATCATCGAGACAACGAGTTACGTCTCTATCCCCTTTGAGTAATTGAATTCTTCCTGTCGAACCACCGCGAGTCTGACCATTGCTAGAGTTTCCTCTTTTAGAAACCTCTGGCCGGCCTGAGGCTCGACCTAATGCTTTTGATTTATCACTCAACATTTTGACAATGTTATCTGGTGATCAAAATAGTCTACAAAAACGGCTTGAGGAATGAGGAGTTGGGTGATGATGATTGATGAAAACAACACAAACCTTGCTCCACTCGTTCCCCCTCCCACTATTTCACTCAAATAGTTTAAAATAGACTAATGTTTAAGTAAAATTTATCGGTTTCACGCAAAAAGTTTATGTTTGAAAAGTTTAATTATTAAATGATATAAAACTAATATTAAAGTTAGTTATAATTAGTTTGATAATAATCAATATGTTAATAACAAATATAGAGGGAAAAGTTAAAATGTTATATGGAGATGATAAATATAATTTTTTGAAAGGTAACTATTAGAGTTTGTTTGGTAGTCGTGCATAAATAAACAATAGTATTAATCTGAGTTTGTATATGGGGGTAGTTTTGAAATTAAAAATGTTAATCAAAAAAGAAAAATTAGTGGGTGGGCGCTAACAATCCCACCATATCCTTTTGTAAAATTAGCAAAGTGATAATGACTTTATCCGAGTAACTCGTGTTATTAGTCCAGAGCACCTATTGTGTGTCAAACACAACATAACTCGACTTATTAATCATATCATGGCTACCAAACTGTATCTTAAAGTGAAACATCCAAAATTTTATACTCCCTCCGTCCCTAAATTATCGTCCCTTTTTCCTTTTTTCGTCCGTCCCCAAAATAATTGTCCACTATGAAACTTTCCTTTTTAGAACATCATTTTTACCATTTTACCATTACTTTTCACCCTACTTTAATTATGAGCCACATACACATTTTGGGCTTTAAAGGTTTAAACTATACATTAAACCAATATAAATAATCAAGTCAATTGTTTTTTCTTAAACTGTGCACCGGGTCAAACAGGACAATTAATTAGGGACGGAGGGAGTATATGTGAATTATTTGCCCAAAACTGATGGAGTATATAATTAGCATTATGGGTTGTTATAATTATAATAATATTTTAGCAAAATCGAGTACTCCCTCCGTCCTAAAAATAAATTACTTTTTATAGATTTGCATGCGAGATTAAGGAAATTTTGATGAAGACAGATATGCCCCTTCTTTTTTAAAAAAAATTCATATTAAATACATTACAACATTTAGTTAGAGAGTAATTAATATAGACAATTTTGGAAAAATATAAAATAAATTTATTTTAAAATTTTAAACGTAATTTATTTTGGGACGAGCATTGGGTGAGCTTGGTCCGTTCGGTCCATTTTTTGGAAAACGAGAGAACCGGGACTGGACCAATAGTCGATTCTAAAAAATATAACCGGGACCAACCCAATATGTCGAGAACCAATACATTGGTCGGCCCGGAACCAATTGAAGACGTGACGAACCGTGATCGAACTAATACGATGCGTATCTTTGATCAAGAGGATAACTAGTTTTTCTAAAAACAATGATCAATAATCAAATCATGTTCTTCCTTCATAAAACATTTTGTTGTTCGTTGTTCTTGTGATAATAAACTAAAGGTAAAAATAATTACTTCAAAATTAATAAAGAGAAACAAAAAAGAAAGTTGTAAGGAAATTTATTGCAAGTCATCTTCCTCTCCGATCCCCTTATGGTTAATTTAATTAATTTAGGTAACAATTCTTCAAACTAATAATGTTTGTAATCACAAAAAGAGACGTAAAATTAATTAATAGAGAAGAACAATGTTTTCCTCCTATTTTCTCTTTAATCAAATAAGGAAACTTGGTTGAATATTGAATCAAATTATTATAATTTTCTTTAGGTTGTAAGTTGTATCCCTTTTATTATCTTCTTATCAATTTATATATCAATTTATATATATATATTATATATATATATATATATATATATATATATATATATATATACATTATACAATATTAGTATATTAAATATAATAAAATAATAATAAATACACATTGGTCCGAGTTCTAATTTTTGTTTCTAACCGTGACGACTAATTGTCCGATTCTCAAAATTAAGATTCGGGACCAATCCAAAGATTGATCCAATCTATTTTTGACCAATTCGGTCCGACTCTATTGATCCGATTCGATTCTAAGCTTACAAACACCCCATCGAGCATGTTTATCAAATTGTAAAACTGACAAGAAGGCAAACCCTAAAAATTGTTAATTGGGTACATCAATCAAAAATGCATTTATCATGGTTCGTGCGTCATTAATTGCATTGTCATGCCAAAATTTCAAAGTCTTTTTGGAAATCCAGTCGCATCGCCGGGGTGGGGGGTTGTTACAACTTACAAGCCTCAATAGAACTCCTTTTAAATGAATAAATTTCATTAAAGTCAAATTGAAACCATTAAACGTAATTCGTAATACTTTCTGTTTACTTTATAGTTTTTAGAAAAAAATAGACGTCAAATATTTATTTGGAAAGCAACTTTAAAAAATTAAAAAGAAGATAATTATTTGAGATCGGAGGGAGCATATTCGTTTATGATTAACAGGATATTATTGATAATTTTCTTATGATTAAGATGGGTTGAAACTTGAAACTTGAAACTAAAAGATTTGAAATAAAGGTAAAATTCTAGTCAATTTTATTATAAAATTTTAACCCCTCCACTCCACTTTTTTTCTAAACCGTAAAAAGATTCATTTTTAAAATAAATGTTCTATAATACTCAAAAAAAAAAAAACTCTATAAATTTCTTTCTTTTCCTCCTTTTTTCTTCTTCTTTCTCATTTTTCTTTATTTCCATGGATATGTGATTATACAATCAAATGCGAGCTTTGAGTACCACTTTGTTGTAGCTCCTTAGTCTTCCTCCAGTTTAGCTGTTTAGTCTTACTGCGCTTTCAATATCCCGGCGGACCCTTTCTTTAGAGAGATATGGCACTTTCTATGGTCTACAGTATCCCATTTCGAAATGAAAGTCATTCTACGAGCTGGAAAGTCTAAGAAAATAACTGAAACGTGAACCATGGCGTGAAAGCAAACCTTGAAATTTGATAAATCTTAAAGCCCAATAATTTATGCAAATAAGAAACCATTTTCTTGTATGAAATGGATTTGAATGATCATCCTTTAACGACACTGCCTAGCGCTTTCATCTATGGTAGAAACTAGAAAGACGTAGAGTTGGGACGGCACTTTCCCTTATTCGCCCGCCTCCTTTTTTCAATCCGTGAGAGAGCTGACAATTAAAATTGATTTTTTAATTGAAATACATTATTTTTTCAATCGTGATATATTAATTTCAATCGCGATACATAAATTTTTGAATCGCGATACATTTTCAGAAAGGCTTAAGGTTCATTAGCGTATCGCTACTATTTCGGTGACTCAAAAAGTTTGTCATTAGCTTAAAAAAAACAAAATGAATTAAAACTTTGAAAAATGGATCATTAATAATTTTACCTTTGAATTAATTATTTAAAAATACCTTGGTGAGCAAACACTATTACTTAAAGTAGAAAAATCCCTTTGATTAACCATAAGGTCAGACTGATACTCTCCGTAGTGTGCACGTTTTAGTTGATCGAATTTGATTTTGAATCATGTTCACACCAAAATAAAAAAGTACTTTTATTCTACACAGGTATTTGATTTTAATCAAACTGAATAACTTTCAAATAAATTTAATGTATTTCAAGTTAAGAATTACTTCATTTTATATTGAAATGTATATATATATATATATATATATATATGTGTGTGTGTGTGTATTTTGATTGAAGATTTTTATTTGAAAGATTAAGTTTATTAAATTTTGATTCCCAGATTTATCCTTATTATACATTAAAGTTGAGATCAAAACTACTTATTAGCTAGTTATTTTTTTAAAGATAAGGTTATTTATGACCATATATAATCGGGATAAGTCTCTTATAAGATTGTGTGTCAAATAGTCAAAATTAATTCTCCTATTTTCCCTAATAATAATTACTTATAAGGTATGTTGGATCATATAAACAAGCATTAAGACCTCGTCTGGTGCAGCGTTTTGAAAACGCAGCTTTTTCTAAACACATCGTTTTTAAAGCGCAACATTTTCAAACGTAATTTTTTCTTGTAAACATGTTTGGAAAATTATTTCAAAACACTATTTTTATAAACAAAATAGTTGTAAACACAACACTTTTTTA